>OZ020612.1:69082246-70282246 GCA_963971575.1 Liopterus haemorrhoidalis | reverse complement strand
CTGATTTAAAAATTAATCAACATGTATACAGATAAAGAAAAAATAATGATGGTAACTTGGTATAACTCCCAAATAAGTTTAAGAGAAGTTTCTGCTGTATTTAGTGCAACTTATCCAGATTGGCCCATACCAAATCCCTCTACAATTTCAAGACTAGTTAATAAATTTCATCGCGAAGGATGTCTTAAGACGTGGGTCTAACAACATCCCACGTGCTTACAGAAGAGAAGCAGTTGGAAATATTATTACAAGTGGAAGAAAACAATCAAAATACTTTAAAATCAATTGCACAAACCGTTGGTGTCAGTATTGGATCTGTTTTTAACTTCTTAAAAAAAGAAAAGTTTCGATCATACAAATTTCAAAATCATCAAGAATTGTTAGAAGATTGTTAGAAAAGGACGCAGCAGTACGTATGGATTTGTATTTCGAAATGTTTGAAAACATTAATTCTGATCCAACAATGCTTCAAAAAAATTTATTTACTGATGAAGCAACGTTTACTCTAAATGGTGAAGTGCACCGACAAAATTTTGGGTACTGGAGCCGAGAAAATTTACATTTATTTCATTCCTCCCGAACTCAAAGGCCGCAAAAATTAAATGTTTGGGCAGGGATAATAGGAACCAATAATATAGGACCTTTTTTTATTGACGATAAACTTAATACCGCAAAATATCTAGCCCTTTTGCAAAACCAAATATTACCTGCGTTGCGAAACCTGAATATTAATGGGCAAGTATGGATTCAACATGATGGCGCACAAGTCCATTATTCTAGAATAGTTAAAGAATATTTACATAGAACTTTCCCAAATAGCTAGATTGAACTGCAAGACAAAATTGTTGAAGCATCCAACAATATACCTCAAGAGCAATTGCTGAATTTTTTGAATCATTCAATTGGAGAAACTTTTATTATAAGTCTTTATAAGTTATTTATTTATTATTATTTTTTTATTTGTATTTTCAATAAAATATTTTGATTTTGCTAGTAAATATGGATTTTTCTATGTTGCAAATGAAAATGAACACGATTTATATTGCTGTCAAAAATTGTATCCATGGTAATGACATAGTACATGTTGCATTAAAAAATAAATTTACTGTATGAGAGACTAGAATTAAACTGATCAGGATTACTTATCTGAAAATCTCTTTAATGTTTGTAACAATTCTTTCAATTCTGTCAATGATAATTTCATGAAAATGCATTAAATATAAACCGAATTTAAAATATAGAATAGTAAAATAACTATAAAGGAGAATATATGTAAATGGTAATGTAAAGGAAATCGTTATATTGAAGTAATTATTCGAGGTACGTCTGTACTCAACTAGTTCTAGAAGTTGGCCGTTGATTATCATTTACACCTTTCACATAATCCTAGTTTAACCCAGCATGTACCTAAAATCCATAAAACAAAATACAGTCTTCAGGTTTAATGCCAGACTGTAAATGCAAGAGAAACCATAAAATACTGGTAATTTTAGTTTATTCGATAATTAATGTTGTCACCTCCAGACTGACGGCGAACAACATGTAGGCAAAGCCATCGATCAACGAATCACTGCGATCACACCTTTATGAGCGAGTTTAACGAGCTACAATCAACTCTATTAAATACACGAGAGCCCGAATATGAAAATATTTAATTTCTTCATTATAATTTAATAACGTGAAATATTCGCGCTTCTGACTCTCGCGTATTAAATCATGTTTACTTTTGAACTTAATTGAAATTGCAAATGTTGCATTATTATTGTAAATTCAAGGTTATAATGTTGAGTTCATAGTCTCTTAATGAAATTATAAACCCGGTAATTGAAATATTATCCGGCAGATCGCGCGTATAAGGTGCAATGTGTACTGTGTTGTCTTGCAGTTAGTTGGTTTATTACACGTTGGCAACAGTGTTAGCAGTGTTGCCATGTGTGTTTGTGTGTTTTACGGTCAGCTTAGGTCTTAATATTGTAAGAAAGGGAGGTAGTTTAAGTTTAGGACGTGATTATTCGGCCTCGTGAGAAATAATTGATGTACTTGCAGCTCAGCTGTGAATTTCCAGAGAGCTTTTGGGGATGGATGATGGTAATTTTGAATATGAACCTATATACTGAGGTAAAATGTTACTAAATTTTACATACTTGGAATAACATAGTTATAACTTCACACAGTTTTACTAAATTTCATACTTGTTTTATGACAAACTCTGTTATCCCGTCTTGAGAGAACTGTGTATATGGTTTTTGGCGGCAAGGCTACTTACTAAATGAATCTATTCTCGGAAGCATTAAACAACAGTGGGATAACAAAGAAAAGTCTGTAAGAGGATGACAGTTTGGAATTGGACGAAAAGTGTATTGTATCTTCCCAAATAAAATATTAAATAATACGTTATTCTTTAACCTGTATATGGCGATCTCAGTTCAGGTTTCATTTTAATGTTCGGGTTTCATAAGAAAAAACATTTTTTTTATGTCTACCAACTAGTTAAAATTAATTTGCCAATATTGGTTGATTAAATTTGGTAAATGCAAACCACAAATACATTAACATTTTTTGTATCTTATTCAGAACTAGTGGTAGATTTTACATATTATTTCAAGAGTGCATTCGGTATCCATCCAGTTTCAGAACTTGCATGAAGTATCGTAATACGTTTACCTTTATTAGACGGTGCTCTTGTTTGACATTTATTTGAAGTATCCACCCAACCTTTTGAGTTTGTTTCATGTGTGTCGTACCAAGTTTCATCTAAATAAATTATTGACCTTTTATCTTCTCTGTATTTTTTAATGTTTTTTAAATAATTTTGTATCAAAAGTTTTAATCGCTCTGACTCCATAAGGATCTGCTTTTTATTTAAGGTTTTAAATTGAAACCCTATACTTTTAAGGGCACGCCATAAGGTCACCTTTGAACAATTAATTTCACACTGGTCTTGGATTAATCTTTTGAGCCATATGTCCAATGTTGGCACATTTTGTTCGGTGTACATTTGGTAAATTTTTTACATCTATCTGGAAACCATCCAATCATTTTGATATGCTTGAATCCTTTCGTTTTCTTCTCCTATCAATGGATTTATTTACAATATTCCATACTGTTGTCATCGCTACTTTCGTTGCCTTGCTTGTCTCTTCTAATGCCGCTTGTTTGTTTTTGCGGTTCCTTAAATATAAATACACATTGGCCATAATTTCTTTAGCTTCTACAGGTAAATATATACAAGTTTTTTCTCGATTTTTTTTTTATTGTATCTTGCACTATATCATCATCTTCTATCACGGTCACATAGTCATCTGCTTCATTTGCTTGCACAGAAGTTAATTGTTCGTTCCAAAGACGCCACATTTTTCTAACACGTACTGAACTATTTAACACAAATCACAAGTTATCTGATAGAAAATTCAAAGCGAAGTGAAAAGATATTTAAAACATCTGCAATTTATACCTGATACATCACTGACTAGTTTATGGGTGCAAACAAGGGATTAGTGTTATTTGTAATTACCACCCACTGTGTTTAGGACCATAAGTAGATAGTCACTTCAACTTATCATGAAATAGACTATACCTCAGTTTGAAAGATAGTTTACACCTTTGGCGTCTTGAGTACAAGACGCTACAAACTTCGTACGTTGGTTTAAACTTTCTCTTTTGGCCCTCTATACGGTAGATACCTATTGTGCATCGAACACGAACTAAAATATAACTGAAATGTCCATTTCACATAAACATAAATACCTGCGCAAATTTGTGTCCATCAAACAGCGTAAAACCTAAACATAACTCAAACTGTAAACCTAATTCTGTCATTGTAAATGCAGCATGAATATTCAGCTAATTTACCAAACCTGCAACAACAATACTATTTATTTTTCCTTCTTTCAATAAATCCAGTGAGGCCATTACCATTCTGGCCTGTTATTTACAACGCAGTCAAACACTTCAGTGTCCATTACACATCACATATGTGTACCATTCCTGTTCACTCCTGCTCAGATAGAACACGCATATACCGGCACTCGAACAGGGGAGGGCAGAGAGGCAGGAGGTCGACCGGAAGTGTCATATCGGGAGTTAAAAGCAGCACAGTTTGTTCCGGTCCTGTTCCCCTCTCTACGAACGTACCTCTCACGTTGCGCCCGCCACTTCCGGTCCATGGCGTTAACTCCTTTTTAATAGCCAGCGCCATCCATTAGTGTCCATTTGTATCACTGGTATGGGTCCTGATTCAGTTAATGATTGACCGAAATTACCAATAGTCGAGTTATTTATCATTTCGTTGAGCTCAAACAAACTTTTGACGTGTATTGTACATCGGTTTAATAGCGACTAGGGTGACTGGGTTACATCTATAATGGGGAGACTGGCTTTTCATCGTCAGCAAACCTTTCATAACATTCTTTTAGTTTTATTTAAAATATGTATGAATACCTGAGATTCTAACCAGATTATGCACTAAAAATAAAGTAAAGTCGGGGGAAGTAACATAAAACAAAAGTAAAATTTCATGTTAAATCCAGTCATTCTGAAATGATACAGCAATGAGTCATTAGTCTAAAAGTTTGTGCCAAGAAATTTAATTTGTTATAAAAAATTTATTAGTGTCCCATATGTACTAATCGAGCAATAGAGTCCAATATATTATTAGATAATATAAATAATATCGGGTTTTCCCCCTTTATAAATATTTTGGTGATTTTTATTCCTTTATTTTCAAGATTATTACGTTTTTCGGCTTAATAAAAAAAGAGTAACTTTGAGAAAAGTTTTCTCATTTCTTCTTCATCTTAATCATCAGAATCATCTACTTTATCTCAAGGAATATCTCATATATCTTCAAGAACTCGCCCGCTTTATTCATATAACCATGAATCTAGTAAAACAATTCTTTTAAGAATGTTCTAGCATTTATTTGCTTTCGCCGAAAACTTCAGCTTTAAGATGTTTTTTTGATACGCAACTTTTAGACATGTTGTAAAAATATGAGAAAATGTTTTCCATTTATCACATATTAAAAAGTGTTCATAAAGGACTCCTTTTACAACTGAGTATCAATCAACAGTAAAAAATATGGGACACGTACATTCTTTTATTATTTTCACACACAAAAAATGACTGCGTAGCACTTAATATTATTATTATTATCTTTGTATGCATTCTAATATTTCATAAACATTTTCTAGAATCAAGTTTTAACACAATTTCTGAACGAGAATATGAAACAAATGACAGATGAAACATAGACCGTTATGTTGTCTTTATATATAAAAGGCAATGTCCTGACTGACTGACTGACTCATTCACTCGTCACCGCCAGCCCGAACCCCTGGGCCAAGAAACTTGAAATTCGGAGAGTATATTCCCTTCAGGACAGAGGCATTCCCTAAGAAGGGATTTTTCGAAATTCAACTTCTAAGGGATGAAATGTGATTTCACGAATTCCTTAATATCTCTTAGGGCCGATGGGATATCGAATTAGTTTTTGCTACAAGTATTACCCATACAAATGTCGAAAAACTTATTTCAGGATTTTGCCCTAATCAACCCCTAAAGGGATGAACCTACAATCGGGGTGAATTATACATCCCGTCGTATTTCCTGTGTTCGTTTAGTTGCAACATTACTTTTTGTCACATACGTGTCTTTTTAAAATATCTCGAAATGATTTTGACAGTTTTTTTAAATCACTCCTATAGGGTGAATTGTGATTTCAATGATTTCTTAATATCTCTTAGGACCAATAAGATATCGACTTGCTTTTTACTTACAAAGATTACCCATACAAGTACCGAAAAACTTATTTCAAGATTTTATTCTAATCAACCCACCCGTAAAGGTGTGAATCTACATTCGAGGTGAATTATATATGCCGTCCGTATTTTCTGTTTGTTGAATTATAAAATATCTTTTTGGCAAATAGGTGTCTTTTTAAAATGTTTCGAAATGGTTTTGACAGTTTTTTCAAATTCATAAAGGGGTAAATGAATATTTTTTATTCGATAGAACGTTCCTTAGACATAGATATATGAAATTTAAGTTGATTCCTTTCATGACGTAAGCACCCACTAAGAAAATATTCTTCGAAAGTCGACCTCTAAGGGGCTAAAACGGGGATCAAATATGATTTCACCAATACAATAATTTTTAAAAAAACTCATGATTTCGTCCCAACACACTCCAAACAGGATTATAGTACCCGTAGTTTTTCTGTTTGTTGAGTTATAACATTCATTTTTGGCATGTACGTACCTTTTTCAAATCCTTTCCAAAAACAAGTATTTTGACAGTTTTTTTTAAAGTTTTATCCCTAAAGGGGTAAACTGGTGTTTTTTATTTGATAAAAAATCCAATGGATATTAATACATGAAATTCGGAGCTTACATTCCCTCCATGACGTAAGAAACCAATAACAAAGCATGGCCCAAACAAAGTATGGCAACTTTAGCTAGAGTTTAATATATTTGCTACCAGTGTTTTAATTGTATAATACCGCGATACAGGTCCTCCAAACCCACAATATACTTTGAACATAAAATTCAAGAAATAGTAATCCGGGTTTATGTGGATATTGTGCAAATCCCAAAGATGAGATATGAGGTACGAGGATGTGTTCCGGTCTGTATACATCTATACTACTTCAACTTAAACTACCTATTTACATAAATTTCACATGCATAAATTATATTTTACAATCCTATGATATTTTTACCAGTTGTATATTACGACGCATTGAAATTTAACGACTGGAAGCTCTCGTAAAACAGTTAATATTTAGAATAAATTTCATAAACTTTGACATAGTGAATATGGTAGCATTATGCTACAACATAACCGACAAGTGTTTATGATGTTCTTGTGAAATTCCTTAGGTTTGTTTATGTTATATAGAAATAGCATACGGTGTAGATATTACAATAAAGGTGTTTAGTATATAGTTGAGTATATATTAGAACATCAGAAATGGGAGAAAATATTATGCCTGTAGTACACGATGCAATTTTTTTTTAATCTCGTTAAATTATTGCATCGTTCAGAATTTTCATACGAGATCTTGTACAATACCAAAAACCAGGGATTCGAACTGTTATTTTTTTCGTCTCGGTTTTTGTTCCGGTTTAATTAAGAAAAAAAAAAAATATCAGTTCGGTTCCGGTTTTCGTTCCGGCAAAAATAACGTTTTTCTTTCGGTTTTCGGTTCAGTTGCCACTGATAAATTTTTAAATGCTTTTATTTGTATTGGAAATTTATTTTCTACTATAATTTAGAAGAACATTTTATTCCTTATTTTGTAATAATCATACCAAGGCCGCTGCCAGGGAGGGGTGCTGAGCCCCCCCCCCCAATAGACCGTATTTTTTTATTGTCAGTTAAAAAAAATATTTTTTTCTGCTCATCAGTTTAAAAAATAATCTTAAATAAACTGTATTTTATATTTTGGTTCATTCCCATAAACATTATCTGAACCGAAATAAACCGATATTTTTTCAGCTCCGGTTTTCGTTCCGACAAAAATAACGGTTTTTTTTTCAGTTTTCGGTTCGAAGCCCTGTTAAAAACCAAACAATTTTTACTGTCCAGACCTAAAATTTTGAGAGAATGAACCGATAACGGCGCAGAAGGATGCGCATATTCATGTGACCGTAGCGAACAACCGTTAATCTGTCAAAAATATTTTCGACAGATATTTTTGGTTATTTACTGTCAGCTATATTTTTTCGTGTTTTATTTAAAATAAATTCGAATTGGCTGTTCACATTCTTGGAACCTGCCCCCCCCGAACCCCCGCTAGCGCCACCTCTGGATCGTATAGGAAATAATTCAAACAATTAGAAAAACATGGTTTTAAATGAGGTATTTCGCTTATTCGCAAATATTAAAGTACAAGCTAGGGTTGTAAATCGAAGGCAAAACATCGATGTTGAACATCGATGTTAACATCGGCGCTGAAACATCGATGTTGAAAAAACATCGAAGGGATAACATCGATGTATCGGAAACATCGATGTTTTATTAAATATAAAAAAAAAACTATTTTTTTATATTATATAGATTTTATTTAATAATATAAAGATAAAATACGAAATAAGTAACATATAATACGAAAAACAGTAACATATAATACACAAAAAGCATTTATTAAATTTTTAAATAGATTGTGTAACAGACACATTTAAATGTCCCGCCGCTGCTTATAACCGTTTGGAACAGCTTATATAAGCCGTTCACTTTTGTAAGGACAACCTAAATCTGGTTATTTTGGTGATTTTTATAGTGTATTACTGACTTTTATAAACTTGGTTATATTGTAAAAAGGGGTTTACAGTTTGTATTATTTTAGGTTAGTATTATATTTACAAAATATTTAAGATGTCACTATTCAAAATGAAATATGACAAACGATATTTTTTTAAATGACATATTTATAATCTGACTTTTCAAATTATTTTTCTGTAATAAGATTATTTCTATTAAATTTCACTTTATTTACTTCGTTCACTTGTACAAAAAATGGCTCGACAACAAAACTCAAAGAGCAACAACAAGTGTTGGTTTCGTTCGTCGTTGTCATTATTTGCAAAAATTAGAAGATTCTTCTTATTTTTTTCTTATTCTGCTAACTGCTAAAAAGAATAAGAACTTATACTATTAGTATTGTTATATTACAATAGATAGCGCTTATATTTTGTGCACTAATTTTAATAAAAATAAAAATTTTAAGATTCTAGCGCCTCTAGCGGTAGTTTCTGAATTTCAAAGTTCAAAATATCGACATCGGTAGCAGACATCGATGTTTTATCGATACTATCGCCACCTGAACATCGATGGTAAAAACATCGATGTTTTCAGGAGAGACATCGATGTTATCGATACATCGATGTTTTTTTCCCATCCCTAGTACAAGCAACTAATAAACATTGTAGAAATACGACCGTTTTTACAATTTATACTTATAGCATTGTAAAACACAGGCTTAAACAAAGATATATTAACGTTAGCAGTATTTTTCATAAGCGATGGTTCTTCTATTAGCTGGCTAAATTCCTACTGTCAGTGTAAGACATTTTTGACTTATTACGACTGTTCCAGTCATAAAGTTTACATTATATGCGCCTGGTGTTTCATCTGTATTTTTTAAAATGGTTTATAGTTCTGAGACGCCGATATTAAATCATTTTAGTTTATGCAGAAAACATAAAATCTACTTTGAACTGTGGAATATTTGGATTCATCTACTTCATGAAAAGCAAACAAATAAAATGAGTTGTGTAATATTAATTTTATGTTGAAAGAAATAAATTTGACACAATCCACAGACAAATTTACACATCATACACTACAAGTTACGAGACAGCCTTTACTTTAATAATCTTGAGCTGCAACAGCAAATTTTACTATTCTTGTTCGTTGTAGTCGTTCATAATAAAATGAACTTAAAACTAAAATATCACTGGAAAATAAATAACTTCGTTAAGCCAAGTAAATTGTGCGAGATTTTTTTTCATGGAAAATTTAACAAAACTTTAAGCTGTATAAAAATATGTTGTTAGGTTGACAGACGAGATTATCTGCCATTTATTTTCAGCACTTACTAAAACATTTTTAATTTCACCTGTTAGTAATAAAAAAGAAGTATATTTAACACGTTTTTAAAAACGAGAGAAAAAATTTCCATTAGCGTAAAAGCGAGAAAGTTTATAAATTTTATACTCACATATATTGTCTTTTGCGCTTAAAAAATAATCATTTACATAAAAAGCAATCTAAAAGTTTGTAAGCGCAGCGAAAAGTTGAGAGAAAGTTTCACGTCGCGTCTTCAGTTCTAGAGAACTGGGCAAAGAAGTAGTCTTATGTTTGTATATAAACTATGGTGATGTTTACACAAACCGAACGAAAATAGGGAAATCTTCGTTCGCCTCGTTGCTGCAAAATTCGCCCTTTCAATTTTCAAATCCCCCGACCATGGCTTTATAAAACAGAATAATGTATGTCGATTTCAGAAACTTTACACTCAGAAGTTTAAACACAATTCACAGTGATTTCACGACAGAATTCAGATCTGAACCATTTTTACATTCGCGAAAAACCGACTGAATCAAAACATTTGTAACTTAAATCAAATCTGATTTAAGATAATTTTTTAAAATTCTGTTTTGTTACAAAAACTTTACAACACAAAAAAGTACACATAAATTTGTTTTTCATCATCACAAAACAAGCGTTTTGTTCCATAATATAACAAACTTTCAGTACAAATTGTCCGCTATAGTATTCAATTTATCTATAGCACATTTTTTTAGTCGACGCAGAAGCTAACTTTTGTCCGAACCATGATTTATTTAATATTTACTAACACCAGTGATGGGCGCGTAAGTTACATGATGTAAGTTACCTCATTGTTGACGCGTAAACAATTGATGTTAAGTAAACACAAAAACTCTTGTAAACAATGTAAACAACGTAAACAATGTAAACAATGATTTACAGATGCGCACTTGTTTTGAATTACAGAATAACATTATCAATACATTTTTATAAATAATAAAATTTTAATGAAACGATTTTAAATGAAAAAGTAAGTATATAAAATTAGGACAAGCCAATATACATATTAATAAAAATCGAATTTGCATCATTATACAGGTGTTACATACAAATTAGTAAATATAATCATGAAAAATAAAAAACTTTTTTCTTTAAAAAATTCAGTATAAATTTTTTAATAACAAAATACATTAAATTTCACCTTTAAGAAAATCAGCCTATATTTTTTAATAACGAAAAGATTCATTGCAAATTTTGCATAACACCCTAAATTTTCTTTCATTTTTTTTAATTAAAACAAAACCTAGTTCTTCAGAACTATTCCTTCGGTTTCTTCCTACCATTTTTTTAATAAATTTATTGTTTTGAACTGAATATACTTGTTCATTAACTCTCTATTATTCGTATTAAATAACTAAAACTAACCTCATTATTTGACAGTTTACAAAGTTTACATTGTTTACATTGTTGACAAGTTTACCAATTGTTTACAAAAGTTTACACGTAAACGTAAACAATTAAAGTTTACGTGTAAACGCCCATCACTGACTAACACCAATACAACGCCTCTCGCGGCTATTTTCATACTTCTGAAGAAGCTAGCTCTTTGGAATAGTCACTTATAAGAGGAAGATATAGAAATGTTTCCACTTTTGGAAGAGTTTTTGATTGCTGCTGATGTCAACCTGATGTCAAGTCATATTCAACAATAAGTCAATATTTAATAGCATTAGCTGAAATTTTTAATAATTATTTCCCTGATCCTCGTAAAGATAACCTCTGGATTAATAATCCATTCTTGAAAGATATAAAGTCATGTGTACTTGATCCTCGTGAAAAAGCTGATCGAGTTGTCTTGTGTTGTCACTCTGCTGTCCAGACATAAAATGCAATCATTGTCTCAATTTTGGAAATCGCTAGAAAAAGAAATCCATCTTTGAGTTATAAAGTTTATATACTTAAAATTCATCGCTATATTTTTCTTCTTTTCAGCTTTTATCTTTTAAGAAGAAGTTAACTTTTATTTCCTCTTGATAGTTGCAATGAAATCGAAATTACCGTAATTTCTGGAGAGCATGAAATAATATGAATAAAAGTATCGCAAATAACTAAAGTAATCTTATTTACATGGTAACGTCATATTCGTTTTACAGTTCGCTTACTAACGACTCGCTCAGTGGATATCTAAGTGCAAGGGGAACTACAAGCAGACTTCTTCGACGACAAACAGTATCGGATTCGGAGAAAAATGATGTGAAAACTAACAATCTATATCTATAGAAGAAAGTCTATCTGTACATACATATATCTACAGCAGAAAATCTGTTAGTTTGTTCCTTATAATATTCTAAACAGTTTAACCAAACTGAAGCAAATTTTGCATAGTTACCTTTTAGGACATTATTGCCTACATCACATTTTTTTTTTCATTTATTTTACCAGTTCAGTACAAATAATACTATTCATGGTATAGTTATAAGAAATTTTGTCAGTTAAATGGTCACGAGTAACAGGAAAATTTAGAATATTTAATTGTTAACTGTATTTAGCAAAAAATTTAATATAATAAGGGGTAGATTTCCAAAATAAACACCCGGCAAGGTCCCACCAACACTCCCATCACCCATGCCGACCACAACCCCGGAACCAACCACCCACAAACCTACAATACGTACGTACTGCATTGCAGGTCCGAAATGATCCAAGCCGAAGCCACGGCCAGCACAACCAACAAAAATATCAGCGAAATTCCACCGAACATCCCGCCCAGAAACCCACCACCTAGATAAATTTAGATATGACATTTAATATTTTCCTTTTATTCGCTTTCATCGTCACTTTCAGTATCTGATATTAATATGTCTTGAAGTAAACGTTTTTTTAATCGATTATTTACAGTTTTTTTCCCCAATTTTAGCTTTTCCGCACAGAAACATCACATTTGGACACTCCACTCCTCATCCCAAATTTTATCTTAACACATAAGACGGTTGACTAAAATCGGCGAAATATCAAAGTTGCCGCAGAAAGATAAGATAAGGCTCGTTTTAAGCGTTGCGTGAAAAACACTCGAAGGTCCCTACAGAACCCCAAAAACCATATTTCGTAACACAAGGACGCACCGATTCCGAAATGTTCCCTGTCTTTTTGAGCTCACAGTTGCCGAAATAGACTGAGTCGCCAAAACAGACTGACCGCGCACGAAGAACGAGGAGAGCATCGCACGCACGATGTATTAGGCAGTACTTTAATTGGACTCAATGCTGTTTACGAATATGCTAACACAATTACTGTGCGACACGTAGTTTTCACGATATAACGATATAACGTAGTCCTACGTCAAAACAATTTAAATAGACAAAAATTCCTATTATATTTTAAGGGATAATATTTGATTCTATTTTTTCCTAATAATATATATATGTAATTCATTCGTTTGATGAATCTTGTAGTTAAAATTAGAAAACACCAAATGCATTATTTCAAGCATGGGTCTAATCGCGAAATTATTGCACAATATCCGGAAGGGAAAATAAATTGTACCGAAATCTATTTTAATCATTGGATATGTTTTGAATTCATTCACAGCAATTGCTACATCAAACACATGTTTTGCGACCTGAATAATTGCAATCACCAAAAATGCAAGATAAAAATACATAAACCACAAAACAGTTCCAATTTGTAATTGCTGTACTCTGAATACTTTTATTGTTATGTTTTAACAGGTAACCATATGGTTTTAATATGGTCACCAATCATTCGTCTCGTTAATGTCATTGTTCGTATTATTTTCGTCTGAACTATTGTAGTCAATCTCTTCAAAAACCAAGTCATCTTCGATACTATCCAATGCGTTGCTCATACCGAATTTCTTGAAAGACTTTATAATCGTCTTTTCCTTTACAGCTTCCCATGAATTTTTTACCCAGGTACTTTTGAAATTGTCCGTTTCAACCGCTGCTGTAACATCGCGATTTGGCTTTATCATTCGTTTGTTCCACTCTTCCCGCATAAAATTATTAAATGGTTTAATGACCCAAGGGTTGTCGTTGACTTGTAAGGCCTCCAGAAATGACTAATTCTATAATCATTTCTATTATATTTTCTTGGTTGATTCTGTTTTAAGCGCTCCGAATTGATTCCACACTAATATCGCACTTTTGAAACAACGCACCTGTATCTTCGGATAATAAGACGCACCCCAATTATGAGTCAATTTTTCTGTGTAAATAGGTGCGTCTTATGGTCCGAAAAATACGGTACCTCTAGTTTTTCTCAAGATCTGTTATTTTACTACTACAGTACGGTCTGAGAGAACACCAACCCGGGGCTCCTAAATACAAGAGGCACCTAAATCATTAACACATCCGGCATTTCATTTTGTCATATTGGTTAAATTACAGTATCCTTTTTTAATAGTGTGTAGTGTTGGTGAAATTAAAAATAATAAATGTCTCGTTTCAGTGCAAATTCGTTCTAGAATTCTTCTTTGAAATTTCTTTATAAAATAGTGCAATCCGTCTCTGTACAATTTCCCTTAGGCTTCTATCCTCTGGCGTATACATTTCAAGACACACTAGGATGCCACTTACCTTTGCAGCATCTCGAATTGTAACGCGGCGGCGGCCGTCGCTGTTTCTATTCAGCGTTCAGCGAGAGCGTCACCAATGGAACCGACGATCGTGAATGTATTCTAATTTTTAACTGCGCTCCGGGCGTACTGCCTGTCGTGTTTGAATCCTGCCGACTCCACTAGGGTCGATTGCCCTATTTGCATCTACATTCGAGGTGTATTTGGATTTTGGATTTCATATAATATCACTTTTAGTTTTACTTTTTGTAATGTTTTGGTACCGCGTTTATATGGATAACTGAATTGTATTATTTTATGATTATAATTTAATGGGATTCATTCAAATTTAAAATCTTTTAACAATTAAAATTTTACTATCAATAAAGCTGTTTTGGAAATAAAAATATATTTGATATGTGGAACAGCTAACTATTTATAAAACAATAGACCATATTAGTAACTACGTCACAAAATGGGATTCAGTGCAGCCGTCTCGCGGTTGGATTCCTTTTATTTGAATTTAACATATTGTTTTTTTGTTAAATTGTATTTTCGAAACATAAATTAAGTTTTCAAAGTAAAAGAATGCTTCACATCAAAACTGCAAGTCAATATTTATTTATTAAAATTCTTATTATGTCATTATTTTTGCAGAACAATATTATTTAGCAGGTTAGTTTTGAAAATTTTACGTCAACAATCGTTATAATGGCAAGTAACATAGAAATAAGTGTGTATGCCATATCTAAATGGTTTAGGCCCGGTCTTTCCACCTTCAGTTAAAGTCCCAGGTAACTATCTGACAGATAAGGTTATTTGTAACTTCATCTGCTGAATAAATGTCAATACCAGTCAGTGAATCCAATACGTCAGTCTCATTATCCGTTAGATAACTATCCGATAGATACATTTGTATAGAAAGAAGGGATGACATTTACTCAGCAGATGAAGTTACAAATAACCTTATCTGTCAGATAGTTACCTGGGACTTTATCTGAAGGAAGACCGGGCCTTAAAGGAATAATATGTTGTTTTTAATTTTCCATTATTGTTTTTCATTTTCATCTGTCAAAAAACGAAAAAAATTACAATTAATAATGTAGATGTAATGGTTATAATTTGGAGCAAAACAATACACCACTATGCATTCTAAAACAAAATATTAATGATTACTTAGTATTAATTAAATAAATACTAAAGATATTTCGATTTTCATATTATTTAAAAACGTAACCTATAAATATATCTTCGAATCCTTATTTATATATTTATAAAATCATTATTCTATAATAGATCTGGGCTTTATATATTAGTATATATTTATCAAAAATACATATTTTTTGCTCCAAAATTGAAAATATTCATAAAATTAAGGTAACATATGTAATGTCACATGTATTTTAAACTTCCAAAGGACTCAGCTCTCAGATGGCAGCACATGTGACGACACACTAATATGGTCTATTATCCCGTATAACATTGTTAAACTACAAAAGAACTAGGGTTCATGTTTACAACCCCGTTGTAAACAGTCAACGGTCAGTGGCGCATTCATACGTTTAAGTACTAACTATAAATAAGTATACTTGTTTTTGTTAATCCTTTAAGTAAGATGCGTAATGTGAAAAATGGGTTGACAAGGCTAGTTATAGCACTTCTATTGTAATTTTATGAGTTCCCTAACTTTTATTATTTTATTGCGATCTTCAAAACTAATTTGGTACGGACTATAGTTGAAACCACGGATAATACCGAACCCTATATTCGTTTTTAAATCTACAAATATAAATAAATATTCGTGATATAGTTTAATTTAGAAAATATACACACGAAGACATCAAAGCAAAAACAAAAATAATTAACAATAAAATAAAATAGAATAATTACACAATGCAGCAGTGTTGTACTGTAAGTGAATTTCTGGATTTCTTTTTTTTTATCTAATATTTGTATTTCATATTTGAAACCCCACGGTTGATGAAACAGCTGGTAAAGAATGTATACTATGGTATACTTATTTTTAGTATGTATTGAAATATTTTTATCTAACTCTTTTGCTTGGAATGTACTCGCTGTTCACAGATTTGATATTTCTGCAATGCTCATTCACAATACGAACTGCACGCTGCACGCCCATACCCTTTTCAGGTTATTTTACATATTTTAAAAAGGAAGTGTTCCTGAAAGTAATACCTAAAAGCCACATAAGTTGTGCATTGCATTTTCTTTACAATACATGAATTATTTTCCATCTATTTTCGATGAATGAATGATTTATAAATGTATATTCCAAGCTGACGGAATTGATTTTATGATTTTGTAGTTTTTAGCGGTATTTCAATATCACTTTGGGGTGAAATATATTTTCCGACTATAGATTCAAAACATTTTTATGTCACAATATGGGTTTTCCAATTAATAAAAACACCATTGTGTAGGTCAGTGGTTCCAAAAGTTAGGACAAAATATGAATACAAAATTTTCAAAAAAAATGAAAAAAAAATGAAAAAACTTCAAAAAATTTTTTTGTTTCAAAATCTGGTGACAAGTAAATTAGAACCTCAAGATTTCAAAAATTTCAACCGCAGGTCTTCATTGCATTTCGTTTTTGAGATATATCCATGCGAAGATGAATATTTCTATAAATCACGCCATATTAAAATTTGTCATAATTTTAAAATACGCAAAACGAGTAAGGCCTCAAATTTTTTCTAGACTTAATAAACTACGAGGAATCCAAAAATTCTAGAGCCAGGTTGTTTTCTCTAACCGTTTTTGAGTTGTGATTTTTTTAAACTCACTATTTTCACAAATTATGTAAATTAGGCCATAAAAAAAATTGTCACAATCTCCAAACGCATTAAACGATTAAAGCCCCAATTTTTTTCTAGACTAAATAAACTACAAAGAATCCAAAAATTTCAACCACTGGTCGCTATCTCTAACCATTTTTGCGTTGTGATTTTTTTTATTTTACAATTTTCACAAATAATGTAATTTATGCCATTCAAAAAACTGTCATTATCTCAAAACGTTTTAAACGATTAAAGCCACAATTTTTCTCTAGACTAGTGGTTCCCAACCTTTTTTTACTTGCGGAGCCCTTTTTAGAATCAATTTCAGAGCTCCTAGGCCTACCTTGTCTTACAAATTAATGGTATTTAGAAGTAATGTTACGGGGGAGGGGGTAGATTTTTTAGTTAATATAAATTCACTTTTCTCTATCACAGCTCACATATTGATAGATAGACAGATTTTTATAAAATGAAGCAAATAATCAAAATACACGCAGATTATTCAAACAAAAATGTATCTCGCCGATCACATTCCAGCTAGTCATACAGACCAATTCTGTAACTCTGTTACTATGATAATTGTAACTAAATTCGTCACTATGAGCAAGGTCAGTTACTATCATGAATGAAAGGCATTATACTTTTTATAATATTTTATGTTGTAGTAACATTATTACACAGTAACTTTTTACAGAATTGATCTGATTGTCATAAACCGGCTGGAATCAGAAAACACTTGGACATACATAAAACTTGGCCAATTTTCTTTCAGAATGTCATTTCCGACATTTTATCTTCGACAAAAAACTTTTATTATATTGTTACTAGAAATTGTAATTGAACCTTATACACCGCTTAAAAACAATAAACAAAAAGTCCTATTTCAATTCCAATAAATCATAATATAAGCGATAAATATTAAAAGTGTTGTCGGAAGCCGAGAATCTCAACAGTAGTGATTTCTTGCCGGTGCAATGTCGCACTTTGTGAACAGATTGTTCCGCTCGCTCGGTCATATTCCATGGCATTCTTGATTCCTGTGACTGTTTTAATTGTCGAGACATTAACTCCTGCAGCACGAAATGCGCCAGCATTTTACTTGATTAAAATGTCGACGTTGCCATTATATGCCACTGGACTCCCCCTCCCTTCTTAACTCTGATACCAACAGGAAAAGAATTAAGTTTTTTGCCGCGATGAGTATGAGATTTTAGGATAAAAATAGAAAAGAAAAATAGATGAGATGTTGGAAATTATATTTTTTTGCCTGGAGTAATTTTTCCTTCGAGATAGTACAATTTGTATGAGTTATTCTAAGCAATATTTCTTCAAAGAATTTCAGGTTTTGCAACTCAATTTGCGCTTAGAAGACATTACCACCAGTGTTGTAATGTATCTAGGTATTTGTATCTAGATACAGTAACTAGATACTGTGCAAGTATCTAGTTACTGTATCTAGGTACATTTTAAAATATGTATCTGTATCTGTATCTAGATATTTAAATCAGTATCTAAGTATCTGTATTTCAGGTACTTTTTTCAGATACTTTCCTATTTTGTCTTTTTCAAGGTCTTTTTACAAAATATATCCCTACGATTTTTCAAGTTGGTAATACATTTAGCATCATTCGGATATTTGAATTTTAAGTTTAAATTAACCAATCAGCGACCAGTAAACTCTTTCTTGCTTGGTGGAGAATTATGATAAAATACAAGTTCTATATGTAATTAATTAAATTTTGGAAAACATTCTTTTATTTTTTATTTTTTTAAAATTTTTTATTTAAAAAAAAAATAAAAGGATGTTTTCCAAAATTTAATTAATTATATATAGAACTTGTATTTTATCATAATTCTCAAACTTATAATTTATTTATTTATTTAATTTATTTTTATCTATAAAATTTTAATAAAGTGTAATTGTATTTCCAGCTCTGAATAAATTTAAAAAAATAATAAATAAAAAAAAATTAAATAATTTTATTAACAACGGTTAAGTAAAACAACCATTAAGTAATTATCTAATCTAAGAATAAGAATTAATTTTATAAATGTGAATTAAATAAAGAAAAATATAATAATAAAAATTGTTGTTTTATTTTTGTCATCCTAAATACTTATTTAATAATCAGTAATTTATTAGCGAACAAAAAATGTTGGAGATATCCGCTGAAATTGGAATAAAAAAGTGATTTTTTTAAAGATTACATAGGTATATAGTTAGTTAATATTTCTGACACACAGCTTCAAAGGCTATTTGTGTTTATTTTAAGAGTAATAATAGTGCATAACTTATTTTTTATTGTGAACAAATATATTCCTTGCTCTAGTTATTTCTTTTTTTTTTGTGGTGTTTTCATTTTGCCGAAAGTATCTTAAAAGTATCTTGAAGTATCTAGATACATGGTAAAAAAAAATTATCTGTATCTAAATACTTTTTAAAATTTGTATCTGTATCTAGATACATTTTTCCTCAAGTATCTGTATCTGTATCTAGATATATTTTCAAATGTATCTATTACAACACTGATTACCACACACTAGCACCAAAAATTGAATGTGAAGTGGAAATTTTCATACATTTTAGGATTTCCTAGATATTTCTGACTCTAGATTTTGGTGGTATTACCCTAGTTTCAAATACAAAAACGCCATAACATTAAGGGGGGGGGTCTACATTTTAAGCATATTTTTGTGAATTTTTTTCATATCTATGGTTAAATTTATTCATTTTCAAACTAAGTACATATATAAAGTATGTTTTGAAGAAGATACAAAAAAAATTTGAAGGCAAAATATGGCGAAATGAGCCAGCTGTGGCAAATCTTCTCAGAAAAAAATTAGATTTTGCGGTGAGCAGCATAACTCGTCACTGGATCATCTGAAATCAAAAATCTAAAAAGATTTTGTTAGTTTAGGAGTTTGCCGAGGTAACGACGTTGAGATATATATTTTTTTTTATTTAACAATCACAAATATACTCATTTTTAGTTTTTTTTTAGGGGGAATTAATTTTTTTGTCTTCTAAGTATCGCTAAAAACTGAAAAATCATTTTAAAAATAAAAACTCAACGTCATTACCTCGGCAAACTCATAAACTAACAAAATCTTTTTAGATTTTTGATTTCAGATGATCCAGTGACGAGTTATGCTGGTCACCGCAAAATCTAATTTTTTCTAAGAAGAATTACCGGGCCCCGGTAATTTGTACCGGCTTCCCCTGTTTCTCGACGCCACTGACTACCCTCAACAATGTCTTATAGTAATCTAATATCATTCCGCAACCATTTTCCCAGAATCCCTATAAATTAATAAAACCCGATATGTCGGTGCAGTTTTCTCTGCCAAATTATGAAAGAAGTAGTTGTTGTGATAAATGTTGGTCATGGTCGTGTAATGAGATGCAGCGACAGAGGTCAGACGGCCGGGCGCCCAGACACATGTGAACCGGTTACCGGCTGCCCGGCTGCCGGCAACGGCAACACACTGCGCAAAGGTCGTCACTTGCATACAGCTACTATTTACATTCATTACTGATTTTACTTTCTTAACTAGAATGTCAAACATAAACTAGTTCTAACAGGGAAATTGAATGAATATAGGAATGTGCTCTATAATGGAAAATAATTGACAGCAATAAACAATTAATCAATAATAAAACATTAGGCCGCGAACATACAGAAAACCGGCACCGGCTTTAATGGCAAGAAGCGCTGATATGTCGCGGTATCTGTCCATGTTTTCAAATATAACCGCACACGCTACGTACTGGTCGGCGCCGGTCGGTGTCGGCTAGCCGCTCACCGAAACATTTAAGCAGTTTAAGCAGCTTGTTGTCAGCGCCGAAAAAAAAATTTTAAAAAATCTTACATCATTTTTTAATCGAGGAAAAAGGTGGTGGTATTCCCCATATTTACGTCGCTCTTGGTTTATTGCATGTATACCTTTTCTTTTTGGTTCTATTCTTGCTTAAGGCTACCACCAGTCCCAGATTACACCCGTTACACGTAATTGAAGTGGGTTAGTTAAAAATGTTGATTTTGAAAGAACCCTTAAATCCATCCTGATTATAACCAGTCAGTGAACATGGGGAGGTTCATGTTCGAAACCGCTCGCGGATTATCCATTAATTATGTGTAAGTCCTCGAGTTTTTAGTTGAGCATAAAGTACAACAAAGTATATGTATATTAATATATTCAAAATTAAACAGCCAACATTATATTCCCGTCGACCAGTGGGAAGACCTCGCAAGAGATGGAGAGATCAGCTAACCGAAGTTCTAACAAGTATTGGTATACAAGGTACTTGGTAAGACTTGACAATGAATAGATCGAGATGGAGGGCTTATGTGAGTGAGGCCAAAAGTCAACCTGACTGATAGTGCCCAAGGAAGAAGAAGAACAGTTATTTTCATTCTTATATACGGAAGTGTAAAAGTTTATACACTTCCAGAATTATTTTCTAGAATTTATTTTTATATATTTATCTCCCCAGAATTTATATTAGAATTGTAATGCCAGAATAATGTTAATAAAAAATAATTCAAAATAAAATGGTATTGATTAAATTAAAAACCCAAATATATTACAAATATAATTAATCTGCCCAAATTGCAGCATTTATTGTTAAATTTGGCAATCGTTAGTGGTTTTGGTTTCCACCACATAAAAAATCAAATCAATATGTATCAAATAAAAAATACGTTTAATACTCTAAAAAACATCCTACAAAAAATATTTCATATAAAATAGAACTTACGTATCGATGATATGGCATGATTAAATCAATACGGTAGAATCAGTTGTAGAAACTCACCTGAAAAAAGAACACACAATTAGTAATAAAATAAATAAAGTATGAAGTCTTGTGAAATATGAAACAGTTTATTAAATACAAATTAGCTGGAAACTAATTATCTCGAATGTAGGTATGCAAGCTGCATTACATCTGTGTGAAACATGAGAACACAATATACATGATTCCATTACTGTAAGAATTGTTATAGCCTCTCTTGTTTTGAAAGTAAAATATTATTTATTGTCTTTATATTAATCAATGTTCGATGAATCAATCATTGCTCAAATACAGTATCAAATACACAGTTTTTCAATGTTCGTCTTGTCCAATACTGTTTTGCAAGATTATATTTTTCATTACATCATGACGTTTGACATGACGCTTCAAAAACCTTGAAATAAACACTAAAAGAACACAAAAAGGATTTTGTGTTCTTGTTTGTGGAATTGTACGTGTGCGCTAAAAAATATTTACACACATTATTCTGCGCTTTATATGAACGTTAGTATCACTATATTCTTTGCTAAAATTCCATTCTCTTCTCCTACCATACAATATTTAACACCATGGCAATTGTAATCGGAGCATGTTTTATCTGTCTAAGCTTTCATATACCGCTGCACATCAGATTATCCTTGACAATGGTGTTACAGAGAAGGAAATACTATATGTAATAGCAATACCATTAATTTGAACCGCAGGAACTGCTTGCAATACGACATTACCATTGCAAATGCTAGTTCAGATTTGGATAGTAACTGGGATAGGTAACACGTCTAGATGCTAGCCCTTTGACTTTACTATCCCACAATCAGGATAGGTGTCTCAGATTCGTTTACATTTGAAACTAGCCCGTTGTATATTCTATCCCAAAACTAGGATAGCAGGATTACATACAAAATGGCACTAGCATCTCATAAGCATCCAGTTTAGCAACAAATATGATGCCGTTGATGGTCCATGGATATAATCTCTCTAAAAAGATTGAAATTGAATATATTGAAATTCACAAGCACTCGTGCTGAATAAATAAAAAATTAGAAACAGAATTAAAACAAGGACCTAACCAAATCAGCAAAAATAAATAAATAAATAAATAAACAAATAAATAAAAATACGAGAAAACGAAAGTTATATTAACTTTCGTCTTCTCAATTTCTTGTACTAGTGTAAAAACTTCTTTATAATTCACCTATCTTTAAAATCCTATTGACGATCGTTTGAGTGAGAACCGATGAACATATATATCTATTTCACACAATTTTATGTACTACCGATAACGTATTTGACCTACTGTACGTCCGTAGTTTGTATTTTCATTTGTTATATTTGAATATATTGAGATAAACGTAAGTGTGTTTTTGTATAAGAATCCCTTTCATTGCGGCAGGGAAAAGAGTGACTGAAACAGGGCCAAATTTCTTTCTCAGCATCTCTCTTTCTTGACTGAACTATATGTTCTTTTTAACAGTCAATGACCAACTGGCTTTTCCTGAAGTATACCTCCTGTACATATCGAGATTGTTCCTTTTAACAGTCAGTGGCCAACTGACTTCTCCTGAAGTAGTGGATAATACGCAAGAGAGTGCGCAGCAAAATGAAAAATGTGATGGTAAATGTAGCATAGAGGGTTAGTAAATAGACCAACCGACTAATCCACTATCCTGTCTCTGATATTAGTGCTAGTTATGCGACTGTGATGTCCCAGGGGTTTATATAGGGCTTGTAGCTATCTTTGTCACTAGAAAGCTGCCTACTACCTCCCGTTTACTGGAGATATTTAAATGAGCTCTAAGGAAAGGAAATAGTGTAACGATGTTAACATAGTTTTTATCGGCTCTGAAAAGAACATAAGTAAATTTACGTAATTTTACAGGGCACTTTTTTTACCTGCTACTCTATTGGCAATTGCAGAAAATTCATGTGTATTGTACCAACAGTAAGATGTACTAACTTAACAACTGTTTTTGTGAGAAAGAGTATTTTGATAATCTCTGAAGTAAAGCCATAAAATTTTGTGCTGAGAAATATAAAAGAATTCAAACGTATCATAACAAACTTTACTTATTTTGTAACTGTAACAAAACTCTCGCAAATTCACCAAAATCTTTTTTAAATTTATTTCCTTGTGATATATCCCGTTCAAACAAGCCGTTTAGGCTCATGCTGAATCTCTCATTTTATTTCTATTTGCCTCGCATTCCCCCTTAAACAAAACACCAGTTTAGTGGTTTTCGTTTTATTTCACTAAATCGTGTTTCAAAAGTAACTGAATGCCGCGCTGATATATCTTTTCTCTCTGAGAACAACACGATCCCGAAATTCTTTAGAAATCCTAGTAACACACGATTTACCCAAGCACTCAACTGTGTGTATTTTAATATTCCCTAAAGAATATCTTGTATATCTTGTACAGATTGGCTCTGCTGAGGTACCTACATGCGTAACTCGCAGTTACCGGGTAACGGGTAACGCGGAGAGACTCTTTCAAGCACTTCAATAGACCGCAAGTTCATTCCGAATTCCAGGGCAAAGATTGCTTTATATAAGATGGAGATATTTTTCATTTGGTGATTGATTTCTTTTTTACCTTACCTCAAAATTAAAAGACGAAGATGAGAGTGGAATACTGAATGGAATTTTTCTCGATTTTTTTTTATGGAATCTTAAAATTAGTTGATTAATTTTGGTAGTTCTTGGGGGATATGCTTGTTGAACGAACTAAAATTATACGCCCAATAAGTCTATGATCAACTGTAATGGCTTCATTCGCCCCACGTAGGGCTTTGTTAAATATAAGCTACAGTGAGTATATATTGAAAAATTGATGTAAAGTGTGAATTTTCACACATTTCAGGCTTTCTCAGGTATTTAGTAAGTGAATGATGATTATTTGGGATGCCAAAACAAATTTTATGTTAAAATATTTTTCTTGTTAATTTTAATTCGAATGCCTAATACCATTATTTAGGTTTCTAAATATATGCAGTATTTTTTTTTTTTTTATATAGCAAGATTCATTAAGATTTTGAAAATTGCGCCTATGGCTTCCATTGGTTGTTTTAAGTCATAACTCCGCCCCTCTGATTTCGTGTATTCAATTTCAACAATTTCCACTGGCTATTAAATTTACGCTTTTAAAAATTAAATGCCACATTTGCCCAAGATAATAATATAACTAGAATTTTGAAAAAATAATTTAAACAAAATAAAAATACAATAAAACAGAAAAAATTAAATTGTCCCGAGACCGGAGAGAACCTTAGTTTGCAAATTAGAACGCAAGCATGCTAACCATTACACTATCAAAGCATGCTGGTTTACTGTGTTACATTATTAAATATTATATTACAAGTTATTAAATATTTTACATGGTCATGCAAAAAACATAAAAATGCGTTATTTTCCGAAAACATAATCCGATCAAAAATTACTGTTGTACTATTCCGGTTCTCACAAATATACATTACTTAGAATTTTTTTCAGATTTTTAGTTTAAACCATCTGGGCTACAGGGTGTGGGACAAATTTTTTTTTGCACAATTTTGGTAAAAATCGTCGCAAAATAATTTATTTTGCAAAAATAAAATTTTAATCGTTAATCCACGTACTTAAAGGCTTTCATTTTCACCCATCTCAGAATTAAAAAAAAAAATTGGTTTCCTCAAGGAAATCACTTTAAATTTATAAATGAATAAAAAGCTATGCACTGGCGGAATGGTGACCTCACCAAAGCCAACAAATCAGAAGAAGAAGAATAGAAGAATAAAAATAAGAATGGTCGATTATCAAAATCGATTAATCAACTAAAACAAGCCAATACAGATTAATCAGTAAAATGGATTATCTTCCGATTAATCGTTACAACCGTAATCTAAATTGGTAGTTATTAATTTATCGATAAAATTTTCATTGTGTAATAAAATATTCAAATTAATTTAATTTAGATTTTCAAAGGAAACCAGTGGCGAAGGGAAACCTCCGCTAGACTTGCCCTCCCATAAAAAAATATTTTAAAAAAAAATGTAAATTTAAAAAAAAAAAAAAATAATATTTAGATAAATCTTCAAAAATACATCAAATTATGTTCTATACAAATTTTTGTCCAAGGCTTGCTTTACTAGTTACGAATTAATTATCATGACCATGGAAACGTTACATATAAGTATGAAAAAATTGAGAATTTTAAATAATTTTACAAAAAAAATTCGAAATTTTTCGTTTTATCAAAAAACGTCTCAAATAAAAGTTATTAGTTATTGCATTTATAGTAACTTTTGTTCAATAAATTTTTTCGAAATATTTTTCTGTTGCTAAATATTCGCAAAAATCTTAAAATCGACACGAGTAAACTTCCATTTCTAGTCAACCGATTTTCATAAAAAACAATAGGGTTCTTCCCATTTAATAGGAGAATTTTTTAGTACCAGAACGAACTCTTTAAGTTAAACCGTTTTTGAGTTATCGTGTATACACACAGACAGACAGACACACAGACAGACAGACACACACACACACACACACACATACGGACGGAAATACTTCGAAAATAGGTTTTTTGGATTCCCTGGACCATGAAACGTGGTCATCCGTCAAAATCTCGACATCGAAAATTTTCGCGATTACAATACTTGCCCCTTATATATTAAGGTCGGGCAAGTAAAAATCAAATTGTTTTTCACTTTGTTATTCGGCAAGCATTTGTTAAACCCACATTGATGTTTGGGAAAAGACGACGTCTTAGAAATACATAGAAGAAAAGTTAAAAAGCCATGTAACATTAATCGAATCTCAATCATTCCACACATATAAGGACGCCTGACGTTTGAACATTGAGGGCATCGCGACGTATCACGTCCTGTCCTTGTTTCCCGTTCCATACATAGTTTCACAAAGCACAAAGTTAACATCAACGAGATTACGTCGAGAATAACTTAAGAAGAAGAATATGTACTGCGACACTTGTTGCTATGTTCAACGTATCACTTCGCTGTCTAACTTTCTGGGTAACTTTACCTCAACGAACGAACTGCATTTAATTAAAAATATAGTTTATTGTTTGGTTAGCAGAGTTTGAATTTGTTTAATTGATTTATTGTATTTGGGGAATTGACTTTTATAGGTTCATTAGAAAGTTTCAAGCGTATTTTTTCATTAGCAAAATTGACATTTTTCCACAATTTTAATTTGCCACAATGCTAAATTTTTCACGAGGTACATATAAAATTGAATAAAAAGTCTAAAATAATTTTTTACCAAAGGGTTGATATTGCTGGATTATAATTTCATGAGCAAACTTCCAAATTATGAAACCTGTTTAATTCAGAGGCACAGCCAGGGGTGCATGGGAACAATTGCACAATCCCCCTTCTAATCATTCCAATTTTTTAACAATTGAATTTTGTTTATATCTGTTTAAATGTACACTAAAGCCAGTCGCTGCAAAGTATACATTTATGGTTTACAAAATCATTGTTTTGTGGTTTTGGGAACCACTAGTTTCCATTTCGCGACCCGATCTTGGGTCGCAAATTAATTTTGGGGTCATTCAAGTCGGGGACAAACTTGATGCAGAAATTGTCAGGTTTCTCGAAATTCTTATTGTTTGCTCGTCAGGCCTCTCGAATTCTTTTAATTTACTTGTTAGGTTTCTCGAAATGCTTTTTTAAATATAGTTTTTTAGGGGGGCTTCAACTGCTTGGTTATTAGCACCCCGGAATATCTGTTTTACATAATTAATATAATTACAAAAAATATAATATTCATAAATATTTAATATAATTAATTAAGGCTATTAGAAATTATGTGGAATGTTATATATTGTCAATTAAGTTTACATCTTCTAGAAATTTTAAAATGTTTTTTCATATGTATTGGTTGATTTTTAAGTTTATATGTGGTTTATTAAATTTGCGACTTTTAGCAATTATGGTTTCTATCTTGTCACTGGAATTGAAGAGTAGTATTGGAAGTGTCAATGCTTGTGTGAGTTGGTTGTGTATTCTGTTATATTTTTGACAGTGGAGTAGTCAATGTTCGACAGTAATTTTGGTTTTGCAGACATCACACATTGGTGGTTCTGAGTGGTAGAAGATATGTTTGTGGGTGACTGCCGTGTGTCCTATCCTTAGCCTAGTTAAAATAACTTGTTCTCTTCTGTTGTTCCAATGGCCAGTGGTAGGTTTTATGGATCTCAGCTTGTTGTTGGTAAGGGTAGTCCAGTAATTGTTCCAATGTCCTCTTAGTCTTTTTTTACACAAGGTTTTGAAATCATTAGTAAGTTGACAAACAGTAGTAGATTCTGGGTAGTTATTTCTGGTGGCTTCTCTGGCTGTTTGGTCGGCTTCTTCGTTCTCAGGAATGCCTACATGGGATGGTATCCATACAATAGTGATATTTTTACCGTTGATTATTGCTTCACTGATGTTATCTTGTATTGTTTGAATGTATGGCATCTTCGTGTATATTTGTTAGATGCCTTGGATAGCACTCAGTGAGTCCGTGTAGATGACAAATCTTGTGTTTTATGAAGTCCGTAGCTTTAAATATACTATATATTTCTGCTGTATGTATGTTGGTATTATCTGGAAGACGATATGAATATAAATAAATATAATAAAATTCCCCTTTGGGCGCTTAAAAAACCAAATTTTTATCTTTCCCTATGATTTAAAAAATACATCCACCCTAATACCTATCACGAGAAATATTCCCTAATCAAGAAAAAGTACACAAATTCACTTGCTATCTTCACCGATGGGTCTAGTGTAGGGGATCACACCTCTGCTGCTGTGATCTTTGGCGAAGAAAAGAAATCCTTTTGTCGTTAATACAATATTGGTATCTTGGGTATAGATACAATGGTAAGCCAAGACAATAGGTACTAATTTTTATTAACGTAATTATATTTATAAAAATCCCTTTATTCTAGTTGCAATCTTTCTTTTAGTTTTAATAATCCACAATTCGTTCACGATATACTAAGAGACACGTCATAACACGAAATAAACAATTAGACAACTATTTAAACATTTTTTTAACATTGATCTAATATAACGTCAATCTTGAGATGAATAATAATAATTCATTTATGTAACACAGTAAATATCTTCCTGCAACTCTTTCCCGAAATGTTACATTTGTGTTTGAAATGGATCTCTTAAAATAACGTTTATTTCTGTAAGATTGCTTCGGATCTTGGAAAGTTGCAAATTTGTTGGTATATTTTAGATTCAACAAGATTAATTGTTCTATTGATTTGTGTTGACCTTCCTCTTTTGAAGATATTTAAAGAGTTAAGTAAACAGACGACGTCTGACAACTTTCCAAGATTAGGATAAATGCCTAGGTCTAGGGCTGTCCATGCCGGAAAAAAAAAATAATAATATGAAATCTAAGATAATACATTTATTATTCATTTTTTATGAGGAGAATTAATATATTAATTTTGATTGTAATTTGATTTCGATATTAGTAAATAAAACTATTTTGATTTGCAGTCTGCGACTGGTAAATTATACATATCTACGGGTATAATTTTCGTAAACGCCTATTCAAGCAGTCATGAAACGGAAACTTTCTGCCGAAATACTTCATCTATGATTCATCTTATTATTTCTATTACTTATAAGCTAATTTTTACAACTGATATTTCCGAAATAGTTTTAAACGCGTTTAAAAAAAATGTTTTATAATAATTTATTATGTGCAATTCTGTGTCGGCACAGTCCAATATTGCAGTAAAATGAGATAAGGTATCTAATGTAATCGAGATAAATTACGTCACCACACTGAAATTCTGTAAAAATCATTGCAGAGTTCAAGATGGTTACAACAAAAAGTATACAATAATTAAATGTTTTTCTCGTCGCCACATTGTACTAAAATGAATCTCGTATATGAAATGTCAAACGAAAATCCTGCTTGAAGTTATATTCCTTAGACATCTTACAAATCAACTTGGATAAACGAACTTGGTTAAGATAACATTGTTTAGCGAATTCAGTATCAAAACTCCCAGCTAGTATATATAGTTGAATTTTACTCCTTTTTAACTTACATATAATTTCTTTATTTTCAACCATTTCTCTTTATATTTTGTTGATGTTTTTATTTCGTTCTGCGTCATTTTGTTTTCACCATGTTATCCTTGTGAGTTTTCTGTGTTCGTGGACTTTCTTTTTGTTTATTTTTCTTTTGTATGAACATGTTTAAACTGGAGCATAAAAGTATTGTGCAATCTTTTAAAACCCTATACAAAACTTCAATTTAAAATTCATATAACTATTTTAATTATGCTTACATATTCTGTTTAAATAATGTTTATATATTCAGGCATAGTAACATAGACATTTTTCACTAAACTGTAGAAAATAGAGCTATGATTACTTATTGGATAAAATTGTAACCGAGTTTAACCAAAAGATTAACCTCCGCTAAGTTTTCAGAAACCGGTATGTTCATCCAAATAACCAAACTCATTTTTTTTATAAAGATCGACGTATACACTGGTATATACAGTATATTGTTTTGCAGCAATCAACAAAAACAAGAAGAAAAAAACTATCAACTTAAATTTAGTAATTTTTATAAACGTGAGTGGTAAGTTATGTAGAACAATTTTCTTACTGAGAAATCTTGTGGACATAGTAACTAAAGATGTGCTCTTAGTAGCTTATTACTCACTTTTTCAATCACATATTTCTTATGCCCTCTTAGTATGGGGACACTCGTCCTCTGCTCATAGAATTTTTGCATTGCAAAGACGCGCTGTAAGAATCATTGACGGCATTTCTTACAGAGCAGACTGTCAAAAATCATTTTTATCATTGCAAATTATGACTGCCATCACTCTACATTTTTGCCTGTTTAAATTTTATTTTACAAAAATAAAAACAACTTTAAATCGTTTAATGACATTCATAGTCATAATACTAGATAGAAGAATGATATATATCCTAAATTCAGCCGTCTATCAAAATCCAGAAATAGCACTACCTATTACGCTATTAAATTATTTAATAAATTGCCAGAGTCAGTAAGACTTTTACCCCAAAATAAATTTGAAGCGTTTGTGAAGGATGTGTTAATTCAAAATCCATTGTACTGTGTCCGAATAATTTGATTAAAATTTGTAGAATTATCATTACTTTTTTTGTATCTGATTTAAGTAATAATTGTATCTATGTGTAACTCTTTTTGTGTAAATCTATTTGCATGATTTTTCTTGACTGACTGTAAACTATTTAATTGTATTGTATTGTGGTCAATAAATAAATATTATTAAACACCTTTCAATCATTTTTAACAGATATCTGTCCATAGGGTGCTAAATTAAGTGTTTCAGAATAAAACTTATAAAAAAGAGTTATGTTTTTAGAAATTTCTTATCACAGACGACCCCCTTAAGTTATTCATGAACGTTCATTAACAGCATGCTAAAGCGATGTTCTTGGTGAGAAAATTCAATTTAAACTTCTTAAACAGTTCTTTAAAATTGTATACATGAAGAGATAAAATGAAAAACTAAGATTCGTGTAGTATATAATATTGGTTGGTTATGGTAGTAAGTGTAGTTCCAACCACAAATCCAGTATGGCAGTAGGTACGTGGTTAGCAGTAAGACATACGTTCATTCCGATTAAACTGAATCGCTGATGAGATTGTCGATGGCTAAGGTTTATATCTAAGGACTTTAGTATGATTTGATTTTCATGGTTATTGGAGAAACGTCCGACCTTTTTGGGTTTACACAACGTCTAAAAGGATCATTTGGGTTTGATTAAATACGGTTTAGGGTTCTGTTTATTTTATTTAAGTTATGATTAAGATAAATGAGATTTTAAACTTTAATAAATCTATGTTAAGGTATATTGGATCAGATTAAACTATAATTTACAATATTAAAGTAAAGCTTTTTGGTATCAGTTTCAGATTATAAAGTTTAACGGGTTGCATACTTGTTCAGAATACATGTTCAATGTATATGTGAACTATTTAGGGTTCAGTTGAGGAGTTATGAAGTTAAAGCCTTTGTTGTTTTCAGTAGGTCTAATAACCTGAAGGTCGAAAGCCGTCTCAAAACTTAGTTTCGCATAAATTTATCCGATATTTTAATTAATTGATATAAAATCCAGACGGGTTAAGTCTGAGACTTGTTGTAGTCGCAATCAATTTTAGTATTACTGGAGTTGAAATCTAGGCAGTACAAGTTAAAGTAGGATCTTTTATAAGGATAATGACGTCTTCGAAAAAAGTTAAAATTTATGGCGCACAGCAACAAAGGCTATTTGCGTAATGACATCTTCGAGCATTCAAAGATAAACATAGTATTCACTCAACTGTACGGATGTTGTGTTGTTACCTAAATACGCCGTAAGCCACGCTACCATCCATACGTAGAAATTTGTCTGAATATTATATTTACATTAGTATGTTTTGTATTTAATATTGTAGGATTATTATGAATGCAGGATTTTAATTAAAAAAAAAAAAAAAAAATGCCAGTGTTAGAATTTTTAAATGGATTTGTATTTTAAGAGATATGAGATGTGAACTACTCGAAGATGTACCGATAACTAGTTAATGCTGTTAAGGGGCTGAGTAACCGTAGCGGCCAGATGGTTTATGGCCCTCTGGGATAAAAATATGAATTTCTTAGGTGCAAGTAAAATACATCACTATTTGTAAAATATAAAACTTGTAAAATAAATGTAAAAATACTAAAGAAACATTTTAAACCCGGCGTAATTGGTAATAATAAATTATATTGGATGGGTCATAAACCATTCCAGCCACATCAATATTAATAATTAGAGAGCGCTGTGTAGAAATATTTTAAAATGAGTAGTTCTCGGTAATCAAAGAAGATGGTTTTAATTATCTTTACATACTTAAGTGGGTTTTCAATTTATTGACCAATGAATTGAAAAAGTTGACCTTCAATTTATTGATGTGTGCAAAGTGTTCAATTTATTTTGAAAATAAAATAAGTTCTATGTTTCATCAATTTTTTCAGGATTTCTAGGTATATTTTTATCTGTTTTTATCTGTTATAAGTTGGTAATATAAAAGTTAAAAAAAATATGTAAATAAATTGATGTGTTAAAGTGATCCTTTTATTTTCATGGTTACCAATATATTGTTCAATTAATTAACAAAAAAACTTGATCAATAAATTGAACTGTGTAAAACCAACTTAAGATTTATATAGATACAGGATATTTCTAACTGATGATAATGCATGTAAGGGCTACTAGCTCTGTACCAACTTTAAACATTAAACTAAGTATTTTAATTATAATGATATAAAACAAAATAAAGTGAATATAATCGAAAAGTGTATTTGGCAACACTTGTTGCGTAAACTACCAACCACTAAAGAGTAAAATATTATCAAAATGTCATTTTCCTGAACAGATTACAGAAAGTATATAAAACAAAATTAAGTTTGAGAACTTCAAATATTAAACTTAATTTAAGTGAATTTAGAAGTAATTGGTAAAACAATTGCTTTATAAAAATTAAAATTCAAATTTGTAGAAGATTGTCTTTGGTATTTTCTTTTCGTTTCTCATTTCTGTAGCTCCACGAATTAAGTTAAGAAATTCATAATAAACTCATTGAGAGAGTAATATTCGCAGATGACAGCATAAAGAGATGGTCAATTAGTATCTTAACTAATATAACTAAAATTTATTTACATAATTTACTCTTTTGAATTCTGCTACAAGATATTTCTGTTAAGAATTTTAATATGAAATTTGAAAAGTTAAGATTTTTACGCCCATCAAAAGACTATAATATGCAAATGTTTCTGAGTGCAGTTGGATTTCGAGAAATATAACTTCAGTTATTAGTTCTCATAACTGCAATGACTAACACTTCACTTTACGGTTAATATGAAAAAATCAGGTTGCGTTTAGCAGATGTGTGGGTAATTATAAACGGTAATGTAACAGTAGCTTACTGTACTTCAACTGTTCGGAAGAGACATTGCAGATTCTATCGGCAGATGGCGTTGATTTTCTAATGACTTATTACAATCGCTGCTATTTGTTAATTACATATTTTTATGTACGTAATTAGCTTTTGATATAGTTTCACGCTTCAAGAAATAATACTCTTCTTTATGGATCCATAAAGAATACAATTACCTCTTGCAAAATAATGGAATAATACTGTTCTCCTCCATAAGTTAAGAACTATTATTGAAGTTTTATGTGTTTTACAAAAACACAAAATGGATTTTTTCATTTACTCTAAATCAAAACTTCAAGACATGTTTAACAGCATAACTGCTCTTCCAAAGAAGCGACAACTTCAACGTAAAATATACGACTGATTTGTTTATTTTACACCCTATTTTTTTATTGATTTCAAAGCAGCTTATAACGGCACATTGAGAAACACTCTGAAAAAGCATGGAAGAAATCTTAAGTTGTATATAAAATCACCCTCAATTACATGCAAAATTATTCTGATATGAGCGTTATTCAGTGTTGGAAAAAAGTTGACATTGTTTTCACAAAAGATGCAATCTTTGGTTGCAAGAGTTAAAACAATCCACATTGAAGGCGCGCCGAAAAAACAATAACCGGCTGATTTAACGCTGGGCAATAATGATGACATTCTGTCTATTTCAGAAATGACTTAAAACATTGTTCAGATCACAAATTTCGTATGACGAGATGACTTAAAACAATTGCTGAGGTCCAGGAGTTGCTCGAGTCTCAAAATGAAACTGACTAAAGTTGCCACAGCAGCCATTAAATTAACCCATTAATGGCCAAGCTATTAAGAAAAAATATTTTTCACAAAACTTCTAATGCAAATTAATTAAAACACAAGACAATTATTGCATTTTGAAAAATATAATGCTTAACTCTACAGGAATATAAGGATACGTATACGCACCCTTGGCTAATAACAATATCAAATATAAGTAAACATGTAATAAGCAAATTATTTTATATATGAATGAAATATGAACTTATTTGGAATGAAACATTTCAAAACACTCTGGGCACAGATGTACTTTACATTTTACACATAAATAGAGTTGCTCTTACATAAACTGCATTTTTTTTTACATTCGTTTCATGCCTCTTATCAGATGACCAATATTATCAAATCTGATGACATCTGATAAACTGTTTTTTGAAGGACGCCCATAGTTTGAATTTGTTGCTTCTCTATCAGTATCTGCATTACTCTGATACTTCATAAGAGCAACTGCTAGTCGTGACCAATTAAGAAATTTTACTATCATTTCACAACTGTACAACTAATTTTTATTTTCACTATACTTATTCTGTAAATATACAGAACTATGAAAGAACACACAGTAGAAATGAACAATAGGTTAGATGGCTAAGACAAGATGAGACTTGTCGATGATGAATCACGCCTGTACATTTCACTGAATTGGCCAAAGGTACGTATACCCCATAAATTTGAATGATGTACACAGCAACATGACAAAAAAAAATATATATTTTTTAAATAGGATAATTCATAACAATGTTCCCAGACGGTTTGACTATATATGTATTTTTTATATTACCAACAAGTGTATAGAAAACGCCTGCTTTTATAAATCAGTAAAATCTTCAGAAACTGACCAATTTCAAAATATTTAAAAAAATATACTCTTTAAATAAACTGCGAAATAAAATATTCACGAAACTATTGTATCCTAGTAATGCTTGTAAAATGATTATGCAATAAAAGAAAACAATTGCTTTCCTTGAAAGAAATAATTTCTAAAAGGTTGCGTATACGAACCTTTGGCCATTAATGGGTTAAAAAAAAAGTTGAATTAGAACTTATGCTCAACAAGATCTGGTTGAAGAAGAACCCACAACTAGTTTGGAAAAGATGACACTGATTTCAATTATTTGAAGGAAATATTAAGACCATTTGAATAATGAATGATCTTTATGATCTTTTCGAGAAAATTGATCCATCAATGGAAAGAAATCTAATTTTCAAAATTGACGAAGCAACTTCTGAATATCAATTTCTTCTTTATGCAATAATAGAAATGTCTTTTACTATATTTAATATTAAATAAAGTTAAAACAAACAAAGTATTGGAAATACAGGTTGAAATACGAAGCATTTTTCAAATTATTAGATAGACAAGAGTGATTTTGCCTCAGATATACATCACCAGTTGCTTTGATTGCTTCAATTCGAGCTGAATTCAAATTCTTTCTTTTAGCACATTATCTGGGACTTTTATAAGAGTGGTCGCTCTGTACTATATTTTATTAATAATAACAATTTATTGGTGTTATGTACATTATGAAAAAATGTTTACACAAGTCAAAAATTACATACATGTCAATTTAGATAAAATTACAATAGAAACAAATTACAATGATATTACAATATATTAAAATGAGATTAGTTAACAATTAAAATATTTTGAAAAGTCGATAGTATAAAATTCACATACATTATATAAACAGTTTTCCGTCAGTATGAATTTCATTCTGTGTTTAAAACCCTTATCTGCTCAGGTAAATGATTGTAAAGGATTGCGGCTAGATACGTACCATTTTTAGATTTACTTAATCTTAGTTTTGGTAGCCTTAGATTGCATTTACTCCGGATGTTATAATTGTGAGAATTATAAATTTTTGCAAAGTTAGAGGGATTTTCCTTTACATATATCAAACATGTATATACAAATAAACTGTAAACAGTCATTATATTCGATTTAGTGAACAATGGGCGGCAATGAGCCCTGTAGGGCGCATTGTTCACTATTCGTATTGCCTGTTTCTGTATTTTAAAGATGCGCTCAAGAAAACTGCTACCACCCCAGAGTAATATGCCATAAGACACACGTGACTGGAAAGAGGCAAAGTAAAAGATGCGTAACGTTTCATATGAGACACACGATTTAAGTTTTCTCAGCGCAAAATTATGTTTCCTTAACGAAGATGCAAGAAAATCAATATGCCGTTCTCAATATAATTGGCCGTCGATAATTAAGCCTAGGAACTTGACTGGTTCGCCAATGGTGATGTCGTTGGCTATGTTCCGGTTTAGCGAGAATATTAAATTATGAGTTTTATTCTCATTTAGGGTAATGAGATTGGCAGAAAACCAATCTTTGGCTTTGCTCATCGACTGCTCGGCTATTTGGTACAGTTCTTCAGGAGAGGAATGTCTGGATAAGATAGTGGTGTCATCTGCGAATAGGATGACATCAGAACTGCCAGAGGAAACATATTTTGGTAGATCGTTTATGTATAATATAAACAATAAAGGACCAATAATAGTTCCTTGGCCCACTCCGTATTTGATATTTTTTATTGATGATGAACTACCATTTTTTGTGACGAATTGCGATCTGTTCGTTAAGTAGGATTCAATTAGCTACTCCACGAATTCCGTACGACTCGAGTTTTTTTAATAGTAACTTGTGAGTTACGCAATCAAACTCTTTTGACAGATCACATAGCGTTATTTGGGTAACTTCATGATTTTCAAAACCTTGAATGACGAATTTTATAAGTTCGGTTGCTGCTTGGGTGGTGTTCATCTTAGGTCTGTTTCCTTCATTGGTACCTGTTTCCTTCAAAGTGAATTTTGTTTTAATAATAACAAATGTTGCATTAACATCAAAATGCTAGTTAATGCTACCAGGATTATACAGTAGCATCCACTAAAAACGCTTATACTGTAAATTAAATGAATTTAAGGAAGTAATAACTGTAACAATGCCAGAAACAAAATATATTTCGTTAAACCCCTTCAATTTCAGTACACAAATTGTGTATTAAAATTCATAAAGCAATTCTCCAAAAAACAAACCATCTCTTTTGTGAATAAAATACCATATTTATATATAAAATCGTTGGTAAAAATACCCCCTTTGTCAGAGCAACTTCAATTTAAGCTAATACATACTCCCCATTACACCTGTAAACATTGTAAAAATTCTGTTGAATATTTGAAAACATTTTGCTACGTAGAAAACTTTCATGCAACGTTTCGCGAATAACAAATTTTCCTTCTCTTTGAGAATGTAACGCGTGCCGCCAAACATACGTAGGGCAAATAAACAGTAGGCTCTGTATCAGCTATTCATGTGAGACATCTAGTGGTTTATTTATGATACTCTTAAAGACGAACTCGTGCGCCCCGAGATAGATAAGAACATTACTGAAATGCTACTGGTTATTTTTTTACACTAAAATATTTTCGAAAAGAACAGTTTGATGATCGGCATTTACTCCCTTTGAAATGTTTATGAAGGGTACAAAGTAAAAATGTTCGATGACTGAAAAGAAATTAAATTAGTTGAAATTCAGTTTTTACTATGTTATTTTCCTAAGAACATTATTAAAACGAAGAACCGGTATAATAATAACTACAGTAAATTTGCATCTTTTGTTCAGTTTAAATTAAAGGTGTCCCTAGAAGAACTAGTTAAATTGCTTCTACGAGCACATTTCCATTAGCCGTGATTAAGAACTCTAGTTTAATTCAACCAATTTGCGAAACTGAACTGTACTGTCGTATTTACATCGACGAGAATGAAATTTGTAAAAATTATATAATGTCTCGAGAAACTATCATCGGAACCGTTGATATAGATCAGGGATTCCCAACCTTTTTTCTACATAGACCCCCTAGCAACTTTTTTTTTTCAATAGACCCCCTAATTTTTTTATTATAATGCATAAATATGTTGCGCCATGTATCAAGTTGAAGTTGTAAGGACAATCCAGTAACTAACATAACAAATATAAATATATATATTTTATTAAACAATTTTTCAGTTTTACTGAAATATGTAACTAATTATAATATAATTTTTTTAAACTCCCATAGACCCCCATGAGGTCCACCTGGACCCCGTTGGGAATTCCTGATATAGATGATAGAGAAGAAGTAAGTATTAGTTTATAAAGATTTAAAAAAGGGGCAGGCTAACATTTCATCGGTTCTGAGCCTTGTTGTGGACTGTCTTTTTTTTTACTGCCGAAAATGTCAAAATTTTAGACAGTAACTCAAAACTGACCATGTATTTGTGATCTAAGGCTAAAAATATATAAGTATACCAATTTAAAACAAAAATAAAAAATAAATTCTTCCAAAATTTTGAAAATATTGATAAAAATTCTTTTACCTCCGATTTTAGCCAAAATATAGTTTTAGGCTAATTTTGGGGCGAGGATTATGAAAAAAAAAATTCATGCTTTCCTAGTTTTTGAGTTAGAGCTGATTTAGGTCAGTTTTTTGCCTATAATTCCAAAAGTTTTGCCCATACTTCAAAATGGACCAAATTTTCTTGATCTGTGACCAAAAATGCATATTTGTACCAATTTTCAATAAAATTGGAGACAAAAATTTTTTACTTCAAAATCACGATTTTTTTAAGGTCTACCCCTTACGATTTTTTCGATTTTTGCCCATTTTCAAGGATTTTGGATTACTGCCCCCACAAAACTTAATTATATGTTTATTTAAGCCCATTTTTTTTCTTAAACTAAACAGTGTAGTAGAGTTTTAAAATTTCAAGCCGCATATTTATATCCCTAACCATTTTTTAGTTAGCAACTTTCAAAATTTTCAAAAAAATTTAAAAAAAAATGAAAAAACTTCAAAAAAAATTTTTGTTCCAAAATCTGGTTACAAGTAAATTAGGACCTCAAGGTTTCAAAATTTTCAACCGCAGGTCTTTATTGCATTTCATTTTTGAGATATATCCATGCGAAGATGAATATTTCTATAAATCACGCCATATTAAAATTTGTTATAATTTTAAAATACGCAAAACGAGTAAGGCCTCAAATTTTTTCTAGACTTAATAAACTACGAGGAATCCAAAGATTCTAGCGTCAGGTTGTTTTCTCTAACCGTTTTTGAGTTGTGATTTTTTTTATTTTACAATTTTCACAAATAATGTAAATTATTATCTCAAAACGTTTTAAACGATGAAAGCCCCAATTTTTCTCTAGACCAGTGGTTCCCATCCTTTTAGCCGAATTTGCTCTGCACGTGGACACAGACAGACGGACGGACGGACGGAAGGACAGACAGACAGACAAGACATCATGCTAAAAATAGTCCAAACGTTGTATAGAGACCTCAATTCGTGGAGATCCATCGAAATCTCGAAGTTTTTCTCGAGTTAAAACTCCATTCATAAAATTTTTACACTGTTTTGATGTGAATAATAAGACATTCAATAATGAATGGATAAGAAACCTCTTTTTAATCTCGTCAAATCATTCCAGTTTAAATAAATCAATAACTGACAACCCTCAATTTTTACCGCAAGTACAAAAACGAACCGCAGGTTATTCACTTTATCTTGTTTCATCATGTATTGAAAAATTTACAAAAATTTTCCTCCCCGAATAGCAATTTCACCATCTCATTTTCGTTCATCCCTTTCGTTTGACAAAGTGCATTTGCTGAGCACACCAGTGATATTCTTTTTCACTTTGGTTTTCAATTTTTCTCGCTAGAGGCTCGTCTATCGTTGAGCGTCACTTGCCGCTGCTCCGACCACAAAGAATGTTCCCGAAATTCCAGACTGTTGTTCGTACGATGATGGCACACGATAGCTGAAATATTGTAGGAAATTGATTCGAAACGTTATTTGATCTTTTGTCCGACCGACGTCGCGGCTTTGACCGATCACAAAAAACCACACAAATTTACTTTTGATAATACGAATACCAGGTAAATAACGGATTTATTTTATGAAGATTTTTCTCTAATATTTTTGAATTCCAGACATGCCGACTGTATGAAAACAAATACTTTTTTATACTTTGCGTTCACAATATTATCATGGTTACATTGTAAACAGTTTAACAATATAAGGTGCCGGTCGCTATGGCGTTGTGGTCAGCTCATTTGACTGTTAACCATGGGGGCTCGGGTTCGAATCCCGGTGATGGCATGGATGTTTGTATTTGTTATAAAATTTCTAATGTATCCATAATAAAAATGGAGACTGGCAGTTCTAATTGTCTACGGCGTGTCATTGATAACCTCAAATATTTTAAAATGTTTATTTAATATAATTTGTAAGTACTTCCATGTCAGATAATTATTTTATAATATTATTATTACAAAAATTGAAAAACAAAGTTTGTTATTTTATATCTGTCAAATTACTGTTGTGTTATGTTATCATAGAAATTGTTTTATTATACACTGTTGATATGGTGACCCAATTCCAAAAAAATCCCTAAATTGTATTCCAATATTTTTACCGATCCCCAACATATATAAGGGAGGTATTGTGATCATACCGATTTTGAAATTTCTAGATTTCGATGGATCTCCACGAATTGAGGTCCCTACATAACGTTTTGACTATTTTTAGGATGATGTCTGTCGGTCTGTCTGTCCGTCTGTCTGTCTGGCTGTCCGTCTGTCTGGCTGTCCGTCTGTCTGTCTGTGTACAAGTGTAGAGCAAATTCGGCTAAAAATATTTTTATGAAACTTCATATTTAAACTTTTGACATCAATGGCACGAGTTGATCAACTTTTGTTAAAAATTGGTTGACTAGAAATGGGAGTTTACTAGTGTCGATTTTAAGATTTTTGCGAATATTTAACAGAAAAAAATTTCGAAAAAAATTATTTAACAAAAGTTGCTATGAAAGCAATAACTAACAAATTTTATTTGAGACATTTTTTGATAAAACGAAACATATTTGAAATTTTTTTCGAAATTGTTTTTTAAGTATCTATTTTTTAATACTTATATGTAACGTTTCCATGGTTATGCTATCATGAATTAAATTATCTTTGCATTAAAATTTCAATTTTATTTATTTGTTTTTTCTATAAAAAGCACAATTACAAGTTGTCCGAAATTAGGTTACATTCCTCTATAATTCTTAATAAAATCACAGCCATTTTATAAAATATAAAACATAAAACAGGAATCTTTAAAATAGAAAATAACATTGGTAAATACCAAAGGATCTCCAGATTTGAAAAATTGTTCTTGTTATTTCTTTCAGTGCCAGAAGTAGTTAAATAAAAAAGAAAACATTTATAAGGAAACAGAGAAAAAAGGAAACTGTCTTCGTTTACTAAACAACATTAAACAACAAAAAATAATAGGCTATTAGAGAAAACAAAATAATAGCAAGATGAAAGTTACACGCTGAGAAGATCTTCTCATGTTATATATGCTCGTACGTCTGTGAGTGAATTTGTGTAAATCCTTTTGTCTCCCTTGTTTCCTTTTGTAATACGCACGGGCAAACAAACTGTCTTGTTCCGCAGCCGGCATAGCACGCTTCTTGGAACAATAAAAACACCTCGAATAACGTTCTGTCTCCTGTTAGCAGGCAGCCGGCACGACACCTGCGTTACCCAACCCGCCTCATCGGACCGTATGACGGACCAAGAACAATAGCGTACATTAAACATTTTCCTACTTCTTTACCCATTTATTTTTTCTCAAGATACAGCTGCAACAATTTTCTTATTCTTTCAACGCTAGGACTTGAAATAAGTAAGGCATAATTGGTACGTGGTGTAAAAAATAATCATTATGGCGCGTCTACATCGAGGCAACATGGTGGCGTGCGACCGTTCGACATGTCGCATGCTACCAATCTGCAGCGGTCTGATGGGAGCCGTGCGACTTGTTGCTCGTTCCCGTTACTTGCCGGTAAACATCAAAGAGTTTTCGTGCGACACGCTACCACTTCTAAAAGCCACATGTTCGCCATTTTGATATTTGATAGTTGTTATTATATTTGTTTTTTAAATCAACTAGTGTTGTAAGCATTGCTGTATCAAAAAAATTATTTAGCAACTTAAATTTATTTAAAGTGAGTAAATATAAGTTTTGATAAAATAGAGTATGAGAAATAATGATAAACATAATTAAGTAAGGTTATGTTTTTGTTATGGAATTAAAATTTGTTATAAAATAGTATATTATAATAGTATATATTTATAAATAGTAGTTATTCCATAAACTGACAGATCTCGCAACAATAAACAGTAGCACGTTCCCAGTGTTGGTGTAGACACTAGCTTGTCAATACGACATGGTCTGACTCGTCAGACTTGTTGTATGCTACCATGTTGCCTCAATGTAGACGCGCCATTATTAATTTTACTATATGTCAAAAGTCCATTTTATATTATACTTTTTGCGAAGCACTACAGATTTTTTGCGTAGTACTGACGTAAAAAGTATAATATGAAACACAATACTTCCTTCCAACTTTTGATGCTACACTACAAACTACACTATTTTCAAAACTACCTCTGGTCAAATTTTTGGATGACTGTTGTATACTTCTCAGTCGTATCAACTACCAACTTATTAGTTTTTGTTTGCAACTTAACATTTATTAAGTTGATAAGAAGTTTATTTAGAACATATAATTAAATATAGCATATATTAAACATATATTAAAAACTTAGCACAATTAAACAATATTTATAAATTGGTTACTAGAATTGGTTCTATAACCAAACTGTTGTCTGTCACCTGAACCTAAATTTTATTAAGTTGCCAGTGAAGAGTATCACAAAGTAATAAAAGATGGACGGTATCGCTGTCACTTATTTTTCTCCCCCACTATATTCTGTAGCATCAAAAGTTGAAATGCGTCAGAGTTGGATAGTATTGAAAAAAGTATAATGTAGAATGGACTTAACTCGTAACACCATTTTTATTTAAGGTTAAAACTAAAACTACGGCTGATTAAACCCACCATAACATAATTCATAACATTAAGTTTAGTTTGTGCTACTATCTCTAAAACAGTGGAAATGCTAATATCGGGTGAGATCAAATAAAATTAGTGGAACTTACCGAGCTTTTGTTTATATCGATATTAATAATATTATAATTGATGTGCACAGTAATTTTCTATACAAATTTAAACAACCTGATTGTTTTGAAGGATCAGTAATGTTATTACAAACAAATTTATAATAACAGTAATTAAAATAATAAATTTGTCTTTTTCATTTATGGTAATTTCACAACCCGGGTGTAACATATATAAAAGCATTTTGACGAGCAAATGTCATGCTAAAAACAATTTATATAAAATTTTAATCCGAAGTTTGCAAATCAATAAAATGTATGAAGAATGAAGCAAGTATTAAATTCATATTACATTCATAACAATAAAATATATTATGGAAATAAATAACTAAAATTTATGTCGCATTTACCTACACATATAGGACTTTTTGCAGGTTTATGTACACAGTTATGTTGCATGCAGCCTTGCGTGCTTCACTGTGCGCCGGGTTGCATACGGCTTGTTGGATAGAAAAAGTTGAGCCAGTCCTTACTAAACCTACCTATTTTAGTTTAGTATTAATTTTTTGGGGTATCGGTCTAATAAAACTACGTTCTTTTCTTGTCAAATAGTTAAAACATATTTTACTTGCTTACTAGTTTCGATTCTCTCTGAATCATTTTCAAAGCTTGCAAATATAAAAAGTATATAAAAATTGTTAATAAAATGTTTAAAAAAAATAGATAAATAATTAAAAATAGCGACGAGGCTTTAATATTAAAGATATTAAAAAAGGAATCAATCATTATTATTTAAATCATAGTTACTCTATACCAGTTCCAAAACTGTGCTCCGCGGAGCCCTTAGTACTCCGCGTGCACATCTCAGGGGCTCCGCAGCCGTTCCAAGAAATAAAATAAATAAAAATTTAATATAATCAAAAGTGTTATAAATAAAACACAGAATCAAAATAATAAAACTGAAAATGCCATTCTGAAAGAAAATTAGCCAAGTTGTATGTCCAAGTGATTTTTGACTCTAGCCGGTTTATGACTCTATGACTAACTGGAATGTGATCGGCGAGATGCATTTTTGTTTGAATAATCTGCGTGTATTTTGATTATTTGCTTCATTTTATAAAAATCTGTCTATCAATATGTGAGCTGTGAAAGAGAAAAGTGAATTTATATTAACTAAAAAATCTACCCCCTCCTCCGTAACATTACTTCTAAACACCATTAATTTGTAAGACATAGGGTAGGCCTAGGGGCTCCGTCATAGAAATTGATTCCAAAAAGGGCTCCGCAAGTAAAAAAGGTTGGGAACCACTGCTCTGTACTAACGAATAGTAACTAGTTTCTGTTCTATTTAAAAAAAATCGTATATCACATTACTGTCTATATGGAAATGAAAACTGAATGTTGCCAGATAGAAAAAAATATAAAAATCTCGGTATGTTTTCTATACAGTTAGTGCTTTACCTATATTAGGTAAAAAGGGCTTTCTGATATGCGATGTTGGATAAAATTAGTGGTCTAAGTATAACCTTAAGAGTTTTAGTATATAACACGAAGTTCTATATTGTAATTTGTCTGTTGTATTGTGAAGAAAAGTCCCTTCATACAAATTCCACCCTCTCATTTTACACATTCTTAAATATCGTCTGATCTACGGTTGCTCCACCCTTAAATACTCCACAAAGTACCCTTTTAAATCCCATCCTTTTAGCATGTAATCATTTCCTAAAAAGATGTCCGTACGTCAATGGCTTAGCTCAGAGAGAAGAGATATCTTTCAAAACTCTCCCTCGTTGTGAATATATATGTGTAAGTCGCGAGCGGACGAGCGGGTGGTAGCGGCACTGGCATGTGATGTACGCGCGCCTTGTGCCCGGAGTGCGCGTGATTCACGCTCCGCTTACTCCTTACGCTCCTCTAAACATCAGCTTGTTTCCGGACTTCGTGAGACGGCACTCTGACGGACCGTACCGGCCTTACCCTTACCGTACAAGCCCTTACCGGTCAACGGTTCCAATGTATGAAATGAAGGAAACCAGTTTTTCCTAAGGAGCAAATATCGTTTAAGGGATTGTGTCTAAGTTGATTTTGCTAATCGATAATTCTTCAGTACGAGAGACTTCCTAATGGTTCGCTTCATAAATTTTGATTGCATTACATAATAATCCATAAGTATAAGGAAAATCTGGTTATATTTTATGATACTTCAAAAAATATGTCGGTAAAAAGATTGCCAGTAGAACAGAAATGAGAATTACTGCTATAATATACAGTAAAATGACGGTATTAATAAAAATAAATAAATAAATAAATAAAAAGTTCCCATGGTCTACCAGAACAGTGTTTCTTAACCAAAAACGCACCACGGGGACCAGTATAATATATATTTTTCTAACGCGGACCACTAATAATAATTGTTGGTTCATTTTTTGCAAGAAAACAAATATACAAGGTGTCTCAAAAGAAATTTTATATTTATTTAGCTTACTGCGTGAACGCAACGTATCCGAGGGGCGCGGGGGTTATGTCAATCGGTAGCCTGGGTCTTGGGAATTCAGTCGCTATGGAGCGTTTCTCGGGAGCAGACCGCGCGTTATGCGTGCGAGAGTTTTACAAAAACGGTGATTCGGCGACTGTAGCGCGTAGAAAATTCTGCAGTATTCGAGGTTTTCGCCACTTAAATGATGCCCCAAGCATTCCTCTCATTCGACATTGGGTTAAAAAGTTTGAAGAGACTGGTACAACGCTGGATAAATCAAAATCCGGGCGACCTAGGTCATCAAGAACGGTAGAAAACGTGGAGAATGTTAATCAGTCTGTTCGTGACGACCCGAACCTTTCAATTCGGAAGCGCGCAAGTGCTTTAAATGTGCATAGATCATCATTACATCGCATTATGCACAAAGACCTAAAGCTGCACCCTACAAAATTCAATTGGTGCAAGAATTAAAGCCCCAAGATGCCAGTCAGAGGCTTAATTTCGTAAATTTTCTCAGGCAAATTGATCTCCCGGAGAGGTGACATAAATTGGCCTCCACGCAGTCCAGATTTAACCCCTATGGACTTTTTCCTATGGGGTTATCTTAAATCTAAAGTTTACGCCAATAAACCGATTTTACTGGCGCATTTGAAAGAAAATATCCGTCACGAAATGGCAGCCATCCCTGAGTCCACCTACCGAGACGTCATAAGTAATTTTACTGTTCGATTAAATGAGTGCCGAGAACGCGAGGTTCTACATTTAGACGATATTATTTTTAAGAAATAAATCCCCAAAAAGTGTATTTTAATAATTAATAAACATTTTTTCTATATACGGCTTACTTTTTTTTTTAATCGATCCACTAAATATAAAATTTCTTTTGAGACACCTTGTATTTAATGTGCTACTAAATATATTTATTTTATTTGTTGAAAATCACAGAGTTTACAGAAAAAAAACAAAATATAAATTATTTACATAAAAAATATGCATAAAAAATAATAAAAAACTGCAAAAAACATATAAAAACTTTCGCGGACCACTAAAATTTTTCTTGGGACCACCTGTTGAGAAACACTTTTCAGAGTCCAGGGGAAGAACGATCATCAGGGCCGCACCAACCTGGTGATACAACTGATGCAACTGCACTACGGCGGCAAATTTCATGAGGCAAAAATTTATAAAATTGCTTCCTTGTAATTTTGATATTTTATTAAAAACATGTACTTTTTAAGGGTTAAAAGAAAGAGAATTTCAATGTAAGTAGTGCAACCACAGCGACAAATTTCAAAGGCGGGCAATTTTCAGAATTGTTTCTTTGTAATTTTGATATTAAAACGAAATAAAAATCCTGTGCTTTATAAGGGTAAAATAAAAGAGAATTACATGTATATCCCATACATAATAATGCATGTGGTACAACCACACCACGGCGGTAAGTTTTCAGAATTGCGTCCTTGTAATTTTGATATTATATTAAAAAAATAAAAACCATATACATTTTAAGGAAAAAAAAAAAAAAGAGAAATCCATGTATATTATAAATAATAATATACATCTACTACGCTGCAAATAATAGCTTTAAATGCATGTGTTTATTGTGTCGACAATATATTTTAGATCTTTTAATGCTATGTAGTATCGATTTGATCTATTAAAACGTTATAATTTCTTATGAAGGAACACCTTACTTCAAGATCAAAACTTAAAAACCTACCATCTGACATAAGTGCATTTCTAAAAGTAAATTACGGACAACATACAAAGCAAATCATTGAAGAACAACCGCCTCTAAAGCGTGGAGTATGTCGTTTGTGTGCTTTGGAGAAGAAAAGAACGTCAGCGTCAATGAAATGTCATAATTGCAAATCATTTACAAACAAGATTCTCAAACCAATATTTTCTGTTTTCAATGTCAAGAAAAGTGTGATTCCTCGTCAGATTAAAAAATACTCAGGCATTTTTAATTACGAAAATATATACACAAGTAATTTAGTTGGTAGATTTTATATTTCTTGTATTACAATTTTATTTGATTATTTTTAAAAATAAAAGAATTCAATACACTCAGCTGAAGTTTTAATACCGTGCTATAAAGGATTCCACACACCAAAGCGGCCGCGGTGGCGGCCACGGTAGCGATACGACTAGCGATCAGGTCTCCTCACACTAACGCGGTGGGAGTGGCGGTAGCGGTAGCGATCAGTTATTGAATCACGGTATATAGTTGTATGATAATATTGATTGCGAGAATACAATAGAATAATTAATTGTATGTAGAGGAAAAATAATAATCTACTTACAGTCTGTTTCAAACGGTTAGGCGGAACTAAATGGGAATTTCGTTCTTTTAGGTTGTCACGAAAACGGACCTTGCTTGGGTTATTTCATTTTTCAAGTTGGAATGTTAAAATTTAAAATTCCAACAATGAAACCATGGAAACGAATGACATATGTCAAACTTAAATTAATTTTCTTACATATTTTAATGACAAAAAATAAATAAATGGGATATTTGTATTAAGAATGACACAAAAAATCAAAATATAAAGAAAATGACATTTTAAAATGATATTAACCTTAACCAAAAAATGTTTGTTGCAAGTATGATTTACAAAGCTTAAACAAAACGGCTGAAAAGCATTATTTAAACGATGAAAGTAACTAGATTGCAACATCTAGTTCCGCCTAATCGTTTGGAACAGACTTTACTATCAATTTCCAAAACTTTTCCTATTTTGTCCCACACTTTATTTGTTTTCCTAATATTCTTGTAATCAGGATGTGCTAAGTCATACAAAATTAAATGATCCTTTACTGATCTATGATTTTTTCTGTTAAATTATCTATTTTCGATATTATTTTCTTAAATATATTCACTCTGTGGTATATAAACAATGAATATCGCGCGGCCTAACGCAACTTGTCGAGTTTGGCCGCCAGTGTTTGGTGATCGCTAGACTGAACGCTGCAGTCGGTGGCGTTCACAGATAGCGGAACGCTTGTATGTGCGTGGTCTCATTATATTGTATAGGTTGCGTTAGGCCGCTGCATTATCGCCACCGCGGCCGCTTTGGTGTGTGGAATCCTTAATGCTGGAAGTAAAAAATACTACACGCGACTGCTCATGTTAAAATATCTAGCGCGCGGTTAAACGCAATTATTAACTTCAATAAAAGTTTTGAATTTAACTCTTAACATATCTTTGAGTTCAAATGCTTTTCTTTCACCACTCATTATTTACAATGTTCCATAGATGGCAAAAGAAACAAATTAGTTAAATAACAATAAGAAATCAAAATCTAAAATTCATAATGACAAACAACGTAGTGTTCATAAACTTTTATATTCTATTTTAGAAAATCTTTTGTGACTGATCGTTTTTTTCTGCTCCTATACACGGAGATGTTATTTCCCTGAACTTTTCATATGTGAAAGTAAAAATTGTAATTGGATTTAATCAAACGCAAGTTCTCAAGTATAGAAATATAACCATATATCCGTAAGTAATGTTCTATGCTTTGGATGGTAGCAAGCTGGTTTGCACTGAGCAGAAATGGTCGGTAATTCGTGCAATGTCTGCGAGAATTGCCGCGTCCCATGAGAACCCCGATACCTCGTACACTGCGCAAACACGAATGCTGCAGTACATTTGTTATTTCAACCCAATGTATGTTAGGATAACCGACAAGAAAATAGTTTTATGGACAAATTTTATAATGAAATCTTGGAAGTTATTTCCATAGCTTGAGTAGTGTAAATAGAAAATGAAAGAGTGGAAACTATTTAATGATTATGTTTTTAAAAGCATCTGGTAAATGTAACGAGATTAAGGAATAATAACTTATAATTAAATTACAAACTTCTTCATTTAATTATGTAAGTCATTGTGTCATTCTATTGTTGCGTCACAAAAGTCGTAGAATCGAAATTCCTGCTGCATTATTCCGGTTCATATCAATGTGCATTACTTAGATTTTTTCAGATTTTTAGATAAACCCCTACGAGTTACAGACATGGAAGTGTAAATGACTGAAAAACATATTTAGATTTTTAAATTTTTGAGTTAATGTTCCGTATAAGTCCACCGCGTCAAATTAGAACTAGGCTGTATGTTTAGAATAGAATATATGTAAGAGTGGGGAACCAATAGTAATCATTCTTGCATATGTGTTCGGTGTAATCAGACACAACTTTTGTGCAATTTAGAATCAAGGGAGGACGGTGTCTACACAGGTGTTATTTACATAGTTAGTTCCTGAAACTTAGAAAATGGCTGATAATTATTTAAATTTTTTAAGTAATATGGAGAGTAAGGATATGAAAGAGGTGTTAAGGTGGTGTATGAATGAGGGTCTGATTGTGTCTGAATGTAAATGTCCCAAAAAGTTCCCAGACCCCTGATTTATATAATTGCAATGTGATCTAAATGCTATCCATTTTTTCCCAAATTTAAACCCAAAATGTGATAGCTAAATTTTATCGCGTACAACTTCAAAGAGTTATAAAAAGGATGGATAATTTTACATAAAAATGTATTCTGTGGCGATTTTCACGGCTCTGGATTTGCCTACTAGTTTTATCATTGTTTGTTTGCATATAGTGAAGATATATAAATGCTTTATACATTTTTAATACATTTACATAATTTGGTATGTATGAATGCGATGAAAAACGGAATGTCCTATTTTAGACATAACATTGGTAGGTCGGAATATATTGATAATTTGAGGATTCTCTCTTTTAATAAAGTTAGTGTTTTTCAACATATGTATACTATAAATCTCATTCAAACTATTTAAATATGACTTTAAGCGTATAAATACTGAAATTTCGTTATTCAAGTTTTTCTTTAAAAACCTTAATACGAGCTAAATGTTAACTAACACTTATTAAATAATTGCTTGGATTTCAAAACGTATAACTATCAAGTACTTATTTGATTTCAGAATCGTAAATATTATATTTTGAAAGAAAGGGGCGGCGCTTCGTCAAGACCAAATCTCATTCCAACTAGCATACACGTTCTGTCTGACGAGTTATGCCTGGTGGACTTATACGGAACATTAACCAATTTTTGCGAGCCAGGGGACAGAAAAGGGACACCGTAATGAGTCAGCAAAAAATTTGAGCGGATCAAAATGATGCGCAAAAAAGGCTACGTAGGCCACTTAAATTACCTCGCAAGCCGGATAAAATCCGCGACCCGCAGTTTGGTCATTCATGGCTTTATGCTATGTTATAGTAATCTACATTTCATTGCTGCAGGAATATTACAAATTAACTGAATGAAATATAATGTTTGTCACAGTTTCAATGCGATATTGATTAAATAAACCCGATCATAAAATCAATGCAATTTATTCATTACATTATCTATGGAATCGTTATTACACCAACTGATATTACATACTAATGAGACAATGAAAACTATAAAACGTATTAAATAAATTTATATGAGCCTATTTAGTTTTACAACCTGATTAACAAAATTATTTCTGTTCTGGCTAATCACTAACAGGGCTACTCAGAGACAAATGCTAAACACTGTCTAAATTAAACATTGTTTAAAATTTAGACAGTGTTTAATTTATTTATGTATTCAGATACATAGTAACTATTTTTTTAAACAATATCTAAACTAAACACTGTTTAAATAAATAAAGCTGAAAATTGTGCAAGTTGGTAATAAAATAATTAAACTTAACTTTGGTCTCTTTCTAATTTTTATGTGCTAGAAAGAGATAGAACATCACATTTATAACCTTACGATCCATCAACGACATAGCTCTTATGTACTTTCTTTTTCTAAGACATTGTAAAATCGCTATTGTTCTCTTTCTTACACATACTGCCGTAAGATTTTAATAAATAAATGATGTACGTCCAATATTATATGACAATGGCTTGATTTAAAAAAAGAATATTTGGTGCATCTACCTCACCTATTTCGGTATATGTAGGTTTTTAAGAGTTATTGTATAGGTAATTTAAAAATTATTTTCTCGAGAACGGCTAGTCCGATTTTAAAACTTTATTTTGAATTATATTGAATTTATTTCGGTATATGTAGCTTTTTAAGAGGTATTGTATAGATAATTTAAAAATTATTTTGTCGAGAACGGCTAGACCGATTTTAAAACTTTTTTTTTTGAATTATATTGAATTTATACCTAGTATAAATCCCGGTGGTTTCATAATTTTAATATGGGTGCCATTTGTTGCTCCTATAATAGATGGACACCCTGCCATATTATAAAAATTTCTCATTTTTTTTTTTTTTTTTCTGGATGCAATTTTATAAAAGCATATTTTTTTAGAGCCAACGCAACTGAAACGTCCTGAATGTCCCCTACCGAAGTATCTTAATTTGGATAATAATTGTAATTTTGAATCTATATGCCGTCCCTTATATGTCACATGATTTCATTTTCAACAAGGTGGTGTATAAAAAGTAACTCCCTGTTCAGAAAAACTTTTTTAGTATACATATATATAAACAAATATTTTTCACGAAAATTTTTGTCACTATACTGCGTTCAAAGGTGAGTTTGCAGTATAGCTCTTATTGCAAATGGGAGGGGTGTTGCCAAATGTTGTAAAAGTGTCAAATGTGTCAATTATAATAATATGAAAAACACGTATGATTTACAAAAATCAACTCTTATAAAACTCAAAATAACACTCAACAAAAACAAATGGCCATTTGTAGAATACTGCGTCTTCACAGATCAGCGCGTTTTAGAGCTGGCAACGTCGACAAGCAAGAAAAGGATAGTATCATTGTGCAAACCCATTAAGGCGCATCCCCACTATGCCGCAGTTTGCCAGTTGGCAAGGCCAGCTGGCAATGCCAACTGGCAAAGCCAGTGGTTGTATACACGTCCACATCTGTGTTGGCATTTAGTTTAGTCGCACAATGTTCATCGAGGAAGATTTACTAATTGCTTCAGCTGCTGTTATCTTACTTGACAGTGAAGAAAAAATACGCAAAAGGCGCAAACGACTGTTTTGGGCACGTCCAAGTCTTCAAAGTAGATCACGCACCGGACTTATTACATTCCCTCTCTTTTTTTATTTCGCGCGAAAAATGACACACCAAGTTTTTGATTTTTCTATCAATTTCTTCTTTTTGTACTCCAAAACTAACCGCAATTTCCAATAGAGCGTCACATCTCTTATTCCTGTCTTTATAGTCCTTTAAACGACAGTCCCACAAAACAGGACGATCCGATGAAATTAAACACTTTTTCGTTTGTCCACTCCATCTATAAACAACGTTGCTCATATGCGTCTGAATCACAACCTGAATTTAAGCCTAAAGCCGCGTGATGCCAGTTGGCACGTCCCCACTCACCGTGCTTATCGGCTTTCTTTGAAGGAGACCGACACTCGAGCGATTCTCGTTGGCATGCCGCTGGCACGATGGCATGTGCCAACGGTTACGTCCACACTATGCCGCAGTTTGCCAGTTGGCAAGGCCAGTTGGTGGAATAGTGTGGACGCCGCTTAAGAGAGTATGAAAAAGAACTACTCCATATGCCCTGTACTGCAAACTCACCTTTGAACGCACTATACAATTATCATAGAGATTTTCCCCGTACATTTAAATTCTGACAAAATTTGTTGTACACACAAACTCATTTATATCCTTCACTTCTTCAGATAATAATAATCTTAATACACAAATTTAAACTACCCACATACGTTGTTTAAAAAATGTTGATTAAATTGTGACTTAACTACGGTAACTAGACTGAAATTTTATACTAATATAACTAAGAAAAACAGTGTTTAAAAATTGTTTGAATAAGAAAAAAAATTAAACACTGAATTTAGACAGCGTTTAATTTAAACACTGTTTATTTTTTGTCTCTGAATAGTCCTGTTAAAATTTATTTCGAAAAAGCCAAAAATACCTAATTAATAAATACTTTAAAAAAGGCATCCGAACCTCCGGATTTTGAAATATGAAAAGTTGGTAGCCCTATGTTCCACCAAAATCGTAAATATACGAAAAGTTAAAACGCGCTTGTTGTGAAACATCAGTCGCGGCAATTCAGTGAGACACAACAGGAATTACTGTCCATTTCTGTTGAGCGTAAACCAGCTCTGTGATACAGCGACCAAACCCATCGCAGACCATCGTCCAACAGTTACTTTTTCACGAATAATTACGTGATTTTAAAACTTGTTACTCTGTGCAGACGTAGTGAAGGTTAACAGGTTATCTTTAATACGGGTTTCTTGAAAAAGTTTCTTGCAGAAAGAACTGATTATTTAGGATTGTATGAATGCTGTTTGGATTCCTGGGAGAATGACATTAACGCTCTTTATGGTATTGTTGAGATGTCAACAAGAATTTTATGAATTAGGAGAATTTGAAAATGGAATTATTATTGTTAAGAATTTGATGGCGTATCGTGAAAATGTGACTAAAAGGATAAAATAAAATTTAGTTACAATGAGATTTAACAATGAAAATCTCTTTTAAAGTGAAATGGTTGCTCCAGATATATAATATACGTATTTCACATTCAAGTAGATTTATAAGATTCTGGAATAAAATGTTGTGAAGTAACTTGCAACCACTTTAATACCAGTCATCATAATTGGCTCGCCAAACCTTAATTGAAACTCATTGCGCCTTGTCAAGTACTCCTGTACATTCCAGTCTATCCTGTTCGACCCTCTTCCTGTTCCTCACTTTCAAAAGTACCTTGTAAAGTGCGAAAACGGCGTAACTGCAGTACGACTGTTGCAATCACACGTGTATACCATTGACCTTTTCCACACAAATATTACATGCTATTTTTTTCTACGACCGTAATATTATTATTAACTTTATCATACATTTTGTAAATGCATCGTCAAGGATGAAATTTATAAAAAAAAAGGCAAAAGAGCAATTGCTGAATGTTTTGAATCATTCAATTAGAGAAACTGGCTAAAATGTAGTATGATGGACGAATCTGGTGGGGGATATTTGAGAAAAAAGACTTCTCAAACAAAAACAAATAATAAATAAAGATTATAATTAAAAGATAATATAATATAACTAGCTGGAGTACCCGTACATCGTACGGTTTCTGTGGTAAAGGTAACTTTAGCTGCCTATAATACGCATACTGTTCTGTGCAGGGCCAGGGACAGTGATTCACCTTAAAAGCACTATCTTAAATTATTATTGATAACTTTTTATTTATTTTTTATAAACCACCTAAAAATAAATTGAATTTTAAAGTGAATTGAAACATGGAAACAGTGCAAACAGAGCAAAAGTGCAGACTCAGGGCGTAGTATAAGCAGCTAAAGTTACTTTTACCGTTTTTGTAATATGTTTTTTTTTTTGTAACGTAAATGATAAGTGATTGTTTGAGAAGCACTGGTTTTTAGCTATGTTTCGATGGCCACGGCCATTATTTCTCAAATATTCCCCACCACATCGTAGTCGTACACTATACTACATTTTTCCCGAGAAACTTTTGAACATTTATTATAAGTTTTTATTAGATATTTATTTACTTTTTTTTAAATTTGTATTTTCAATAAAATCTTTTGATTTTGCTAGTAAACATGGATTTTTCTATGTTGCAAATGAAAATGAACACGATTTATATGTCAAAACACTGTCAAAAACTGTATCCATAGTACATGTTGAATTAAAAAATAAATTCACTGTATATGTATGTGCTTCCATATTGTACATATATGCACATTCTACAAAACAATAACTTGCATTATAAAATTAACATAAATTTCTACAAGTACCTTTCCAATCTCTCCAATTTTTGTCTCCATGAAGTCCACACAACAAAGTCCACATTATCACACACTTTTTTAAGTATTCACTGCACTTTTACCACTTAAAAATAACTAAAATCGCCAAAAAATGTAAACACGACTTGTAAAAATCAAGCGTCACTGCCATTCAAGATGGCTAACACTGATAAAGCTCATTAACGAATATAGTCATTAAAAATTAATAGATAAGGAACAGAATTGCTTAAAATAATTATTAATGAGACTAAACAAATATATTAATATTTTATCAATAATATACAGGTGGTTAAAGTTATATTACCCAATGCAAAACTTTTTTATTGTTGAAGATAGGGCATAATATTAAATTTGAAAATTGTTTGATTGTACATGATCTATTACAGTTTATATTTAGAATAGCAATTGACTGTCAGATACCTCAGATATTCGATTATTTATAAAAAATTTAAACGGAACATGCTAAATATTTTTACTTAATTTGAAAGGCACTTAAATTACTTATACAATCATGCAACAAAAATGTCAGTAGATGTTAAATAAAGGCTTAAATAATAAATAAAGAAATGCATTAAGTATGAATTTAAAAAAAAAAATAGATAATAAAAACAAATAAATTATTTTTTAACAAATTTATACTGTTATAAATAAATTGTTTAAATTTTAATCAAAATATTAGGTCGTCAAGGATGAAATTATGGTCGGCAATGTTTTTTTAAGTAAAATCACTAAATTCTTTTCAAATAATAAACAGTTATTTCCCTTTAGGATTCAGGTAAGCAAACGAAATTAGTTTAGCTGGTACAAAACCAAGTTCAATTTCATTTTCAATAAAAATAACAAACTGAAAATTGAAACCAATATACTGAAAAGCAAAAAAATAGCTGACCAGCATTACAACAAATAAACTAAATGTAATCTTTCCTAGAGACGGAGTTCCGAAAACGCTCCGGCGACAATAAAAAACAGCTCATGGAATTCGTAACCATTAGCTGCTGGCAATGGCAATGTCATGAGCACAAGTGGTATTTTGCGTACCTGTTGAATAAGACATTCTCAAGGTCTTTGGCCCCGTTTATAATAGTTTCACTTGCGAAACGAACTCGTGATCTCACATATAAATTAGTTGATGATCTTATGGACGGTAGTTAATCTATGCGGATGTTTACACTCAAAATTGGAATATTAAGTAGATTCTGATGTAGATAGAAACGTTCCGTGCGAGAACTTGCACGAAATTTAGACCACCATCTTGTTTATGCTTGTACCGAAGTTCATTTTAGATGCAAGACTATTTCAAAGCAATTTTGGTTAATATGCAACTTGAACAAGTATTTTACTTTCTTATTAACAGTTTCACGGAAAAAATTTGATACAATTAACAGAAAATTTAAAAATCTAGGTTAGATCTAAAACTGAAAAAAAAAGTCACTTTAGGTTCTTACAAATTATTCTCTAGACCAGTGGTTCCCAACCTTTTTTACTTGCGGAGCCTTTTTTATAATCAATTTCTATGACGGAGCCCCTAGGCCTACCCTATGTCTTACAAATTAATGGTGTTTAGAAGTAATGTTACGGGGGAGATAAATGAACCAAATAATCAATATTTTAGGAAGTGGAAATACTGTGATATCAAACAGTATCAACCTACTCAGAACAATGATTTTGACGTGGTTTAACAAAAATTATTATTCAAGGCTGTTTAAAAGTTTTATTTGAATATTTACAACTTACAAAATTAAAGTGTAAAACTATTCAAATGTAAATTTTTTACCTACACAGAATTAAAATGTGAAAAACTAGGCCTTCTAAAAGCTCTCCATGATATTTTGTATCTCTGTTTGCACTACGTAAAAAAGTAGAAGAATATCTATAAAACGTAACATTTTTCCAACAGGAACCTCTTTTATCCCACTTGTTTTATAAGCGGTGAACATATCTCTCGACTTTTTTTTTTCTCGCATTAGCATAATTCGCGCTAGGTATGGCTTGCTGCCTAACGCGTTGTGCCAAAGGAAGGCATATTTTGCGAACACATGCACATATTTATTTCCGCCGGAGGCAGAGTGTTTCACAGCCCCACAACTCACGGATAAAGTGTGGAGAAAATTTGCCTACGCGTGCATTGACAGTCGAAACGATATTGCACGATGCGGTTTTTTTTCACACACATTTAAAATGGGGATAAAAATAATGTGTTTCTGAAACACAAGATGACAGTAAATGGAAAAATTGAAATGAGAGACGAGTTTCACACAAATTTATATTCATTCTTAATCAACTGTATTGTATATTAGAGATAGATTACTTAATATAATGTAGATGGAGTACAATTACACAACTCTCATTACACAATTGTGTAATGAGAACTGTCAACGGCAGAAAGAACGTATTTGTATTTTTCAAGAAAGAACATGTTATTGGGCATTGACAGGGCCGTATCTAGCTTTTTGTGGGCCCTGGGCAAGACTTTAAAATTTGGCCCCTCTTAAAAAACACAAAAAAATACCATGCATATACGGTAGTTCTGAAGCTCCAGTTCTTTAATTTTTTTAAAGTTTGGTATAACAGTCTTAATAAATAAACACAAAATAATTATTCTTTCAATTGTTTATGTCGGTAATTTTAATTTAATTTTATATTCATGAAAAAACAATAAATTAAAACATCATAAATTTATTTAAATTGTATTTTTCTTGCCTTTTTTTTTTCGCAAATTCATCAATTAAATCATTAAAATCTATTTGTTGCACAATATTGTCACATAGGTAATCCTAGGCCAGGATTACGACATCTAGACATTGTGACGGTCAGCTGTTTGATTAAAAACTATTCGTCAGATTCTGACGTATGTGGCCTGATTACGAAATGCAGACATCGCATTTTCATAATGAGGAAATATTTGTCATGACGAATGAATATTGGAACTGGGTTAATTTTCGGTACATAAAGACCGGCAGTCATAAAATATGGAGTAATTGGAACATAGCCAACTCCGCTGCACGTATTAGTCCAGAAGGTGACGACCACGACACTGACGCCAGATTCTTGTATCGAGAGAGAAGCCAAGCAAGTAGTGACCATGTGAGTGGGAGAAAACTTCTCCAGGCTCCTCGACTCCCGGATGGGTAGCCCTCGCCTCAGAGATAGGTCCAAGCCGATCCTGACCAACACGGGGTGGACCGAAGACTTCCCCAACTCCATGGACCAATTCAAACATTATTTTGTAAATGTGATATACATATTTAATAAATTTGTTATGTTGAAACCAGGAGTTGTGTCTCAATCAAACCACCCAAGTGACAATATCATGTTCAATAGATATAATTGACAGATTAGATAAACGCTCTTGTGAGAGGGTCCATCTTAAGTAATTTTTAATTAACTTCAATTTACTAAAACACCTCTCACAAGAAGCGGTGGTCACTGGCAGGTTTAGAAATATTCTTAACGCAACAACGATGTTCTGGTACGATTCGACTAATTCGAAATCATGTATGGTCTGTAATAAATTTAGAGGAGTTGCATGTTTCAGATTTTGCATCAGTCCACATACTTGAAACTTGAAACTTTCAATCTCACAACTGAATTCATAACTATTCAAATCTTTATCATATTTGCTTGACAAATCAGCTGCCGCCTTTTGCAATGAGCCAAAAAGAAAAGAAAAATCTTCAAATATAATTTTCATTTGTTTATAACGCCAGTCTGTTTCAGCAAGTAAAACGTCAAAAACGTTGTACATTTGCATTGCAAACAAATTTTCTGGACTTAGATTTGTACGTTTTTCTTCTTTACCTCGCCTAATTCGTTGTTTGGAAAATTCAGATTCTATATTCATTTCCAAAGCGCTTTTTTGCATCCATAAAAATTTGTTCAAACCCTGTATCCCGTAGACCTTGTAAAGTGCAATGCAGACCATCAATTAATTTTGTCGCATGGTCTATGGATATTTTTTTTGTGGCAAGTCTTTATTTGTTCGGTCAATGCATTGTAATATCTTATTCCATACAGAAAGAGTGCAAATAAATTTGTAATTAATTTAAAATAATAAACTTTTTGCGTTTGATACTGCTTCAGAGTTTGACAAATCAGTTTCAATTCTTTCAAATTCTCTTTTTACTTCTGGTAGTTGCAAACACAATGATTTTATAGCATTGGCCTTTGACGACCATCTAGTATTTTACAAACAAACTTAATATGTAAACACAACTTTATATATCAAAATAAGCAAAGAAAATAACTGAGATGAAATAATGTTTGCATGTTAGATACATTACATTCTAATACTGGCTACTAAATTAACCAACTATGACGTCATTTCATACTTATTGTGAATGAACTAAAAATTTCATTCACAAGAGCCACTCACTGCGCATAATCAGTAAGGGCAATTGAATAAATCAAATAAATTTTACGATACTATTTCAACACTTCTATTAATTAAACAATACAACTGTATAAATAAACTGTATTCATATATGCAAGAATAGAAACCATAATTTGTATAAAACAGACAACGTGAAATTCAATTGTTTTTCACATAAAAAAAATTCTTGTCAGTGCATGGTAAAAAGAAAACGTCTTCGCCGCATGTCACAGAGATTAGAACCGCGACATGTTTCCCGACGATACAATTTCGGTCCTAAATTCCTAACGCTGTAAACACATTTCACAGTAGACGGACAGACAGACGGTCGATTCGTCAGTTCAGCTTAACGCCTTTCCGCGAAAATACATTCTCCGTACGTTCGCAACGCTATATACATAAGGTCCCTAGTCAAATATACATTCTCGCGATTTAAACAAAATCGAATGTGTTTCAAATTATGAGTGACGGTTTAGATATTTGCGAAACAATGTTTTGTGAAATTGAAATGAAAAGCGATGTGTTTTTCGCGGCTGAGAAAATTCGTTGTGTTACGAATAGAATGATTCAAATTGGTTTGCGTTACGGTTTTATTTTACTTTGGTTTTTCACTTAGAAATATTTATTTTGATCTTTAAACTTCTTTCTACAACTTGAAATAGCACGTAATACCAATCAATAGAAGACGTAATAGATAGACATAAAATAATGTAGGGATGTTTATAACGCAAGAATTTAGCGAACTTGTTTCGACCGGACGAAACAAATACAATATATTCTGAGCGGGAAATCTCTACTTACTACATCAACAAGGTTGAGGTTTGGTTTCTGGTTGAACGATCTTGAAAGTGAAGTTATATTAAGTTAGGTTGCGAGACCGAAAACTACTAGTAAACAGTGTACGTTAGAGGACTGCAAGGACCTAATTTAAAAAATTTACCCGGTTCGACCAATTTATTAACAGTCCGACCCAACTCGGAGTTGAAAATTTTATAAAACCAGTTACCGGATACGGGTAATTAATTTTCGTTAAATGTCCTTATTTTCTTATAATGGGCAAATAAGTTTTTTTTTTTCAGCGGAACTATGACAACAGACTGTATATATTGTGTCCTAGATCTCCTCGTTGGAGCATAGGGCCTTTACAACCTCGCCATCGTGTAAAGAGCAAGCCTCTTCACCTGGCGCCAGCTAGTTCCGTGGACATCAAGTTCTTTGTGTATCGTTCTCCTCCATGTGGATACCGGGCGACCTCTACGACGGCTTCCCTGAGGGTTCCACTCTAATGCCATTATGTCATTTAATGCCTTTCGGAGGGTATGCCCAATCCAGTTCCACTTTCTTGCCTGAATTTCCAACTGGATAGGTTCTTGTGCAGTCGATTCCCAAAGATAAGTATTGGGAATATGATCTGACCAAGTAATGCGAAAAATTGTGCGCAGACATCTGTTAATAAAAACTTTATGGGTAATTTCTTTAGAGACTTTCCAAGTTTCGCAGCCATCAGAACTGATTTTACATTGGTTTTAAATATGCTTAGTGTTACGAGAGATCTTAATGGATTTCCAGACTTCTTTCAACAAGCCGAATACTTGTTGAGCTTTAAGTATTCTGTTGTTTACGTCCCTTGTAGTTCCTCAATCTCTCGTTATTGCACTACCGAGGTAGCAGAATTCCTACACATCTTCGCCGTTAATATAAAATCTATTGATGTTATTGGTACCAATCCGCATTACTTTGGTTTTCGCTTTATTTATGCACAAGCCAACTAAATTTGCCAAAGTACTTATCAAGTTTGGCTTGCATATCTTCAGAATTATGTGACGGAATGCATATATCGTCCGCATAGCTCAAATCTCCCAAACGGTTTTGGAAGTCCCACTGTATGCCTCTGTGTTCTGTGAGAGCTTTACGAAGAACCCAGTCCAACACGGTATTAAACAGTAGAGGAGATAGTAGGCAGCCTTGCTTAACTCCGCCTTTGACGGCAGTACTATTACTTCTCATGCCATTATGCACAATTTATGAACCTTTGCCATAGTGAAGCAATATTTAATTCTAGAATTGATTTGGCCGGGGGTCAAATATTTAAAAATCACTTGAAGATGGGAGGTAGATATTTCCAATATAACTTGAAAACGGGAGTGGGGAGGGGGGTAAAATCAACACAGGACAGCGGAGGAGTGAAATTCCGAAAATCACCTGAGGGCGTGGGGTCATTTGAAGTTTATTATCGGGCCGGATTTGGCCTGCGGGTCGTAGGTTGGACACCACTAAAATACACGATTGAGTTTCAATGTCACTGATTTCGATGGTGAATTCAGAACTAAACGTCAGTCTAACAAAACTAATGTAATTTGGACAGTGGTACAAGTTCCATTTTAATCGATATACAAACATGTTAAAACAGGTTAAAAAATACGTAAGAACTAGTGAAATATTACACTAATTGTACGAATGATCATACCCATTAATATTAAACAAAAATCGAAAGCACTCTTCAGTAATATTTACGAAATCCCTTTTGTCAATATTTGAGTAATAAACACTCAAAAAAGTACACACACAAATTCAAACTGTTAAATATAAAAAATCCCTTTACGGACAATCGATGCAAGACTTCAAAAACTTTGAAGGGTGAATATCTAAAAGAGAATTCTACATAAACCATGAATACAGTATATTTCACCTAGTGAATTTTTCCCCTAGTGATTTATATTTTACAAGTTTTTCCCTCTGTGCGAAAAAATAAATGTTTATTCCGGAAGTATTTTTAAAATTTGCTATTTAAAGTATTCAAAACTGATTCACTAATGCCCGGTTGCAAGAATGGAGATCAATTCTCAGATCAACTGTTCTCAAATCACCGTTACCAGATTAAATTTTAACACCATTGTTTAAATGCAAGATCAGTTGATCCTGTACTCTGTGAGTTGATCGTTCATTTCATAATTTTTACTGGGGCAAGTAATTGTGAATGAACTATTCTAACCTAAAATTTTATTCCATCTGTCAAATTATTAGCGACGTAAACTTGCCATATTACACATAATTTGTTATTAGTTTGAATATTAGTTTAAATATTTGTTATTAGTTTAAAAATAAGTTTATTAGTTTAAATATTAGTTTATTTATTTACTATCATTAGTTTTGTTACACTACAATAATTTAGTTTGTTTCTTTCCTTTTAGTTATTAATATTACATTTTAGTTAATATAGATATATTTTTTCATATTTTGTATTAGAATAGTATTGCCTGTTAGTTGCTTAATTAAATTAAATTAATTTTTTCCATTAATAGAGAGATATTGCAAAGTGAAAAAAAGCTGACTTTATTAAAAGAAACCTCTAATAAAGTATCCTGTATTAAAATTTTTCATGATGTTTTAAAGAGTGTTATTGCAACGGTGCTCTTGCTTCATACTTTATTTTGACAAATATGCCAAATTGATAGATCGAAATCGTAATGAATATAGAAGTTAACTGCAACTCTTATATGAGTTAACTGCAACAGACTATTTTTTTCCCATACCGCATACTCGCATACGGCACAACCATTCGCAAAAGGGTTTCGTGACACAATTTCTCGGAGAAGAATAACATCGTCCTCGTATTTAAATCGTCAACGTTTTTTATCTTTAGCTTGCATCATTACTCACAAGAAAAGTCACCAATTTTTTGTTCGAATTTACTCCGTTGTTAATTTTGAGGTTACATTGACAGAAGACCTGTCAAAATTAAGGTGCTTTAAATAAAAAATGCTTTGCCGTTATTTAAATTAAATATAGGTTGCCTGTATTTTAATAAAAGAAAGAAATTAAGGATATATCAACTGCGCAGGCGCACATGTCAAATAAAGGAAAACTTTATTAAAAGATCAGTAGAACAGAGGTTGCAATAATTCTCTATTTTATAGATTAGTGTAGTTTAATAGATTGTTTGTTCCATTATTTTATACCTAAATAGATTTTCTTCTCTTTATATTATTTTATTTTTTATACATTTTCTTACACATTATTTTACTTTTTATACATTTTCTTATACATTATTTATACATATTAATAATTAATACATTTTAAAACTGTGATATTATTTTAGGTTATTTTTTTTAACTTGTAACTTTTTATTAACTAAAACAAAAATTACCCAGTCTATATCTCCAGTAAATATGCTGTGCTTATATTACAGTATAAAAATAATTAAAAAAATTGATGTGATGTGTGAATTGTCACACATTTCAGGGTTTCGCAGGTATTTATTAACTGTGTGATGATTATTTGGGATGCCAAAACAAATTTTATGTCAAAATATATTTTTATGAATTTTAATTCGAATGCCTAATACCATTATTTAAGTTTCTAAATATGTGCAGTATTTTTTTTTATATAGCAAGGTTCATTAAGATTTTGAAAATTGCGCCTATGGCTTCCATTGGTTGCTTAAATCATAAACCTTGCCCTCTGATACCTTCTAATATAGAATTAAATTATAATTTCAACACTTCCCACTGGTTATTAAATTTACGCTTTTAAAAATTAAATGCAACATTTACCAAAATATAACTAGAATTTAGACAAAATAATTTAAACAAAATAAAAATGAAAAAAAAAAAAACTGAAGAAATAAAAATTGACGGGATTCGAACACAGTTTCCACGTACCAAGGGCTTTCATTTGATACCCTACCCAGAATTGTAAAAAAATATATTTTTTTTCGATGAGCATATATTTGTTTATATTTTTAGGGGGATATGTTTTTTAGATGTTTTTGTATTTTTCCTATGTGCGAATCAAAGAGTTGTATAAGCATGCCAAATTTCAACTCTCTAGGTTTAGCCGTTTGGCTACAATTTTTACCGAACAGACAGACAGACAGACAGACGACAAAATGACGGTATAAGGGTTTTTTGGTCATACCTACAAAACACTAAAAATGGTAAACGATAATAAAAATGTTTCAAAACGAGATCTACCTCATACGTCAAAATATTTAACATGAAATGGCGGTACGAATTTGGCTTGATCTCGACTTGATCGGTGAATTTTCGGGTATCAATTTAATGCGCGATTTGTTGGCGGAACGCTACCCGCAGATGACAAAGAATTATTGTAAAATATAAGATGAAATGAATGGATGGAAAGTAAAAAAAAAATCATTACTGTCAATGGAACCAGTCCAATCTTTCATTTTTAAATGTTTTGTTTCATTCTTAAAACAAAATTTCAAATATTTAATATTATAGCTATCTATAGGAATTTGTAAATGCCGTTATTGACATCTCATTCGTTATGCGTGAATGGTGTGAGGAATATTTATAAATAGGTGCTTCCTCAGCGTCAGTATTACAAAAGTTGGCGAAGTACGCGTTTTTTAATAACACCTTTGTGCATAAAATCGCATCTTCGCCATGAAATTTAAAATCTTCAGATGTATAAAACTTTTAATTTTCTCGCAACATAATAAGATTTCATCAGCTGTCCCCGCATCGTACGCTGTTGCCTCATGCCACCGGAAAATTCAAATACAATTTATTTTTTGTTCGCAAATTTAATATAAAACTTTTTATATTATAGAATAGCTATTTTACTGAGAAATATTGGTAGATAAATATGTATATAAAGTGTTTAAAGATTTTCACCAAAAGTACATAACAATAAAAAGTTGAAGCAGTCTCTTTATAACGAGAAAATGGCAATAAGTGACAAGAACACCTCAAGAGCAATATAACAGTATATCATGCAGAGTTTCTTCTCAGAAGTTCTTAAAATCGCGCATTAGCTTCATACGTCGACTGTTATGTAGAATGCTCATTAATAACACAGGTCAAAAAAAAAAAAATTTTTTTTTGAGTCTTTATTTTAATGACTATTTACTGATTCTTTATATCGAAAAATAACTAAAACTTTCGTTTATTTTTGAAAAACATTGCTTTTGTACATTTTACAACGATCAATATATATTTATTTATTTTTATGACCATACAAGGAGATGCGCGTTATATTAAGTAAGGACGGGGACGAGCGGGTGGAAAGCAAGTGACATTTCACTTACGTGGTTCATAGACGGTATGCGCATTGCAGCGATACAACGCATTTTGTGTGGCGGCAGATCCAAAAATGGCGTCAAAAAGTAGTAAACACGAGGCAGACTCATCCTGCTACATTTGCGGCGAATTTATCAAAACAAGAGAATGGTTGGATTTCTGATGGGAATGCATTCCCATCAGAAATCCAAACATCTTAAAATCCCCTATCACTGGCCAGGTATACTCATCATACTTTGAACTCTCAAGCACCATTTTCACACTTTCGTAATTTTCTTTGAGCATTACGGAATGAGCCAAAGGAAGAGATGGAAATTTATTTCTATTGTGAAGAAGGACAGCTTTTAAACTTTTTGTAGAACTGTCTATGTAAAGACGCCAGTCAGAAAGAATGCATGAGGTTCCGACCGCCTTGCATAGGCGGTTATACTAAATATCCATGCTACCTTTATTTTTTGTCGGACCACAAATAAACAAAATAATGGCCAGTGACGAATTTTCACAGATACTCAATACTCATGAAAGGAAAGCCTGAAAGCAATGGTTCATGGTTTTCTCGGAAACAACAGAGCAGACAATTACATAGAGGTTATTGCAACTATGCTTGATAACTTTAAGAATGACCCTTAACGTCCATATGTTACATGCAACTTGGACCAATTTAAAGATAACATGGGAGCCTATTCGGAAGAACAAGGTGAACGTTTTCATCAAGACGTGATGGATTTTGAACGTCGTTATCAGGGGCAATACAATGAGAGTATGATTTTGTACTATATTTGGATGCTAATACGAGAAAGTCCATACAATCACAGAAGAAATACGAAAAATAATCATTTCTAAAGTTTTTATATATTCTGTTACAGTAGTTGTTTGTTTCGAAAGGTTTTCTTGTAAATAAAACTGATTCAAATTCATAACAAAAGTTTGTATTATTTTTACATACAATAAAGATCTGAAAAAAGGGAAATTTTCTTAAAATCCGTAATTTCATTCTGATAGCTACAAAAGCAAACTTTTTTAGCGTAAAACTATTTTTCTTTAATTAATAATGTGGAAGAAATAAAAATTAGATATGCAGAACCCAGACTCAAAATTCCTGTTAACCGGTGTAATTAGCGTTTTATTGATTTTTTTAAAATGTAAATTGCAGTGCATATTATTAATGACTTGACCATAATTTAAACTAGTCTTACTATAGTATATTCGATTAGATATTGATTTAGTTTGCTATGTTCAATCATTGTTTTAACATCACAGATTAGAGGTCGAACAGCTCAGTTCTGTCTCTTTTTAGAGTGAGTAAGCATAATTATCATTCTTTCAAACCTGGTATAAATCCATTTTCATTAAAAACCTCAGCGGATTATAAAAACCTTTTACGATTTTTAATTTTTAAAAAGGTATACTGTATAAAGTAATAAAATATTCTATATGCACCATATAACATCCAGGATTAGTAATATTTTACTCGGTATTTTAATAAAAATAGTAAAATCCTATTTGAAAAAGACAAAATTTTAAAAATATAAAAAGATTATTAATATCAGTGTGTAATCCTAAAATCCATGATGAAAACTCGTTTAATCAGTAGTAAATTGAAATAGAAATAATATTTTATTACGTTTTCTGAGAAAGTTTTTCATTTGGAAAACATATTACATTTCATATCATACATTTTTGCTTCATGGAAAAAAAATTAATATCAGATCTTTATATGAATAGATTTTATATTCTGGTTTAGTATTTGACTAAAAAATATCTGTATTAAAAAATTTTCATCGGTTCATATCGCAGAATTTTTAATAAAAATATTATTAACAGTGTAATTTTAAAAGTTTGTTTCAAAACAAGTTCGTTAAAATAGGTCTCCTCCGGGCACTATTTTTAATATTTTACGAAATATTAAGGTTTTTCAGGTTATACTTACGGGTATAACCTGGAAATCCTTATACCATCACTCATTGGTCTGTCTGGCTGTCACTGCGATAGAAATTGAGGCTAAACTGCTGGACAGACAAAAATAACAACCAACGAAATAATACTGAAATTTTTAAAAACATATCATGTATAATTTTCATTCTGGTGTTGGAAGCGTGGAACAAGAAATTCAACCAATAGGATCGCTTTATTTTGAAAAAACCCATACCATGGTGTCGTAGGCGCGGTGTTACAAGCGCAGTGTCGCAAGTTCAAAAGTTTCAACTCTGGCCGCACCGTCGAAACCATAGAAACAAATATTTTTTCGGAATGGTGAGATCTTTAGCGAGACACATATTAATTTCCTACAAAAAATTTAAAAAACGTAAATTGATGTAGCGAAATAGCGACTTTTACAATGTTGTCGGCAGTCATAAAGTTTATTATTATGGATTCAGTTTCAAATATCTGGTCTGCAGAAATGTCATGCAGTGGGTATACTAATAATACAACCCCAAACAGGGGCCAACAGAATCTTCATTCTAAACTGTGATGTCAAGTAAAAAAGATTGTGTATTAAATTTTTTTCTTGTAATTGAAGTAACTGTCTGTGTTTTTTTGTGTCTTATTTCTTGCAACAAGTTAAAATAATCTCCCTGTTGCCTTCTGTTTCTATGTATATATGGGACGTACCCACCATCGCTTTTCTTCATATCGCAGTAAGTCTAAATATGTATATAAAAGAACTAGACATCTCCTTCGATTTGATGACATATTTAATGAAACTGAATAACCGTTTACTCCGAATACTTGTATAAACTTTTAAGTTATCACGCGTATAACGCCACTATGAAATTCGAACTTTCAAATATAACACCACGCCTCTCACCCCTGTTGCGCCGGTGAAAATGATACTACACTCTCGAATATATTTACAGATATGTATTTTTCGATTTTTACATTTTGCTTTGCTAGTATGTGTCAAAAAATATTTTCGCATACTCAGTTCCCCAGAGGGATTGTTGTAAAAATCTGAAAAAAATTGTGTAAAACATATTTATGTAAAACTATTGCTGTCAAAAGCGGAGTTAAGCAAGGCTGCCTACTATCTCCTCTACTATTTAATATCGTGTTGGACTGGGTTCTTCGTAAAGCTCTCATAGAACACAGAGGCATACAGTGGGACTTTCAAAAGGAGATTTGAGCTATGCAGACAATATATGCTTTCTGTCACATAATTATGAAGATATGCAAACCAATTAAGAAAAAAGTAGATCTTTCCTTAAAATTTTTATTTTTATACTAGCTGTATATTTCCGATGTTCACGTGGTGAACGAAAGGTACACACTGCTTATTAGTAAACCAGCAGGAATATTCAGAAGGCGTTAAAGGTGCAGTATTTCAGTATAAAATGTAAGAAAAACAGAACATGTAAAAGAAACCATCAAGTTCAATAGCATTACATTTTGAAAACCCTGACCCAAGCTTAATTTAATTTAACTTATTTCTTTAAATATTCTCGGGTTTTTGTGTGTAACCAATATCTCTACCTTTTCCTTATAAAAAATCTAAGATCTCACTTGAACTGGGTTCTACAAGGGCAATAGTAGGATTGAAGCCATTCGAGGTGAAGAGACAGTACGTTTGCGTAGAGTGTAGAGAAAAGAAAACCGTCTACCCCTGAACAGACGGCAGAGGCAGGTTCGCTGTATGTAAAAGGGCTCCTCCTTGCCATATCCAATCTCTCAGTCGGATTCAAATATTCAAAAAGCTTTTATTTCGTTCCATTCAACGTATGGAATGAAACGGGGCTCTCTAGATGTCTAGTATGCGTGTGTCGTCACGAAAGCTTGTATTAGACGGAAAATTCAATGGAAATATTAATTTATTGAAGTGTTGAACGGATTTTTCCATTCTACAAAAATAATGCAAAAATAAAAATAGAACAAATAAACTACAGGTTTATTCTGAACCAGTAAAGGACTTGAGTAGCCCATCATCTTAAATCTATTACAATATATTTAATTATGGGACGACTATAGCAAAGAAAAGATATGCCAAAAATGCCTATTTTCTCGCTCTTTCCAAGTAATTAATAAGGAGTAAATCCATCTTTTGGGTGCAGCTATTAAGAGCTTCCGGCATTTTAATTATCATAATATTAACAAATCAAAATAAAACGTAAATTTAACTCATCCAGAAGAGGTTGCAACGTACGAAAAGGCTAAGAACCTGTAGAAGCCAAATGTAACAACTGAGTAATGCTTGCATGTTAGTTACATTATGTTCTAATGGTAATTAAATTACTCCAGTGTGACGTCATTACATAGTTAACTTGAATGAACTTTATAATCATAAAATCAATGAAAATATGCTGTCTCACTACCGTTTATTGCAACTGTGTAATTCCTTTGACAGTGGACGAGAAGAGAATATAAGTCATCGGGCGTATATTAAACAAGGAGGGAGCAAGTGTGTTTTGTGTCTTTTGACTTTGTGTGAGCTGAATATAAGGGTATTAGAAGTATATTTACTATTATTATTCGACAATGAACTGCTTTCTATAATTTTCTTTTTAGTTACGTTGAGTTTTAACAGGGGTTCCACTGTATGTTATGTATTCTATTGATATAATATAAATCATTTTAGACTTGCGTAAGACAGAAGACCGGTAATGATATATGTCAGATAAAGTAAATTTTCCATAACGTCAATATATTTCTTTTCAAAACCCTATAAAACTGGTTATTTCATAAACCAATTTGATGTGATGAACTAATTAATAAGTTATAAAGGACGAGAGATATGGCTTCGATGATCTTCCTCTATAAATTATTTAACAATCTTGTCGATTGTTCTGATATCCTGTCTTGTATTTATATCAATGTGCCATCCCAGGAATATAGAATTAGGGACAAACTTTTTGATTGTAAAAGAACGAACACTGAACACTGTAGAATGAGTCCACTGTACCGAATGCCTTGTTCGTACAATATATTTCTTTCTAGAGTTAGATCACTGGACAAATTTATTCACAGTTTCGCAGATTGTTAGAGACGTTATCTTCTTAAACTATCTGCATTACAATCTAAAAGTATTGATGAATATGAATATAAATACATAGGGTACATACAAGAATAAATTATCTGTGGTGTCCCTTAATAAATAAATAAATATTTAACAAACTAATATACGTATGTTTTAAGTTCATAATATTATAGGCTGAAAAGTATGTTTTAAATTACAAAAAATCGCACGATTATTACACAAATACTAACGACGCCTCTTCTAGTATATCGCTATTGCGTAACCGGTTGGCTTAAGTTAAACAAACAGTACTCTATTTTATTTTCTCCACGACCACTATAGAATTTAACAATTCTAATACCAATTTTGACTACAGAAAGTTAATATTCTAACACAAGAGTTGGAATGTTATTCTAAAGCACTTATCTTCTTATGCATTTTGCGTGTATTTCATTCCATCACTTGTTATGGAATAACTATTTCATACTTGTTGTCTTTTGTTTTTGTAGGGTTACATTAAGATATATGCAACGTTTACATTAAATAAATGCAACATAACTTCCTAACCTAAAATAGTGGCCGATGTGCGGCAAATGAAATTGAAATTAAACAAATAGTAAATAAAAAAAATAGTTTAATTAATTGATTAATTTGTTATGTAATATAAATTATTTGTTAAGATCAAATGTTTGTTAAAATAATTATTTGTTAATTTATTTTTCTTATTGGTGGTCGTGGATAAAGTAGGGTCTGTGACTCGGTTGGAATGAGAAAATTCGTTGCTCGTTACTCGTTAAAATGTTCCACTCGCATCGAATTTTCTCATTCCAACCTTGTTACAGAATATACTATTCTAATTCAGTTTCTGAAATCGCTGGTTCGAGAAAATCGTTCCTCTACAGCTTATCGGGAAGTGAATTGTACCATCCATGATATTCTGAAGGTATCACGTCAGTTTTACATAACATTTACCAAATGTGCATTTTTCTTTTCAGAATTAGGCAAGAGTCCTTTACATAAATTTGTTAATTCTCTAGGTATCGTTATTTAAAGGTCTACCTGATAAATTTTTCTTATTATAGTTTTGGTAATTTGCATTGACGGTCAAAAAATCCCTAAATCGAAAAATTTTGAATTGGTCACTTTTCGCAATAAGCCCACGATATGGAAATATATTTAGCAAAAACATAAATGCTAAGTCTGGTTTGTAAATACTTAGTGTTGCTCTGTACAGTGCGTTAATAGGCGAGGAAAAGAAGAGAGGCAAAGGGAAATATGGTTTAACTGCAATAGCCACGCCAGCTAGTAGTCAATATTTATTCTTGACTACTTTTGTTGTACCATGTTTTCTGTTAAGTAAATAATAAGTGAGAAATTTCAAGTTTTCAGGAAGTGCTCTCTACAACCCGCCAATCCAAGTTTCTTGTTAAAAATTGCAACGGTCAATAATAAGAGGATATATTTCAAGTTAGCGCCTCCTTGAAATTCTCCTTAGAATAAAATTTTTGGCATGCCATACAACATATGTCCGAATACTGGTTTTGTCAACATACCAAATTACGTGAAAATATGTGAATTTTGGACAAAAAAAAAAAAAACAAACAGAAAAAAAGAGTGGAAACATTCTAACAAAATCACGCGGACTAGCAAAAAAATCTCACGGACTGGTGCCGGTTCGAGGACCGGCGGTTGGAAAACCCTGCTTTAGAATAACATTCCAACTCTTGTGTTCGAATATTAACTTTCTGTAGTCAAAATTGGTTTTAGAATTGGTAAATTGTATAGTGTGGAGAAACATGCTTCTTTAGTAGCTAAAGAATGTTATAAATATAAAATATTATCATCATATTCACGATTAACACTTTTGAATGTAAAAGATTCGTCTAAATCAAGCTTTAGATGTCAATGAAGAGAGTTGGGAGACAGTTATATCTCCTGTATACTGCGTGGCGATTACCGGTGTCTCAGCTAGAATTCCCGGCTCAACGTCTCATCAGAAAGTACCTGAAGCTAGCACGTGTAACCATCGTATTTCGTCTTTGTGAGAAAACGCTTCTCTTCTGCCACCCCAATCCAACTTGTGATTGTAAGTTGCAGATTCGCGTGCACATTTGCAAGTTTATTTCCAGTCTGCAAATTCTCATCTTTCCTCCAAATACAGCTACAAAAAACGACAATTTAAATATTTATGATAAAAATATTTATGCCGAACTAGGATTTTTATATTTACGCCTTGTAAAAGTACAATTTTTATACTCCAATCGTAATTTTGCATTTTAACAGTTTCTACTCCACTTGATTCTACTCTACTATATGTAATTACATTCGTAGATTCTTAGAAAATAAATCTGCAAAATATTATTCATATCGGTCAAAGGATATAGGGGTGTCTAGAGTTTCTTGTTTAGGCCTACGAAATCGGACGATTCATCACGATTCCACGACTAACTGACGAACAGACAGGATAAGATCATTATTATATAAGCCTATATATTATATTTTAAGATTATATATTGTATTAAGCCCCATGTCATCATTGTTTGAGTACTGTTAAAGCATATACGTTTCAGAAAAAAAAATAATAAACCTGGAAATTGATGATTTTGTTCTCGCTTTTTTAGTACGTCAGTTTAAGGAAACAAACAGTAAATAAAAGTGAAAATCATTCTTGCTACTTACTTCTGCACACTTCTAATTAAAAATATTAACTGTTAATTTTGTTTGCATAATACTCTATATGCCAAGGGTGACAAACATAAGAACGCATGCCAGTAATGGAACGGGGAAAAAATATATTGGCACGCAAATGATTTGAAAACGAAATGATTTTTATTGTAATATATTAAAAAGAAACATATTGCGGAATATTAGGTGAGTTTAGCGAACTGCTGAGAATCAGCAGTCAACCTGTATACTTTGTGATTATAGTCTACTCATTACAGTTCGCTAAACGAACTGCAAGCGAACTACTGCGATCTGCAAGTCAAGATACTTAACAGTTGCGTTCGCTAAATCCACCCATTATTAATTTAAATAACAAATAAGAATAATCGTCCGAGTCACCAAGGTTGAAATTATCCAGAGAATGTTGCCAACCTTAAGGAAAAGGAAAGAGCATAAATACCGTATCTTACAGAATGTTATACAGACAAATGTTGAAGAAGGAAGAAGTCTTGAAGGAGCAAATAGCCTTTGATTTTGTATACCAAATTTTTAACTAACTAAGAAGAGGTCCTGGAAGAGGAAGGATTATTATCTGGCTCGGTAACCTAAGGAAGTGTTTTGAAATTTTAATAAGACCAATATTTAGGAGGTCTGGGAAGCGTACGTAATAATTTAAAATTTCTCATTATATTTATTCATAAATTGAATATACAAGAACTTTGTAAATTTTCCGGGGAAAAAAAGGATGTCATGGAGAGAATAATCACCAAATTAGGACTACAAATCGCCAAGAGCTATCGTGATTTACAAAACCTGGCCACTTCCTTGCGATTAAAACAAACTGTACCTCCGAGCGATTACTTCGTTCAAGAACTCCGGTCCGGCATCGCAGGAATTACCTGAATCTCTGCAACGTCTATCTACAGCTTCTTTCCTTTGTGAGATGAGGTTCGCATCCCCCCCCCCTCCTTACACCCCTTCAGTATTTGAGTTGCAGATTTGCGCGTACATCATTAAATACTGCTCTATCCGTTCGTTATTATCATCTGTTTGGTTTGCTTTTAATATTTATTTTTATCCGTTGTGGTTCACTGGATAAGATATTTTCACAGAGAAAATGTTATTAAGTTTTCGTTGAGTTTATTCGTTTGTGTAAACGATTTTGATTTAAAAAATAAATAGATATGAATTTCTTGGTAATCTTCTCTTCCTTTCTCGCAACGAGAGAAGAGATTTTTATGAATTTATAAAGATATTTCTGAACGAAGTAGAGACAATTTTCTCCAAGTTCATATTCGTATCATAGTTTAGAAACTCGCTTTATAAATATGTAAAAAATAATTTGATGTCGTCAAATATGAATACACAGTAAAATCTAAAAGCAGTGGATAATTATCTTATGAAATCTTTCCAGGAAAATATCCTTTTTTTGCTAAAACAATTTAAAATATAATTTTGAGACAAGTTAGTTTAAAACATTTAGTTAAATGTTTAAGTCAGCAGTACTGGATCCAGGGAAGAACTGAGGTAATCCCGCCCCAGATTTGATTTAGAAAATAAGATTTTATAAACAATAATTACAGGACTTTTTCTTATGAAATACAAGACAAATATCTCACATATTATTGACTCAAGAGCAAAATTATATATAAGAAAAGTTGTTTTGAATTAAATAATGATTTTTAGAGTAAATAAAATTCATTCAGCTTTTTTGAACAAAATGCATTTAATGAAGAACCTGTATCTTCGGGCCATAAGACGCACCCCAATTGTGAGTCGATTTTTCTGTGTAAAAAGGTGCGTCTTATGGTCCGAAAAATACGGTATGTTGGTTTCGCTAAGTTTATATGGTATCCATCGTCAAAATTTTTAAATATATCCTAGTTTGTTTATCTGCCTAAAATACTGTTGTATGATCAAAACCCATTATTTTCTCTACCTTTTTGCTAAATAAAAATGAGTGTTCCAAGAAGTAGGCCCTACTTCCCTACTAAGTAGGGCATTTAGTATCAACGAACAAAATATGACATAAATTACACAACACCCTAATACATATATAATTAATTGTATGCACTAAATCATTTTTCGTATTATTCGATGCCTTCGATGCCATATGATTAATTGTTCTAATCGATGCCTGCTTGTATAATAAAAGTATGACAAATAAAACGTTATACAGAATAATTAAACATCTGCACGATATATAGAATTTTTCAAATCACTTTAAACCACCTAGATCATGCACCGTTTTGAAAAGGAAACAGCTTATGATCGATGCAATGTGAACACTTCAATACGTCGTGCCTGTACGTACAGTAGTACGCTTAGTTGATCTGCGCCGGTCGCCCATCGATCATTGATGGTTTGTCCGGTAAATAAGTCGAATTGTGTTCACTGTTTGGACAATCACTAGATTATACGACCACAATTCACCACAAGATTTATTTCATGGTTCAAAGAAAAGATTTAACTTTTTTGTGTTTTTTTTTGCGAATTGGTTTTTATATCCAGGAAATTGTAAAAACGAACATGTAAAAATAAAATATTGTCAACGAATTCGTCTTCTTTTGCCACTGTTCGTCGGGTTGATTTTTGGCCTTAAGATACAAGTCTCCTAGCTTGGTCTGCTAATTATCATGTATTTCCATATGTCCTGTTTAACAACACTTGCTAGATCCTCCATTAACTATACATCATAGAAACAATTACGTTAAATAAGTAAGCCTGATGTTTAATTTATATGAATGTGAATTAAAAACGATGAAATATTAGAAATAAAACGCTCGAAATCGAGTATAGTACTATTTTGATACCTTTATGTTATAAAATTCTTCGGTCTAAATCAGGGATGGGCAAATCTTTTGTCTGTCGGGCCATATTGCGGATGAAAAATAGACTGCGGGCCACATTGTTGATGAAAATTTTACAACGGGCCAAAAAAGTTTTTTTTTTCTATTTTCAAATATTGTTTTTGTTACGAATGATATTTTATAAATTTTAAAAGCAATATTTTTAAACCAAAACGTGTATTTATTATGCAATTTAAAGAAAAAAAAATGAAAAGAAAATTGGAAAGAATGATAATTTGAAAGAATATTGGACAGACAGTAATAGTTTTGCAGGAAACAATAATTTATAATGGCCTGCTCTAAATCATAAACTATTCTAGTCAGGACATACATTTAATTTGTTATATCTATAAGGATTTAGAAAACATTTTTATACACCTGAGCATAAATATAAAATCATCTATTTGCTTTTACATTTATAAGGACAGTGTTTATGGCCCTAGGGCCATAAAGTGAATTTTATGGCTCGTGGCCTTTTCACGCCCATACAACATTAGAAACACATATTAATTTTTGTTAGATTAAAGTGTTAATGTTAACATTTTTGTTAATTTTAAGACATGTCTTTATCATAGACTAATGAGACCATTGTGAAGAAGGGTTGCAAGTTATTGATCTTTCAGCAAAGTAAGCCAAAAATACGCTTCATGTATAATTTCTAACATTCTGCTGGTTGCCCTATCTTAAAAATTCTGTATAGGTCTTTTCGTAAAAGATTCTCGACTTCTTTGACAACATATCGTCGGCTGAAAATAATAAGGTTGTATGTCGAAGTGTATTACATTTGAGAAAACAAGCTTCAAAAATTTTGACATGGAAAAAACCAATATAAGGTTACAATACAAGGAAGACATTTTTTTAATAACTATATATTGATATGTTATTGTCATTAACGCATTATTTTGAAAAAAAAAAATTGAATAATACCATTTTAACAATTTGAAAAATGAACATACAACTTTGTGATTAAGAAAAACACGAAACTTAGTACCTTAACGTTACATACAGCTTTGTAGTTCAGAGTAATATCGGGGGGAAATTCAGTTTATAGGTAAAGCTTTAGTTTTTAGGTTTCTGAAAATTGTTAAAAAGGTACCAGAAAAGGTAAAAGAAATGTTAGTCACGTATTAAATTTTTATTTGATTAAATAACATAAATTAAACAATATGCTTGCAAAATAATAACAAATTAAACATTAATCTTCCAAAAAATTAAGATAATTTGAACTGAAACTGAAACATTCGAAATTAAAATAATTAAACGAAATAAATTGTATTTTTATTATTTTCTTGAGATTTACTTTCTTGGCAATATTGTTTCATAATAAGATTTATCCATAGTAGGCACCCAATCCAGCATAGATTTTAAAGCGATTACCTTGTTTTCTGGTAACGGATTTTTATTTGTAGGAACCTTAATGTCTCTAAATATATTTAACAAGTCTTCAAGACCTTGTTTTATTCTTTTTAATATTTTTTGTAACCCAGGTGCCCGAAAAAGATGTTTTATATTTAACATAAAAGATGTTGTATGTCAAACATACAACCATAAATTATGAATTAAAAAAAACAATTAAAATACAAGGGTGTATGTCTTAACATACAACTATGTTTTGTAAGTTTTTTATTTTTTAAGACATACAACTATGGTTTTCTGCTTTTTTCACCGGTAATGCTATCTTATGGAAATTATTGGAACAAGTAGGTTACGTGACATACAACTCTATAGTATTGAAAAGTGCATTTAACAAAAAATTTCACATACAACCATTTTCAGCCGACGATATCTTGAACAACACTATTAACTGCACGTTGTACTTCTTCCAGAACACTAAAATCATCACCGTTTTCACTTAACACGTTAATTTTCTAATCGTTTTATGACATTTATAATAAACATTTATTTTTTATTTTCTAAAATTCAAACATTTGTTTTTTAAACACAAATGATTAATAACAAAAAAACTATAAATATCAAAGTTAAAACAATGACAAATAACTATACATAAATAACAATTTGGTTGTGCAAAAATTCATACCTCTTTCTGTCCGTCTGTGCAGAACCATTGTATATAATGGACAAAAACGTAAATTCAAAACTACCTACATCTGTTTTATTAATTGTTTTTAAATTTAAATTTATGATAAATACAACGAAATGTAAAAATAACTTACTTTCTAAAAAAAAATATAAAAAAATAAGAAAGAATCTAACCTTAGCTGGCAACATGATTGCACATTTATTCGTCAATTTTCCAAACAATGTAAAAAGGGCTCCACTAAAGTAATATTATACGATTTTTCCGAGGAGAGTAGTAGTTAGCTAAATGTTCATTGAGTTTATTCTTTCACTTACTTAATGAGCCAGAAGATTGGTATTAAGATGAAAAAAATGTTCACTCACCTGAAACAAAAAAGAAATGTTAGTGATACAGTCAATATAAAAATAAACATTTTTTCATAAAGATTCGCCAGTGCATTTAATAATAATTAAATAACAAACCTATATATTATCTCCTATCCTATTACCTAAAAATCCGTCTATGGCTATCTTCCTTGATTTGGCTAAAGCCTTTGACACAGTAGACCACAAAATCTTACTTAATAAATTGGAAATATATGGAATAAGGGGTATAGCATTAAAATTAATGGAAAGTTATGTAAGCAATAGAAAACAAACAACAAGTATAAATTGTGTTCAAAGCTCGGCAAAAACAATTTCGTCTGGGGTTCCTCAGGGCACTGTACTAAGGCCCTTATTATTCATAATGTATGTAAATGTAATGTTTAAATGACATTTAAACTAGGCTCTAAAATAATGTTCTACGCCGATGATACATGTATATAGAAGCTGAGTCTTGGAACCAAGTCAGAAAATAGATATGGAGGGCTTAAAAAAAGTCAAACTTTGGCTGGATATAAATAAACTATCATTAAATACGTATAAATCGCATTTCCTAACATTCTCCTGTAGTATAAGTACTCTACCCAGCGTTGCCAGATGTCCCGAATTTCGCGGGATGTCCCGCTTTTTGAACAAGAATAGATTGTCCCGCGCGGGACAGCTAAAATCACGAAAAAATCAAAAAAAAAATTGTTTGCTTGTCACTTCTGTTTCGGGAGTGAGGAATTTTTTTTTTTGCTCGTCAGTTCTATTTTGAGAGTGAAGACCTTTTTTTTTTGCTCGTCACTACTATTTTGGGAGAGAGTCTCTATATAAACATTTTGAAATATTTTGAACTGTACATTTTATTAGGTTGTCCCGCTTTTTGCGCATTACTCCCGATTTTTTTATATTTATTTGGTGAAAATCCCGATTTGGTAAAATAATAATCTGTCAACGCTGACTCAACCCCATACTGAATCTATCGTGTTTCACGAATTTAACTGCACTAATCCAAACAATTGTGACTGTACATCTATAATAACTTATAATATTGCAATAAATGTTTAATAGTTATTTTATTGTTAACAATATCTTAAAAATTTATTACTTTTAATATGTACCCGCAGTTTGATATCATTTTCTAAATACCTACAAAACTCTGAAATGTCAAAACATTATTTTTCTTGTTTCCTATTATTCATTAAATCGTAATTCTTGATTCGGTTTTCCCAATCTTTTTGTATGTTATCTCATACATATAAGATTCAGTTGAGTTCAGTTGAATAATCCTGTAAGGCGATATTTTTTTTTGTTTTAAAACTCGCCGGTCTGATTCATCTTAATCCGGGTTTGTTCTTCGTTTCGAGATTAAGGGGCTACGGAAGATAAGACGGAAGCTGTTCAGTACATTGCGCAATGCAATCTGGAAATAGATTAATTCGTGAATTTTGAATGAATAAGTGAAATAAACATGAGCTCAAAGCTGACTATCCAACCTAAATAATATTGGTCCCGGGCTAGTTCAGTTTCGTGTTTTTTCAAGAAGTTGAAGTAATACAGTGTTGCAAGATGGCTTATTCAACCTACAAAGTTACTTTTATCTGAATACTTTGTTAAAATTAACACAATATCCATGATATATCAGTAAAAATGATTTAACAAGAACTAAAAAGTCAAGCTGCTAATTCATCTTATTTGCATTCGGCCCAATCTTCAAAATTTCTTTCTACATATATCAAAAGCAAGCTTTCCCAAGCTATACAACGTCGTTTACGTATGACTCCGAAACATAAACCTTACAAAACATGGTTAGACAAAATATTTACAAAGTTTCCTGGTGATTTGGATTTCATCCAAATCACTGGCAAATGGAAAAAACTCAATAATGAAGATATGCGAGAACTGTAGGTAAAGAGCAAAAAAAAGGTCTTCACCTCTAAAGTACGCGAGAGGGATAAAGTATAAGGCGTCGCCCAAGTAATTTGTATTAAGTTTAAGAAAAAGCTCGTGGGACCCTTGAAGACCTGGTGTGGAACCCCAAATTTCCATGGAACACAGTTTCAATATCGCTGGTATAGATGATTTGATCCAAAAACGAAGTACCTGTCAACCAAATAATCATTATAGAAAAATCTAAGGCTTTGTTTGAACAAATGAATGAGGAAACTTTTTTGGTTTTGCAACGTACAATATCTCATTAATATATATTGTTATTTATAAAAGAAAATATTGGGATAACTGGAAACGCCACGACGGAAAACTATCATTTATCAGTGAAGGTCAGCCTTGTTGATCTTGGAAGTACAGTAAAATACAAAACCAAGAGAGCTGCAAATAATAATTACAAAAAATCAGCTGTGGCTACCACAGGACCGACCGCCATCATAAAGTACTTGTATAAAATACATTCAAGCAGCAGAGTAGAAATAACTTGGCCTAATATTTTCTAACAGAGATATTATTTATCATGACCATGGAAACGTTACATTTAAGTATGAAAAAAATGATACTTAAAAAAAATTTCGAAAATGTTTCAAAATTTTTTCATTTTATCAAAAAATGTCTCAAATAAAAGTTGTTAGTTATTTCTTTTATAGCAACTTTTGTTAAATAAATTTTTTCGAAATATTTTTCTGTTGTTAAATATTCGCAAAAATCTTAAAATCGACACGAGTAAACTCCCATTTCTTGTCAACCGATTTTTACCAAAAGTTGATCAACTCCTGCCATTGATGTTAAAAGCTTAAATATGAAGTTTTATAAAAATCCTTTTAGCCGAATTTGCTCTGGACGTGTACACAGACAGACGGACGGACGGACGGACGGACGGACGGACCGACAGACAGACAGACAGACAGACAGACGGACCGACAGAAATCTTGTTAAAATAATCAAAACGTTCGGTAGGGACCTCAATTCGTGGAGATCCATCGAAATTTCGAAATTTCAAAATTCGTATGATCACAATACCTCCTTTATATAACTATGTTGGCGGTCGGTAAAAAGATAATTTTTTCTTTTGTTAGTGGTAAAATAAACACTAACCATATTCTGAGTCACACTTTGGATATTTTTCGCTTGATTTACTGTCGATATAACGGGTGTCTTTTTTAGAGGTATAGAACTTTAAATTACAATAAAACAACGATGGATTATTCGATTGACATGAATTTTTTTTTTATTCGAAAGATAATCTTGTGGCATTACATTAAATCATACCAACAAGACGGCGCAACATGTCACACAGCTCGTGCCGCAATCGATTTATTGAAAGACACGTTTGGTGACCGCCTAATTTCACGTTTTGGACCTGTGAATTGGCCTCCAAGATCTTGTGATTTAACACCGCTGGACTACTTTCTGTGGGGCTATGTAAAGTCATTCGTCTATGCGGATAAGCCACAAACGCTTGACCATTTGGAAGACAACATTCGCCGTGTTATTGCCGATATACGGCCACAAATGTTGGAAAAAGTCATCGAAAATTGGACGTCCAGATTGGACTACATCCGAGCCAGCCGTGGCGGTCATATGCCAGAAATCATATTTAAAATGTAATGCCACAAGATTATCTTTCGAATAAAAAAAAATTCATGTCAATCGAATAATCCATCGTTGTTTTATTGCAATTTAAAGTTCTATACCTCTAAAAAAAACACCCATTATATTTTCATAACGTATCATAATTGATCAGAATAAATTTTAACAACAGATAATCAGACCAATTCTGTAACTCAGTTACTATGATAATAGTAACTAAATATGTCACTATGAGCAAAGTCAGTTTTACTTTATCTTGTAGTAACTTTACTACACCGTAACTTTTTACAGAATTGATCTGAATATGTTCTTCTCAATATTTTTAAAACTATTACTATTTTTAAACAAATTGAATTTCTCTTCAGGGCCTAAACAATTGGTATTTCTACTGTAATTACATAAATGAACCCTCCCGTGATATTCAATTATTCTTTCCATTAATAATTTTCATCTAATAAATTACGCTGAAATCAAAAACATGAGACATCAATTTCCTATCATACGAAAAACAATCCAATCCATAGCCCCCTCGTAATTCCCCACCGGAAATGGAGTAATATGAAATCCGGGAATGACCAGCAGGAGCACTAGAGTGCAAATTCTTCGACTACACACCGTATAGCGGCTGTATCGATTCCAGGAGACCGCCCTGAAGCCGCTCAATACTTGATACCATCGTACTTCCACCGGCTACGTGTTTACTTGTTGAATATTTAACACACGTGGAATGCACACATACATTCAAACGTACAGATGTACACAGCTATACACGTACGTATGCGTACACTCAACATTCACACACACACACATATACGTGTACACCTTGTGTTGTCCGTCCGTAGGTCTTGTGTCGAGTGGATGAGTATGTTATGCATGTATGTAAACAGCCAAGAGATGAAGTTTTTTGGAAACGACTCTCAGAGGATGAGCTTTCTTCAATTTTTGAATGAGTTGCAATGCTACGTTGCCAGTTTTAACATGTTACAGCGGCTGTAAAGCATTACAGATGTAAGAGAAGTGGAACAACAATGTGTTCTTTCCCAGGCTGGCCGGATTACGATTTGCGTGAGAAGAACAGAATAAAGAAAATATTTTGTTGATTACTGATAAAGTAGCTTAGTTTCTAACAACAGAAAACAGATTTTAGATGAGAGTAAATAAAACAAATATAAATTAAAACACTAAGGCCCGGTCTTTCCACCTTCTGATAAACTTCTGGTTAACTATCTGATAGATCAAGTTATCTGATGCTTTATCTGTTGGTTAAATGTCATTCCGTCTTTCAATTCAAATTTATCCGTCAGATAACTATCTAATGAGACTGACATATTGAATAATCAGATTGGTAACACTGAACTAGGCATTGAGAAAGATTTTTTTTTTTTTTTTTTTGTTTCTCTATGGAAATAAATAAACAAATTGGTAAACTGACAGCTGTCGAGCCGTTTTTAGGGTTTTGTAGGTATGACCAAAAAACCCTTATACCGTCATTTTGTCGTCTGTCTGTCTGTCTGTCTGTCTGTTCGGTAAAAATTGTAGCCAAACGGCTAAACCTAGAGAGTTGAAATTTGGCATGCTTATACAACTCTTTGACCCGCACATAGGAAAAATACTAAAACATCTAAAAAACATACCCCCCTAAAAATATAAACAAATATGTGCTCATCGAAAACAAAAATATTTTTTTTAAATTATGAGTAGGGTATCAAATGAAAGCCCTTAGTACGTGGATTAACGATCAAAATTTTATTTTTGCAAAAAAAATTATTTTGATGCGATTTTTGCCAAAATTGTGCAAAAAAATTTTTGTCCCACACCCTGTAGCCCAGATGGTTTAAACTAAAAATCTAAGTAATGTATATTGGTGTGAACCGAAATAGTACAACAGGAATTTTTGATCAGATTATGTTTTCGGAAAATAACGCATTTTTTGTGGTTTTTGGTTCACAAAGTACAAAAGTTATACCAATGTAAGACACTCACATGCAAGGCGTACGATGGCGTTATTGGTTAGAGCACTGGTGTCGTAAGCTAAAACTCGCTGGTAAACGAAGGGTTTCGAGTTCGAGTATTGAGTGAATTTTATTTTTTCTGTTTTTTTTTTTTGCATTTTTATTATGTTGAAATTATTTTGTCAAAATTCTAGTTATATTTTGACAAATGTTGTATTTAATTTTTAAGAGCGTAAATTTAATAATTATCTTATTATATGATTAACAGACGATAAATTATTTTAAAAATATCGTTCATTTTGCCGTGATTACTACAAAGTAAAATTTGTCCTACACACTCAGCATACCGCCTTCACTTCTTATATATTTGCGAAACCCAGAAATGTGTGAATATTCACACTTCACATAAATTTTTTTGGTTATCGTCATTAACAAAATTAATTTTATGTATGCGTTATACTAGATTTTAACAATTATTAGTGTTGTAAGCATGTAATAAAATTGGGGGAATGAAAAATAGATAGTAGATATTCATAATAATTGTTCTACGTTTATTTAATTTTTTAATTTTATTACGATTGATGTAAATACAAAATAAGTTATAATAAATTTGAAAATAAGAAATTAAATCACGGAGTATCCTTTCATTTTCATTTTTTTCTGAGTAATCAGTTTCTTCAGGTACGTCACCGATACAGTACTGATCTTTTGTGGGTGGTTCTTCATATCCACTCTTGTAACGTTTAAGTTGCGTAATACTGCAGTTGCTACTATACCAATTATAATCTTATTGCTCAAATTCGAAGCGAATATTAGAATTATTAAACATTGTATTGTAAGGCGTGGATCCCGGCGAACGTTTAATATAAAATATTCTTCTCGACACCGTTTACTTCAGCCTTTTTTTCACAGAAGAAAGCAGTTTCACTAACATTTCATCCCAGGCTGCAACCACTCGTGGATAGCGGGCAATTTCGTAAAATACTCGTTGATATTTGTGTATTTAATTTTCCGTACATGGCATACAGATGAAATCAGACATAAGCTGGATATTGCACTAGATATTGTTTTCATATTTTTTCTCACCGTGGACTGGTGCGCTGTTATTTTGGAGTTAAGGCATTATTTCTACAAATAATAAAATTCAAACAAATTATATTTTTTCAAGTCCATTTTGCAATTTATTGTTCCAAGAAATCATTTAATTTCTAACTTTTGGACAGTGACAGCACTTATTTGTTACTTATTCGCTACTTTGACTACCGAATAACTTATCTGCTAGATAGCATAGTTTATTCGTAGGAATAACTTTATCTGAAAGTGGAAAAACGGTTTATTGTTTTTATCCGTCAGATAACGTTACCAACCACTTTATCTGAAGGTGGAAAGACCGGCCCTAAATACTGCTTTTGCTAGATGTAATATTTCTCAATACCACAATGTAAATTATTTTCTATAGGAGTGGTTTTCACCAGGTGAGTAAATTTTGTGAGGTATGCTACGAAAATGTGGCAAGTAGCCTGTGATCAAATTAGTTGTGAAATTTGGGCAAAATCTGTTAAAAAAATCGAAAATTTAATACATGAATGGTGGGAATGGGAAACGATTGTTGATGATATTAATCCAATAATAATAAATACAATAAATGACAGCGATAGTTCAGATGACGACGAAATCACGCATTACAGTGACTAATTTTTTAAAAATAAAAATAAACATTTAAATACAACTTGTAGCAATATATTATATGAATAAATATATTTTTAATTAATATTTTATTACTTTGTACTTAGGGGAAACATAAAAATTGAATTTAATTAAACAAAAAATTATAATCCAAAATTTACGTATAAGTTTTTCCTTAATTATAATTATTACCTTAAAATTTATAATTTTGTTTATTTGAGTACTGCTGTTAATTTATTTTCGTGCTCTAATTAGTAAAGATATCTACGAATCAAGCCGTTTCTTTCTAATGCTTTGTTTTTTTTATTAAAATAATTTGGGAGATTAGTTGTCAACTTGCATCACTATACGTTACTATGGGTATGCAAATAATTATAATGATATAGACAGAGAAAGCATATAGTACTGTATATCGATACTTGTAGCAACGAACAGTCACCTATCAGCAATCCGACTATATGTAAAAAAATAGCTTGGTAGCGGACAGCACCAGGTAAGGAAAATTACATTTTGACTGATGTATCTCGTTCATTCCGTCATTTTGCGTGGTCCATCATTATTGAACCAGCCCTTTTTGACCGCATCAATATAAATTTTTCTTGTCAATCTCGCACATAGCCTCGCGCCTGCCCTGGCACATGGCCTCGCAAATCCTAGCACCGGCCCTGATACTAAGTATACGTAAAATACAGTAGACTAGAGGAATTATTATTTCAAATTAACTAATTATTGTTAATTCTTTCAAAAGAATGCAGGTGTAGGCATAAACGCACCTATACCACGACCTTATGAACTCGTAACACTATACCATGCAACTAAAGTACTTCCCACGTAAAAAAAATTCCATGAATAGTAGTACCATGAGACACGCAACCAGCCTTAACAAACTGCTTTTAATTAGTCTGAAAGAAACTTCCACTTCCGAGAAAAATATATATTTTTATTACTGTTTTTATGTCAAGTTTTATGTTTAACAAATTTATTACCATAAAAAGTCTGATAATAAATAATAATGATAAAAATAATTTTCCCCTTTATTTATTGCTTTCAAATTGGTATTATATTAAAGTTACTCTAATGATTTCTGACAAATACGCATTCTAATACAAAAAATGAGGGAACTGTTAATATTTTAAGATCTTTAAATAAGTTTCTACAGGAAGTTCTATATGGAGTAAATGTCAATATTCGAATACATTTTTTTGCTGCAAGAGAATTTTATGGGCATCTTTTGATGCTCCCCAGAAAATGATAGCATAATTTATGAAACTTCGCAAAATAAAATGATCTTAATAATGAAGGTGAAATAAAGTACCTGAGCCTTTTTAGCATATAACATGATCCTGATAGCTTAGTATTGATATAATCAATATGTGGAGACCAACGAAGATTTTGATGGATTATAAGTCCTAGAAATTTAAGTTGTTGGGATTGCTGGAGGGAACATGAGTTTGGAACTCGTATTAATGGGCTAATTTGGGTATTTTGAAAACTGTGAAAATTTAGGTTGTTTTGGTTTTGTTCAAGAGAAGTTTATTTTCTATGCACCATTAATTGAATACGTAACATTGGTCATTAGCTCGTGTTTGAAGGTTTTGTGGATTAGGACAGTTAATCAAGAGGTTAGTGTCATCGGTATACTGGCAAAGTACTCCATTAGATAGATGAGGTAATCATACACAAATAGCAGAAATAACACAAGACCAAGGATCGAGCCCTGTGGAACCCATGAAAAGGAACTACGAGTATCCGATTTAGAGTTTTTCGATGCAGATCTTTTTGACACGAATTGATCTCTGTTAGTGACAAATGACATCATTCAATTGTTGGGTATGCCAAATATACCACGCAAACGGAGTTTCTTAGAGAGTATGTTGTGATCTAATGTGTCGAATGATTTCGAAAAACATTCCAAGACTTAAGATTTTATTATCTAAGGCTTGGTAGATACTCTGATCTCTAAGCAGAGTGAAAGTAAAAAAACTTTTGTAACAGCCCTTCGAAATTCATACTGGAGTCAAACAAGGAGATGCCACCTTACCTTTGCTGTTTAACTTCGCGTTGGAGATGGTTCTACGGAAAGCACAACATACTAGCCGCCATGGTCTACAACTCAATGGATACCACAAGATTTTTGGACTTTCGCAAGTGATCTGGATATTATCTCAAATGCGGATGATGAAGTACTTTTGTGAGTGAGATCAAAACTTTGGGCTCTGCAAACCAAACTGACAGAGCCCAAAGAAAAAAAAAAAGAAAAAAGAAGAATACAAGAAAATAATGCATGACATCATTAATAAATAAATAAATTAATTAAGACATTGCATCATTAAATCTTTTTCTATTATTTTAATTCTTTATTTTATTGCATCTTGCAAACAGAGATAAACACTCAGTCAATAAAATCCAAAATGAGCGGCATCTTAGACACAGATAAAAGATATGATAATATAAATCTATTTCACTTATGTAATTACGCGCTATTTTGCTTTACCTTTTTGTTTATTCAACCTTGATATTTGATTGTAAAACGCTTAGTAATGTAAATTTTTAAAAATAAATACGTGTTATCGCGTAAGAGGTTAGTTAGTTAAAATTTGCACACAGCATCTACGGCTATTAGCACATAACCTATTACTTATCAAAATAAATGTCACAATAAAAGAATACTTTCCCGGAGGAAAACAAATAAGATAGATAATAATTTCTTCCAAAAACTAAACAGTGTGTGGAAATAACAAAAGGATGAAAAGGGACCAGATATTATTTAGTATCACAAATATTAGGTCTTCAAGGATGAAATTTGTAGAAAATAATCAGCTGTGGCCACCACAGAACCGACCGCCATCATAAAGTACTTGTACTGTAAATGTACTTGAATACATTCTAGCAGCAGAGTAGAAATAACTTGGCCAAATATTTTCTAACAGAGATATTATTTATCATGACCATGGAAACGTTACATATAAGTATTAAAAAATAGATACTTGGAAAAAAATTTCAATATTTATTCGTTTTATAAAAAAAATATCTGAAATAAAAGTTGTTAGTTATTGCTTTTATAGCAACTTTTGTTAAATAATTTTTTTCGAAATATTTTTCTGTTATGAAATATTCGCAAAAATCTTAAAATCGACACGAGTAAACTCCCATTTCTAGTAAACCGATTTTTACCAAAAGTCGACTCAATCAATCAAGCAATCGATTGATTGATTGATTGACTAACTCGTGCCATTGATGGCAAAAGCTTAAATATGAAGTTTCATAAAAATCCTTTTAGCCGAATTTGCTCTGCACGTGTACACAGAGGGACGGACGGACGGTCAGACGGACGGACGGACGGACAGACAGATGGACGGACGGATGGACAGACATCATGCTAAAAATAGTCAAAACGTTATGTAGGGACCTCAATTCGTGGAGATCCATCGAAATCTCGAAATGTCAAAATCGGTGTGATAACAATACCTCCCTTATATATGTTGGCGGTCAGTAAAATTATATTATTCTTGATAATATATTCTCATATAATCTGTCTCATTTTGTAATGAGAAACTAGATCTGGTTACTTTGGTGACTGTTCTGGTGTAAATAGACTTCTATGGAAACATGTGAACTTGTAAATCTGGCTTTTAAATGTTTGGTTGTTTTATTATATCGAGGTTATATGCACTCAAAAACTATATATGTCAGATAACAAATTGACATGTCAAAATTCCGATTGACATGTAAAAATTGTGATAAACATGTCAAATATTTTGAAAGGTGCCACTTCATAGTTACCACCCTAAGATATTTTAAATATACAACATAAAAAATGAAATTTCCCTCTTAGTTTCGTATTACAACATGAGACAGACAATAGAAGTAATAAATCGTTGAACTAAAAACGTGTTTCTCAACCAGGTTGCCGTAGATATATAAAAGGGGTGCCAACTTCGTAGAATTAATACAGATATAATACGGAGAAATGAGGGTAGGGTGCCGTTTATTTAACATATTTTATATAAGGGTGCCGTTGCCTTAAAAAGATTGAGAACCACTCAACTAAGATAACACGGGGACGACAAGGTTCTTATTGACAGATTTTCTTTTTCCTGAAAGAATCGAACAATTTATTTTATGAGTAAATGTTTGCAATTTATTTTACTATGATATTTCAGGTCGTCAAGGATGCAATTTGTAATTAATAATATTGCCAACTTTAACGGCACATAAACACGTTAAAATAAACATTAGATTATTTGAACAGTTTGATTTTAAGAAAATCCCTAGTTTCTGTTGGTTCACTTAACTCCGCGCCTACTGTATTTTAATACTGCCACATTACTGCAACGCTGAAAATCAGGATCTATATTATAAATAAAATCATCATGATATAATCACTAAATTAAGTACATTATGTGCACAAATTCAAATATTACAACAACTTAATCAAAAATAAACAATTACTAATGCTGGCTATGAATTATTTTAAATGGTTGTAATGTTAAAAAATGTATGTTTTTTCATTAATATTGAAAAACACGTATAAAAACCAAATGAAAATAGCAAAAGATGTAAAAACTTACTTTCTAACTAAAAACACTGTTACTACTATTAATAATATTTAGTAACAACACAATCTTACATTTTTTTTAAAGCTTATAACATCGAAAAACACTACCATTATAAATTCTAACCTATAACTGTCAAAACGTTCAATTGTTACATCGCTTACTGTGTATACAGAACTAAAAACCCTAGCACGTTGTCTAATACTGGTTTATCGCGGATATCCGCAGTGTTGCCAATTGTAAGCACGCACAACAAGCGACGTTTGAATATATGATTAACATTCAAATAGATTATATGGATGTTCATGATATGACAATATAGTTTTAAATTTAATATTGTATTGAAATGTCATTAAAAATAATTATGTATTTATAAAGTATTGATTGGTGCCACTGAAATATATAATGTACCAGATGTGGTTACCGTGCTTTGTTCGAGATTCTGGAGAATTTTTTCACAGGGGTTCGCCCAGGGTCGCAACCCTTGTGTATCACACCTTGGCGGCCGGTTTTAGGGACGGCAAATTTTTATTTTTAGAGTTAAACATTAATTAATTGTAAACAAAGAAAGATGAGTGTTTGAAATGTTCGGTAGTACTTCCAGAGTGAATGTGCAGACTTTCAAAAGATGGAGGAGAGCCACATGAGGCCCTCTGGCCCGTTTCTTGCGACTTTTTTAATATTTAAAATAAAGAATAAATAAAATAATTTAAATAACGGCGCAACTTTGGGGGATAGGCGAGAGAAAATAAACGGACAATTTCAAACGCAGAATGTTTATGTTTGATACCCTGGTTAAGAGCGTGATGCTGTATGGAGTGGAAATATGGGGATGGGAAGAACAAGAAGAAATAGAAAAAATACAAGGAAAATACCTAAAATGGATCCTGGGACTCAACAGATAAACACCAACTTACATCATACTGGAAAAAACCAAGAGGGCGGGAATAAGAGTACTTACAGGGAGAAGAACCATGAGTCTACAAAAAAATTGAGGCCTTACTCGTTTTGTGTTTTTGGATTCTTTGTAGTTTATTTAGTCTAGAAAAAAAATGGGGATATAATCGTTTAATGCGTTTTGAGATTGTGACATTGAGATTGTTTTTTAGGGCATAATTTACATAATTTGTGAATATTGTGAGTTTAAAAAAAATCATAACTCAGAAATGGTTAGAGAAAACAACCTGACGCTAGAATTTTTAGATTCCTCGTAGTTTATTAAGTCTAGAAAAAATTTGAGGCCTTACTCGTTTAGCGTATTTTAAAATTATTTATATAAAATTTTAATATGGCGTGATTTATAGAAATATTCATCTTCGCATGGATATATCTCAAAAACGAAATGCAATAAAGACCTGCGGTTGAAATTTTTGAAATCTTGAGGTCCTAATTTACTTGTAACCAGATTTTGAAACAAAAAAAATTTTTTTCATTTTTTTTAAATTTTTTTGAAAATTTTGAAAATTGCTTACCAAAAAAATTGTTAGAGATATAAATATGCGGCTTGAAATTTTAAAATTCTACTACACTGTTTAGTCTAAGAAAAAAATTGGGCTTAAATAAACATATTATTAAGTTTTGTAGGGGCAGTAATCCAAAATCCTTGAAAATGGCAAAAAATCGAAAAAATCGTAAGGGGTAGACCTTAAAAAAATCGTGATTTTGAAGTAAAAAATTGTTGTCTCCAATTTTATTGAAAATTGGTACAAATATGCATTTTTGGTCAGAGATCAAGAAAATTTGGTCCATTTTGAAGTTTGGGCAAAAGTTTTGGAATTATAGGCAAAAAATTTACCTAAATCAGCTCTAACTCAAAATCTAGGAAAGCATGAATTTTTTAAACATTTTTTTCATAATCCTCACCCCAAAATTAGCCTAAAACTATATTTTGGTTAAAATCGGAGTCAAAAAAATTTTGACCAAAATTTTCAAAATTTTGGAAGAATTTTTTTTTGTTCGAAAATTGTATACTTATATATTTTTAGCCTTAGATCACAAATATATGGTCAGTTTTGAGTTACGGTCTAAAATTTTGACATTTTCGGCAAAAAAAGTAAAAAAAAGACAGTCCACAAATATGCTCAGAACCGATGAAATGTTAGCCTGCCCCTTTTTTAATCTTTATAAACTAATACTTCTTATCTATCATCTATATCAGCGGTTCCCAACCTGTACTCCGCGGAGCCCTTAGTGCTCCGCGTGCACTTCCAGGGGCCCCGCAGCCGTTCCAGGAAATAAAATAAATAAAAATTGAATAAAATCAAAAGTATTAGAAATAAAAAACAGAATCAAAATAATAAAACTGGAAATGACATTCTGAAAGAAAATTGGCCAAGTTGTATGTATGTCCAAGTGATTTTTGACTCTAGCCGGTTTATGACTCTATGACTAGCTGGAATGTGATCGGCGAGATGCATTTTTGTTTGAATAATCTGCATGTATTTTGATTATTTGCTTCATTTTCTAAAAATCTGTATATCTATCAATATGTGAGCTGTGAAAGAGAAAAGTGAATTTATATTAACTAAAAAATCTACCCCCTCCCCCATAACATTACTTCTAAATACCGTTAATTTGTAAGACATAGGGTAGGCCTAGGGGCTCCGTCATAGAAATTGATGTTAAGGGCTCCGCAAGTAAAAAAGGTTGGAAACCACTGTTATATGTCATAGGCAAAACTATAGTTTTCCCAACGCCCAGGCTCGCTCTCGCCATCACTGATTATAACCAAGCTCAAAAAGTTGTGCCTGGTTTAATTAACCCTTTAGCGCATAGTGTGCCATATATGGCACATTCCGATTTTTATTTTTTATTTTACTTTTAAAACTGAATCAGAACGTTACTTCATGAATGTTCATATATGCCACATACACAGCAATGGATCTCAAGTAATGGGCTGCAATAGATTTGAGGATATCAAGCGGAATTTGCACTTCAACGATAACTCTGAATTTATTGAGAAAGGACAACTAGAAGTTACGACCTTTTCTTTCAAAAATTCGAGGGCGACTACTTTTAATCCCTAATGAAGAACACCTAGCAATTGACGAGCAAATAATACGGAATCATTTTCTTTTGTAACATAATGTAGAATCATAATGTTCCATGTATGGCACAAACCCTAAATTATTATTTTAATTATTATTTTTTCATAAAAATAATAATTAATATTTTTAATATATTTTTTAAATTAATTTTTCTATCAATAAGAAGCAATTTCTAATGCTCATGAATTATTTCAGCTTGTTTTGCAAGTAACAGTTCTGTGTGAAATAGTAAAATAATTGAAGGTTTGAAACAATATCATTTACCCTCAGTACAAACAAACGTTTGATACATAATGATTATTAATTAAATATTATTATAATTAATGTTGCGCGGAAAATTTAATTATCTAAGCGGTTTATTGTCAAATTATGTACCGCTGTGGTTCTATGGTTATAACTATGAACTACTGAATTAGTTGATTTTGGTTTAAATCCCAAAAGTAAATGCAAAAACATTTCACTAAAACATTTCCTCTATAGCGGTTTAGTTTAATTCACATCTCGTCTGAAATTAATGCGTCAAAAAACATGATTGGATACTAGATGTTGTTAAAGCCAATAACAAAACGAATATTAAATTAACAAATACAATTTAACGGATACAAAGATGAACACAGAAACTCATCCTGTCATCCTGTTACATTCTTTCTGTAGGTTGAGAACTGCTTTTCTAAAACCGAAAGAGTTAATCCCATAAAAGAGGGGATACCCAAAGGAAGAAGATACTGTAGAAGAAGAGTGTGTTAGGTGAATTGTACATGTACCTACAGTTTAGCAAACATCTCGTGACACGGTGGTCTTTATGGTGCGTAGAAAGAAAGCCCTGATAGATAGTGACAGATACAGAGAACAGTCAAAGAAAGAAGTATCAATTCACATCCGTGCATTATATTGCACCAGCCATCACAAACGAACATCAAAACTGTAGAAACGCAGCTGCTTGCGTTATGTGAGAAATGCACTTGATGATCATTTTGTCTATTTGTTTACTGGTCAGATGTCCCGCGCCCTTGCTTCAACTAGTATTGTAAACAATTACAACGGTCACATGCTACTTAATAATAGAAAAATATTCTCCCGCCAAATAGAATGGTATAAAATGTCAGTACGTGTTTCTGCATTAGACTGAAGACGTGTGTCTAGGAAAGAATGCAATTCGTCAACGCTTAGTAACCCTACTATTAATTACACACGCAGAATTCACACCCTGTCACAATATTTACCAGGTCTACAAGTATGAAATGCGTTTTTTTTTTTAAATAATACACATTAAACTCAAAAGTACAGTAAAAGTTTATTTATTCAAAGTATGCTCCATTAAAAGTTATACATTTTTCCCATCTTTCAGGCAATTTGTGAATACCTCGCCAGTAGAACTCTTCCCCTTTCCCCGCAAACCATTCATCTAGCCATTCTTTCACATTTTCATATGAACAAAAGTGCTGCTCGGCAAGTGCGTGACCCATCGATGCGAACAAGTGGTAATCTGAAGGGGCCAAGTCTGGTGAGTAAGCGGCATGGGGGTAGCACTTCCTTGAGTGCCTCCAATGTGTTGCAAACTGCTTTTGCCTTATGGGATGGAGCGGTATCGTGAAGAAAGATTACCTTGTGCTGTCTTCTTTCGTATTTTGGTCGTTTTATGAGCAGCGAATGGTTCAATTCGATCAGTTGTTGTTGGTAGCGTTGGGTATTAACTGTTTCACCAAGTTTTAACAATTCATAATAGACAACACCGTTTTGGTCCCACCAAGTACAGAGCATTGTCTTTTTGCCAAAGCGATTCGGTCTTGCAGTTGATGTGGATGGTGAGCCTGGGTTCACCCATAATTTTTTGCGTTTGAGATTTTCAAAATAAATCCTTTTTTCATCGCCAATAATGATACGATGCAAAAAAGACTTTCTTTTGTATCGTGCAAGCAAAATTTCACAAGTGTTTTTGCGTTTTTCCATCTGCCTCTCATTCAATGCATGTGGAACTCATCTGCCGACTTTCTGGATCTTACCCATCTCTCGTAAGCGATTGGAAACAGCTTGTTGACTAACGCCTAACTGCTCTGCTAGTTGTTTTTGTGATTGACTATCGTCTTCCTGTAGCAATGTTTCTAATTTTGTATCTTCATATTTTTTTGGAGGTTTTCTATGTTCTTTGTCTGTAAGATCAAAGTCACCACTTTTGAAACGCCGAAACCATCGTTCACACGTATCTTGCGATGGAGCATATTCACCATAGTGAGTAATCATTTAATTTTTTAGTACCTTTTCAAATATTTTTGAAAGACTGGATAGAAGAGAGATTGGGCGAAAATTATTGAGATGGTTTAGGTCACCTTTTTTATGAACTGGATACACGAGCAGCTTTAAGGGAATCGGGGAAAATGCCGGTCTGAATCGCTTTATTAATGAGCTTGGTTAATGGTGTTATAATGTTATTAATAATGAATTTTACAATGTCTATGGTAAAACGGTTTACTCGTCTACAAGCTCTGTTACTTTTAAATTACTGATATGACATTTTACATAACAAGAAATAACGCAAACTAAAAATTACTGAAATTATTAAACCAGACAGCAAAGCATTAAAGCAGTATTGTTTTCAGTGCAACAAAAACCGTTAATTAATAGCATGACATACGTGTTGTACAGTAACGCAATTAAATACATATTCGTATCATTGAAATGAAACCTTACACTCATCCATCTTTCATATCTCATTCGCACGAGTTATTTTAATTGGTACATAATTACGTGTTTGCGTATGCACTGGCCTCTTTCCACGAGATACTAAACTAGAGAGAAGAGGTTGCCTTTTTTTTAACGAACCCTAGACAACGAACGTACGCAATTCATGTTTAATTCCATCGCTAATGATAACGCTAGAGGAAAAATTACGTTACAAATTAACTTAACTAATTGTGTATGGAATCATTTTTAACTCAGAGATAAAAAAATAGTTTTCATGAAGGTATATTTTTTGATGATGTAGATTTAAGTACGCTGTTTACTACTTGATTATGGGAAATGTTCAACATACAACAAAGTTTGCTCGTTAAATTATTCTTAAATTTGTCTGGTGCTAAACGTCAGTCAGTTGTTAAACGTATGACTTTTTTCGCAGTTTAAATCTAAAATGTTGACATTAATTTTATTGAAAATTTGTAAAAAATTTCAATCTTACCCGCCAAAACAAAAGATTTGATTGTTTTTAATATTCGAGTTTCCTAGAAATAAACAAATGCTTATCTTATTACAGTAATATGAGAGGTGTTTGATAAGTTAGGGACTTTGATAAGAGATGGAGCTCAGATTGCAAGTTTGATATTATTTCTGACATTTGCCATGCTTTGTAGACATACACACTTAGTTTCCAATAGATCTGTAAACTAGTACATATTTAACAACGTTCTTTCCATGTATTGTATAACATTTAATCGAATTAGATATTTATTTCCTATCTTCCCATACAATGCGGAACATAATTTAAAAATATAAAAATAATGAAATTACAGGAGTGTATAAGATAAACCGCGCATGTAGCTTCTCACATTCTTTCCAACACCCAGTTTTAATACATTTTTCATTTATAAAACAAACAAAACAACACCGTGTTTATATTCAACTAAAAATAAAAACTTACATTAAAACTCGTAAGCTCATCTAATCCTATGTTCAACAACGGTAAAACTAGCAATTTACATGAGGATAAAAAACATAATTATGCCCTGCCGAATACCTTACATTCTTACGATATCATCGGTGATTTTTTACCTACAACGTGTCGAAGAAAATATTACATTATTTTAAAGCTACATTAGTTTATATCAGTGTTCTTCAACCCGTGGTCCGCGAAATATTTCGACCGAATCATGTAGATGCACACTTCTATTCACGAGTATACAGCACATTTTTTTAGTCGACGCAGTAGCTAACTTTTGTCTGAACCATGATTTATTTAATATTTACTAGCCTTAATACAACGCCTCTCGCGGTTATTTTTCATACTTGTGAAGAAGCTAGCTCTTTGGGATAGTCGCTTATAAGAGGAAGATATAGAAATGTTTCCACTTTTGAAAGAATTTTTTTTTCTGCTGAAGTCAACCAGAATATAACTGAGGAAGAAATTATGTCAGCTATCAATTCACTAAAACCAAGATCCTCTATAGGGGAAGACCTTATTCCTTCATATATAATCAAAGCCTGCGCACATGCCCTAGTGAAACCATTGCATTATTTATTGAATATGGCGATCCGCACGTCTGTTTTTCCCAGAGCATGGAAACACGCCAGAGTGCCCTATTTTTAAAGCAGGTAGTAAAAAATGTGTAGGGAATTACCGCCCCATAACTATTAACATTTGCTAAAGTGTACGAAAGAACGCTTCATGAGAATCTATATCACCATTTTCGCAGCAAAATATCTCCGAATCAACATGGATTCATCAGAATGAAGTCAACTGAAACAAATCTTATGACTTTCTCACACTACATAGCCACATCCATAGAATCAAAATCCCAAGTTGACTGTGTTTATACCGATTTCGCTAAAGCCTTTGACAAAGTCACCAAATCCTGCTCGACAAAATGCCTTTGTTTGCAGCTCAGAAGTAGTCACTCTTTTCCAGTCTTATTTAACACAGAGAAGAACTAAAGTTAGAGTCAATGACACTGAATCGGATTCCTTTTTCCCTACATCTGGCGTACCCCAAGGAACAATTCTAGGCCCCTTTCTGTTCCTCCTACTCATTAACGATTTACCTGTGGCAGTAGGAACCAGTGACTCACTTCTTTATGCAGACGATCTTAAGCTGTTTCGTGTAATCAACAATTCGGAGGACTGCCTGTTGTTGTAAAAAGACTTAAATAGTGTATTGAACTGGTGCGAAAAAAACAAACTTAAAATGAACATCAACAAATGCAAAATAATATCCTTTACACGTAATATAAACAAAATAACCCACGATTACCATATTGACAATATAGTGCTGCTTAGAGATAGTAAAGTGAAAGAGTTAGACAAAATTTTGATTTTAGTGACCACATAGACAATATAGTGAATAGTGCCCTAAAAACTTTAGGATTTATACTAAGAAACAGTGGTAGTTTTAAGATATTTGGTTAAGATACTTGGTTACTGTATTAGTTGCTGTTACTGCACTAGTTCGACCTAAATTAGAGTACGCGAATATAATCTGGAATCCAAAAACAATGTCCCACAAAAATAAAATAGAAAAAGTGCAAAAGAGATTTGTAAGAAATCTGACCCTGAAATTAACCGGAATATATCCTTTTCGTATCTCATATAAAATTTCGGATCTCATTTTAAACCAGTTAAAAACCTAGCTCTCAATAATAGCAAAACATTTAAAACATAGAATGGAGACGCGACATCCACACTTTGAATTTCGCGTTTAAATTATTTAACAATAAAATAGATGCCCCAGAACTACTTCAAAATTTAAATATTCGAGTTCCTGACTGAGAATTAAAAATGAACATTTTTTCAAAATTTCAGAAACTATGTCACCACTGAACAAAATGCTCAGTCTAGTAAACAAGCAAGTCTCTGATAGAGATGTAGATATATTGTATTGTAGTGTAGTGTCATATATTTTACGACAGTTGTAGAAAGTTTGTTAGTATAAAAATAAATTAGACTAGTTATATTGTATCTTATTGTTTTATTCTTTATTTTATTTATTATTAGTATTTCTCTTGTATTGTATTTTTTCCCAGTACTATGTAACTGGGCTTGTTCACTACTGTACAAATCTGTATAGTTACTAGTTACTGGTTTAAATAAATAAATATATAAATAAATAAATTGTCATTGAAACGCTTCTATCTAATTTTTCTTTTTTAAAGATAAGTACTTATTCTCAATAAATATTCCTCCAATTTGGCCTCCGCGAAAATTGCTCTGGCTAGTGCCCCCCCCCAAGGCCTGGAGAAAAGTGTGTCCCCAATAAGGAAGATAAAAGTGAAGACCTTTTTTTGTCATCACATGTATTTTCAACTGTCTATTAATAACTATAAAAAATTGATGTGAAGTGTGACTTTTCACACATTTCAGGGTTTCGCAGGTATTTATTAACTGTGTGATGATTATTTGGGGTGCCAAAACAAATTTTATGTCAAAATAAAGGTTCATTAAGATTTTGAAAATTGTGCCTATGGCTTCCATTGGTTGCTTAAATCATAAGCCTCGCCCTCTGATACCTTCAAATATAGAATAAAATTATAATTTCAACACTTCCCACTGGTTATTAAATTTACGCTTTTAAAAATTAGATGCAACATTTACCAAAATATAACTAGAATTTTGACAAAATAATTTAAACAAAATAAAAATGCAAAAAAAAACTGAAAAAATAAAAATTGACGGGATTCGAACACAGTTTCTTACAGTAGTTTCAACTCACTAAGCGAGAACGTTACCATTGTGCTATACAGGATCACTTGTTTACTATGTTAAATAGCGAATTAAATATATTACATATTTTACTTAAAAACACAAAAAATGCGTTATTTTCCGAAAGCATAATCTGATCAAAAATTCCTGTTGTACTATTCCGGTTCACACCAATGTACATTACTGAGAATTTTTTCAGATTTTTAGTTTAAACCATCTGGGCTACAGGGTGTGGGACAAAATTGTTTTTGCACAACATTGGCCAAAATCGCCTCAAAATAATTTATTTTGCCAAAATAAAAATTTGATCGTTAATCCACGTACTAAGGGCTTTCATTTGATACCCTACTCATAATTTAAAAAAAATATTTTTGTTTTCGATGAGCACATATTTGTTTATATTTTTAGGGGGGTATGTTTTTTAGATGTTTCAGTATTTTTCCTATGTGCGGGTCAAAGAGTTGTATAAGCATGCCAAATTTCAACTCTCTAGGTTTAGCCGTTTGGCTACAATTTAACAGACAGACAGACAGACGATAAAATGACGGTATAAGGGTTTTTTGGTCATACCTACAAAACCCTAAAAATGATGAAGCCCTCCTCAAATATTTCCTGCCCTTCCCCAGATTTTACTCAAATATATCCTGGCCCCTCCAGATTCGAAGAGCTAACGCCGCCATTGGTTCCTAGACATGCTGTTGGCTTCTTACACTTATTAAATACATACAAAATCCTGAAATTCACAATTCACATAAATTTTTATTTATTTATATTTTTTATGTTATTCGCTTATGAGGTCATGAGGACTTGCGAAATAACATTCCATAGAAATGTATAATTTTAATCGATTTATTACAAATTCCTAAAATTCTTTATTAAATGTCATAGTAATTTCTGTTCTTGTACGTGAATTCTTATAATATATTCAAGGAAGCCCAAGCTATCTCTCCTACATACGAAATGGAAGTTACCTGGTCCTCAGCGGAACTTAAAAAGCTTAGGCACTTAGTACTAAGCTCCGTTGGGTCGGAATGGAATGAAAACAGTAAAAGGACAAACAAGGAAAGCCTATTACTGATATCAATTTACTTCTAATTATTTTCCGTTGCTGAACTTAGAGAATTGAAACCAGATAAGGGATTGGTGAAAATTGAGAACACACAATTTGACAGTGAAAACCAAATACCAGAACGAACGAAAAAATACTAAAGAAAATGAATTATTGGTTGACACTTAACAAATATGATTGAAACGAGATTTTGCTAAATGAACTTCAGAATTAATACCGGGAAAATAATATGGACATTTCAAAACCGTTATATCAGTTCGCAAATTAAAGTGATGCGATTCAAATTAAATTTTTAATTTTACGATTAAGAATAAAGCCGCATTCAGAGCTCTTTAAATTAAGAGGTTTTTTAGCTGTAAGTTATGTTTCTATGCATTCTTTTTAACGTTGAACGACCCGTTCATATCAAGTTAGAAATTAATACGTTACGAATAGTCCGCCATCTGTGAGTTTTGAAAGCAACTATTTAGCTTCGTAAAATGTTTTATATGTATTATCTTTCTTATAATTCTGTTGTCTTAGATTTTAACTACCTAATTACCTAAATTGATCATATTTACTGTTCGTCTTTGTAATTTTGAGCAAGATTTGTTAATGATGACATTATTTTAGGTTATGTAAAGGCATACGATAACTACGGTGTCACTGATAGAATGCGATAGCCAATATGTTTATATGTCTGTCTCATTAAAACATCTCACTAGCTATAAGTTTAGAAAATTATGCACAATCCACAACAAACAGCGTATTAAATTTGGAGGTCTGAACGGTTTCACGTCTTACCATATGACAAACTTCTGGTGACAGTGAACAGTCTATAATCTACAGTGCATAAGCTATTGATTTAAGAGCTCTGAATGCGAATTTACTTCAAAAATGTATGTATATAGAAAATTGGTTCGAATGAAGAACCGATTCTTTTCTGTTCAAGGCTAAAACTGCATAAGATATATATTTGGGAGGCAACGGGAAGCGCTACCTATAAATATTTCTCTTGACATAACAGAAAATGTACATGCAATAAGTTGTTCAGAATGAAGAAACGATTATTTTCTATTCAATACAGTTTGTGATAAGACATATATTTAAGAAAGGCACTGCATAAAAATGACATATATCACTTTTTTCTGCTTACAGCAAAAATGTACATAACAAAAAATGTGCGACTCAACTAGTTTCAAATAAGTTTATAATGAAAAGTTCTTTGGCCACACCGGTTAATTAAAAATATACTTGAAAATTTAATTTACTTAACGTTATTTTACGTAAATATTTTCCTTAAAATATTGTTTTCTGTCGGAAACAAATATTAAATTGATAGCTCGCCTAGTCTTATAAATATTTTATATTGTATACTGGGACAGCTATAACACTTCTATAAAATTCAGTTGCAATCTCCTTTTCATTTTTCCATTAATCTCACGAAACACTCCAGAATAATGATGAGCTTCCTTAAAAAGATCTCTCAGATCAACAAATAATTTTGTTGGCATCGATCGCAGAAAGGCAAGATCCACTTTTTCCCCAAGCTAATCCGTCACCGTGAGTGGATATATTTGTAATCCTGCATCCGGCATAGTAATTTCTCCAAGACTAAAGGCAAGGACGAAGGACGTAGCGTTAGGACCTCACAGGATCTTTGCTAACGTAACAAGGAATGGATCGTTTCTGGTGACCCAGTGATGTTGCATTCATTCTAAGTTAGTCGGGCGTGAGAGACTAATTCCCTTCAATTTATCTAAGCGCCTGTGACGTCATCAAACAGAATGAAGGTGGAGAAGAGAAGAGGGTAACAAACGAAAAGATAAACAATGAAACATTTAACAGTCAAAAGACGGGGATAAAATTGAATTTATACGAGTATTTAGGAACGGTATTTAGAAGATAACACATTTGCAGATGTTTGAAACGCTGTCACAGGCCTTTCAGCTCCCTTTTTGGTAATTTCGTACTGTGCTTTAAGCACCATATCCTTTTATGGGCTGACATCTGATGACTAGGCTCTTCAATCCACTAAATATGCCTTTTCTGTTTCCTTTTGATATCACTACAAGATTCAACGAAAACAGACTGTTTAACATGGCTTGTCTGTTCCCTGTTTTAACACAATTACTCTGCGATTTTTGTACATTTTCGCAAAAGAAGTAATGACAAGGAGGTATTTCTGTTAGTCATGAATAATTTATGTTGCGTTAGTGGTCAACTTTAAACTTAACAATTTTCATCTTAACTGTTAATAATAAAAAATTGATGTGAAGTGTGAATTTTCACACATTTCAGGGTTTTGCAGGTATTTAGTAAGTGAATGATGATTATTTGGGATGCCAAAACCAATTTTATGTTAAAATATATTTTTTTTTGTTAATTTTAATTCGAATTCCTAATACCATTATGTAGGTTTCTAAATATGTGCAGTATTTTTTTTATATAACAAGGTTTAATAAGATTTTGAAAATTGCGCCTATGGCTTCCATTGGTTGTTTTAGTCATAAGCTCCGCCCTTCTGTTTTCGTCTATTTGTAGGAATATAAATAGCAGTATAGCAGTAATATATTTAGGCACTAATATGATACAGACATTATAACACATGACATAACATATATTTTATATATTTCATTTTTTTTAACTTGTATCCATGGTATTATATATTTATAGTTACGTTATATTTTAAGTTACTTGGTTGTAAGTCCAATAGTAATCAATTTCAACAATTTGCACTGGTTATTAAATTTACGCTTTTAAAAATTAAATGCAATATTTGCCCAAATATAACTAGAATATTGAAAAAGTAATTTAAACAAAATAAAAATGCAAAAAAAAAACAGAAAAAATGAATTGCCTCGCGGCCGATTTGAACTCGAGTTTGCAGATTAGAACGCTTGTATAGTAACCATTACACCATCGAAGCGCTCTGTCTACTGTGCTACATAATATCATTAAATAGTTTACATGGTTACGCAAAAAACACAAAAAATGCGTTATTTTCCGAAAACATAATCTGATCAAAAATTCCTGTTGAACTATTCCGGTTCACATAAATGTACATTACTTAGAATTTTTTCAAATTTTTAGTTTAAACCATCTGGGCTACAGGGTGTGGGACAAAATTTTTTTTGCACATTTTTGGCAAAAATCGCATCAAAATAATTTATTTTGCAAAAATAAAAATTTGATCGTTAATCCACGTACTAAGGGCTTTCATTTGATACCCTACTCAGAATTTAAAAAAAATATTTTTGTTTTCGATGAGCACATATTTGTTTATATTTTTAGGGGGGTATGTTTTTTAGATGTTTTAGTATTTTTCCTATGTGCGGGTCAAAGAGTTGTATAAGCATGCCAAATTTCAACTCTCTAGGTTTAGCCGTTCCGCTACAATTTTTACCGAACAGACAGACAGACAGACAGACAGACAGACAGACAGACAGACAGACAGACAGACAGACAGACAGACAGACGACAAAATGACGGTATAAGGGTTTTTTGGTCATACCTACAAAACCCTAAAAAGAGTTGTTGACAATTTTCACGTTTTGTGAATTAACTAATATACTTCTTACTATTTCGCATGTAAACCATGTGTAATTATATTATATTCATATGTCTGTCTGTCTGTACGGTATTTATTTAATTGGGCATTCATTTATAGTTCTTTGATTAGCATATAAGAAAAATATTCCGACTAAAACGATATTAGTTCGTCTGCAGTTTTTTAATAAGAGAGTATCATCTTTAGTGCAATATTTAAACTATACTGTGCCTTTTAATAAAGCTCTTGTATGAATAAAATGTATAAAATTGCTTTTATGAGAAAAGATTTTTATTAGGATAATATTAAATAAACTATTAACTAAAATAATTGATGTGAAAATAACGGTAACATAAAAACTAACTTAAAAGGACATAAATTAATAATAGAGTGATAATGCAATTTGATAAAGTGATAAATGGCTCTGTGGTAAAGAAATAAACAAATAAAAGTAAAGCTCTTTAAAAATTACGCGGATCCACACTTTAGCTTGTTAGTCACGCAAATAAAACGCAAAGAAAACATTTAGACAGTCGTAAATTTTTTCCTGAATTTATTTCACTTTACTCACCACTTTTCGCAGTTATTTTCATCATAATTTCTTTTTATTTATTATGAAATTCTCATTCGCAGTTAACACTCTGGGTTTCTCAAGTAAATCATCATTTTCTATGATTCTTCTTCTTGTTGCTAACCGTAATTCGTATTTTACAGAATCCTTTGGGCGATTTTACCAAGTTTTAAAAACATTTTATTACATTAATATTGTATGATGGTTATAGCGGTTTCTGTTTTATTTGCTCTTTAAAAGTTACTTTTAAATTACTTTTGTTTACTATATTTTCTGTTAGTTAAAAAAGTTAGAGTTTCATATTATAACGAAATTAATATTTTATTAAATTGATATAGAATTTAATTATCTTCTTGCCATAAAAGTACTTGTTTCTTTTTTCTGCAAGAACTAGAATAGAGCACAAGCCAAATGTAGATTACTTTTTTGGAACAAAATCTAGACTTATGTAACATAATGCAATCTCAATATAATAATAATAATATATAATAAAACTAATTTCGTTTTAGGTTTTACAAGATTGCTGAAAACTAGAAATTATAACTTCCTTGCAATTAAATATTTAAATATATTGTCCGAGAGTATTAAATCTCCCACATTAAATAAATTTCAGCCTGTAGTCGAGGATTTCTTGGAATCAAATCCGTTTTATTTAATTCAAGAATTTTTAAATTTTAATGTAAATAGTGTAAACTGGAACTGTCGACTCCAAATATTTTGTATTTTTTCTTTTTAGGGTTTTGTAGGTATGACCAAAAAACCCTTACAGTCATTTTGTCGTCTGTCTGCCTGTTCGGTAAAAATTGTAGCCAAACGGCTAAACCTAGAGTTGAAATTTGGCATGCTTATACAACTCCTTATCCCGCAACAAATATGAGTTCATCTAAACAAAAAAAATTATATTTTTTTAAATTCGAGTAGGGTATCAAATGAAAGCCAAGTTTTATTTTTGCAAAATAAATTATTTTGATGATATAATGGGTGTTTTTTTTAGAGGTATAGAACTTTAAATTGCAATAAAACAACGATGGATTATTCGATTGACATGAATTTTTTTTTATTCGAAAGATAATCTTGTCGCATTTAATTTTTAAGAGCTTAAATTTAATAACCAGTTGGAATTGTTGGAATTATATTTTCATTCTATGCGTAATGTATACGAAACCAGAGGAGCGGAGCATATGACTTAAAACAACTAATGGAAGCAATAGGCGCAATTTTCAAAATCTTAATGAACCTTGCTACATAAAAAAAATACTGCAGATGGAAACCTAAATAATGGTATTTAGGTATTAGAATTAAAATTAACAAAAAAATATTTAAACATAAAATTTGTTTTTAAAGCTCTTAAATTAACAGACGATAAATTATTTAAAAATTATCCTACACACTCAGCATGCCTCTTTCACTTCTTATATACCTGCGAAACCCTGCAATGCGTGAAAATTCACACTTCACGTCAATTTTTAGGGTTTTGTAGGTATGACCAAAAAACCCTTATACCGTCATTTTGTCGTCTGTCTGTCTGTCCGGTAAAAATTGTAGCCAAACGGCTAAACCTAGAGAGTTGAAATTTGGCATGCTTATACAACTCTTTGACCCGCACATAGGAAAAATACTAAAACATCTAAAAAACATACCCCCCTAAAAATATAAACAAATATGTGCTCATCGAAAACAAAAATATTTTTTTTAAATTCTGACTAGGGTATCAAATGAAAGCCCTTAGTACGTGGATTAACGATCAAATTTTTATTTTTGCAAAATAAATGATTTTGATGCGATTTTTGCCAAAATTGTGCAAAAAAAAATTTGTCCCACACCCTGTAGCCCAGATGGTTTAAACTAAAAATCTAAAAAAATTCTAAGTAATGTATATTGGTGTGAACCGAAATAGTACAACAGGAATTTTTTATCAGATTATGTTTTTGGAAAATAACGCATTTTTTGTGGTTTTTGGTTCACAAAGTACAAAAGTTATACCAATGTAAGACAGTTAGAGCACTCTTAAACTGGCTGGAAAACGAAGGGTTTCGAGTTCGAGTAATTGAATTTTATTATTTGTTTTTTTTTTGCATTTTTATTATGTTGAAATTATTTTGTCAAAATTCTAGTTATATTTTGACAAATGTTGTATTTAATTTCTAAGAGCGTAAATTTAATAACCAGTCTTATTATATGATTAACAGACGATAAATTATTTTAAAAATATCGTTCATTTTGCCGTGATTACTACAAAGTTAAATTTGTCCTACACACTCAGCATACCGCCTTCACTTATTATATACCTGCGAAACCCTGCAATGTGTGAAAATTCACACTTCACGTCAATTTTTTATTTTTATTTTATATTATATTGCATTGCTTTGTGGTTCTTTAGCTATAAGTGACTATTTATATATTGTATCTGACTGACTAAAATATGCTTTGTACGTGTAATTTTTGTCAATAAACAATATTATATTCTGTTCTATTTCTGTTCTATTCTATTCTAAAATCAAGTCATAAACCGGAGAGAGATTGTGATAAATCTATAATCTGTATATACTCATTCCACAAATTAACTAAATATTTTACTACCCCATAACTTTTGCAACCGTATTAAGAATGCATTTTCAGTCTTGATATAATTCCGTCTTGAATTTCTGGTTGAAAGCGCGCCATGTAAATTTGATGTGTAAATTCCTGAATTAATTCGCAAATTTCGTATACAGTTTTCATTAGACGTAATTAATTTATGTTTGTATGTTTATTGTTTAATGTGAATTTTTATTTTATTTTAACATAATTACATTTCACAAAATATCACAATTTAATGAAATATTTATCTCTAAACAGAATTATTAAATCACACAATAGTTCAATTAGTTACCTAAATTAAAAACAAGTTTATATGAATAAAAATAATAATAATTAAAAAAAATGGTATGTAGAATATTAAATAAAAGCTCTCAATAATAAATTAATGGTTTATTATAAATATTTTCATTTTTTTTTTTCGGTGTCGAGTTGCTATCGTAAGAGTTTTCTCTAACTCAAGTTAAAATCATTTGTTTTTATATGTTAAAAAATACAAAAACAAATGATTCTTACTTGAGTTAGGGATAATTATTACTTTAGCAACCGGCCATTAGAGTGTTTGGGCGAGTCGAAATAAAGTAACAATGTAATTCCGTATGAACGTTAGTGTAGTGACCAGCTAAAAAGTGGAGAGACAATATTTAGAAACATGTAGTGGTTAAATTAGTGTTTGGTGTAAAGTGTGTCTAGTGTGTGCAAGTGTGTGTCTCATTTGGATTTTGCTGTATCGACGTAATTGTAAGTCTAGTGTAATTAGTGTAAATATTTAAACCTTATCATAATTAAAGTAATGGGTGTTTTTTTTAGAGGTATAGAACTTTAAATTGCAATAAAACAACGATGGATTATTCGATTGACATGAATTTTTTTTTATTCGAAAGATAATCTTGTGGCATTACATTTTAAATATGATTTCTGGCATATGACCGCCACGGCTGGCTCGGATGTAGTCCAATCTGGACGTCCAATTTTCGATGACTTTTTCCAACATTTGTGGGCGTATATCGGCAATAACACGGCGAATGTTGTCTTCCAAATGGTCAAGCGTTTGTGGCTTATCCGCATAGACCAATGACTTTACATAGCCCCACAGAAAGTAGTCCAGCGGTGTTAAATCACAAGATCTTGGAGGCCAATTCACAGGTCCAAAACGTGAAATTAGGCGGTCACCAAACGTGTCTTTCAATAAATCGATTGTGGCACGAGCTGTGTGACATGTTGCGCCGTCTTGTTGGTATGATTTAATGTGATGCCACAAGATTATCTTTCGAATAAAAAAAAATTCATGTCAATCGAATAATCCATCGTTGTTTTATTGCAATTTAAAGTTCTATACCTCTAAAAAAAACACCCGTTAGATTAGCTAAAATGTGGAGTTTAATTGAACAACCCTTAATCCTTCCAAGAATCAAAGCAACCAGCTAGCGGACTAATAGGGGGGTCCAGACTTGATCCGCTCGCAAGTCTTAGAACCCATAATGTGAGGAAGAACTAAAGTTGAGGGATGTACAGAGTAAGTACAAATGAAATAAATAAATCAGCCAACCGTGACATTTCATATTTATATATAGAGGCTCCCCACAGCCGATGTAATTCGTTAAATAATTTAAAAAATACTAACAATTTCCGTACCTAATATAATTTATTATTATCTAAGATATCTACAAAAAAAATCATAAAAATAATGCAAATTGAGTGTGAGTTGGCTCCGCTTGCATTCTATAACCTAACCGATCCTAGCGCTGCGTTAGACGTAAATTCTCACAAACACGAACAATGAATATGTACGTTTGTCGTAGCCATGCTTAAACAATAAACAAAGCAAACTGCGCACAATTTTTTTACAAGCTGTCAGAGCGAGTGAGAAAGAAACATCAATTCGTTAATTATAATATCATATGGCCCTGATGGGACAGCTTTTTAAAATTGAAGTATATTAAGTTTTCTTTGTAGAAGTTTTCGAATTCAAAATAAAATGCTCTACTAAAAAATTGAAAATAATGTTCATCTACTGATATATGGCGGTCTAAAAGAAGACATTTAAAAGTATTCACATGAATATTTAAACAGAAATTATCTATCCTCAACCACACGCGATCTTGTATTTAGGAATACAATTTTTCATTTATGCCATAAATATAATAACATATAAACCCATTTTAATATATTACTTTGGAGTGAGAACGAAGACACGAGAATAATCTGAATACAATTTCCGTTAAATGATACCCAGGTTCATTTATACTGAATTGGATAAAATATATTACCTATTCTGGCGAACTGTTCCAGAGAACAAAGTGGGCCCAATTACGTAAATAGTTCAATGTGCACGGTAGTTTTGTTATTTTCTGCGTGGAACGAGTGTAAAACCAGTGCTGGATTAAGGTTGAATTGATAAGTAGGTGAGGATTTAATAAAGATTTAGAAAAGTAATCTATTCGATTTAAAATGCTTGTAAGAAAACGTATTGAGGTAATTGAGGTATAAATTACAGTTTTATTGGAATCACTTGCAGAGGAAGGTAAAAGTTGAATCTACAGATTACATCGCTATTGGATTGTTTTATAAATGTTTGCTAGTTTCAACGCTGATAAATAGTAATTACAATTGTAATTAATGGAGTAATGTAGCAATTAATGTTCGCACTGTTTTAGTTGTTAGAGAGATGAAAATGTTAAGTTTATATATTAGGTCGTCAAGGATGAAATTTGTAGAAAAAAATTGGTTGAGCATTTTGTCTATACACTTTTGCCATTTAAGCGGCAGGTTGTTCAGGCCGGTGATATAAAACACTGGCGGACGAGAGTCAATGAATTCCTGGAAGGCCAGTTTTACAGCATTGTCGGAATTAAACTGTTTTCCTATTAAATAGTTGTCTAAATTGCGGAAGAAGTGGTAGTCAGTGGGGGCTAGGTCTGGCGAGTATGGAGGATGATGAAGAAGTTCCAATTACTGTAGTTTTGTCACAGTCATTTGAGCAGTGTGTGGTCTAGCGTTAGTAGGTATTAGTACGATTGAGCCTGGGAACCAAATCGAGACCGTGGGAATTTTCTTATCAGTGCGGCATCCTTTGATTTTGCCGACACCTGATCAGGTGTTAGTTACAGGTATGCAATCAGGTGACCTGATAAAATTAGGTGACCAGTTTTCTAAACAGGTAAAAAGAGGTAAAAAAAGGTAAAAACAGGTAAAAAACGGATAAAAACAGATAAAAACAGGTAAAAAACAGGTTAAAACAAGTAAAAACAGGTTAAAAACAGGTAAAAAAACAGGTTATAGAGGTGACCAAATCAGGTAGCTGATAATATCACGTCACCTGATTGCACACCTGTAATTAACACCTGACCAGGTGTCGGCAACATCAAAGGATGCCGCACTGATAAGAAAATTCCCACGGTCTCGATTTGGTTCCCAGGCTCAACCGTCGTAATACCTACTAACGTTATCATGCAGTAAGATAGGAGTCGATCTGTTGACCAATCTAGGTTGGTTTTATTTAAGTTTATGTATCATTTCGTCCAGTTGGTTGCAGTATATTTCTGCTGTGATCGATGAGCCAGGTTTTTTTTTTTTTTTGCTTGGTTTTTTAGTCTAAATAAACTACGAGGAATCCAAAAATTCTAACCTCAGGTCATTTTGTCTAACCGTTAATTTTTATTAATTCACAATTTTCACAAATAATGTAAATTATGCCATTAAAAATATTAGCCATAAATAATCTCAAAACACATTAAACTATTAAAGCCCCAAATTATTTCTAGATTAAATAAACTACGGAGAATCCAAAAATTTTAATCGGAGATCGCTGTCTCAAACCGTTTTTGAGTTGTGCTTTTTTTAATTCACAATTTTCACAAATAATGTAAATTATACTATTAAAAAAATGTAATCTCAAAACGCGTTAAACGATTAAAGCCCCAAATTATTTCTAGAGTAAATAAACTACGCAGAATCCAAAAATTTTAATCAGAGGTCGCTGTGTCAAACCGTTTTTGAGTTGTGCTTTTTTTAATTCACAATTTTCACAAATAATGTAAATTATACTATTCAAAAAATGTAATCTCAAAACGCGTTAAACGATTAAAGCCTTAAATGTTTTCTGTACTAAATAAACTACGGAGATTTTTAGATGTCTATAACCCAGTGGTGCCCAAACTTTTATCCGCCCTTAATTTATTAGAATTTTTCCGCGGTGCCCCAAGTAAAAACTGGTCTAACGCAGTTGTAGGAATAATGAAATAATTTCGCGGCGCATAGTTTGGTAATCGCTGAACTATACGATTAATATTCATAGATGTATAAAATAAATATTTTATTTGCACGTCAATCTCAGAGAACATTCCTTTATAATTCCGCACAACTGACATGAGTTCATGAATTTATATCACGCGTTTACATTCTAAAACCGCGCTGAAAACTATTAAAGCGATCTACACATCCCCAGGATTAATAAAGCATAATTCACTCACAGTCTAGTGCGTCATAACTTACTTAAGACCAATGATAATACTTAATATAGTCGACTCGAAACGGTTTGCGTCCCGGGTAAAATAAACTGGCAGCAACTTGCAAACTATTCTAGCAAGACGGAGAGCGCCAGACCAGGTATTTCGTAAGGCCAATATTCACAAGGGCTCTGAGATGTTATATGGGGAATATTACTACCAAAGTTGGTAGCCCCAGGGGTACCACCCTCGTATCTTTCAAGCATGTCCTCTGACGAGATATACCTCTGTAAGTTTTGCCAACTTTACAAACATATCGGATGTTCTATTTTTATTACTTAGTAAACACGACTTTTCTTATTGATATGGAAACATTTTTTATCGACAACTTCTGAACTGAAATAAGGAAGTTTTTGTTTTTATTTGCATGGGTTGTGGATTTGTTGACAGGCTTTGTCAAAAAAAATATAGCCATCAATCAATAACCCTATTTTGGAAATTATAACTGACAAAAATAATAATATTCGATCCATAATATTATTTAGTTCGTATGTATGTATAATCATTGTTTAATAGTTTTTCGTAAAATAAAAACGTATGCGCTATCATTTAAAAAATCTAAATTTTCATTTTAAAATTTTACTACCTTTCAAATCTTTGGGTAGACATTGGTCATCAATTGTTTCTAACTCATTTCGTATGCAATAATAAGTGAAGGCGGTATGCTGAGTGTGTAGGACAAATTTTGCATTGTAGTAATCACGGCAAAATCAATGATATTTTTAAAATAATTTATCGTCTGTTAATCTAAGACCTTTAAAAGCAAATTTTGAAAAAATAATTTAACAATATAAAAATTAAAAAAAAAAACAAAAAATAATATTGTTTCTTCTCGCAGGGTTCGATCCCTTTCGGATCGAGTTACTTAGGCGGAGAACCAGCGCCAAAACCACTACACCAGCATACACGTTCTAGTGTGATGTGTTACAAAGTTATAACAGCGTGTCCATTATTAGCCAAAAAAACCCAAAACATGCGTTATTTTCCTAAAACATAATCTGATCAAAAATTCCAGTTGTACTATTCCGGTTCACACCAATGATGTACAATACTTTTTTGGGACAATTTTTTTTTCACAATTTTGGCTAAAGTTGCATCAAAATAATTTATTTTGCAAAAATAAAATTTTGATCGTTGATCCACGTACTAAGTGCTTTCATTTGATACCCAACTCAGAATTTTAAAAAAATATTTTTTTTTCGATGAGCATATATTTGTTTATATATTTACGGGGATATGTTTTTTAGATGTTTTAGTATATTTCCTATGTGCGGTTCAAAGAGTTGTAAAAGCATGCCAAATTTCAACTCTCTAGGTTCAGCCGTTCAGCCAACAGACAGACAGACGAAAAAATGACGGTATAAGTGTTTTTTTTTCATACCCCGCCACTCGACGTTAATTCGTTCTGAAAAAGCGTCGAGTAGCGATTACGTTGAGTGGCGAGGTGAATTTCTCCATAAGAAATAAAGGGAATCATATGTACATATATACATATACATATATCTATATGTTTTTCTTTTAGCTATGCTTGCATTTCTATCCTTTGGACCTATAATTATAAATATAAATCACTTATTTTAGCAAAAAACAAAAAGTTCATAACTGCACTAAATCTGAGTTGTCGTCAAGATATGTAGGCGCGAACTGCTGGCCATGCGTTCATTTTGCTTTGTTTACCAAAATATGTATCACGTGATCGGTACTCGATCACGCGTCGGAGAGCGATGCTTCCGTCGTCTCTCACTCTCGACATTTAGGTCGAGTGGCGAAAACGTCGAGCTAAGAGGCAGTCGAGTAACTGGGTATTACTGTACCTACAAAACCCTAAAAATTATCGATTATGCTAATTATTTAACTTATTATGTAACAGTTACGTTTGTAAACATAAAAAGTATCTAAATCCAAAATGCATGTGCAACAAAATAAGATTATTTCGAAAATTTTATTTCCGTGAAATTTTCCAAACAAAGGTATTAAATTCGAGCGAATATGCAGTTTTGATGATATTATCATTCCCAGCTGTTTCCATGCATTTCGCCCACGGAACCTCCGTTCAATATTACCTATGAATAATCAGAATTTCCTCTATTTTTAAAAAATCCAATCGATCAAATCACAACTGTCATCCTTGTCATCACTATTCAAAAACAATAAAAAGTATTATATCTAGACATTTATTGGTAAACAAGAAGTTCTGTAAAACTGGCAACGTCGTTTTTCTATATCCGTTGTCAAAGTATTATCAAATAAGAGCATTGACAGGGATTCGCGGCTACGGGAAGAGACCGTGTTGCCATTTCAACGACGTTTTTATTTTTCTTGTTTTTTATCTGGCAGGAATGTGACGATATGTCGAGTAGGATTTTTAACCGTATCCGAATGTCTGGGAAATGACAAAGATACATTTTGATACTCTGCTGAAATTCTTTTATTGAATATCTCTGAAGGGGGAGAGAAACAAATTATTTGTAAAAATGCTTTTCTTTAAGAATCGCTTATAAGATCGCGGAAAAGAATCTTAGAATATTTGGAAGGGTCAAGTGGATTTCAAGAATTTATCTTTTTTCATCTTTTTTTCCACTAAAATGTATTGTATTGGCAAACCTCCGCTTTAGATGTTCTGTATAATTTAATTTAATTAAATAGGGTAGTTTAATGGGGAATGTTTAATAATAATAAATAACCTAATTAATAGAGGACCCCATTAACCTTATTGCCTATTAGCACAAATGTTCGTAATTATAGACCTTCATCATTGGCAATGTTGATAACAATTACCGATTTTTCGGGGTATATTAAACAAAAATTACAACAAAAAGTTTTTAAGGATGTGGTAAGGGTAATTTGTGATTTGTGATGAAATAGACAAATTTGCCTGTAAGGAAAGTTAGTGAAATGACTAATTTCAACATATTCAGTACCAACGGAAACCACATACTATGCAAATCTCCAAAACATCTTAGTTAATGTGTTAGGCAGAGAATTTGACAAATTTTCAAGTATTTTGGTTGTCTCTTAACTGTTGGTCATCTCAAAAGAAAAGTCTTTTTTCTTTTTATTATTATTAGATTTATTTTGGTTCTGTTTGATAATAATTCATTGAAAAATGCATTATGTTTATTTATGTGCATTGGCGTAAAATACACTTATTAAGGAACTTTTTTCTCCAAGACCACTATAGAATTTAGCTATTCTAAAGCAAATTTTGTCTACAGAAAGTTAATATTCTTAAGTGGGTTTTACATGATTCAATTTATTGATCAATTAATTGAAAATGTTGACATTCAATTAATTGATGTGTGTAAAGTGTAAAAATTTCGTCAATTAATTTACAAAAAAATTAATCAATTTATTTTGGAAATAGAACAAGTTCTATTTTTCATCAATTTTTTAGGGAATTCTAGGTATATTTTTATCTGTTAAGATATTGCCAACTGTTTAGTTGTAGCATAACCTCCAAATATATAGTTTGTGTTTCGTTTTCAATAAAATTTATCATCAAACATCGATGATGCTGAACGCTCTGGTTGTCCAAAATCGGCAGTTGTTCCGGAAAACATAAAAAAGTCCACAATATAGTTTTGAAAGACTGTAAAGTAAAGTTGCGTGAGATAGCTGACACCTTAAAGATAACAGAAAGTAGTATGTTTACAATTTTACATGAAAATTTGAGCATGCGTAAATTGCTTTCGAAGTGGGTGCCGCGTTTGCTTACACCGGACCAAAAACAACAACGCGTCGTCGATTCAGAGCGTTGTTTGGAGCTGTTCAAGCGAGATAAAAAGGATTTCTTGCGTCGGTATGTGAAAATGGATGAAACATGGATCCACTACTACACACCTGAATCAAAAAGATCATCTGAATAGACAGCAGTCGGTGAAAGTCGTCCAAAGCTACCAAAAACTTAAAAGTCAACTGGCAAGGTTATGGCATCCGTATTTTGGGACGGGCATGGTATTTTGTTTATCAACTATCTTGAGAAAGGTAAAACTATCAATAGCGAATACTACATGGTATTATTGGATTGAGTGTAGTAAGAAAAAACGGCTTCACATACAAAAGAAAACAGTGCTTTTTCACCAAGACAACGCCCCGTGTCACAAGTCGATGAAAACGATGGTTAAATTGAATGAATTACGATTTGAATTACTTCTTCACCCACCGTACTCTCAAGATCTGGCCCCCAGCAATTACTGACTTTTGCAGACCTCAAAAAGATGCTCCAGGGAAAGAAATTTTACTCAAATGAAGAAGTGATTGCCGAAACCGAGGCCTATTTTGAGGGTAAAGACAAATCATTCTACAAAGAAGGCATCGAAAAGTTAGAGGAACGTTTGAATGAATGTATCACTCTTGAAGGAGAGTATGTAGATGAATATAGTCGAATTTCTAAAAAAAAAATGTTTTTCTTAGTTTTACCAGAGACTTATTGAGCGACGTGGTATATATTAATTATAAGAAACTGCGATCTAATCTGAAATCCCCTTACTCAGCAAGTGTCCCAAAAGCAGCAATTAAATACGTTCGTTGACAGTCCCCAAAATATTTAACGATCGATTTGGTACACCCCTGCTGCAGACGACGGTATATTTAGTATTTGTCTTTCTATATCTGCACAAATCTTTAGGTAAATTAACTGATGATGAGATGACGAGTAAATACTAGAAATTTGAAATTGGTTTGATGTTGACATTAAGGACAAGTGGTGTACGGGGAGGGAGGCTTAGCAATAAGATGCTTCTCCACCTGTGAGAGGGATGGAAATCAACTATTGACAGATTTTGATGGGATATTGCTGGATATCTTCAATTAAGGGTCTAGACATCGTTCAATCAGATTTTTATTGACTTTTTTTTTGTGTTTAGAATTTAATTTTATGTTGTAAGGGATAATTTATGGGATATTTAAATAGACTGGTTAGAATTAACGAAAAGGAATGCGGTGCACTGTCTAACATACATAAAATAAACCGAAATAGGAAAAACCATTAAAAGGTCGCTTAGAAACTCAAAGTGCTACACTGTAATACTAATTAGTATTGAACGTTTCCACTACGTAAAAATAAAGTGCAACCAATACACTCACGTATGTTGCAGAAACTTGTTCCTTCACCAATCATAATGAAAAAACTAAAAGGTTCCTCAATGAAACACTTTGTAAAGTTTTACAAATATTTTATTTGTCGCGCTCCACTTTCGGAGACCATTTGCAAAGCTATAATTCCAAGTTTCACAAATATTTTATTCGTCATGCTGCTGCCTACAGTTTCGGCGTTAAGCATTTTCAAAGCCAGAATTTCAAAATTACAAATCAGTGCAGGTTTGAAAATTGTTTACGCCGAAACTATAGTAGGCATGATGAATAAAAATATTTCTTGAACTTTACTTAAACATTTCATTAAAGAATCTTTTAACTCATATTCGAATTTCACCAAGAAAAACGATCAACTATTAAGTATATCAATACTAAGAGGTCCCCAAAGGACTATAGAGCAATATAGGTTCGATTACAATGATCGTATATACTATAGTTCACTAGTATCGCGTAAAATCGCTTTGTTTTTCAATTGCTGTTTTCTTGGATATTTTGGATGTGCTGATGCCAAAAATACCCGATTCTTTATTGTAGCAGCTCTAGTTTTTGAGATACAGACAAATTGATTTTAGTTTTTTATCTAAAAACGGTAAACTTCCTCCTTGGACAGCAAAGTGGATATACAAAATATCCATGTTTTTTATGTCTTTGGGACAGCAGAGCTAAGGATCAGCACTGGGTTAACAGAAATTGGTTGATTTCCATTAAGAAATGTCGTAATTCAAGAAAAACAAAACGTTGTTAACGAACCTTTGGTTGCGAGAGAGAAAATTATATTTCCACCCTTGCATATCAAGTTTGGGCTTATGTAGCAATTTTTGAAGGCTTTAAATCGAAATGGACTTTGTGTAGGCTACTTGACACAATCCAACCGCATCAATGAACGATATTGAATCTAATTCTTGGTTGAAAAAAATTTTCTTGAAAATCATAAGGCATAGAATTAGCAGAAAATATGCTTTCCAACTTTAATATTCTCGGTTGTATTATGACTACTTACTAGAAAACCTAGGTGATTTTAGTGAAGAACCGGGGGAAAGATTCCATCAGGACATAAAACTATGGAAGATAGATATCAAGGAAGATAAGATAGCCACATGATGGCCTACTGTTGGAGTCTTCAGAAAGACGGTTCTGGTAAACTCCATGCTAGAAAGTCGTAAAAAAGAACATTTTTACTGATAAGTGAGGAATGTATATTTATCTACTTTGTGAAATAAATTACTTTGTCTCTTTTGTGTTTGCAACTGGCAGTTGTAGCAAATAGTAACAGTAATAACGTGAAAAATACACAAGTTAAGAAATAAGATATTTTAATGTAAAAGAAGCCAATATAGCGTATCTTAAAAACTAGATCTGATAGACCAAATCTGACGGCTATTTTGGATTCAAGCAAAAAATAATTTTCTAGCAGGTAAATATAAATGTGTCACTTTAAATAATTCTAAAAGAAAATGTATCGTGTCAATTTTGAAATGCATATCGGACAAAAGGAAAAATGGTAAAATATCAAGTATTTCTGAATATAGTATAAAAACACACATACATATGTATATGTGCATTCCTTTGGAAATAAAATATTTACAAGATGAATTTCGTCTTCAAAGCATTTCACAAAATATAGCCAATCTCATTTTACCTTCTTCTGAAGTCACTTCAAATTTTGATGAATATTCACAGTAATATGTTTAAACAAACTGACTTTTATCTATGATATTTTGATCCTATAACATTATTATTTATTCTTGTGACGTACATATTGGGATATCAATGAATCAATGTATTAACTTATATTTTTTAGATATTTACGGACTCAATTGACGAATAAAAATTAGTTGAGAGAATATTAATATATTCTCTTATAAAATATTAATTCTTCCCTAGGTGAACAACCTAGCTCTTATAATTCTCGAGATAACAAAAGTGGATAAAATTAAATGAACACCTGTATACTTAAATACAAAATGGACATTTTCAGAAAATTTTGGTTCAGACAGAGTGTCTCGTTTTGAAAATTTAAACTTAATTTTGTTTTTTTTTTTTCATGTTAGTTTATTTAAAAATATCTTTGTTTAGATTAAATTTTTTCGGTTCAGTTGAACTGCAGACGTTGTAATTTACTATCAACACGGCAGTATAGTAGCCCTCTTAGTTACTTCGATTTATGTTATGTTTAGAAGCGTTGCATTTTTTATAATAGAGTTCAGATTAGTTGTATTAAGACGTATTCTTACACTTCAATATTACGTGCGTATCACGTCAGTTCGGTTGTACTAAACCTCTATATAAACTCTCCTAGTAATTATTAGATTATTATATTATTAAATATTAGTAGATTTTTTTTTTTATGATTTCAAGGGTTATCGGTGCATTATGTTGTACAGGGGGTGACACTGTCAATCTGTGATTTGTGCGTACCAGGTTGTCAGGGATCCCCCATGTCATATTGATGCGTTGATGAACCTTGATATCATTGTATTATTTAATTTTTGTTAATATTGGACAGTCGTCTAGTTCAGCGGTTCCCAAACTTTTTTAACCGCGACCCGGTACGAGGTTTTAAAATTTTTCGCGACCCACCTTAAGAAAAAAAAACATTTATTTACAAAACAAATTTTATTTTAAAGCAGTAGCTTTATAGTAATAAAGAGTAATAAGTAGTAATAAAGAGTATAGTATAGTAATAAAGAATATAGTATAGTAATAAAGAGCACAAATACACACTATTCTAGTGATTAACTGACGTAAAAAAAAATAATATGTACAAAAAAATCTTTTTTGTGTTTTTACAATTTTTTTCGCGACCCGACAAAAATTTTCTGCGACCCGGTGCCGGGTCGCGACCCACACTTTGGGAAACGCTGGTCTAGTTTATTTAGTCTTGTTTTGAATTGTAAAATTTAATCAATAGTCACTATCTTTGATCATTATATTACAAATATTTAATTGAAATTTAATTCCTGTTTTCCTATTTTCTGTATTCTTCAAGTACATACATATTATTGTCAATGAAATTTTGCAATTTCACCATCCTTGGAGATGATTGATGTACAGTCTGTTATAGTTACGTTTAACTAACATAGGTAAATTTCTTTATTGATTGTATAAGATTGTTTTTCTATTATGATGTTATTGTTATAGCACCTGAAGCAGCCAACATTGTTGTTGGCGAAACGTTGTGTTGTTTAAATAAACGCTTCTTGTCTAAAAAGCTGAATGAAATTATTTCCTATTTCTACCTATTATTAAATATATAAATATATCTAGTGATTTTATCACATATAAAAGTGTCTGTGTGTGCTCTTCAATTGCAAATGTTCTGTTGGTGTCATTCAGAAGTTTCCTCAGCATCTGGGTACCCAGAAGACAGCTATCCACGAGAACCAAGGTTAGTAACATTTGTTTATTGAATAATCACATAAGACACTGTAGTCAAACGTCCGTCGACTCCGCGAAATTTTACGTTATAGCTCTGTGTGGTGTGCTAAAAATTCCATATCAGTTAGCGGTTTGCTTAGAGCCCCTACAGAGATTTTTCCTGAAAAATTGTACCTAAATCTAAGGTGAATCTTAGATCTGAGTCTCTGAAAAAAGCAGTAATACGTTTTTAACGACTTTCATATAAAAATATTATGAAGAAAACCTATTTTTTCCATAATCCAATGCATATTAAATGATAAATCACTTTCAAATAATAGTAAAATATTTTTATACATTTTATTGTCGCGAAACGTATCTTGACAAATGACAAATGTTCCAGCGCACAAAACATTGTCATAGACCTGTCAAATGCGAATATAAATCATGCATAACACTGTGATTTGCAAAACATACATGCAAAGTGCATCATTAGTAAGGGTTGCCAACTATTAATTTCTTTACAATAAAAAAAATAGCTAAATTACAGGGAAATACAAGTTGGTACTAGATAAAATCAATCCCATAGTTTATTACTAGTTTAATTGTATTTGTACCATTTGTCATACAATTAAAGACCTGTTTCTTAAAAGCAATTTAGCAAATAGCATATTGTGTTATAAAATTTTAAAAGCTGCCTTTTATCCATTTTTTAGAACAAAGAATTGTATTTCTATGCATGACGCATACAATATGTCAACGAATCGTGTGTAAAAATTTGCGGGGGAAATTGTATGTTTTTACCGACCGCCAACATATATAATACCCTTTTCACACTAGAACTTTAAGATCGGATGTTAAAGTGAATGTATCTTTAAACGCTAATGTGAAACCGTATGGTCTCGTCTAAATACAAGCGATGTTTAAGACAGAGATCTGCGTCTTAAACATCCGCATTGCCAACTTAATTTCTATTATAAAAAAATACTCCTTGAATTTGTGCTGTCAACATTTTATATTATCATAAACAAGAATACTGTATTATATCGACGTTATAAGAAGTTTATACTTATTGTTATAATAAAATTATTTATTTTAATAATGTGTTTAATAAAATACAGAGCTACAATAATTGAGATAAAATGTATCGACTTACATGTTAATACAGGTGTAATATATTCTTTATTGTAGTGTCTTTATTGTAGAATGAAATGAAATATCCATATTTGTTTATAATAATTCAAAATGTGCGACTGCGCAGACAGTTCAAAACTGGTAATTTCATGACGGTAACTTAAGGACAAAATTACTGTAGCTGATGACAGCACCGGAGATTTAAACATCAAGTGTGAAAGCATACCGATGTTAAACATCGGTGAACTTTAAGTTCACTCGTCTTAAAGTTCTAGTGTGAAAAGGGTATAAGGGAGGTATTGTGATCATACTAATTTTGACATTTCGATATTTTGATGGATCTCCCTACATAATTGAGGTCCCTACATAACGTTTTGACTATTTTTAGCATGATGTCTGTCGGTCTGTCTGTCTGTATGTATGTCTGTCTGTCTGTCTGTTTGTTTGTCGGTCTGTGTACACGTGCAGAGCAAATTCGGCTAAAAGGATTTTTATGAAACTTCATATTTAAGCTTTTGACATCAATAGCATGAGTTGACAACTTTTGATAAAAATCAGTTAACTAGAAATGGGACTTTACTCGTGTCGATTTTAAGATTTTTGCGAATATTTCACAACAGAAAAATATTTCGAAAAAATGTATTTAACAAAAGTTGCTCTTAAAGCAATATCTAACTTAAGTCAATGAATTTTTGTAAACAATATACCTATTTGGGAACATGTGACACCTTTAATATATGTATCCTATTACAAAATTTAGTGTTTTTCAAACATATAACACTTCACTCAATAAGTCTCGATCTGACATATATATGGCAACACTGTTGACAGACCCATATGATTTCTGGATAGTACCAACCTTCAAACGATACGTGCGAAAATTTCATGACATTCTGACCATTAGTTTAGAGGTTACAGTGGTTTTAGTGACTCCAGTTTTGTAATTTTCAAAAGAATGGATAAAAAAGAATTTCGTGTGTTGATTAAACATTGTTTTTTGATGGTAAAAATACTGTTGAAGCCAAACAGTGGCTTGATAAGCGTTATAGACTCTGCACCAGGCAAATAAACTATTACTGATTGGTATGCTGAATTTAAATTAATTAATTTAATTTTTTTAATTTGAGGAGCGTTGGTATGAATGTATCATTCTTGAAAGAGTGTACCGTATTTTTCGGACGATAAGACGCACCCCAGATTTATGAGACAATTTTTAGAAAGAATATTTATTATTACAATAACTTGTACCAGCAACATTCTATTCATCTTCACTCTCTGTACTATCACTCGTCTCGTTAATGTCACTGTTCGTATTATTTTCGTCTGAACTATTGTTGTCAATCTCTTCAAAAACCAAGTCATCTTCGATACTATCCAATGCGTTGCTTATACCGAATTTCTTAAAAGACTTTACAATCGTCTTTTCTTTTACAGCTTCCCATGATTTTTTTACCCAGGTACTTTTGAAATTGTCGTCCGTTTCATCCGTTGCTACATCGCGATTTGGCTTTAAGATTCGTTTGTTCCACTCTTTCCGCATAAAATTATTAAATGGTTTATTAATCAACCCAAGGGTTATCGTTGACTTGTAAGGCCTCCAGAAATTACTAATTCTGTATTCATTTCTATTATATTTTCTTGGTTGATTCTGTTTTATGCGCTCCGAATTGATTCCACACTAATATCACTTTTGAAACAACGCACCTGTATCTTCGGACTAGAAGACGCACCCCAATTGTGAGATTTTTCTGTGTAAAAAGGTGCGTCTTATGGTCCGAAAAATACGGTTGATGAATAAAGTCGAATTCTAAAAAAAAATTGTTTTTCTTAGATAGACCGGAGACTTATTGGAGCCACGTGGTGTTTACTTATTTATTTATTATTGATAATTTTGGATGAGTTAATTGAGTTATTGCATGCATTTATCGTAGATTTACTGTTATTGAAGATGTGTTTTAAACTTTTAGAATGCGTGTTCTTAAATCAAATAACAAGCTAAAATAAATGCCAAAAATATAATAAAAAGTATTTCGTACTAATAGGTAAAGCAAAATGATACAAAGAAATTTCATGCTAAGCGAAATGCCTGGTCAACACCAAAATTATTAGACAGTTTAATTGATAAACGCGAATCACTGGTTAAATTTTTGGCAAGCAACATCAATTTGTACTGTGTACTAATTAGCAACCCTACAATTTTCTGAACACGGCTGAACAACACAAAATTGACAAGATGTAATTACCCAAATTAGAAACAAACATTCAAGTAACGAGCTAATGAAAAATAATTAGCAACCCTATAGTAAATAACATATAAAAACAACAAATATCTTACCATATCACAATGCGATTGCTTCACAAAATTCGGATTGTCAAAATAGTTAATTTCAGTGAAGCGGTTCACAATAAGTGTGCCTGCGGGTAGTATTTGCTGCGGTGCCGGGTTATTAACGTATAAGTGGGCCTGTCCAAGCGCGGATGGGCATTGGCCACAGGGACAAGGATGGGCGGGCTGGGCCGAAGACGGGTACAGCTGGGCCTGGGACACGTAGGGATTCGGTCCTATATCCTGTACTACTGGTGGGACACTCGGATACCCAGTATAAGGTACTAAATGAGGGATATGGGTGGTACTATATTGAAGATACGTCGTGAATATGTTATGAATACAGTTTTAAATAATAAATTATCTGCGAATTCAATCGCGAGATATTAATTTTTGATTTAAAGTGATTTAAAGCGACACGTTCTCGATATGATTTTAGCTGTCAATATTCTTAAAGATTGTCAAATACAAAGGTACGTTTTAATAAAAATTTTATACGTTTTATACCCTTTTAAAAGGAACAATTTTTTTTATAATAAAATATTTTTATATATTTAAATATATCAACAGTAGATTATTTTATAAATTATTATTATATTGATTTAAAATCATTTATATTGCATTAATTCCCTAATACTGTTAACAGACCAATTGTTTTGACTAGGCCTCGTAATTCAAAAAGCAACTACTTAAAATTTGGCAAAATAATCACTGATTGTCTAAGGATATGTAATAAACCCTAGTGCGTTATGATAATTGATACTTGTAGTATATTGTTCACAGATATATATCTCAGGGTGGGTGGGTGTGTATGTTCACGTTAAATAGCACAAATATATGTATGTATATACACTACACTTAAGTTATATTGACTTGAGGTAACCGATCGCGCTTAAATTCACACGTTGCGACGCGTTCGGAACGGGCTAAGTACGGGACGGTATGAGAATCGTTCTATCAGACGACCGGAGCTGGAGCGGAGGGGGTAATTTACTCACACCAGCCGCACTATTATAATTTCACAGTCCGTGATTGTTAATTGTCGGAATTATATTTTCTTCAATTAGAAACGGGCTGGTGCGCTAGTTGGGAACTTATACAAGATGTTCGGGTTATTGGGTTCAAGAAACTCTACTTTATATTATATATACTACACTTATTCCTAACCTTGAAATATAGTGATTGTACGGACTATATTATCGTAAATTGATTGTCTTTAATTCTTGTCAGACGACAGAGCTTGATACTCTTACGTCTTAAAAATATCAAAATTAATTATATACCCAAAAAATCACAACGGAGATATGATATGATTTCCACTTTTATTTTACTTTTTGTACTTAAGGAACTTGTATTTTGTCAGTTCCTAACGTTACCTTATTTAAACAGTTTATTTAAGTTGTTTGTATTATTATTATCTTGAAGTTAGTTTTGATTTTAGAGTGTTATTGAAATGAGTAATTAAACCTTACCACATATCCTCGTAACACAGACAGACACAGATTTAGAACCTGGTAGTAGACAGGACAGTTGCTTTGAATGATGGTACGTAGGTAGAAAAACAAGTAGTAGTACAGTAGTAGCACAGGACACGGTTATAAGGTTAGCAGGCAAAGATAATAGTCGTGATAAAGAAGACACAAGCAAGACTAACTGCTCTGTAAAGCTTTCTTGCCCGGACTAAACTCGGCAAACGCACCTAACACTCGCCTACCCAACGAGACGCACCAACGTCGGAGTGGGGAACTGGACACGGCGCGCAGGCTCAGTAACCCTCCGGGCCCGGCGTCAATCCCCCCTTCGCGGGGATCGCATACAACCTGATGCATGTAGCAGAGCAACAGCCGACTAGAACACCGTTTCCACCCGCTCGCGGCTCGCGGCTCGCGCACAAGGGGGATAAGAAAACATTTATCGGAGACCTGCCCGACTGCCAACGGAGATAATCTTCTTACACGACCGACCGCCACAATGGGGGACCAAAAATTGACTTGTGTCCGAATTGTATGTCGCCAGTGATTCCCCAGCCGGAGCACACTCACTGCTACTGAATTCGGGTGCAATACTCGACCTCCGCTATCATATATATATGATTGGATTTTTTTAAATGAAAGAAAATTGTAAAGAGTCATTCTATAACTCTCTTACAACTGATATATAACTTGTCCTACCCTACCAACATGTGAAACGAAAGGCTGTAAAACATATTGTGTGCAGTTTCGTGGCTGTACACAATTAATTAGGTCAGGTATGACAATTATGCGCTACGAGATAGCATAAAACAATAGCCTTTCATTGATTTTGACATAAATGTGAACTTACGATCTTTGTGCTGTACTCTAATATACGTTGACAGGAATATTGACATGCATTGAGAGTTTCAAACTCTATAGCAGCTAATCAAAAACGATACAACTGTGAAAAGTGTCACCAGCTAACTTTTAAACCGGAAAATTTTAAACTAGCGCTTAATATCTTTCTATTAACATTATTTTAAATATCTCTTATTATATTTTGGAAGTGTTGATATGTATGTTCTATTCGTGTAACTCCATTTTTTCGGTAACGCGGAAAGAGGAAAATGAACCGCCGTCTTATCCGGGTGATATTTTTGTGCTTAGGCTTAATTTTATTTCAACAGAGAGTATTGACTAATTTTTATTGATAAAAATGATTTTTTTCTCGAATCCGTGGCGTTGATCGTCACCATTGAACAGCACGGACTGGTTTCACCTGACGATAAAATATGTGTATTAATATTTCTACTATTTAGCAGATGATGTCAGACCAAAATTGAATTGAAACCCTACAGTTGAAGGTATTTTGTTAATAAAATTGCTGAAATGTGTAAAAAATGTAAAGAGTTGATAAAGATAACGCAATTTTTTAAGGTTTTAACACATTTTCATACATTTTGAAAATTTTTGCTGACCGTAAAATTGCCTTATTGTTAAAAATGCTATTACACTGAAAAGAAAGTAAGTACTTAGGTAATCAATTTTAAGTTATCAAAATATATTTTAAGGGTCGTTCGAACGTTTTAAATGTTAAACCTATCCTGTTCAAATACGTTTTCAGGGTATAAATCTGTAAAGCAGCGATGTTTTAATTCTAGAAAGTATATGTAATTAACTATACTAACTATACTAACTATAACTAACTATACTAACGAAAGTATAAAGTACAATGTATTAGAAGGATAGAGAAGATAGAAGAATACTCGATATTGAGTAATCGCGTAATTTTAATTGTTTTTTAAAACTTTTACAGTAAGTGTTGAAGTAAAGTTTAACAGTAAATGTTACATCTTGAAGTATTAAATACCCAGACGTAATTTTAATACATTATTTCTTTATATAAGTGATTATTATATGATAAAAGTGTTTATTCAACATATCATGAAGGTCTACCAATGTTTTTGCAGTAAAAAAACTAATTTTAATACAAATTTGATAAAAAATAATTCCTAAAAATGTAAACGTTATATTAAAAACGTCTACATACGCCACGTTTACAGCGCCTCTCTCGAAGAACGAAACAACTACCGACAAAAATTTAGGAGGTAATTCACAAATATTCACGTGTAGACGAAATTATTTACAAAAAAACTGAATTTTAAATAGTTAAACAAACTAAATTTAATAACGTAAAATATTACTGATACAGATACAACGAATATATGCAAGTTTCACATCTATCAGTGTTACTGAAAAGTTTTTCTAAATTTCCAAGTCACATATTAAGGATCCCATGCAAAAATATTTAATTATTTTATCAATTTTTCTCTATTTTATACAAAATCCATGTATTCTTTAAAGTGAAAAAATAGTATATTAAAACACAAGTAAACGAGTCGCGAAGTTTTATTAACTTAGGGGGAGAAACCCGGCTGAGCCCCCAAGTTTTATATATTTTACAAAATTCAAAATTTTCATCGTGTTGTCATGTATGATGAGTAAATAACAATGCGGATAAATTCCAGACACAATTGTGAATTCTCCTGCGAGGAACTATTTTTGGATATATTTAAATAAATGATGCGATTTCGAAGCATTTCACGTGCAAATAATATAATATGTATACCATGTATATTTAAAGGGAAATTCTGAATGAAAAATTATTTTTCAAAAGGAATATATTATAGGATGTGTATCATAAAATTTATAAAGTTCACATATGCTTTTATTTTGTTTGTACAAGAATTCCCAAGTGTCAAAAGTCACTTGAAATTTTTACGCTTTATGTAGCACATTACATGAATTTTTTATGGAGGGATTTATTAATTTAAATTGTTTATTTGAAATTAAAAAAAATACATTTTAGTAAGGATTATTTTTATTACATCAAAGGTATGCAAAATTATTTGAAGTCAAGAACTTAAAACAAGCTTTTATATTATTGCACTGACGTTGCTGAAAGGAAGAGACTAAAGATGTTTCAAATAAATTTAAAAAAATTAAGGAATCTTACAATAAAGACGTATCCTGCTGTTACAGCTCCGCGGAAAATTCCTGCTGGTCCGCGAAAAATTTCAACCGAAACATTTAGATGCACGCTCTATTTATGAGTACATAGTATATAGCACATTTTTTTAGTCGACGATGAAGCTAATAGAAGCCCCAATACAACGCCTCTCGTAGTTATTTTTCATACTTATTTAGATCGTGTTTCCAGATTTTGCCGTGCATTTGAGTGCTGGCAAAATTTGCTTACATGGCGGACATATTTAGTCTGCCCAAAGAAGTTAATATTTGTCTCCAGGAGTCATATACAAATATTTTTAATTTACGAAATAAAATGGATACGTTCAAAAAGAAACTTTTTGGAATAGTCGTAAGAGGAAGATATAGAAATGTTTCCACTTTTGGAAGAATTTTTGATTGCTGCTGATGTCAACCAGATTTGTATTCAACATAATAAGTCAACATTTAAGAGCATTAACTGAAAATTTTAATAATTATTTCCCTGGAAATGAGGATCCTCGTAAAAGTAACCTCTGGATTAATAATCCATTCTTGGAAGATATAAAGTCATGTGCACTTGATCCTCGTGAAAATAAAGCTGATCGAGTTGTCTTCTTATCTTAATCTGGTGTCTAGTGCAATCATTGTCTCAATTTTGGAAATTGCAAGAAAAAGAACATCCATCTTTGAATTATAAAGCTATCAAATTATTCATTTTTAGGTTTTTGTAGGTATGACCAAAAAACCCTTATACCATCATTTTGTCGTCTGTCTGTCTGTTCGGTAAAAATTGTAGCCAAACGGCTAAACCTAGAGAGTTGAAATTTGGCATGCTTATACAACTCTTTGACCCGCACATAGGAAAAATACTAAAACATCTAAAAAACATATCCCCCTAAAAATATAAACAAATATGTGCTCATCGAAAAAAAATATATTTTTTTATAATTCTGAGTAGGGTATCAAATGAAAGCCCTTGGTACGTGGATTAACGATCAAATTTTTATTTTTGCAAAATAAATTATTTTGAAGCGATTTTTGCCAAAATTGTGCAAAAATTTTTTTGTCCCACACCCTGTAGCCCAGATGGTTTAAACTAAAAATCTGAAAAAATTCTAAGTAATGTACATTGGTGTGAACCGGAATAGTTCAACAGGAATTTTTGATCAGATTAAGTTTTTGGAAAAAAACGCATTTTTTGTGATTTTTGGCTAATAATGTACACAAGTTATAGCTTTGTAACAAGCAACACTCTAACGTGTGTGCTGGTCTAGTGGTACCTGACGCTGACTTTTCACCCATGTAACCCGATCCGATAGGGATCGAACCCTGGAGAAGAGACTATATATATATATATTTTAATTTCTGTATTGTTTAAATTATTTTTTCAAAATTCTAATTATATTTTGGCAAATGTTGCATTTTATTTTTAAAAGCGTAAATTTAATAGCCAGTGGAAATTGTTTAAATTATAATTTAATTCTGTTTCAATGTACACGAAATCAGAGGGGCGGAACTTATAACAACCAATGGAAGCCATAGGCGCAATTTTGAAATTCTTAATGAACCTTGCTATATAAAAAAAAATACTGCACATATTTAGAAACCTAAATAATGGTATTAGGCATTCGAATTAAAATTAACAAAAAAAATATTTTAATATAAAATTTGTTTTCGCATCCAAAATAATCATCATTCACTTACTAAATACCTGCAAAACCCTGAAATGTGTGAAAATTCACACTTCACATAAATTTTTTCGATTTCCTATTGTGCGAAAAGCCTTTTTCAGCCATGTCAATAATAAAAACCAAACAGAGAAGTCGAAAGGATGTCAATGCAGCGCTTCGTCTCCTAGAAACAACACTGCAGCCACGTATATCAAATTATCTTAGCTTTCAGCCGGTCCGTGAAATATTTATCCTATTTTCCTCGGTCCACAGGTGCAAAAAGGTTGAAGAACACAGACCACTTTGGGAATCATAGGTTTAAACCGTATTTTTGGTTCCTTTTATTGTCAGACCGAGGTCTCAAAGTTAATTAGATTCGCGCGTGTAATACAACATAAAAGTTACAGAAACATATGTAGAGATACTTCAAGGTGTCATAAAGTAAATTTATGAAACTGCTATTAAAATCCAAGTGTCATCGTAATAATCAAAATTCTAATATTCGCCATATCGGTACACATAGTTAATACAGTATTTGCATCAGCCAGTATAGTACAGCAAGTTGACGGAATAAAAATCATTTATGAGCGAGTTTGAATAAACCAGACGAGTAGAGTAACACAATATCATCGGCTAATGGAGTAGTTATTCCAAAAGCTATTTCATATTAATGTTTATACGCGGTCAATTTCATAAAACAATCGATGTGACCAACATGAAAATAACCTGGTCACTAAAATAGCATATGCGAGACAGAAAATTCGTTTATGACGTTGAAAGAAAAATGGATTCTAGGGGAAAAAAAACAGGACAAATCTAGGACAAACTAGAACAGTGGCGGCTGCTCCTAAGGAGCACGCGGACACTTGCCCACCTGTATTACACATGCTAAGCAGAAAGAAATAAAATTAACACTTCACTCAATCAGACCAAATCTGTAACTCAGTTACTATGATAATAGTAACTAAATATGTCATTATGAGCAAGGTCAATTACTATCATGAATGAGAGTCATTATACTTTTAATAATATTTTATCTTGTAGTAACGTTATTCCACAGTAACTTTTTACAGAATTGATCTGAATAAGTCTCCGGTCTGAAGTATATATGACAACACTGTTGACAGATCAATATGATTTCTGAATAGTATCAACCTTCAAACGATACGTGTGAAAATTTCATGACATTCTGACAATTAGTTTAGAGTAGTGGTTCCTAACCTTTTTTACTTGCGGAGCCCTTTTTAGAATCAATTACCATGACGGAGCCCCTAGGCCTACCCTATGTCTTACAAATTAATGGTGTTTAGAAGAAATGTTACGGGGGAGGGGGTAGATATTTTAGTTAATATAAATTCACTTTTCTCTTTTACAGCTCACATATTGATAGATAGACAGATTTTTATAAAATGAAGCAAATAATCAAAATACACGCAGGTTATTCAAACAAAAATGTATCTCGCCGATCACATTCCAGCTAGTCATAGAGTCATAAACCGGCTAGAGTCAGAAATCACTTACTATACAACGTGGCCAATTTTCTTTCAGAATGTCATTTCCAGTTTTATTATTTTGATTCTGTTTTTTATTTCTAATACTTTTGATTTTATTCAATTTTTATATATTTTATTTCCTGAAACGGCTTAGGAGCCCCTGAAAAGTGCACGCGGAGCACAGGTTGGGAACCGCTGATATAGATGATAGATAAGTATTAGTTTATAAAGATTAGAAAAAGAGGCAGGCTAACATTTCATCGGTTCTGAGCCTTTTTGTGGACTGTCTGTTTTTTACTTTTTTTGCCGAAAATGTCAAAATTTTAGACCGTAACTCAAAACTGACCATATATTTGTGATATAAGGCTAAAAATATATAAGTATAACAATTTTCGAACAAATATCAAAAAAAAAATTCTTCCAAAATTTTGAAAATCCGATTTTGGCCAAAATATAGTTTTAGGCTAATTTTGGGGTGAGGATTATGAAAAAAATATTTAAAAAATTCATGCTTCCCTAGTTTTTGAGTTAGAGCTGATTTAGGTCAGTTTTTGCCAATAATTCCAAAACTTTTGCCCAAACGTCAAAATGGACCAAATTTTCTTGATCTCTGACCAAAATTATATATTTGTGCCAATTTTCAATAAAATTGGAGACAAAAAATTTTTACTTCAAAATCATGATTTTTTTAAGGTCTACCCCTTACGATTTTTTCGATTTTTGGCCATTTTCAAGGATTTTGGATTACTGCCCCTACAAAACTTAATAATATGTTTATTTAAGCCCAATTTTTTTCTTAGACTAAACAGTGTAGTAGAATTTTAAAATTTCAAGCAGCATATTTATATCCCTAACCATTTTTTAGTTAGCAATTTTCAAAATATTCAAAAAATTTAAAAAAAAAATGAAAAAACTTCAAAAAAATTTTTTGATTCAAAATCTGGTTACAAGTAAATTAGGACCTCAAGATTTCAAAAATTTCAACCGCAGGTCTTTATTGCATTTCGTTTTTGAGATATATCCACGCGAAGATGAATATTTCTATAAATCACGCCATATTAAAATTTGTCATAATTTTAAAATACGCAAAACGAGTAAGGCCTCAAATATTTTCTAGACTTAATAAACTACGAGGAATCTAAAAATTTTAGCGTCAGGTTGTTTTCTCTAACTGTTTTTGAGTTGTGATTTTTTTAAACTCACAATTTTCACAAATTATGTAATTTATGCCATAAAAAAAATTGTCACAATCTCAAAAAGCATTAAACGATTAAAGCCCCAATTTTTTTCTAGACTAAATAAACTACAAAGAATCCAAAAATTTCAACCAATGGTCGCTATCTCTAACCATTTTTGAGTTGTCATTTTTTTTTATTTTACTATTTTCACAAAACATGTACCTTTGGAACAATGAATGAGAAACGCATTAAACGATTAAAGCCCCAATTTTTTTCTAGACTAAATAAACTACAAAGAATCCAAAAATTTCAACCACTGGTCGCTATCTCTAACCATTTTTGAGTTGTCATTTTTTTAATTTTACTATTTTCACAAAGCTGTACCCTTGGAACAATGAATGAGATCAATTCAATATTTCATATTTCTAGAAATATGAATTTAACATTTCACTAAAAATAGTGAGCTAAAAATTACACATTCTAAAGCTTACTTACTCTGGATCTCTAGAATATAGAATCTCGCCAGAAACAATTTGAACTGTGTCTTACCTGAAATAGAAAAGTCAACATTAGTAACTAAATAATTGCACTATAAAGCTAAATAGCGCTTAACACAAGCCATTTATTTACCAAGGAGTAACACATTTTATGAAAGAAAACTTAGAGGAACAAGTATATTAAAATAAAAATTTGTACCAAAAGGCTAAAAATTACAATGAGGCTACAGTTTTACGTCAAAAGTTAATATGTTATCCGAAATCTGTCGTTACTCAAAAGAAAAATCACTTTAATTTTAGGTGATTTACTCTGATTTGGAGAGTACTAGTTTAAACAAATTCTAACCCAAATTGCTCCATCGAGAACGACAGAAAACATTGACCAATCCAGTGTTTTACTAAAATGAAATTTTTGTCACTTGTGTACGTGTTTCAATTAAATGAATTAAGTAATTCTAAATAAATAAAAAATGGAAGATAAAAATAAACTCAATCAGAGTATGATTGCCATTAATTAAATAAAAAACCTTTTTACTCCCCTGTTTATAGAAGAAAAAGTTTATTTGAACACCGATAAGAGTTGTTTAATTGGTTCTTTGACCGCTTGAGGATAATTATTCCGTCATTTTTGACGGGTGAACACCTAAATAACTTTAACTAAATGAACAAATTTACCATTTTGACGTCAATTACAATAAAACGAATAATTTGAAATTTACAATAATTCTACCCAAAAAGAAATAAAATCAGAAAGAAAGAAAAAATAAAGGTCTGTCTACCATATTCTTGTTAACATTTCTATATCCTCCAAGTTATGTCACACAGCATATGAGCAAAGGGAGCAGATATAATTAAGAGGTTCAAATTAGTAATTGAAATCTTCTATTACCTTTAAAATGAGCACATTAATCTATTAATTCATTAACCTATAACATCTAAAGTAAACATTGCAGCGTTTGTAATAAGAGCTAAATTGTCCTTCGCATTAATACAAGGACGTCTTACAGGATCCTGCTATGACAACTGCGGTATAAATCTCTAGGTAACGCGATCTGTGAGAGGGTTTGTGTCGAAGGACGAACCTGGCGCCAGGGACTTACCTAACACCCGCTACATGTTACGGATTAAGAACGATTTGTGATCCTTGTAGTGGTTTGGTTACGTCTGACTGTCGACACTGCAAGGATAATAAGAACAGGACGATATTTCAATCACATGTTTATGCTCTCATGTTACAAGGAAATAGTATAAGATTCGGAAGGATTTGAGAAAATATTTAAAAAAAGAACAAATAATATAATATTTAATATTATGTTTATTGATAATATTAAATATTTTTACACTAGATGATTCTATTAAGAGTTTATTCAGATTGCGCTAAATTTATCCCAGCCGAAATAATATGCCATAATTCCTAAGTGGAACGTAGGGTATGTACTCAGAATTTTTTAGGTGACAGGGTGGCGATATCCTTGATTTCTCTCCATGATACGCCAAATTTTTGGCATTCAATCAACACAATTCTTCTTCATTTTTGATAGCCCTACTCTGCAAGTATTAACAATCATTTTTTTTTTTCACAATTTCAATTTTCGTCTGTCTTGAAGACAAAATTATTTGATAGGGTCAGAGATGGATTGGCCAAAAACGTCCAAAACTGACCTAGAAAAAAGGTCCTCGCTCCAGAATACAAGTAATCAAAACAAAAAAAGGTCCTCACTTCAAAAATGCCAGGGATGACCTAACAAAAAAAGTTCTCACTTCCAAAATACAAGTGATCTTAAAAAAATGTCCTCACTTCGATAATGCAAGTGATGACAAAAAAAAGGACCGCTCTTTGGGAAAGTAAGTGATGACCTAAAAAAAATGCTCTTGAGTTCTAAAATGTAAGTGAAGAAAATTCAAGTGTGTTTCTTAAAACACAAAAAACACATGTTGTCTCAGTGCTGGAGGGGGGCTCAAGCTCCTGAACCCCCCTTGAGTATTCATCTATATGTGCTTTCTTGATTATTCTAAAGCTTAGGATTGTGTTAAGTGGGGAAAATTGTGGACTATACTGTGAGAATAAGGGATTCTTGAACAACTCTTTTTGGTCGTAAAAAACTCTACGAAGCTGCTACCTGCATAGTGAGGATCGACGACAAAATCTCATCCAGTTTTAAGATCATCAAAGGAGTGCAACAAGGGTGCAATTTCTCCCCGCTGTTATTTAATATTTACAAGGAATATTTTATTAGAAAAACCTTAGATTTATGGCAAGGAGATGTAGTTATTGATGGTGGTAGAACAACTAACTCACGTTATGCGGATGACACCACGCTTATTGCTAAAGGTGAGAAAGAAATTGAAAAAAATATACTAAAAGTTGAGTCGGCAAGTGAAGAGCTCTAAGTCTAAGTCTAAGCATATCAAAAACTAAACTAATTATCATAAACCGTTGGCCTACTAGTAATATTACTCATTTGCTTAGTATAGACGTCGCGAAGCGTTTCACATACCTGGGATCTGTTATTTCTAACTCAGGGATACTCAGAGAAAATATAATATCGTGTTGCTCTAGCCAAATCTGCTATGACGAAACTAACGAGGATAAATATCTACGTTTAAATGGCTTTCAATCGATGACCTATATCAAATTAACAAAATGATAAAAAATTTACGATTTAAAAATCAGACCATCCCTTTTTTGACCATAGTATTAAAGAATTGTGTATTCAGGCGTACAGACTATGTGTCTACATGAGTGATTGCATGACGGTTTCTTAGTTATACCTTCGAAAACCTAATAATAGTCATAGTTACTATAATATTTTGTATTTGTTCATAAGCCGCAGTTTAAACTTTCTAATTTAAGTGTAATTTGAATACATCCTCCAGAATATAATTGATCAAAAACCTGATATAATCTCTAGTGGCCATTAAATACTCCTAGTATATCCAGCGGATTGCATCCATAATCCATTAGTGTAGAGTCTCCGGTTAGCCTGCGGAAACGGTAAAAAGGATTTGTGTCGTCCGAACCGGGAAAGAGCTGGTAGCGGTCAGACATACTGTGTGTCGTTAACGCTAGTGCATATGCAGTCGTTGGCTGGGAGAATCGTTGGCCTGCTCGCTCAACAGAAGAGAATGATACGCATCTATCGTACTAGAATAATTACGATTGTTAAACTTCGTGTTAAATGTTACAATGGCTGGATTTAAGATATAAAATGGAATATTCTAGATATGTTACATGGAAAGCTTTACTGATTCAAGGCTGACGTTCATGAATTTTTTAATAAGAGTTAATTAATTGTGTTCAGTAAGCATTATAAAGAGAAGTATTTGCGAGACGTCTCAAGAAAACAACAATGGGAACATAGCACGCATTTTATTATGAATAAACTTTATAATATTTTATTCACTTTTTATTATTATCTCTCATCCAACTTTCTTGTTGTACTCGTTAATTATAGATTTGTATTTCTCTCATCTGTGCCTTCATATTTTCAGAAGAATATAAATATTTATGTATAACTAGGATATTTATTCAGCCAGTACCACCGGTACCTGCGTACAATACACATGTTCAATAGACAAAGTTGCAAATTTGACAATCGTTGTCGAACGAAAGTAATTTTCAATTAACTTACGTTGTGGAAAACTATAATAATGTCATACTATGCAATGGACACTCACACAAACCCTCTGTTTGTGGTTTTTCTTTTTTGGAAAATATTCATAAAATTTCCAATTAACAATTAGTTGTAGAATTTCCAATGTTTAAGCGCTTTTCCTATATTAATTTTGGTTTCTTTCAAATGTCTTCGAAATCTTCCCAATTAGTTCGGGGAATTCTAGTGCCCAGTATCATCGCTGGTGAGAGAACAAAAGGCTTCTCCTCTGCTGTCTTCCATTTTTCACTCGCTGTAGTTGGCCGTTTGTCGGAAAAGTCCAAATGAGGATTTGAGAGGATGAAGAGTGTGATCCGTACATTAAACCAGGCAGGTTGAATTAGTAATAAAGCAACATAGATGAAAGAAGTCACCTAGTAAGCCTTGAATTTTATTTTTAATTATTTAAAGTTGGCAATTCTGTGGTGTTTATCAATTTTGAGCATTTACTTTCGTAAACAATTATTTGAAACTATAAAACAACATATAATTCCTGAACAACATGGTTTTTTTTAGCGGCAGATCTGTCGAAACAAATTTAATCATTTACACACAACAGTTGTTGGAACATCTTGACCAAAGGGTACAAGTACTCAATCTACACAGATTTCAGTAAATGTTACGATAAAATTGACCACAATATTTTGATCACTAAATTTTTTTCTCTCGTTATTCACGGCGACCTTCTCAGATGGTTTATTTCATATATAAGTAATAGAAGTCAAGCGGTCACTATTAACGGTTTCACTTCTGATTTCGTATACATAACTTCCGGTGTCCCTCAGGGGTCCCACTTGGGGCCAATTCTTTTTTTAATTTATATCAACGACATTTCTAAAGTAATAAAACATGCAAATATCTTGTTATTCGCCGATGATATGAAATTATACTTTCCAATTAGGAGGCCATCGGATACCGCCCTCCTACAATCAGACCTTCAAGACGTATACCTTTATTTCTAACAAAACACATTATTTAACCTCGATAAATGCCAAATAATATCATTTACGAGAAACAAAAACGTACATTATTTTCAATATAATTTTAACGGTCAGGCTTTGAATCGGATATCAGTAATTAAAGATCTAGGAGTGCTTCAAAAATTTCTTATGAACTATATGTCGAATATATATTCAGCAAAGACTTAAAAATGATAGGTTTTATAATTCGCACTACTAAAAAAAATCTGTAAAAGCTTTTAAAAATCTTTACCTTGCGTACGTCTCTAGTATCTTAAATTATTCATTCGTTATCTGGAATAGTTCGTATGAAAAATACATTTTCAAAATTGAAAAAATTCAGAAAAAAGCCCTAAAGTATTTCTACTTTAAACGTTATGTCCAATACGATAACTACTACGATTCCTGTCTCGGAAGAAATATTCTACCGCTTCAAAAACGTCGTATTTTATCTGACATGTTAATGCTTTACTGAATAGTTAATAACATAACTTCTTCTAGCGAACTCCTACATCTTATAGAGTTTCGAATCCCTACATACAATACCAGAAGTACTAACCTATTCCATCAAACCAGTTCAAACACAAATTCATTCACTAACTCCATCATTAGACTTTCCACTACGTATAATCTCTTTTTTTCTCATATAGATATTTTTAATTATTCCAAATAACAAATTCCGGAAATTATGTATTAATAAATTGCATACTATAAGTGATCCTCAATCTTCTTCTATTTAATCTAGTAAAACAGTAAATATAAAACAGTAACTTGTAAACACTGTAAATTGTAAATGTGTGTACTTTACTGGGTCAGTCCCATCTGTGCTCCGATCATAATAAAATAAAAATAAAAAATATATTTTTACAAATATATGTTTATTTTGAATATAACCTCAAACTCGGACGTCAGATGTTAGTTAAATGATACTGGAGAGTTATATTATCAACCCAGTTTAAAATAAATACATTCCATGGCCACCTAGACGATTTTTTTCTTGATCATATTGTAATAAAGCTCATCCAAGTGCGCAAGTTACAAATTAATTGTTAACCGTAATAAACTTAAAAGAATCGTGCTTTATATGGACTGAGAAGCTTTGGTTGTTACAACCTAATTCAATTTCAGAATTATGAAAAAAAAGATAAAAATCAGAAATAAAACTAATTAGCAATTAATTTAGATTACGATTTTAAAAATATAAAGCTCGTTAATTTTTTCATTGCAAACGATAAAATTTCCGGACTTGGAAACAGGAAATAGAATATACGGATCTCGTGGTATGTTTTTAAAAAAGTAATAGAATTTGTAATCGCGGTTTTAATTAAAATTGACTTTAATATTGGTCGTTTTATATTTTTTTCTCCAATATCGATATTTGCGTGTTTATGTTTTTTAATTGATATTTGGTTTAGGTAAACTATTAGGTTAACTATTCCTGAACAGATGATCAAGAGGTCGGTAAATACTTTTTTTTTAAGTTATCGACAGGTTTCTAACCTTATATACCAAATATTTGTTTTTTATTTTTATACCCGTTAATTTAAACATATGGCAAGTTAGATAGTTTATTGGAACTTTTAAATTAATGTTTACGTTTTTAAATAAGCGTTCTCGATTGGACAAATTATCTCTGTGAGGTCAAACTTAATTTAAATTTTAACTCTACCGATTGCGGTATAACTTCTTAATCTATTTTGTTAGTCTCTTCCTAAAATGGTTGATAAAATATATATTCTTAATCCTATTAAATCATTTAAAAAGATCTTTAAAATATTTTATTATCTTGGAAGAGTCCTTCTTTTTCAATAACACCACCATCATACAATTTTTCACATGTCATTCGTTTCCATGATTTCATTGTTGGAATTTTAAATTTTCATATACCAAACCTGAAACATAAAATAACCCAAGCAAGGTACCTTTTCGCGACAACCTAAATAACGAAATTTCCATTTAGTTCCGCCTAATCGTTTGGAATAGTCTGTACTGTTATTTGTTTGAAAAGGTTGGTACTGTTCACTTAATTTTGTCCCCGATTGTATATAAATACAAGGGCCTTTTCTTATTAGGAGCCCTGGGCAGTTGCCCCGTTTGTACATGCGTAAAATGGGCCCTGCTTGGGGCACAAGAAATTCAAGACGGCTAAGAAGGTTGTGGAAGCAGTGTTTACTTGGATTCGCATGCAACCACGAAACTTTTTTCTGTAAATATTAGTTGGCTAAGCGTTGGGATAAGTGTTTATTAAAACAATATTTTTAAATATTCTTGTTTCATTTACTTTGTGTTATTGCTGTATAAAAATGTCTAGGTCAAATCTATATTCCCTTCGTAATTTATTATTAATATAAAGAAAATATTCATAGTTTGTCATTTTAATATTATGTATTTTCTCAGAAACTTCCCCAAAGATAACAAAATAAAACCTATCATATCACAAATTCAAATCCTTTCTCTTCCCTTGAATGGCCTGTGAAGGATAATCTGGGTGGTCGGAAGTAAGGTATAAGCCAGGCTGGGGAAGGGCAGGGTTGGAAACACGGTCCATTTACCGCGTATGCGGACCGAAGCGGTCGGTCTCCCAACCCCCTTACTGAACCCGGACTGTAATAAGGCAGACCATTAATGCACGCTTTGATTGATGCTGCGACCACTCACGTAAGATTTTACTCTCCCTCAAGATTTGACTGATTAATATTGATTTGTTACAGTATTATTACTATTAGGGTTACAAGGTTAAATTTTGTTTGAGGATTTGGTAAATAAATGTGTACTGGAGTGATCATATTGTTAAATGTAGATAAGGTAGCATGCGCATAGTCACAATATCCTGTGTTATTTTAGAACCTAATTATTTAACAACACTTTACCTAGTAATCTCACCTATGCTTTTCTTAACACAGTTTCTTTTTGTATTAACAAGACTAATAAACTTAACATCCAGCTGGTATAATAATAGAAATAGGAAATAATTTTACGCAGTTTTTTGGTCAGAAACGTTTATTTAAGGGGTATGGTTAATTTTGCATTTTTTAAGCATATTTTTAAGAACGATTTGTGGAAATCTGGTAAAGGTAAGCTAAATGGGTGAAAGTCTATCTTAAAGAACAACACTTGAAGAGTATTGCGTTAAATTTTTATTGAAAAATATTGAAAAATGAGCCATTGGCGTCATTTTTTAATAAACACTGCAAAAAAAAAGTTGATTTGCGGTGTACACGATATCTAGTGATACAATCATCTGAAACATATAATTCAAAAAGTTTTGGTTAGTTTAAAAGTTTCTTCAGGTAGTGACGTCGAGTTTTTTTTTATTAAATTGAGTTTTAAATTTTTGGTACGACTTTAAAGTCAAAAAATCGAAAAAAAAACGTAAAAAATCGTGTTTGGTAATCGGAAAAATGGTTATAAAAAAAAATATATTCAAAATAAAAGCAAAAACTCAACATCACTACCTAGTAAAATGATTTATAAAGAAGTGAGCAAAATTTCAGAAAGATCCATTCATTAGTTTTTGAGTTATGATGTACACCGCATCAAAAAAAGCTATTTTTCAGAAAACGCGTTTAAAAATAAAGAATGTTTTTTTATTAAATAAATATTAAAATTTTTTCCTCTACTTACATAGAATCATCAATACCAGGTCCATACAATGAAAGGCCTTCAGCCCTTCAGCTTGAGTATAAAGCAGCTGATATCGGTATTAAAGCCACATGCGCACAAAAGCGATACAACGCCACATACATACGATAGGCGCGAAAAAACAAATAATAGGTACTAGTATTAAAATGAGTATATCTCAGTCAATTTTGCTCCGATTAACTTGATGGGAATTTTAATGGGATACTCTTGAAGATATATACAATCGAATAAGCCAATAAAAAAAAATTTTAAAAAATCATCAAAAATACCATACCCCCCCCCCCTTAAGCAACACAACGTTTCGCCAACAACATTGTTGGCTTCCTCAGGTGCTATAACAACAATATACAATAAAGTAACAATCTTTAATAAACGTTTGCTTAAATAAACGTTTCTGTCCAAAAAGGTGAGTGAAATTATTTCCTATTTCTACTATTAACAAGACTGTGACAAAGGACTGTTTTTTTAATTTCAACGGGTTTTTATTAGTAAATAATTCCTTATATTTGTTATCAACCAACTTTGCCTTTTTTTCTACAAATTTCATCCTTGACGACCTAATATATATATAGATTTAAATAATATGTCCGATAATTATTTGAATAATTTGAGAAATTCTCATTTATTTTCCACATTTTTCAATTTTAGTACATTAGTAAAATGGGGAGGGGCGTAATGTGCTGCTTCGTTACACATCTCAGAAGTGCACTTCCACGGTATAAAGCTCTATCTGGTTCACTCAGTGCTGCTGTACAATGTACAGTCATATTGCTCAAAGGGTAAAACTTTGCCAAAAATAGGTCAAATAATATCCTGATTCTAATGTTAGTAAATTACTCAACTTCAATATGAAATTAGGATTTGTTATACAATCGAGTAACACTCTGGTAGCAGAGGTCAAACAAAAGTTATTAATTCATCGGGTTTTCCTCTTGAGGAAAGAAGTGCGGAAGTGGATAGTATAGGGGGGGTGGGGGACGAAAAGGGTACAAGTCTCTCGAGTGTGGGAACTGTAGCGTTACAAGAATGAAATGTATAAAAATAATTTACAGGTAACTCGGAGTAAACGAACCGAACGAAGGTTTAATAATGAGCCATTTGAATATGAATTAGACGGAAGTCAAGGTTAAGCCTAATTAAAATTGCACTGTTTCAATGAGTTTAATTTGTGATGCTTCATATTTGATGAGGGAATATTTATTATGTAAGAGGCGGTTGGAGAATTAAAATCTTCTGATATTCTCTAGATATTAACGTACATTTTACATATACAATTCATTACCATTTTAATATTTATCGTTGTTGGCAATAAACAAGCTCGCTAAGTGACAAACTCTGACTACCTCTAATGGGAATTGATGATGGTACATTCACAAGAATTGAATCTCTTTCAACGCTCAAACATTAGCAAACCTTCAGCTTAAACATAAGGGTTTAATAAACAAAATGGAAATTTTTTCTACTAAAGTTCTTTCACAATAAGTATAAAAGGACGTAGTAATTGATAAATTCACCGTGTTGCCAGATTTTTCTTTACAAATTTCAAAAAAGTTAGGTTATATTCAACTACTTCTAAAAAGAAAGTGAAAACCTATATTTTCTAGGGAGTAAAGAGGCTAACACGAGGGCTACCTTTTAAGTTTTTACAAAAACTAATAAAGAAAAAAAATTTTTTTTGAACGAACTATTTTATTGCTTTTGAAAATATTCGCCTTTAAGACTTACACATTTTGCATGCGTTCAAACCAAGTCTCGAAACATTTTTTCCAGTCTGAAGTTGGTATCTCAAAAACATGGTTTTCGAAGACAGTTTCTTGAGGTGATGAAAATCGCTGTACACGCATTTTTTGTTTGACATTAGGGACCAAAAAAAGTCGTGGATAAATCAGGTGAATACGAGCAATTGATGAGTATGCAAAAATGTATTTTAACAACAATTATTAAGCAAAACCCATATTAATTACTAATATTTTCTTTACCTTTTTTAATGTATTCGATAGAAATATTTATGGTTGAACATAAATAATTCATAATTCAATTTCTATGCCATAAATCATCTCTAACTCAAAATCTGGGAAAGCATGAATTTTTTAAATATTTTTTTCATAATTCTCACCCCAAAATTAGACTAAAATTATATTTTGGCTAAAATCGGAATCAACAAAATTTTGACCAAAATTTTCAACATTTTGGAATTTTAATAATCAGACAGACTTTATATTTTACTCATGCTGTTCAATCGTTCAAAATTTAACAAAAATTTAAGTTCATATATTATTTGTTGATTATGTTGTATTATTATTATTATGTTTTTTTAAATTCGTTACTACTTATGAATTATTTACAAATACAGGGATTTCCTTAAGTACTAGTGCAGAATCTTCCTGAGGAATAAATTAAATATCGATTTCAATACAGTCCTCTTCTTTATAAGTTTTGTTAGTATCAATTAATTTTAATACATTTGGTGGTAGATCATATGTATCACAACACGAATTATGCCTTTTAAGGCCATATCTTATATACAATATTGCGTTTGTAATTTTATCTGTCAGTCTATTCCTTAATTTATTTTTTACGATATTCATTTTACTAAAAAGTCTTTTGACATCAGCATTCGAATGGGGTAGTAATAAAGTAGACTTTACAAGTTCAGTCAGTTCTTTAAAAGAATTTACTCCAACTGCATCCTTGTAAACATATACTTCTGACCAGAAATCTTGAGATTAACATTTCTTAAAAATATTGCCCTATAACATTTGTTATAATTTGTGTACATTTTGTACGGTGTAGTTTGAAACCTCCAGATTTGCTGGAATTTTCATATTTGTAAGTTGTCATGAGCTCTTCTTTAATGGTTTGAAGCAGGTTTTTGTTAAACAAAATTATCAACAGTCTCACTTAATCTGTAAAAGTAACTAGAATTGAAAATCTAGTTCCGCCTAAACCAGAGAAACAGACTTTATATGAATTTTACAAGTATATTTATTTTATACAAGTATATTTTATATACAAGTGTCTCAAAAGAAATTTTATATTTAGTGGATCGATTAAAAAAAAAAGTAAGCCGTATATAGAAAAAATGTTTATTAATTAATAAAATACACTTTTTGGGGATTTATTTCTTAACAATAATATCGTCTAAATGTAGACCCTCGCGTTCTCGGCACTCATTTAATCGAACAGTAAACTTACTCATGACGTCTCGGCAGGTGGACTCAGGGATGGCTGCCATTTCGTGACGGATATTTTCTTTCAAATGCGCCAGTGAAGTCGGTTTATTGGCGTAAACTTTAGATTTAAGATAACCCCATAGGAAAAAGTCCATAGGGGTTAAATCTGGACTGCGTGGAGGCCAATTTATGTCACCTCTCCGGGAGATCAATTTGCCTGAGAAAATTTCACGAACACGTGGCAGAGACATATTGGACGTGTGTGAAGTTGCTCCGTCCTGTTGGAACCATGTTCTTTGGTTATAGCCAGGAAAGTTTTGCAGTTCAGGTACCAAGAAGTTGTCTAACATCTCCACATAACGCTCTGAATTCACTGTAACTGCACGCCCCCTTTCGTCTTCAAAAAAGTAAGGGCCGATAATTCCTTGCGCCGACATCGCAGCCCATACGGTCACTTTAGGCGAATGTAGGGGTTTCTGATGTTTGCGTTTCGGATTCGTTGCACTCCAGTAGCGGCAGTTCTGCTTATTTACGTGGCCATTAAGATGAAAATGAGCTTCATCCGAAAACAAAATGTTGGTAAACGTTGAAAATCGCTCAATCACCTGATTTACGAAATTAAGCCTCTGACTGGCATCTTGGGGCTTTAATTCTTGCACCAATTGAATTTTGTAGGGGTGCAGCTTTAGGTCATAATGCGATGTAATGATGATCTATGCACATTTAAAGCACTTGCGCGCTTCCGAATTGAAAGGTTCGGGTCGTCACGAACAGACTGATTAACATTCTCCACGTTTTCTACCGTTCTTGACGACCTAGGTCGCCCGGATTTTGATTTATCCAGCGTTGTACCAGTCTCTTCAAACTTTTTAACCCAATGTCGAATGAGAGGAATGCTTGGCGCATCATTTAAGTGGCGAAAACCTCGAATACTGCAGAATTTTCTACGCGCTACAGTCGCCGAATCACCGTTTTTGTAAAACTGTCGCACGGATAACGCGCGGTCTGCTCCCGAGAAACGCTCCATAGCGACTGAATTCCCAAGAGCCAGGCTACCGATTGACATAACCCCCGCGCCCCTCGGATACGTTGCGTTCACGCAGTAAGCTAAATAAATATAAAATTTCTTTTGAGACACCTTGTATAAAAAAATCACTATAAAACGCGCCAGATTATAAAGAAAAACACTGTTATTGAGCGACCGCGCAAATTAAACTAAAAGAACGCAATACCTGGTAAAAAAACACCAATATTAGTACTAAAAGCGCCAAGTTGGCAACAGTGACAGCTACTTACAGAGGCTAGGCAAACACATGTACGAATATATATAATTAATATGGCTGTATAATTTGACCAACACAGCTAGGTACTTTGACTATGCAGATGCAATTGCGTGTGCAATATTGAACATATGTTGTTTCAACAGTACTCTGAACATAACTTTTCTAACACATAACTTGTCCAACTGACCATTCAACAAGTTAAATTTAACCATTAATTAATTCGTAACATTTACATCCATTAACGAACTAACAACAAATTAAATAAAACCACTGCACATTACAATTGCTAATAGACCAACTAAATACAGTGTATCAATGATAATGAAACACGCAACACTCCGTCTCAAGTTCAATGTCTGTATTGTTTATGAAGCTGTTTCTTCACCTCTACTACGCTAGGAAGCACATCAAGGATATCTTATCTTAACAAATTACAAAATAAAAACTAATGCAAGCAATCATTGGAATCATCGTTACGTGACGGCATACGCGAAGGTGTTTCAATAAATGTTTTTTCCACGACTATATAGATATACGTTCATTACACCTGTCAGTGATTAGTAAATGTAGCACATTCCCCACTCCTTTTTATTACACACCGCTGACCTGTTACGTAATGAGCTCATAACGTATTTCACAACAGAAAAATATTTCGAAAAAATTTATTGAACAAAAGTTGCTATAAAATCAATAATTAATAACTTTTATTTGAGACGTTTTTTGATAAAACGAAAAATTTCGAATAATTTTTGTAAAATTTTTTCCAAGTCTCAATTTTTTTCATACTTGTATGTAACGTTTCCATGGTCATGATAAATAATATCTCTGTTAGAAAATATTATGCCGAGTTATTTCTACTCTGCTGCTAGAATGTATTTTATATAAGTACTTTATGACGGCGGTCGGTCCTGTGGTGGCCACAGCTGATTTTTTTAATTTGACTTGACTCTTTCTGGGAGGGGGCCCGTTAAATACCTATGGCCTAGGGCCCTTACATTTCATAAGACGGCTCTGGTTATAGAAGAAGTATTAATATCTTATAGGTATCATATAAGAGTAAAATAATTTCTTATTAATAATGTTTTAGTATGTAACTCTGCGATTTCGCAATCTGAATTTTTGTCTGATTCCCATTTCCCAGGATTATACATTAACAATACTGGAAATGATATTGTCTACGACTGTACTCATAAAAATTAAAATACGGATTAAAATCAAAACATTTTATTGGAAAAAGAATTACAAAAAATACAGAAAACATCAAGTTGTTAAATATTAAAAAAAAAAGAAAAGCTTTTCGTCACATAAAAATTTAAAAATGTAAGTGAACCGAAAGGTCATTACAGAAGATTATCTCATCATATTCCGGTTCTAAAGTACGTTTAAGCATTTTACGGATCAGGAAACATGACAAAAAAAAGTCTTTTCGTCCCCACAAACAAGGAAAATAAAATTCGAATACGTTGGCAAGCTTTGGTGTCCCGCGGGACAGAAAAAGAATTGCAAAGGCTTAGGACATCCCGGCTGAATTAAATATGTCCTACATGTCCGCTGAAAATGCACTTCTCTAAGGTACATTACCTGAAAAAGATCAATTCATAGACAAGTACGAAATTTGATAGAATACTGATAGCTGAAATGCATTTTTCAACGAGATTTATCCTTCCAAATCACGTGGATTACGTGGGAACATTAAAGATGCAAAAAGTTTTAACAAGAATAGAATGTAATGGAGTAAAATATTATAAATTGTATGAATAATGTCACTATCGCATTTCGCCTAGATTCGTTTAATTCTGCTAAGCAGGGACCTGAAGCTGAATATATTTAGGTTCAGGTGCAATATGTTAATTTCGGTTGGGTTTCAGGTTCAAGTTTAAATACATATTTTTTTAAAGGTTCAAGAACCTAATTTTTTTCAGATTCGGGTCCAGGTTCAATGAAAATTTTAAATAAATTATAAGTACAAAATTATGCTTAATTTATTTGATAATCACCGGACATAAAAATTATAATTTGTTGTCAAATTAACAAAATAACCAATTTCAGTTTTGATTTTTTTTTTGTCATCGTTCGGGACCTCCAGGTTAAGAACCGCTGCTCTATACCACTGGTGGTTCGTGAAAACGTCTGATGGAGGTGCTACAACCAGAAGTATAATTGAGTCTTTAAATCATTCATTCTTTATTTATTTATTTTGAAATTTGTTTTTCAACAAAATTAACACCGAGTGGACGAAAAAGAGAAAAAATATGATAATTATGATATTCTGGCTTTAAGATTACTTTTAAATACATTTAAGGACATTATAGAACAAGTTCTATTTTTCATCAATTTTTTAGGGAATTCTAGGTATATTTTTATCTGTTAAGGTATCGCCAACTGTTTAGTTGTAGCATAACCTCCAAATATATATTTTGTGTTTCGTTTTCAAATGTGACATAACCTCGAACGTTCTAATTTACCATCATCTAGGTTATTTCTTTTGTTTTTGTTCACAGCTCGTAACTTTGTGAAGATTTTTTCAATATTTTCATTTTGATAAATATGTCAACATGTTTTACAGTTGGTAATGTAAAAGTTTTCAAAAAAATTGATAAATTAATTGATGTGATAAATAATTGACACTAGTGTGGTTTTTTAATAAAAAATTAAGTAAATCTAGAGACGGAAAAAGTGAAAAATATCATAAATGTCTGTAATATTTAAATTAATTTAATTTTATGGTGCTGCAGCTTCAAAGGTCTTATGTACTGGCCACCACAGCTATATACTATTATCTGGCATATGGAATGATAAAAATTCAGTAGCTTTGAACAATATATTTAATTAACAATGCTGTTTATACAGCAAGAGAGCGAATTTAATATTTGGTGTTAACAAAGGGAAGTTGTAACAATAATTCAAAATCCCACTAATTATAGTATGACAAATTTCAAATATTCATCGCTCTAATATAAATCTCATCTCTTTATATTTCAATTAATATCCCAAAATACCTGTCTAATATTCTCAAACAGAATTAATAATAGGAAATCGAAGTGTTATTAAACATCAAACAGTACGAATGAGAAGTGATCTGGCGTGTTCGAAGTGGACTTTGGTCCAACTAGATCTGTCGACAGTTTCAAAGCTAGTATTCTCAACTAATACCTACCACAAACTGACCGGCAATGTCCAACCGTCATGTCTTACAATTGTCTTACTCTCAATGTCGAATATTCACACAAGAGCAGATATCTACGTTGATTAACAACGGGTAATTGCACTACTTCAAACAACAAGTAACTACCACGTGAACTAAACATAGTTTAATCAACAGATAACTGCAATTCAATCAATGAAAGAAAATCAAAACTCAAAGTTGCGACATCCAGGTATCTACCTTTGTTTTTATATACCGTGTGTACAAAGAAACGCCGAACATTTAATTTAAAAATTAAAATAATAAAAAATATTTCACTTTCAAGCCGTACCTACTTGAAAGTACTTGAAAATGACATATTTTTAATCATCTTATGCTCCAAGCTACAGATAGCTCAAGAATTAAGATGTAAAAGTGTTTAAATCAAAATGGAAGGCACTTTAAACACTTGTAAATGAAAATACTTTACTTTCAAGTCGTTATAGAGCAACGGTCCCCAACCTGTGCTCCGCGTGCACTTCTCAGGGGCTCCGCAGCAGTTCCAGGATATAAAATAAATAAAAATTGAATAAAATCAAAAGTATTAGAAATAAAAAACAGAATCAAAATAATAAAACTGGAAATGACAGTCTGAAAGAAAATTGGCCAAGTTGTATGTATGTCCAAGTGATTTCTGACTTTAGCCGGTTTATGACTCTATGACTAGCTGGAATGTGATCGGCGAGATGCATTTTTGTTTGAATAATCTGCGTGTATTTTGATTATTTGCTTCATTTTATAAAAATCTGTCAATATGTGAACTTTGAAAGAGAAAAGTGAATTTATATTAACTAAAAAATCTAACCCCTCCCCCGTAACATTACTTCTAAACACCATTAATTTGTAAGACATAGGGTAGGCCTAGGGGCTCCGTCATAGAAATTGATTTAAAAAAGGGCTCCGCAAGTAAAGAAGGTTGGGAACCACTGGTCTAGAGAAACATTGGGGCTTTAATCGTGTAAAATGTTTTGAGATAATGACAATTTTTTGAATGACATAATTTACGTTATTTGTGAAAATTGTAAAATAAAAAAAATCACAACTCAAAAATGGTTAAAGATAGCGAGCAGCGGTTAAAATTTTTGGATTCTAGTTTATTTAGTCTCGAAAAAAATTGGGACTTTAATCGTTTAATGCGTTTTGAGATTGTGACAATTTTTTTTATGGCATATTTTACATAATTTGTGAAAATTGTGAGTTTAAAAAAATCACAACTCAAAAACGGTTAGAGAAAACAACCTGACGCTAGAATTTTTGGATTCCTCGATAATTTATTAGGTCTAGAAAAACTTTGAGGCCTTACTCGTTTTGCGTATTTTGAAATTATAACAAATTTTAATATGGCGTGATTTATGGAAATATTCATCTTCGCATGGATATATCTCAAAAACGAAATGCAATAAAGACATGCGGTTGAAATTTTTGAAATCTTAAGGTCCTAATTTACTTGTAACCAGATTTTGAAACAAAAAAATTTTTGGAAGTTTTTTCATTTTTTTTTAATTTTTATTGAAAATTTTGAAAATTGCTAACTAAAAAATGATTAGGGATATAAATATGCGGCTTGAAATTTTAAAATTCTACAACACTGTTTAGTCTAAGAAAAAAATTGGGCTTAAATAAACATATTATTAAGTTTTGTAGGGGCAGTAATCCAAAATCCTTGAAAATGGCCAAAAATCGAAGAAATCGTAAGGGGTAGGCCTTAAAAAAATCGTGATTTTGAAGTAAAAAAATTTTGTCTCCAATTTTATTGAAAATTGGTACAAATATGCATTTTTGGTCAGAGATTAAGAAAATTTGGTCCATTTTGAAATTTGGGCAAAAGTTTTGGAATTATAGGCAAAAAACTGACCTAAATCAGCTCTAACTCAAAAACTAGGAAAGCAAGAATTTTTTAAATATTTTTTTCATAATCCTCACCTCAAAATTAGCCTAAAACAATATTTTGGCTAAAATCGGAGTCAGAAAAATTTTGACCAAAATTTTAAAAATTTTGGAAGATTTTTTTTTTTATTTTTGTTCGAAAATTGGTATACTTGTATATTTTTAGCCTTAGATCACAAATATATGATCAGTTTTGAGTTAAGGTCTAAAATTAGCCAAATAAAATCACTTATTTTTACCTGATTATGTATTTTTCTTTTTTTTTACTATGTATTAATTTTCCACTATGTATTTTTTCTACTAAGTTTTTTCTTTATTATGTATTTTGTTTTATGTTATACTTTTTATTTGCTATTTGGATTTTTTATCTGTAAGTAAATTTCGTAAATAAATAAATAAATAAATAAATAAATAAATAAATAAATAAATAAATAAATAAATAAATAAATTAGCCTAAAACTATATTTTGGCTAAAATCGGAGTCAAAAATTTTTTGATTATATTTTGCTATAATGCTACATAAAATATTTAATAAACACACTTATGATTATGTTAATATTTGGAATTTGGAATGTATACAATCCACTACAAGTTCTAACTTGTTTTAACAAATAAAATAAATCTAAATTGTATTATCTCTTTCTAACATTTAACACTTGTTAATGCAAACAAATAAATACATTAATAACAAGCTACTTCAAATAAAACCAAACTTAACCATGAATAAATTTGTCAAACTGATGACCAAATTATACATTATTAAAATATGACTTGTTTTCATCACAGACTAAATCCATAAAACGTTTTACAAGAAAAGTAGATCAAGAAAATATCTTATGTTTGTGACAAACTTCATAAAAACGGAACTTAATCAACTATTTCAATAACTATTGGTTTAAATGGAGTAACTCGATTGTTTTGAAAACTTGTTCTATAGAGTAAATGAAGATGGATTATGACAGTGACCACAAAACTGTTTGCAAACTACTTTAAGATGAGAGAATTTTAAATAAAAGATCTTTCAGAAAATTATGTTTTAAAAAGACAAAAGGTAGAAGCTATGAAAAGAATATTGTCGTAAATGGATGACAATGATTTAATTAAAGTTTAAGTTCTATTTTTCCTAGGAGTATTTTTAGAAAAATACTTTGGATTGGTTGTTAGAAAGCAGGTTTACTGCGCTGCATATATTGAGTTGATACAGTCTGTATAATAAGACTTACATGCTAATTCATGATCAGGCATATGCACAAATAATAAACAGATTCAAACATGATAATCAAAACCTAATATGCCCGTTAATAAAAATTGTTTAGTTAGCGTTTTGTCTTTCAGTAATGCGGTTGTGTAATAATGAGTGCTATTTATGCAAAACGTTTTGAAGCGGTATTTTTCTGTACCCACCCAAAAGGACCAAAAATGTCCTTTTCAAGTGCAGCAAAATATATGCACAAGTCAGTAGACTTTGTGAAGTATTGGGTGAAATGTTATAAAACTAATAAAAATGTTGACGATTTACCTAATCGTAGATTAAAAATGTGACCACTAAAAACAAGATAAAGTTATTTTTAATATTTTTAACCGTTGTAGGCCATCATGTGGTTATCTTATCTTCCTTGATATCTATCTTCCATAGTTTTATGACCTGATGGAATCTTTCCCCCGGTTCTTCACTAAAATCACCAAGTAAGTGGTCATAATACAACCGAGAATATTAAAGTTGGAAAGCATATTTTCCACTAATTCTCTGCCTTATGATTTTCAAGAAAATTTTATACTGCTTGAATAAATGAACACCAAGAATTAGATTCAATCTCATTTATTGATGCGGTTGGATTGGATTGTGGATCTTCAGTAGGTTGCCTTATCTAAGGACCATCAAATATTCTGGCTTTCAGTTTTTCAGAGTTAATTCCAGAAAATTTACGTGTCAAGTAGCCTACACAAAGTCCATTTCGATTCAAAGCCTTCAAAAATTGCTACATAAGCCCAAACTTGATATGCAAGGGTGGAAATATAATTTTCTCTCTCGCAGCCAAAGGTTCGTTGACAACGTTTTGTTTTTCTTGAATTATGACATTTCTTAATGGAAATCACCCAATTTCTGTTAACCCAGTGCTGATCCTTTGCTCTGCTGTTCCAAAGACATAAAAAACAAGGATATTTTGTATATCCACTTTGCTGTTCAAGGAGGAAGTTTACCGTTTTTAGATAAAAAAATCTCAAAAACTAGAGCTGCTAGGAAAAAGAGTCGGGTATTTTTGGAATCAGCACATCAAAAATATCCAAAATCAGTTCTTACTTTTCCGGCACCAAGATAAAAAAATTATTTTGTTGGGCAGTGTTATTGATTGAATAAATTAAAAAATTTAATATTATAAAAAGGCCAAACTTATGCATTAACTTAATGTAATGATTGTGGAAACAATCAGCATTAAAAAATCATTGAAAATAATAAACGAAAAAAACTGCCAAAATATGAATTACGTCTTAAAAAAAAAAAAAGCGTCTTAAAAAGTAAAGGAAAAATATACCCAAAAACAAAATCATCCAGGACCCTCAAGAACTAATTTATCACCTAAAAGAGAGTAATACAAAAATAAAACTAATCTGGATACCATCGCACATAGGCATAGCAGGCAATAAAAAGGCCGAAATCGCAGCCAAAGAAGCATTCAGAAATGAAAATACTACAAGCACCAAAATCCATCTTCGTTAAACCATATCGTGATATTTCGTGATATCACGACGTGACTCACGGGCAGCGTTGCCAGATTATTATTTTACCAAATCGGGATTTTTACCAAATAAATATAAAAAAATCGGAATTAAGGCGTAAAAAGCGGGACAATCTAATAAAATGTACAGTTAAAAATATTTCAAAATGTGAATCTTAAAGTGGGCTAACCAAATTTTTTTTATAGAAAAAGAGTATACTAAAAAAAAAGGTCTTACTCCCAAAATAGAAGTGACGAGAACAAAAAAGGTCTTCACTCCCAAAATAGAACTGATGAGAAAAAACGAAAAAAAGGTCCTCACTCCCAAAATATCTGTGACGATAAAAAAAAAAAAAAACGTCTTCACTCCCAAAATAGAAGTGATGAGCAAAAAAAGGTCTTTACTTCTATTCTAAAAAATCTGGTCAGCCTAAACTGATGCCATTTTTAATCACGATTTATTTCTTTTTGAGTAATTCGTGAATTTAGCTATCCCGCGCGGGACAATCTATTCTTGTTCATAAAGCGGGACGTCTCGCAAAAATCGGGACGTCTGGCAATACTGCACACGGGTCACGTCGTGCGTGAATTGAAATTTTAGTCGTGAGTGTGCTTGAAGAGGAATTTTATTTATTCATTGCGTTATCGGGTGTGAGTTTAATTTTCACACTGGTTAGCGGGCGTAATCGTGACACAAAAATCGCTCACGAACCCATCTACACCCTGAATGTGGTCGCGTGGGTACGATGCAAATCCAGGTTGCAGCGCCACTGCTATTACGCATCAAACAAAAACGGCACCAAAACAAAATCGACCGAAAATTATACCAACATCCTGGATTACGGTGAATGTACCCCAACAAGTTAATCAATATAAAAATTAAATTATATTAATTAGTATACATACAAAAGAAATAATGGCTAAGTAGTCCATTGTAAGACAAGTTTGTTTATAATTACAAGATTTTTTCAAAAGAATATTATACGAGCACGTCTAATTAAAATTATTTAAAAACATCTCACAAAAATGTAAAATCTCTGATTCATTAATCCTGACAAAACATGTTCCTTAAAAAAACATTTTCATAATTTTCTTAATGATAACCAAAAGGAATAAAATTCTCTTGTTACTTTTGGCAAGATAAAAGCATAAAATACAAACATACCTATTGTCTTAAAGTTCGGTTCACGTTATGAAGCTTTACCGGTCTTATCGATGTTGAAACTTAGACGTAACAGTAACGGGTAAACGCAGCAGTAATTCAGTAACAAACTCACCTGTAACAATGAAATTGCAAAACTTTAGTAACACATTAACTTGATTACAACCAACGGAAAATAAACACAAAGTATAGATTAAAAATAAAGCATTAAGAATTGGAAGCGAGCCCCAAGATATTGTAGACAAGCGGGGAATTAATAATAATTGGATTGAACCTGTATAGTTTTTTATCATTTATTTATCTTTGGCGTGTATTCATTTTCCCCGATACATGGAAAAGGTTAATTTGTAAAATGGTCAACATGTATAAATCTATTATACACAAAATGTAAAATTCTTAATCCCGCACGAGTTAAACAAAATATATAAGTTTTTGTTCTTTATCTACAAGGAGTCTCAAAAGAAATTTTATATTTATTTAGCTTACTGCGTGAACGCAACGTATCCGAGGGGCGCGGGGGTTATGTCAATCGGTAGCCTGGCTCTTGGGAATTCAGTCGCTATGGAGCGTTTTTTCGGGAGCAGACCGCGCGTTATGCGTGCGAGAGTTTTATAAAAACGGTGATTCGGCGACTGTAGCGCGTAGAAAATTCTGCAGTATTCGAGGTTTTCGCCACTTAAATGATGCGCCAAGCATTCCTCTCATTCGACATTGGGTTAAAAAGTTTGAAGAGACTGGTACAACGCTGAATAAATCAAAATCCGGGCGACCTAGGTCATCAAGAACGGTAGAAAACGTGGAGAATGTTAATCAGACTGTTCGTGACGACCCGAAGCTTTCAATTCGGAAGCGCGCAAGTGCTTTAAATGTGCATAGATCATCATTACATCGCATTATGCACAAAGACCTAAAGCTGCACCCCTACAAAATTCAATTGGTGCAAGAATTAAAGCCCCAAGATGCCAGTCAGAGGCTTAATTTCGTAAATCAGGTGATTGAGCGATTTTCAACGTTTACCAACATTTTGTTTTCGGATGAAGCTCATTTTCATCTTAATGGCCACGTAAATAAGCAGAACTGCCGCTACTGGAGTGCAGCGAATTCGAAACGCAAACATCAGAAACCCCTACATTCGCCTAAAGTGACCGTATGGGCTGCGATGTCGGCGCGAGGAATTATCGGTCCATACTTTTTTGAAGACGAAAGGGGGCGTGCAGTTACAGTGAATTCAGAGCGTTATGTGGAGATGTTAGACAACTTCTTGGTACCTGAACTGCAAAACTTTCCTGGCTATAACCAAAGAACATGGTTCCAACAGGACGGAGCCACTTCACACACGTCCAATATGTCTCTGCCACGTGTTCGTGAAATTTTCTCAGGCAAATTGATCTCCCGGAGAGGTGACATAAATTGGCCTCCACGCAGTCCAGATTTAACCCCTATGGACTTTTTCCTATGGGGTTATCTTAAATCTAAAGTTTACGCCAATAAACCGACTTCACTGGCGCATTTGACAGAAAATATCCGTCACGAAATGGCAGCCATCCCTGAGTCCACCTGCCGAGACGTCATAAGTAATTTTACTGTTCGATTAAATGAGTGCCGAGAACGCGAGGGTCTACATTTATACGATATTATTTTTAAGAAATAAATCCCCAAAATTGTATTTTAATAATTAATAAACATTTTTTCTATATACGGCTTACTTTTTTTTTAATCGATCCACTAAATATAAAATTTCTTTTGAGACACCTTGTATATCAGTGATTCCCAACAATATGTTTGCCAGAAGTCATCGAGAAAATCAGGAAAAACAACCAAAAACGTCGCAAAAATTAACGCATAGACTTTCATGACACCAATGTTTCGAGAATTGGTTTGAACGCATGCAAAAGTGTATAAATCTTATAACCGGTTGCTAAAGTAAGAATTATCCCTAACTCAAGTAAAAATCATTTGTTTTTGTATGTTGTAACATATAAAAACAAATGATTTTAACTTGAGTTAGAGAAAACTCTTACGTTAGCAACCCGACATTAAAGGCGAATATTTTGAAAAACAATAAAACAGTTAGTTCAAAAAAAAAAAAATCTTTCTTAGTTTTTGTTAAAACTTAAAAGGTAACCCTCGTACAGTTCGAGGATGTTAGAAAGAGATTAGGACTGTGCTATGATCTGTCAGTTGCTTTAGGTGACGACAGGGTACTCATTGACAGGCTGATAATCTTCCAACGAGTAACGAATTATTTGTTTTATGTTTGTAGTTTTGCACCTTATTTTAATGTGTTTTGGTCCGTGACATCTGATTGTAATTGGCCCCTTGGATGCTCTTATCATATCACTCTGTGTCTATTTCTCGAACAAAGAAATTTAACTAACCGAACAGGAATAACATTTAATAGAAATTGTTTCTATTAATTGCCATTCCTGTTGATTTCGTACTTAACCATTATTAGCAATTCTAAAGGGTGTTTTTTTTAGAGGTATAGAACTTTAAGTTGGCATTACTGTTCAAGATGGCGACCGATTTAACAGCTGTCAAGTGATTTATTCTCAGTTTGGTTTGGCAATTCATCATGAATAGACTCACGCCTGAACAACGCTTGCAAATAGTGCAATTTTATTTCGAAAATAATGGTTCTGTGCGGAATACGTATCGCGCACTACGTCCATTTTATCGTCGACAAAATCGTCCATCAGAGCAGTTAATTCGATTAACCATGGAACGTTTTCGCACCACGTTTACTCTTATTGATAACTCGCATCCCCAGAGACGCCGTTCGCGCTTTATGGGCTGGTGGAATCATTGGTCCGTACTTCTTCAAAAACGATGATGGCCAGAACGTTACAGTCAATGGTGATCGGTATAGAGCCATGATTACTAACTTTTTCATTCCTGAATTGAACAGCCATGATGTCCAGGAGCTGTGGTTCCAACAAGACGGCGCAACATGTCACACAGCTCGTGCCACAATCGATTTATTGAAAGACACGTTTGGTGACCGCCTAATTTCACGTTTTGGACCTGTGAATTGGCCTCCAAGATCTTGTGATTTAACACCGCTGGACTACTTTCTGTGGGGCTATGTAAAGTCATTGATCTATGCGGATAAGCCACAAACGCTTGACCATTTGGAAGACAACATTCGCCGTGTTATTGCCGATATACGGCCACAAATGTTGGAAAAAGTCATCGAAAATTGGACGTCCAGATTGGACTACATCCGAGCCAGCCGTGGCGGTCATATGCCAGAAATCATATTTAAAATGTAATGCCACAAGATTATCTTTCGAATAAAAAAAAATTCATGTCAATCGAATAATCCATCGTTGTTTTATTGCAATTTAAAGTTCTATACCTCTAAAAAAAACACCCATTAGTAACGTCATAGTAAACCACTAGCCAACATTGAAAGCAATCACTATATGTATTTACCAAAACAAAACCTATCATCTACATTTAACATAAACTTTGATTTATTAATCAAATAACTGGTGTATGACGCGTTGCATGTTTGAGGTACTAGAGCTCGGTATCTAGTGGTCTCCTGGCCACTCGAACATCAAGTGGCTACGAGTTGGAACTCAGTTTCGACCCAGGTATTTATGATTGAACGTCTGCTTACCTGTAGCAGGCGGTGGGCATATTGATTTGAAACAATGCTGTTATTGTTGTCAGATGTTGTGGTTACGAGTGTCTCCTCGCAGGATTTTGAGGTTATTTCATCACTGCACTCCCAACTATGTCCTCAAGATATTTATGGAATATGATCCTGGTTACGTGGAATTTTGTTAATGGGGTTTGTTATTATAAAATCTGTTGTGGGATACCTTGGTAATAATATAAATATCTACATAACCAACTTTTAGATTCTGTAAATTCTAACCAAATTTTATATACCAACGCATTTTTATTTATTGAAAAGTAATATTGAAAAATGGTAATTGCGTACTCTAATTGAAATTTTGAGGAAAAACAAAAACAATTTAACAATACCATGAATTGAAAGGAGCAGTACACTTTTTGCAAAACTTTTGATAATTGATGCAGTATATGATGTCCGTAAATAAAATGTATGTACCAAACTGTTTAAGTATAGGTGATCACAGAAACTAAAAAAATACAACTTCGGCTAAATTAGGCAAAAGCTGATGTAGCAGTAGGCCAAATTAGATATCAATTTGTTAAAAAAAAAAAGTAAATATCTTAGTTATAATAGCTGCTTTCCTTTTACAAGTTAAAATGCTTGGCTATGCTAAGAAGTTAGTCAAATGTCTTAGCAAGGGAAAGGAGGGAGGAAAAAACTTTATCTTAGCCAGTGTCTTATAAATGGAACGCTCTTACAACTTAGATTAACTTTGCTTAGCTTAGATTTCTTAGGTAAAGTGGTAAAAGGAAAGCGCCTATTGATATTGTCAAATATGTAAATTTAACCATATTTTCAGTTTTAACTTGCATGCAGGTTTAAACAGGATTTTGGTTTATACTTTTTAAAGGCACTTTTTCAGGAGGAATGTTCATAGATGACCAAAATCTATCTGATTTAAATTTTTCATGTGGTCAGCCCATCTATTTGGGTTTCTTATATTTATTCCGAGACAGTAATCGTAGTAGTTATCGTATTGAACATTACGTTTAAAGCAGAAATACTTTATGGCTTTTTTCAGAATTTTTTAAATTCTGATAATGTATTTATCATACGAACTATTCCAGATAACGGATGAATAGTTTAAGATAGTAGAGACGTACGCAAAGTAAAGATTTTTAAAAGGGTTTATAGAATTCAAACTTTTAGTAGTGCGAATTATAAAACCTAACATTTTTAGGGCTTTTCCACATATATATTCGGCATGTAGTTCATAAGAAAGTTTTGAATCTAGAAGCACTCCTAGATTTTTAATTACTGACGACCGTTTCAAAGCCTGACCGTTAAAATTATATTGAAAAGAATGTACGTTTTTGTTTCTCTTAAATGATTATTTGATATTTATCGAGGTTAAGAAATAATTTGTTTTGTTGGAAATAAAGGTATACGTCTTGAAGGTCTGATTGTAGAAGGGCGGTATCCGATGGCCCCCTAATTGGAAAGTATAATTTCATATCATCGGCGAATAACAAGAAATTTGCATGTTTTATTACTTTAGAAATGTCATTGATATAAATTAAATAAAGAATTGGCCCCAAGTGGGACCCCTGAGGGACACCGGAAGTTATGTTTACGAAATCAGAAGTGAAGCCGTTAGGTGACCGCTTGACTTCTATTACTTATATATGAAATAAGCCATCTGAGAAGGTCACCGTGAATAACGAGAGTAAAAAAATTTAGTGATCAAAATATTGTGGTCAATTTTATCGAAACATTTTCTGAAATCTGTGTAGATTGAGTACTTGTACCCTTTGGTCAAGATGTTCCAACAACTGTTGTGTGTAAATGATTAAATTTGTTTCGACAGATCTGCCGCGAAAAAAACATGTTGTTCAGGAATTATATGTTGTTTTATAGTTTCAAATAATTGTTTACAGACTAAAGATTCAAATATTGCAAAACTATGGGTGCAATTGCCTCTATAATGGGTGCGTTTTGTTGTGCCAATTCTGGTTTCGGTTTAATCAGAATACGCGTTTTCTTGCGACAATATTCTCGTTCTATTCATTCTACTCATTCGATGACTCGAGGTCGAACGACTGGAATGAATAAGTGTGGTGGGGATGAAAAGTAATATGTATTTGAATGCAGTTGTTTTCATTTGGTTTTTAAATGTTTTAGAATTAAATCTTGGTATTACTGCTTCAAAATTATTTTTACTTTTAGCTATTTTCTCATTTTGTTTCCTAAAATAAATATATACCTATATGATTTTAATATAGTATTGTTAAATCTAAACTTAAAATGTATTTACAATTCAATTATTCGTTCTAACACATTACAAATATAAAGTTTTCTTATTCTGAATTTATTATTTAGATTATCCATTTAGGTGAAATATGTTCGTTATTTGTTCTACAACCATATGACTTAACCTCCATGTAAATGTCATTCCATGTTTACTTCACGATCAAAATTGTCGTTTTCTTGCGCATCAATTCTAGTACTTCTAACCAGTCACCAACAAAACGCACCCATTGACATATTTGCAGCGTATGATGAGAACATAGAGTTATAAATAATTTTAATTTAGTATTTTAAGATAATCCTGAATCTATCCATATGGCATTTCTCGCAAGAATTATTCACCGTTTGATTTCGGCTTCACATCTGTCTTTATTTGAGTTCATATACCTTGTATGAAGACATTTACAACTTCTAAGCCAGCCATTTTCCTGGTGTTAATAAGGATCTTTGTACAATCTATTCATGACAAACATACAACAAACAACTATTGTTACAATAAATTTAACATTACAAATATTGACCTACATGATCATTGTTAATCTGAAATGTAATAAAACAATCAAGATTTTGTGTACTTTACATGGGATAAAATATTATTGTATATATTATTAGAAATGATTATTGAACCTTGAACAAATTTTCAAATATCTGTAAAATTCACTATGTACATACATAATTTTTTTAACGAAAATCCTTGTCGGCATATCCTATCTAGGTGTGCTTAGGAATAATGCGTTTAATTACATCTCCAGATAAAAATGATAAGCGTTAATTGAAAATTCAAATTGAGATTGCATTCCTGCAGCCAAACGTTACGGAGGAGTAAGCTCAGCGCTGTTTTACGGGCTGTTTAGTTTGGATCAATTTTTAATACACCCGGTATAATACGATGGCCTAGTTTTACAAGCGTTAAGATATTTCATCAGTTAATAATCGTTTAAAAATGATCTTGCATCAGCAAGTGTATGCTAGATTAATTTTCATAAATGTACACAGTTAATCGTTTGCCCGTTTTCAGGTACTTTAAAATTATTGGATGGGTAAATTTTCGTTTTATTACATTTTATGAAAGAGGGAGGAATGTTGAATAAAATTAATTGTCGAACCATTAACGTTCAGAAGAATAAAAACACGAAGAAGGAAAATGGAAGAATGTATTCGAGTCTCAGAGAGTTGATAGGGGTGGACCGTTTTCTCTGATACTTTTACATACTACACTCATCGAATTGGTTCAAGGATATTCAGTGAAATACCTAATGAAATCAAGAAAAGAATGTTTTTTATTATCCTGTAAAAACTCTTTCAATAGAATGTAAACAGAGCCGTTGCTCGTGCGTCAACCGCCCGTGTCACACATTTACAAAACCTACCTTCGCTAGAATCGAATCCAAATCGCGCAGATGTACAAACTTTCATCAACACCTGCAGCATTTGGGCTCGACCCACAAACGACCGACACACACACGGAGGCCCTGTTTACACAATTTCTTTCCGAACCTCATCTAATATCCTTAGATCATTTTGATGGTAACCAGACAATTCGGGCCGTTCACAATTCGGGCTTTTCAAAACTGAAGCCATTAACAACTGGGGCGATGGACAATTCGGGCCGTACACAATTGGGGCTTTTCACAACTGGGGTGATGGACAATTCGGCCCGTTCACAATTGGAGCTTTTGACAACTGGGGCCATAACTATAAGAGCTAGAGTCTTCTTTTGTTTAAAATAAAAAAATAATTTTTTCCAACCGTGCTGACTCTTCCCCTATTTCTGGGCAGCATGTTAAGTGATTCAAGGTTTCTGGTTGTACTCTACATGTCCGGCACTTCTTCTCTTCTTCATCCCTCCAAAATTGATTGGCTGCCGCCTCGTTCCCGCATCTGAATCTGGCAATCGTCTTCTGGTGTCTGTTATTGTCTCTCAAGTATCATGGTAATGTTTCGCCTTTTATCTTCTGGTAGTCTTCATTGTATCTTGTTTTGTTTATTCTGTTCTGTCTTTCTTGGTCCTGTTCTTCCTTGTCTCTGTCCACCATCCTTTGCAGGTAATCCTCGCCTTCATCCTGCATTCTTACATCCTGCATTCCTTACTTCCTCCAGGCCATATCCATTTCTGTTACTTATTTAGTAATAAAACAAAAAATTGAAGATAATATTACTTACGTTATCCCACATTTTTTTAAGTAATGTGTACCATATTTTCGAACGGAGGAAGTAATAGGTATCAGAAAGAAAAAAAAAACATATATTTAAACATATTTGTGGGTGTAAAAATTTTGTTTTTGGTTGTTAGTTTTGTATGACTTGTGAGAACTATGCTTTCACTGCCCTTAATAACAAAGTTCGCACCGTTACAATTTAATTTACTCTTTCATTGACCTAACATTATATGAATGTAAATTGTTTCTATCAGCGTTCATTAATATTGATCAATAATTTGGTTTGATATAACAAATTTATCAAATCTCATATCTGACGATAGACTATTGCATTGTCTGTATTTGAATTCAATTCCCCATTGTCCAATTCTTTATAACATTAGGTGGTATTGTGTCGCACATGTACATGGAATCAATATTAATGTAGTATATTACTGAGTTAATAGCTCTGTAACTTTTCTTTTTCATATCAACAAAAATACTGGAAAATATTAATACAACATCCATTAGAACATCAATTTATAAATGATGTATTAATGTTTTATATTGGGACACTTATCATTAATTCCAACGTGTTAAACCTGCATGTACATAAATTAATACAAGCTGACATGCCTGTACTTCCTACGTTATTTTATTTTTGTTTTTTATTTCTTTGTTACATACATGTTTGCTGTAACGTAAATTAAGTGAGATATTTGAATTTAAGGTAGCCCCTCGGCAAGTCCCCATATATTTATCTAATTAAATATTCAATGTTTTAACACATTGCGTGCCACGACTTATTCCAGGCAACCACCCAGGAATTTTTCTTTGGGGGGACTCAGAAGACAAAACTGTTTTATATGGATGGGTAGGGATGGGGAAATACGCGGCAACAAATGCTGACCAAAAGCACTATTTTTCAAAATGCAAGTGTTTATTTAAAAAATTGATGTGAAGTGTGAATTTTCACACATTTCAGGGTTTCGCAGGTATATAATAAGTGAAGAGAATAATTGTGCTGATTGTGTAGAAGTAACATTACTTCTAAACACCATTAATTTGTAAGACATAAGGTAGGCCTAGGGGCTCCGTCATAGAAATTGGTTCTGAAAAGGGCTCCGCAAGTAAAAAAGGTTGGGAACCACTGTGCTAAAGGATGCCTCTATCTCACGGTAAGTCACATGCCGATCTTCTTCAATCATTTTGCGTACAGCATCGATATAAATCCTTCCAACTAGTACCATGTAAAAATGTAGTAACAGTTTACGGTGTTCCAAATTTTTACTGAGAAAAATGCTGGAAGATTTTTAGTCTTCGAAAACTATTCAAAAGTAGTTGACAAGTATTCAAGAAAAGTCTGAGGTGTTTGACTTTTACTGGTTTATTAAGGGGGGGGGGGTATGGTCAGAGCAGCACATTTTATACCCATTTTCAAGATTTTTTTTTAGAAAACTGTTAATAGTAACTTGATTGGGATAATACCTACAGTAAAGAACAACCTTTGAAGAGTATCCAAAAAAAATTTTTATTGAAAAATATCGAAAATTAAGCTCGTGACATGAATTTGAAATTTTCGTTCAGGACAAAGAGTTGATTTGCGGTGAGACACATAACTAATGACTGGATCATCTAAAACAAAAAAACCAAAAATATTTCGTTAGTTGATGAGTTTCTTGAGGTAACGCTGTCGAGTTTTTTCAAATATCTAGATTATTTAATTTTTGGTATAAGTTTGAAGTCAAAAAAACGAAAAAAACGGATTTTTTTTTTTTGTAGTTTCTGTTTTCAATTGTAAAAAATTCCATAAAAAAAAAAAGCAAGAAAAAAAAATATCTCGACAGCGTTACCTAAAGAAACTCATAAACTAACGAAATATTTTTGGTTTTTTTGTTTTAGATGATCCAGTCATTAGTTATGTGTCTCACCGCAAATCAACTCTTTGTCCTGAACGAAAATTTCAAATTCATGTCACGAGCTTAATTTTCGATATTTTTCAATAAATTTTTTTTTGGATACTCTTCAAAGGTTGTTCTTTACTGTAGGTATTATCCCAATCAAGTTACTATTAACAGTTTTCTAAAAAAAAATCTTGAAAATGGGTATAAAATGTGCTGCTCTGACCATACCCCACCCTCTTAATTGCTGGTCTTACTGGCTTATTAATTCTATAATTGACGCTTATTTTATCTTATTTAGTGTAAAACCTTAAATTTTACTCATATTTTTTAAATAAATGTCAAGCTGGACGCCATTTTAGGGTACCCAATAAATTAATTTCTCCCACCGCACTAAAAATAATGTTTTTGCAATGAAATGTTCATAAACAAAAACCTATGTGCTATTGTGCTTAAATATTCTTTATAAAATGAAAATAAGCAAATAATTTGTGCATTATTACATTTGCATATAGAAACAGAGCATAGAGCTGTCCAGTACAATCCAAAGCAACTGACTGTACTTCAGTCTTAATAAACATAACTCCGCGTTCTGTGTTCATTTTATACTGAATTTATCATAAGACAAAGCGTAAAAAGTAATTTAACTTCAAATTACACAATTACTTACACATCCGCATAAAAAATTTTACAATTAATTACAATATAATCAAGTTACCATTTGGTAAAGGTAGACCGCAATTAAAGCGCATAAAAAACAAATGAGATATTTAAATAAAAAAAACCCGAACTTTCAACGTAACAATTATAAAACGAAATAATTACATAACAGCCATACACAACGCGATAACATAGCTAGTCAGTACCGGATTAATGCTTAGTTTATATACGGAACAAGAATAAGGAATAAGAATAGTACACAAGATGTTAAAATATGGCTGCGCCGTATATCGGTTTATGTAGGAATGAAATTTAACTTAAACATAAGAATAGTTGGTAACATTCAACATTTTATTCTTATTTCAAGAATAAGACACGATAAGCCTGCGCACAGCAATCAAAATGTCTGCCGTAATAAAGTTTGTTCAACAGATGTTTTTCAGTTGTGATCAGAGGGTTGTAACAACAATAAAATGTTTTTAACGGTAATAAACGAAATTTTTTTAAAGGTTATATGAATCAGAAAAGTGACAAACGTTAAACACAGGCCAACGCAAGTACGCAAGCGCAGCGACGAAATGTTATGTCCTATATAAACGGTTTAATATTTTTTATTCTTGTGTACTATTCTTATTTCCTATTCCTTATTCTTGTTCCGTATATAAACCAACCATTAGATACGATCCCAAACCAGTGGCGACTTGTCCAAGGGTTAGTGCCCCTTGGCTAAAGAAAAATAACACAAAAATTACAATTAAAATTACAAATATCAAATAAAAGATACATACAGTAATACCCCGTTCCTCGACTGCCTCTTAGCTCGACGTTTTCGCCACTCGACGTAAATGTCGAGAGTGAGAGTCGACGGAGCATCGCTATCCAATCGAGTACCGATCACGTGATACATATTTTAGTAAACAAAGCTAAATGAACGCATGGCCAGCAGTTCGCGCCTAGATATCTTGACGACGACAACTCAGATTTGGTGCAGCTATGAACTTTTTGTTTTTTGCTAAAATAAGTGATTTATATTTATAATTATGGGTCCAAAGGATAGAAATGCAAGCATAGCTAAAAGGAAAACATATACATATACGTATTTCCTTATATGTATATGTACTGTGTGATCATAATTTCTTGTCAGTTACATAACAGTAAACAATGCGCTTAAAAATATCAAAACTGTATTCTATTTATCTAAAAATTCCAATTTAACAAAGAACCAATCAGTAACGATATTTTATTGATAACCTCATGTTGTTCGTTAACTCAATGGCGTGTAGAGAAAAAGTAGTGGTTTTTGTTGATATATTATTGTTTTTTTCGTTATTATTGTTGTTGATATTATTGTTATTAAGATTGTAATTGGAAGACGATTGTTGATCGAGGTTAGTTCTTAGAGGTAAGTGAAATATTGAACATACATAATCCAATATAAAAATCGAATTTACGTCTATGTGTGCATGTCTTTGGAAATAAATTTGATAATAAAATGTTTCTGTCAACTATTGCATAACTGACAAGAAATTATGACTACTCTGTATATATGTACATATGATTCCCTTTATTTCTTATGGAGAAATTCGACTCGCCACTCGACGTAATCGCTACTCGACGCTTTTTCAGAACGAATTAACGTCGAGTGGCGGGGTACTACTGTATTGATATTATAAATAAATAGTTCATATTTGAAGATGGCTTAACAATCCGAAATATATATAGGATAGTTTGTGCAGTTGCGTCACTTGAAACGTCAAATTTTTTTATGACGTCATTTACATATCATCCATTTAACGAATATAATATTTGTACGCTGTCACTTGCATCGAATGTAAATAGTGTTTTCTATATTCATAAATTGGCAAAAGGGGTGCCGGAAAAATATCCTGGCCGGACTCTTAAATACCTCGGTCCTGCCCTGGCGTTAGTTCTGGTTCGTGGTAAACGCTACAATCACAAATAAGAAAATAATTATCTTGTGAAACGAAACGTACGGCTAAAAGCAACAATTCTACGTTTTATCTTCTCCTTATTATTCCTCCTTTGTTACTGTATTCTTCATTGTTTATCAAATATAAGAGTCATGGTATTCATTGAATATTAAATTAATGTTTTATTTTAAAAGTTTTCTCTTGGACGAAGAAATGAATTAACGTCTTATTTCGCGGTTGATAAAATTAAGAAAATATAAATTCAAATGATGCAATTGTCTGGCTTGTAAAGCTGAAGAAGAACTCTTCTGTAGATCTAGGTCATATTTTCTGTTAGCTAAATAGGTAAATAAAGAAATAAAATGGAAACTTATTATATAAAGATATTAAATTACATGAGCCAATAAATTATTAAAATTCTATTATTATAAATAGAAAATAAAACTAACTCAAAGACAAAGTTGATGTAGTTAAGATAGGTAGAGTGAATTACTTAAAGATTAGTTAAAATACTAAAACTTTAAAGCTACGTACACATCTGACGAACATGAACAAACAAATCTCAAGCTGGCGGACAAAAGCACAAGTTACGTAATTTTACATGAAACAGTTCTTTTATCTGCTACTCTAGCTTGTTGCACTACGAAAATTTGTTATCAATATGTATGTGTATGTGTACTACGAGAGGTGTTTGGTAAGACAGTGATTTTTTTTTTCTAAAATGCGACTTATTTTTATTGTTTTGTAGTTATGACCAAAAAACTCTCATACCGTCATTTTGTTATCTGTCTGTCTGTTCGGTAAAAATTTTAGCCAAACAACTGCCAAACGACATGCTTATACAACTCTTTAACCCGCACATAGGAAAAATACTAAAACATCTGAAAAACATATCCCCCTAAACATATAAACAAATGCTCATCGGAAAAAAAATTTTTTTTTTTACAATCTGTGTAGCGTATCAAATGAAAGCCCTTGGTACGTGGATTACCGAATAAAATTTTATTTTTGCAAAGAAAAAATAATTTGGCGCGATTTTTGCCAAAATTGTGTAAAAAAAATTTGTCCCACACCTGTAGATGGTTTAAACCAGGGCTTCGAACCGTTATTTTTTTCGTTTCGGTTTTCGTTCCGGTTCAATTAAAAAAATATATATCGGTTCGGTTCCGGTTTTCGTTCCGGCAAAAATAACGGTTTTTTTCGGTTTTCGGTTCAGTTCCGAGTGATAAATTTTTAAATGCTTTTATATATATTAGAAATTTATTTTCCACTATAATTGAGAAGAACATTTTATTCCCTATTCTGTGATAATATTACCAAGGTCGCTGCCACGAGGGAGTTCTGGGTGTTCAACCCCCCTCCCCCGAAATAATAGAAGCGCATTTTTTAAATTATCAGTTAAAAAATTACGAATTACGATTTTTTTCTGCTCATCAGTTTAAAAAATAATCTTAAATAAAATGTATTTTATATTCACTCACATAAACGTTATCGGAACCGAAATAAACCGATATTTTTTTTCGGTTCAGTTCCGGTTTTCGTACTGACAAAAATAACGGTTTTTTTCGGTTTTCGGTTCAGTTCCGGTTCGAAGCCCTGGTTAAACTAAAAATCTGAAAAATTCTATGTAATGTACATTGGTGTGAACCGGAATAGTACAACAGGAATTTTTCATCAGATTATGTTTTCGCAAAATAACGCATTTTTTGTGTTTTTAAATAAAATATGTAAAATATTTAATCCGCTATTTAACACAGTAAACAAGTAAACGCCCATAGTCCAGTGATAACGTTCTCGCTTCGTAAGTTGCAAACTACTGTTCGATTCCAGTCAATTTTTATTTTTTCTGTTTTTTTTTTTCATTTTTATTTTGTTTAAATTATTTTGTCAAAACTCTATTTATATTTTGGCAAATGTTGCATTTAATTTTTAAAAGCGTAAATTTAATAACCAGTGGGAAGTGTTGAAATTATAATTTAATTCTATGTTTGAATGTATACGAAATCAGAGGGGCGGATTTTATGACTTAAATAACCAATGGAAGCCGTAGGCGCAATTTTCAAAATAATGAATCTTGCTATATAAAAAAATACTGCAAATATTTAGAAACCCAAATAATGGTATTAGGCATTCGAATTAAAATTAATAAAAAAATATTTTAACATAAAATTTGTTTTGGCATCCCAAATAATCATTCACTTATTAAATACCTGCGAAAGCCTGAAATGTGTGAAAATTCACACTTCACATAATTTTTTTCTTGTTTATGTCTCCTATTATATTATTACTATGTTTGCTGTTCTCTCAGTGCCATCTTTATTGGTGGTGAAACAAGAATATTATTAAAATTTTATTTGAGCGAGGAATTTATTCAGAAAATTAAGCTTTAATTCTGTTGAACAAACAGTGAAATCTCACAAATTATCAGTATAATTAAAGTATTTCCCTGTTCACCATGTTACAAAGCTCCAGTACCCAAGAGCTTCTTAAGTTCTTAGTGAGTGTTCGTTGTGTCGTGTTGTGTCCTGGCCCGAACCGGCTCGGTCCGCCGTCCCTGCCAACGTCTTAGCTCTTGTACTCGGGCTCTCGGGACATATTAATCCCAGCCAATACCAGACGCATCACACATTAAATGTACAAACTCATTGAGGCGTCCCTAATTACAGAATACTGCGACGACAGCTAAATAAACATTTTGTATTTTTCAAGCGAACATAAATAAAAAAATTGATGTGAAGTGTGAATTTTCACACATTTCAAGGTTTCGCAGGTATTTAGTAAGTGAATGATGATTATTTGGGATGCCAAAACAAATTTTATGTTAAAATATTTTTTTTTAAATTTTAATTCGGATGCCTAATACCATTATTTAAGTTTCTAAATATGTGCAGTATGTTTTTTATATAGCAAGGTTCATTAAGATTTTGAAAATTGCGCCAATGGCTTCCATTGGTTGTTTTAAGTCATAACTCCGCCCCTCTGATTTCGTGTATTCAATTTCAACAATTTCCACTGGTTATTACATTTACGCTTTTAAAAATTAAATGCAACATTTGCCTAAATATAACTAGAATTTTGAAAAAATTATTTAAACAAAATAAAAATGCAAAATAAAAACAGAAAAAAATTGCCTGAAGAGCGGAGCGAACTTTATTTTGCAAATTAGAACGCGAGCTAACTATTACACTATCAAAGCATGCTGGTTTACTGTGTTACCTAAGTTACTAAATATTTTATATGGTCGAGCAAAAAACACAAAAAATGCGTTACTTTGCGAAAACAGAATCTGATCAATTCCTGTTGTACTATTCCGGTTTACACAAATGTACATTACTTAGAATTTTTTCAGATTTTTAGTTTAAACCATCTGGGCTACAGGGTGTGGGACCAATTTTTTTTTGCAGAATTTTGGCAAAAATCGCGTCAAAATAATTTATTTTAAAAATAAAATTTTGATCGTTAATCCACGTACTAAGGGCTTTCATTTGATACCCTACTTAGAAATAAAAAAAAATATTTGTTTTTCGATGAGCAGATATTTGTTTATATTTTTAGGGGGATGCGTTTTTTAGATGTTTTAGTATTTTTCCTATATGTGGGTCAAAAAGTTGTATAAGCATTCCAAATTTCAACTCTCTAGGTGTAGCCGTTTGGCTACAATTTTTACCGAGCAGACAGACAGACAGACAAAAAGACAGAGAGACAGACAGACAGACGGCAAAATGACGGTATAAGGGTTTCTTGGTCATACATACAAAACCCTAAAACAGGACGTAGTCATATGTAAAGTAGTGAAAAAATAAATAAATAAATAAATATAAAAAATATAAAAAATATATAAAAACTATGGTCACAATATAAAATTGAATTAAAATACAATACTGATATACACATATACAATAAACACATTAAAATTGCAATTACAGAAGTAAAAGAGCAGTCCACTAGGGGCACAATAAGAGAGCAAAATAATAATAAGGAAAAAAATTATATTTATTTTGTCCTTTTAGGGTTTAAAACGTAGATTAAGGAACGAATAGGTAAACTTAAAGAGATTCTTTACTTCACAAATTATTTTATTGTCACCAGACGTAAGTAGCCATCTTCAGTAGTTGCATAAAACTGAATAAAACAGTTTCATATAGATTATGTGACCCAACTTATCAAACTTTAGTTTTTTAATCGTGGATAGTCTTTGTCTGTTATATTTTGAAGTATTATCTAGATTAAAATTTCAGTAAAAGTTATTTTACTAGAGTTATGCATTATTATTACTGACTTAATTACGTAATTCTTAAGCAGGTTATCAACATTTCTCATTAAAATTTCACTAACATACAAAAAGAATACAAATTCTTTGAGAACTATCGTGTGGAAACTAGAAACAAGTTATTTACTTGTGTAACTAAAGACAATGCAAATTTCAAAACACCTTGACCCCTGTGATCTTACAGGAAACCGGAAGTTATAAATATACAAGATCAAGGATACGCAGATGTAATCTGCACACAACACACCCAACCAGAAGACCTAAAACTCTCCCCCTTTCATCCCCACCAACACAACTCCATTCACCTACCATTATATAATGTATTAATATTTAAACAGCGTATTTAAGCGCTTGGAGGTAACGTACGCCACTGCTCAAACACAGTTCACCCAAACCAAACTATTACTATTGTTAGCTGAGACTTGATTACAACAATGTGCGCGTCTAGTTCTCGTGAAACAATGAACTGTATGTGGTCATATGATATTAGATGAAGATGTCGACGCTCATTGACGTTACCGACGCTCCACATGAGCGTCGCCTGCCGTAACATTGCTTTAGACCGGTTCTGAAATGTGCTGGATATATATCGTGCTGTGCTTTTGGTAAATAGCGCGCAATTAGATCTTATAAGGAGTTATATTTGCAGGATGAATGTTTATGTACCGCTTCAGATATAGCTGATTTGTTTAGAAATGTGCAACATGAGGTATTATATAAATACCGTAAGTCTGTAAACACCGAAACTACTATTAAGCATGTTTTAGCCATTATTTACCTTTATTTTACCTCCGACTTTGATTTACTTCCATTTTATGCTATATAATATTTTGTGTGAGAACGAGTTTTATGTAAGAAATTAAAATGAGCATATAAATATGATAGAAATTTCGTTCATTGAGTAAGGGCTAGTATTATTACTTGAAGTGAAACTAAAGTTGAGTAATAAATTTACAACTAGAAATATTGTAAAATTGTACAAAACAAGTGGTTCAGTTGCCCCAAAGCCCCAGTACGTGAAGAAAACTACACTGACGGACAATGACAAACGTGCATTGAAAAGAATTATTAAGGATAACGGACGTGCTAACTACAGTCAATTGATTGTACTGTGGAGCGATGTTATTGGAAGACGTGTTTCAAGGTCTACATGTCATAAGGAAGCTAAAAAATTAGGATTTGGAACCTATAAGGTAATATTTTTTTAATCGGACTCTTAAATGTATATTTACAGAAATTTATAAAACTTTCTTAGGCCAAGGAAAAAACATTGTTGACGTCTAAGCAAAAGAAAAACAGGTTGAAATGGGCAAGAGAATATAAAATATGGAATTCTGAAAAGTGGAACAGCGTGCAATGGAGCGATGAGTCTAGGTTTGAAGTCTGTGTAGGGAACAACCGGAGCAGAGTTGTTCGTCAGAAACATATCATCCCGATTGCTTGAAAAGGAAGGTGAAATTTCCAGCATCTGTCATGGTGTGGGGTTCAATGTCTGCAAGAGGTGTAGGAAAACTTCACTTTATCGATGGCATTATTAACACAGCCAAATATTTAAGTATTTTAGAGGAGTCTCGGTTGCCAACTATGGAACATGCATTAATCTCTGGGGAGGATTTTATTTTTCAACAAGATGGAGCCGCTTGCCATACGTCAAAAAAATCTTTGAAATGGTTCCGTGATCATTATATTCTACTTTTAGAGTGGGTTTTAAGTAGCCCAGACTTATCCCCCATCGAGACACTTTGGCACGAAATGAAAAAACGATTGCGTATAACACCGGCTAGAACAATTCCAGAATTAAGACTAAAGCTTCAAGAAATATGGGATGATTTTACTCATCGACAATGCCAAGACCTTGTAGATACTATGCCTAGAAGAATTAATGCCGTTATAAAATTTAAAGGTGACGTTACCCAGTGGTAACTTCTGAAATAGGTTTCCAAGTTAATGGAAATATTATTTTTTTCTTATTAATTTACTTTAATAGCTGTAAATATTAATCGTAAATCTCTAAAATGTTTAATTGTAAATAAAATATTACCTAGATTTCATAAGCTATTCACATTCTGTTAATTGAACACCAGTAAGTAAAAATTTCGTAGCTGGGCCAACTGATAGTGGACAGGGCTCGTATAATACTGATAATTCAACAAAAACCAAATTCAACAAAATCCAAATCACATTCATATTTAGAATGATTTTTCGTGAAACGGTGCCCAACAACAAAGACCAAACTCACGCAACACATGGTCGGAATACAAACCTGGAACCTTTGGCTCTTATGTTCACAGAAAATTTTTCAGGTCTAAATTGATAAATCTAATATCTCGTGTTTATTTATGAGAATATTCATATATCATAAATTGAAAAACCACTTTTTATTAATTTTCATGAAACGAGTAAATATCCCTTCTCTGAATTTCTCCAATGTACAAACGAAATATTTATTTGAAATAAACAAACATTTACTTTACTTCTGGGCAATTTAGCATACTTTCAAAATGTCATTTTTCACATAGCTTACAAAAAAATATTAATACAACATCGGTTTATTTATTGATATAGATTTTCATATTCCTATTAAAAGTTGAAATATCTTTAATCATCAATTTATATAAATGTATCCACATATTTACTTTACCATGTAAGTATGTTTCTTTAGAATCGACCAACAAAAATAAACATGGAATACTTTCATAATTATTTAGTTTTAATAACCGTAACAGCATACCCGGCAGCAAAAAGCGGATGAACTTAATTTAAACTTTAAATCAGTAGATGGTCTAGTACACTTGAAGAAGTATGGATGTAGAAGGGCGGTTTCGCAGGTAGGAGGTGGAAGAGAGGGGAAAGGATACTCCAAATGCAACAGATTTCAACCAACCACGACAGGAATGAACAGGATTTACTCGATTAAACAGAGTGACAACACTTAAAACTTTGAGATTTTCAAGTAATTTGTAAGTTTTTGGACAGATTTGTTGGTGGAAGGTAAAAGGAAAATCAAAAGGCGTGGGGTGCTTCTTTATAAACATTTTGTCTTCGTTTCATAAAATATGTCACTTGTTAGAATATTCTACAACTTATGGTATAGTCTTCGTACAATCAAAAAAATGTCTAAGCTACGTGTATGCCGCAAAGTCGCGTAATTGTGGACGTGTTGTTGGCTTATTTCAACAGGTCGCGTGGTATTTCAGTTACAAACTAACTGATGGCGGTCTGAAGCAAAGAGAGAAAAAGAGAGCCAAACAGAGCAAAAGAGAGCAAAGAGATGCTCATAGTGTGGACGTACCTGGTGTGCCAAGCTGCTAACAAATACAACTTAGACTTACAAAACGTATTTCACAAGCTATGCTGAACATACTTGATAACAGACTGATGCGCTGTACACTGACAGTGTGAAAGTCCTTGCCAACCGGCAAAGCTACTTGGTCATAAGAATCCAAAATCACTAAGATTATGACTGCAAAGAGATATTTTGCTTCCGAAGAGGAACAAATTGCGTACGAACGTATACAAAAATAGAAAAGAAATAATAGACGACGAGAACAAAGGGAAAAATTGTCCTAATTAGACAGGCCATCAGGGTCTAGGAGCTATCTATTGAGCGAAGAGCATACCAAAAACAAATGACCAAACAACAATAGCAACGCCAACAAATTGACCAACATATACGTTCATATTGTGTACGAATATCTCAAAGAATGCATTTGGCTATCGATGAAAAAACAGTAAAAAACTCAATACCAAACGAGGTTTATGTAATGGAATATGCCTCTGTGTTCAACCAAGTTTAGTTTTTTGTGTAACCAAATTTGTGCTTGCTAATGTACGCGATCTCTGTACGCGAGTTGTTCTTATTATCTTTGGCCCAATTTATCTTTAAAGAGAGGTTGCTCATGAAAGACTTATTGCTTCCACCGAATCATGTTGCAGAGGCAGAACTAATAAATTTTGTAAAATATTGAAATCAAAAAAGCAGTTGCTTCTAGAACTTTACCTACCAATAATGGGACAAAAACTGTATAATGCGTTTCCACTAAAACTAAAAGACCTTTTATATCACCATAGTCAATATTATTATACTGGACATATCAAACGGTGGTTATCTTCATTAACTAGCGATTCTAGGTTAAAAATGTTTAATAACTTGTAATTTTATTAATATTTCTGATTTTATTTGTATCTCTGATTTGTATATTTGTATGTATTTTATTGTATTTATATATATATATATATATATATATATATATATATATATATATATATATATATATATGCATTTATTATCTACTCCAGATTAACTATTTTGCTATTATGAATTAACGCTATGCATATTAAACTAAGTTAAACTATTAAACCATAAGATACTTTGCATCCTGTGTGACAATGAATTGTTTATATTGTTTTTCTACGTTATTTATATAAATATATTGTACCGAACTTTGTATTTGCATATATATTTTATAAATAAATATTATTATTATTATATAGTTATAGCCGAAGTTTTAATTGGCACAGGCACAGGAGATATTGTTTTTATGCACCGGTATCAGTCTTGCGCCATCTAACGCAGATCTCTTTGAACCTTGAAAAAAACGCAGAACTTTGAAAAGAAGGTATTTTCCAACAGTTAGCATTTGTAATGACAATTAATAAAGCCCAAGGTCAAACCCTAGATCATCATATATTTTCTACAATCTGTGTTTAGCCACGATCAAATTTCCGTGACTTTTTCAAGAATGCTGCTGATATAAAAGTAAAAAGTGAGAATGACCAGACTGCCCCTCTCCAGAATTCAATTTCTGTCAAATTAAGCATTTTCTGGATTTTTCTTTCAGTAAAATTTCAGAGCTGTATATTGTAATGCTCTTAACAATGGTGCTGAAGATTCAGTGTTATTATATTCAATTTATATAATTCTAACTTCCGTCGCACCATTAGATAAACTCTAATAGAGCTACCGTGGTTCGCGGTAAAACGGTTGCCTAGGAAGCATAGAGACGTGGTTTCAATACCTGACACCTGGAATTTTCACCTTCCGATTTTACACAATGCATACGAACGCTTTTATAAACTAAGCGAAACACCTTTAATTAATACTGTGTAAATGACACAGTTTCACATGTTGAGCTGTTTATGTAAAACGTTAATTCATGAAAAGTAAATGTCTTAAACACAAATTCACCCTAATGACGTGTATCTCCATTGATGCAAAATTTTAGACCAATTAAGTGGAGCGGAAATAAATGCATAATAATAATTGTATATACTGTGTCTGAACATATTAGAAGCTTAGAGTGGGGTATTAACGAGGCCTCCTTTACATAAGTAACTAAAACGGAGAATTCCCCAGGGCCGGGAGAAAACAAACAACCTGATGCTACATCACACCACTGCTGCCACAGACAACGGAAGGGTTAGAAATCTATGTCTCTACAACACACTGTTAGTTTTAGAAAGGTTTGCTTTAATTTTTCGAATAGGATGAAAGAGCAACTATAACAGACGTACAAAATTATATAGCTCTTGAGGCATAATCTCTTTTGACGGCTTTTGTACATCGTTCCATGTGCATATTAAACTGGAAAGTTAGAAATATAGTTTATACGCGAACATAGAAACTAACTACTAATATTACAGCGAATAGATTACGAATAGATTAACAGATACCGAATTTTATTATTAAGTGTTTTATATTAACTTCACTCGTTTTCATTGGCATCAATATTGTAGATGTTAATACAGTAAAACGTTAATTAACCGAGTCAAAGTTATCCGTGTGATTGGACTTATGGTTGGTTTATATACGGAACAAGAATAAGGAATAGGAAATAAGAATAGTACACAAGAATAAAAAATATTAAACCGTTTATATAGGACATAACATTTCGTCGCTGCGCCTGCGTACTTGCGTTGGCCTGTGTTTAACGTTTGTCACTTGACAGGTTCTGATTCATAAAACCTTTTAAAAAATTTCGTTTATTACCGTTAAAAACATTTTATTGTTGTATACAACCCTCTAATCACAACTGAAAAACATCTGTTGAACAAACTTTATTACGGCAGACATTTTGATTGCTGTGCGCAGGCTTATCGTGTCTTATTCTTGAAATAAGAATAAAAATGTTAAATTTCATTCCTACATAAACCGATATACGGTTTAGCCATGTTTTAACATCTTGTGCACTATTCTTATTTCCTATTCCTTATTCTTGTTCCGTATATAAACCAACCATAACTAGGGTCTTTTAAATGTAATCATAGATTTAAGAATTCATTATACTGGTCAACACAATTTTTGCTGACTTACATCTAAGACTTGTTTCTTACTAATTTGGTGCTGCTGAACTCAAATATCACATCAGTTTTTGCGTATCACATCAGATTTTTGCTCTACAACAAATACATATTTTCGGCCAAATAATGCTTCTATCGTTTAATTTTAGACGTCGATACTGTAATTGGTACAAATTTGGCGAACAATAAGGACTAAATAATTAGAAAATATTCTTAAAATTTTATTTATAGTGAAAGAAAGAAAATAAGAACAGTTTTAATTACATTTTAATGCATTGGAGTGTTAAAATAAAAATACAAAATAATTTAAGGATTAAATGGTCGTTTGTAAGATCTTCTGGAGTGCACCATTCTCGATAAGTCTCTTTTAATGCTCCAACAGTAGTCAGCCATCATGTGAGTATCCCACCTTCCTTGATAACGTCTCTCCATCTTTTTTAATGATATTTTAGTGATATTTGAGTTCAGCAGCACCAAATTAGTAAGAAACAAGTCTTAGATGTAAGTCAGCAAAAATTGTGTTGACCAGTGTTCATCAGTTGCCGAGATATACATTTACTTTTCTGACACACCTCCATTATTAAATATAATTTGTTTTTATCTATATACTATATGTTTATTTATAATATATCTCTTCGTAATTTACAAGATCTAAACATCTCCTATTTGGAATATAATTTATTTAAAATATAGTCCCTTTGTGTAACGCCCGTACTGTTGGTAACCATGCCAAACCAATGTATTTCAATTCTATTATACAGCGTGTACCATTCATGTAAATTCATCAGGTCTAATCCTCTTTCCTATCTTTATTCGGTCTCCATTCACAGAGCCTTACGTACAATATAAAAGTCTACCTAACCAGAATGATTAAACTAGCTCTGTGAAAGGATGTCGCGTGTGCTAACAACGCGCACGAACGCTGATGCTTTGACACATGCGCATTTATATTACAGGTAAGGTTTCGGGATCAACTAATGTCTTTTTTGTTTTTGTATTGTGTCTGGAATTTTAAGAGACTCACATGTATTCATTATTTAATTAAATTCTAATACCATATTAATAAGACAGCATTTTCATAAAAAAATGTGAAATTAAATAATGTTCTATATGTTTTAAAGTACTTATGGTTTGGGATTGGGAAGACCCGGTCTTTTTGGACCCGAAGAGTTCGAATGAGGGTCTACGTCAGTGTTACTCAACCTGGTCCCTGGAATTTTTTGGCGGGCGGTAGGGGTTTTGTCCAATGCTGGCTACTTTCCGTTTTTTTTTAAATTTAATTGACGATTTAATTAACTAAATGTAATTTCAATAGACTTCATACTTCTATGTATGCAAAGTATAAATAAAAAGATAAATTTAACTACATGTTTTCATTAAACCTCTACTCAAAAATTACGGGTAAGGGAAGTGTGGGTACTGTGTTACACAGGGTACTTTGTGACATCCAACGTTGCCACATTTTGGTGCATGTATATTTGTTGTGTTAAATGATAAGAGATGATGCAGCAAGTTGTTTTATAAAGATTTTTGCAGCTAAATTTTGCGGAAGTATTTGGTAAGTTATTATTATTATACAACAGGTGGGCGGTATGAAAATTTTTCTACCAATAGAGATGCTAAAGTGGGCGGTAGGTATGAAAAGGTTGAGTACCCCTGGTCTACGTTATTATTCAGGTTCGGGACTGTTATTCTTCGGAAAATTAAGTTTATTTTTAATTAGCTACTAATGGTAAATGAAATTTTGTTGTAAAGCTGTCAGTGCCGCACCCAGGAATTTTTGTTTGGGAGGCCCAGAAGACAAAATGATTTAAATTATGAAAATATAAAGTGATGACCTGAAACAAAAAGGTCCTCACTTCTAAAATACAAATGACGACCTAAAAAAAAGGTCCTCATATCTATTTTAAAAATTTTCTAGTGTTTGTGTGTTTTTATTTTTATTTCCTTCCTTCTAGGGGGAGGGGGGGCATCACTTGGACATACATACAACTTGGCCAATTTTCTTTCAGAATGTCATTTCCAGTTTTATTATTTTGATTCTCTTTTTTATTTCTAATACTTTTGATTTTATTCCATTTTTATTTATTTTATTTCCTGGAACGGCTGCGGAGCCTCTGAGAAGTGCACGTGGAGCACTGAGGGATCCGCGGAACACGGGTTGGGAACCGCTGATATAGATGATAGATAAGAAGTAAGTATTATTTTATAAAGATTAAAAAAAGGGGCAGGCTAACATTTCATCGGTTCTGAGCCTTTTTGTGGACTGTCTTTTTTTACTTTTTTTGCCGAAAATGTCAAAATTTTAGATCGTAACACAAAACTGACCATATATTTGTGATCTAAGGCTAAAAATATATAAGTATACCAAATTTCGAACAAAAATAAAAAAAAAATTCTTCCAAAATTTGGTCAACATTTTTTTGACTCCGATTTTAGCCAAAATATAATTTTAGGCTAATTCTGAGGTGAGGATTATGGAAAAAATATTAAAAAAATTCTAGCTTTCCTAGTTTTTGAGTTAGAGCTGATTTAGGTCAGTTTTTTGCCTATAATTCCAAAACTTTTGCCCAAACTCCAAAATGGACCAAATTTTCTTGATCTCTGACCAAAAATGCATATATGTACCAATTTTCAATAAAATTGGAGACAAAAATTTTTTACTTCAAAATCACGATTTTTTTAAGGTCTACCCCTTACGATTTTTTCGATTTTTTGCCATTTTCAAAGATTTTGGATTACTGCCCCTACAAAACTTAATAATATGTTTATTTAAGCCCAATTTTTGTCTTAGACTAAACAGTGTAATAGAATTTTAAAATTTCAAGCCGCATATTTATATCCCTAACCATTTTTTAGTTAGCAATTTTCAAAAATTTCAAAAAAATTTAAAAAAAAATGAATAAACTTCAAAAAAATGTTTTGTTTCAAAATCTGGTTACAAGTAAATTAGGACCTCAAGATTTCAAAAATTTCAACCGCAGGTCTTTATTGCATTTCGTTTTTGAGATATGTCCATGCGAAGATGAATATTTCTATAAATCACGTCATATTAAAATTTGTCATAATTTTAAAATACGCAAAACGAGTAAGGCCTCAAATTTTTTATAGACTTAATAAACTACGAGGAATCCAAAAATTCTAGCGTCAGGTTGTTTTCTCTAACCGTTTTTAAGTTATGATTTTTTTAAACTCACAATTTTCACAAATTATGTAAATTATACCATAAAAAAAAATTTCACAATCTCAAAACGCATTAAACGATTAAAGCCCAAATTTTTGTCTAGACTAAATAAATTACAAAGAATCCAAAAATTTCAACCGCTGGTCGCTATCTCCAACCATTTTTGAGTTGCGATTTTTTTTATTTTACAATTTTCACAAATATACATTATTATGCTATTCAAAAAATTCTCATTATCTCAAAATGTTTTAAACGATTAAAGCCCTAATTTTTCTCTCGGCCTGTGGTTCCCAACCTTTTTTACTTGCGGAGCCCTTTTTAGAATCAATTTCTATGGCGGAGCCCCTAGGCCTACCCTATGACTTACAAATTAATGGTGTTTAGAAGTAATGTTACGGGGAGGGGGTAGGTTTTTAGTTAATATAAATTCACTTTTCTCTTTCACAGCTTATATATTGATAAACAGATTTTTGATAGATGAATATTTCTTTTGTCACAGCCCTTCGAATTAAACCCAGGTGACATTGACAAAAAAAAGAATAAAAGAACCAATTTTCGTTTTTTAAATATTAATACGCACTATTAGAAAAATATCTATCGGAAGACCAAGAAAGAGATGAAATGACGACTTATAAAAAGTGTTGGACAGCTGCAGTTCACGCTAACGAAAATTAGGCCAGGCTTATGTCCAAAGATGGACCAATTAACAATGGATATTATGAGAATTACGAATATAGTAAATTTCGAGAATCGCGAAATTTAGAACTGAATTACCTTTTCGTGGAGGTACTGCCTGAGGTTCTATTCAGAAATTTAATTACAATTACACAAAAACTCGCTTCCAATAAAATATGTATTTCAAAGGACGATAAAGTCACTCTGTTATTTACTTACCGTTGTGTAATGTCAAAATAACAAAATGATTATTAAAAAAAAATCAATTTCATAACTCTACAAAAGAATTTTATTTGGATATTTCGTCTTTAAACCATCTTCATCGCGCAGAGTAATCAATTCCGTAAATACCATCATTTTTAAAACAAATACACTCCAGCTAAAATATAAGAAGTATAATCAAGAAGTTTTTAAGTATATTCGATGTTTTTTTTTGTTTAGCTTTGTAAAGTACTCTATAATCACCTTGTTTAAAGTACCTGTTCCAACTTCATTATACACGATTATTTTCAAATGGTTTTATTTGATCTCTCTCAAAGAAAAAACTGGCTGCTAGTGTGCCTTACACCTCCTCAAGAGGAGTGAGGAAGAGGGATAACTGGAAGGAGAAACTGAAGAGTAATTAGTGAGTATTAGCCCTGGAAAGAAAGAAAAAGTGCAAGACAAGAAAATGTAAAGAATTTCGACCTTAATTACCGTTTCTTGGAGGTTTCGTTTGAAAAATACCAGGACTTTTTGGATAAGAATATTTGCTTTGATATGTTTGAAACGTCTGACATGCTGGATTCTTATAGATACGCCAGTAGAAGTAATTAGGTTGTGTTAGAACGACCACTCATTTTAGTAAAGGATAATCAAATTATACAGTACCTAGACAAAATATTATAGGGGAAAAATTTTAAGATCGTAGCGCCACGCGGATTTTTTTGAAACCATTCTAAATCAGATACCACTTGACATTTACTAGTAAATAATAGCGAAAAGTATATCAAAAAACGACAAAAAATAAATAATTGTTTGGGATTTTCTGATTTTGTGAAGTGACATTACTTGTAAACATCTAAAATACTACATTTTGTGATCTGGTTTTAAGTTATGGCGGTTTTCCATTGTCGATTATTTTAACTATATTGGGGGAAATAATAATTCCCGTGTTGTTTACCAAGGGGTAGAAATCTACAATGCTGGGCATATAATATTGTGTGGAGTCACTGAAAAAAACAGAGAGTTCATAAAGATTTATGCATTATGCCTACAAACTTGTGCATTACAAACCCACACACAATAACAGGAATTTTCAAGATATGCGATAATAAATACAAAATTGAAAATATTTTTTGTAGTCACTATCATTAAAATGTAATGGCTCACTTTTTTTCCAATTTTTAAATTGTTTATCTAAACATCGCGTCGATTCCTAACCTCTTGCTTTCCCAATTTTGTTTCGAACCGTATGGTGTCTGATATTAGTGGAAACAAATGAAACGATATTTCCGGGTTTCTTCTTTTCAATGAATTGCACATAGGCACACAACAATATGTATTATACATTTTTCAATGATTATAATAAAACTTTAAAAACAAACTTCATACAAAACCAAAACACAAAACGAAATGTTATCTGATGTACAAAAGTTCATGAAACGCTCACCAGATGGTAGGGTGCTTAGCTGCAAATCCCTATAACCACTTACAAAAACAACTGTTTATTAAAAATGCCGACATATAATCATATGCTACTTTATTTATTTCTTTAACATATCGTGTATTTATTAAATGATAAGCTATTTTAAACATCTTCAACTCTGTATTTTTATTCTGAGACTGATTTGCAAGAACAAAAAGTACCGATTTTGTCCTGGCCAGGTAATTCGCCGGATATCAATCCTATCGAAAATGTTTGGAACCTCCTGAAAATATTTTTTTATGATTTAAATAATACTAATAAACAAGTTTTAACAGATAATATTAAAAAAGTATGGCATGGCTCTCCAAAAATTGAAAATTGTATTAGGGCATGTATTGAGAGTATGCCTCGAAGAATTGCGGCAGTTATAAAAACAAAGGGGGGCAACACAAAATATTCAAAATCATTTTATAAATGTACTAAAATAATTTGAAATAATAAAATACAAAATAAAAATAAAATTGGTGTATTACTATTTTGTTGATTTTGTGTAAAACAATGAATTTTTAAAAAATCATAAGTGGTTATAATATTTTGTCTAGGTACTGTATACCTTTTACATAAGTCTATCATACAAAACTAATAATGTGGAATAAAATTAGTAACAATCTAATTTTGCAGCGAATATTCATCCAACAGAATATTTTTAATTCTACAATAAATGTTACAAGCGTTTATCGATCAATTATATATATAAAAACCCAGTGTCATACTTTGCATAACATTCGAGGTATGGAGCGGTGTTGAAGACGTGCCGGCCGTCAGACTAGCTGAGTGGGAGGGGAACGACACGCTTGTTCTCTGACATCCGAAAAGTCATTACAGAACCGGCCGCGGTTTGCATCTAATCTGTGCTAAACAGTCCTAGAATAGTAAATTGAGACCTTATTTGCTTAACCTTTAGACTGTGGGAGTGGTATTTCAGAAATAAAATTTCATTTTATTTAAAATAAAATTATTCAATTAGTTAAAAAATATTCAAATTATTCAAATATAAAAACTAATCTATTTTAAGATAAACATCCTCAAAGATTAGTTGAGCTATCATATATTTTTCTAGTTAAGTGTTGAAAGATACGGGTAGAATTACCGTCGTGTATTATATGATTTGTTTAAAAGAATATTATTGTTTATATCAAATAACATGGGCAAATGTTTATACAGATGCTGATAGGCGTCCATATATTTTCAGTGATATGGACTTCGTAGTAATTAGAGTCAAAATTAATTATTTGGATTTATAAATTATTGGTCATAGAAATATGAGTCTTCAAGATAAGTTAAAAGGGTTTTGTTGTTAATTGGAGAGCTGATTATTTTTACAACGACAAAAAATGGGGTTCAGAGATCAGATTATTAGTTTAAGAAAAGAGAAAAAATCTTGTAAGAGACAAAAATGAGTCATGAGTAAACCGTCACCGTGTACGGACGAACCTCCCAAGCATTTTTGGTAGAGAAACCCGGTAACGTGTAGTGGGTGAACCAGAAGTAATCTGGAAGTGTTGAGGACAGTTTAATGAAATAAACGAACCTCGTTAACGGTTTAAACACTGTGAGTGTTGTGAGGTATTTAGCGGCTTGTGAGATGATAACGGTGATTGTGAGGTCTTTGTGTTTGAGTGTCTCTCATGAGATTTTACAGCCAGCAATAAATTTTAAGTTCTAATGTAATTAAAAACCTTCGATTCTAACTAAACATTAAACGTAGATTAAGTAAAATGCAGACTTTTATTCAAACACCCTTATTCCTCTCATAAAGAATCTAAGCAACCGACCGGCGGATCCTTTAGGTTTTCAGACTTGATACCGCTCGCAAGTCTTGGAATCCACTATGTGGAGGGCCTTTCAAAGTACCATGAAGTATCAGGTCTACAACTATGAAATGCGGATTTTTTTAAAAATTAAAACACATTAAACTCAAAAGAACAGTAAAGTTTATTTATTCAAAGTATGCTCCATTAAAAGTTATACATTGTTCCCATCTTTCAGGCAATTTGTGAATACCTCGCCAGTAGAACTCTTCCCCTTTCCCCACAAACCATTCATCTAGCCATTCTTTCACATTTTCATATGAACAAAAGTGCTGCTCGGCAAGTGCGTGACCCATCGATGCGAACAAGTGGTAATCTGAAGGGGCCAAGTCTGGTGAGTAAGCGGCATGGGGTAGCACTTTCCACTTGAGTGCCTCCAATGTTTTGCAAACTGCTTTTGCCTTATGTGATGGAGCGTTTTCGTGAAGAAAGATTACCTTGTGCTGTCTTCTTTCGTATTCTGGTCGTTTTATGAGCAGCGAATGGTTCAATTCGATCAGTTGTTGTTGGTAGCGTTGGGTATTAACTGTTTCACCAGGTTTTAACAATTCATAATAGACCACACCCTTTTGGTCCCACCAAGTACAGAGCATTGTCTTTTTGCCAAAGCGATTCGGTCTTGCAGTTGATGTGGATGGTGAGCCTGGGTTCACCCATGATTTTTTGCGTTTGGGATTTTCAAAATAAATCCATTTTTCATCGCCAGTAATGATACGATGCAAAAAAGACTTTCTTTTGTATCGTGCAAGCAAAATTTCACAAGTGTTTTTGTGTTTTTACATCTGCCTCTCATTCAATGCATGTGGAACCCATCTGCCGTCTTTCTGGATCTTACCCATCTCTCGTAGGCGATTGGAAACAACTTGTTGAATAACGCCTAACTGCTCTGCTAGTTGTTTTTGTGATTGACTATCGTCTTCCTGTAGCAATGTTTCCAATTTTGTATCTTCATATTTTTTTGGAGGTTTTCCATGTTCTTTGTCTGTAAGATCAAAGTCACCACTTTTGAAACGACGAAAGCATCGTTCACACGTATCTTGCGATGGAGCATATTCACCATAAGCTTCTCGAAGCAGTCGGTATAATTCAGCAACAGGTTTTTTCAAATGAAAACAAAACAGTAGTACTGTCCGCGAATGCTCTTTATTTGGCACAAAATTTGACATTTTTAACACAGTAAAACAAATCTATATGATCACTTTTCAAATTATAACCTATACGCATTTGACATTTAATGTTAACTTAACAAAACGCCATATGTGTTGAAACTTTGAACTATACACTCTATTTGCGCGACAAGTTTGAAAAAAATCTGCATTTCATACTTGTTGACCTGGTACAATGAAATTATTTAAATTCATTTAGCCAACCTTAACGTTTCGAGCGATCCTAGAAATGCCCCCACATTACATACACCCTATAGTAAAACCAACGAGTCACCGCTGTATTCGATTTTAAGCTTATAGAATCTCTCCATGTTTGGTTTGTACCTATATCTGTACCTGTAAAATCCGTTATTTCTAGGATGGCGAGCGCTCCGTTGATGCATACAGAGTCCAGAGACCCGAGGAGATTAGCACCCCGCACGGCTGGTCGACCGCCGCTGACCAGCCGCGTACTCTAAGCCCCGGATTCGGACGGTCATCCATCATACATTGGATTCTGTTGATTCTTTGATGGAATTATAAGGCCAAGAGGGAGATGATTTTTGGAGATTTACAAGGAATGATGTTTGGGAATAAAGAAGAAGTGTTGAAAAGGGGTCCGAAGTAGTATCATGAAAATATGGAGAAGAGGTTTATAGGGGATAAGAGTACAGGTGCTTCTATACTTTTACATTTCTTAAGGTAAAGTTAACTCAAAGTTTTTTATGAGAAAATAAACTTAAAAGAGTTAAAACTCCAGAGATAAGAAAAGTATATTTCCGATTATATATGATAATCAAGATAGATTGCGCAGTTCCAGTAGAACTTATAGAAAAAATTGAAGCACTAGATGGAAAAACAACGTTATGCAAAAAATGCCTTGTGAGATAATAGAATATTGTAAGGAAGGCAATTATCGTAATGTTCAGAAACTAAATTCAACATAATTATCCAATTCGAGTAAAATACTTTAAAAATATATTAAATCAGCGGTTCTTAAACTGTGGTCCGTGGACCTCTGGGGGTCCGCGAAACAATTTTGACATTAACTTTACATCCCTCAACTTTTCGCTTTTATTCAAATAAATAATTTATTAAAAATCCTATATGGTCAGGACTTTTTGTATTTGTTGTTATCTAACTAGTTATTGACATAATTAGGAACCAAACAATAATTAGGAAAAATTTAATTATTTTTATTCAACTGCAAATTATTTATTAGAAACTAAACAATAATTAGGAAACATTTAATTATTTTTATTCAACTGTTAAAAGTTACATATTATTTATAGAAAACATATTATGAGATCTATTATGACCAATATTTGACCAAGAAATGTTTGTATGAGCTTAACGTATTATAATTTGTAACTTTTCTAATTCTTTTTACTACTATTTTTATTCATTTTATGTTTTTTATTCGTAATGCTAATAAAAATGTTCATCTCTATAAATGCTATTATTAAAATAAGACTATTTATTAAAATAACCAGCGATACATTTTTACCAATATTTATTATAACGTAGTGCCTATGAGATTTCTGAGCCAGAAATTAAGTCTCAAGAACGACATAAAATGCCGAGCGTAGGGATGGGTTCCGCGAAAAAAAAAAAAAAAATGTACAAGAGGGGGTCCTCGGACTACATAAGTTTAAGAACCCCTGTATTAAATGATAAAAAAAAGATAATCTATTTCTTTTTTTGCCGAAAATGTCAAAATTTTGGACCGTAATTCAAAGCTGACCATATATTTGTGAAGGCTAAAAATATAAGAGTATACCAATTTTCGAACAAAAATTAAAAAAAAAAATCTTCCAAAATTTTTTTCACTCCAATTTTAGCCAAAATATAGTTTTAGGCTAATTTTGGGGTGAGGATTATGAAAAAAATATTTAAAAAATTCATGCTTTCCTAGTTTTTGAGTTAGAGCTGATTTAGGTCAGTTTTTTGCCTATAATTCCAAAACTTTTGCCCAAACTTCAAAATGGACCAAATTTTCTTGATCTCTGACCAAAAATGCATATTTGTACCAATTTTCAATAAAATTGGAGACAAAAATTTTTTGCCTCAAAATCACGGTTTTTTTAAGGTCTACCCCTTACGATTTTTTCGATTTTTGGCCATTTTCAAGGATTTTGGATTACTGCCCCTACAAAACTTAATAATATGTTTATTTAAGCCAAATTTTTTTCTTAGACTATACAGGGTAGTAGAATTTCAAAATTTCAAGCCGCATATTTATATCCCTAACCATTTTTTAGTTAGAAATTTTCAAAATTTTCAAAAAATTTTTAAAAAAATTAAAAAACTTCAAAAATTTTTTTTGTTTAAAAATCTGGTTACTAGTTAATTAGGACCTCAAGATTTCAAAAATTTCAACCGCAGGTCTTTATTGCATTGTGTTTTTGAGATATATCCATGCGAAGATGAATATTTCTATAAATCACGCCATATTAAAATTAGTCATAATTTTAAAATACGCAAAACGATTAAAGCCCCAATTTTTTTCTAGACTAAATAAACTACAAAGAATCCAAAAATTTCAACCGCTCATCGCTATCTCTAACCATTTTTGAGTTGTGATTTGTTTTATTTTACAATTTTCACAAATAATGTAAATTATGCCATTCAAAAAATTGTCATTATCTCAACACGTTTTAAACGATTAAAGCCCCAATTTTTCTCTAGACCAGTGATTCCCAACCTTTTTTACTTTCGGAGCCCTTTTTAGAATCAATTTCTATGACGGAGCCCCTAGGCCTACCCTATATCTTACAAATTAATGGTGTTTAGAAGTAATGTTACGGGGGAGGGGGTAGATTTTTTTAGTTAGTATAAATTCACTTTCTCTTTCCCAGCTCACATATTGATAGATAGACAGATTTTTATAAAATGAAGCAAATAATCGAAATAATGTTCAACCAGTTTGACATGGTATGATTTTTGGTTGTACGTCAATGATTTGGCCGATTTCTCTATCTACTCTCCAATTCGAGAAAACAAAAAAGTCCACACCTTGAACAAAAGTCCGCAATTGAGCCCAAGTCTCAATTTTTGGATAAATAGAATGACTGTAAAAATTTACCAGTAAAGTAGAACTTTCATAAAAATTAATATGATGAGGAAGTAATGGGATTCGGACTGGTCAGAAATTAAAATTAAAACAATATTTTAACTTAGCGAAGTTAAAATATTGTTTTAATTTTAATTTCTGACCAGTCCGAATCCCATTAACTTAGCGAAGTTAAAATATTGTTTTAATTTTAATTTCTGACCAGTCCGAATCTCATTAACTTAGCGAAGTTAAAATATTGTTTTAATTTTAATTTCTGACCAGTCCGAATCCCATTAACTTAGCGAAGTTAAAATATTGTTTTAATTTTAATTTCTGACCAGTCCGAATCCCATTAACTTAGCGAAGTTAAAATATTGTTTTAATTTTAATTTCTGACCAGTCCGAATCTCATTAACTTAGCGAAGTTAAAATATTGTTTTAATTTTAATTTCTGACCAGTCCGAATCCCATTAACTTAGCGAAGTTAAAATATTGTTTTAATTTTAATTTCTGACCAGTCCGAATCCCATTAACTTAGCGAAGTTAAAATATTGTTTTAATTTTAATTTCTGACCAGTCCGAATCCCATTAACTTAGCGAAGTTAAAATATTGTTTTAATTTTAATTTCTGACCAGTCCGAATCCCATTAACTTAGCCAAGTTAAAATATTGTTTTAATTTTAATTTCTGACCAGTCCGAATCCCATTAACTTAGCGAAGTTAAAATATTGTTTTAATTTTAATTTCTGACCAGTCCGAATCCCATTAACTTAGCGAAGTTAAAATATTGTTTTAATTTTAATTTCTGACCAGTCCGAATCCCATTAACTTAGCGAAGTTAAAATATTGTTTTAATTTTAATTTCTGACCAGTCCGAATCCCATTAACTTAGCGAAGTTAAAATATTGTTTTAATTTTAATTTCTGACCAGTCCGAATCCCATTAACTTAGCGAAGTTAAAATATTGTTTTAATTTTAATTTCTGACCAGTCCGAATCCCATTAACTTAGCCAAGTTAAAATATTGTTTTAATTTTAATTTCTGACCAGTCCGAATCCCATTAACTTAGCGAAGTTAAAATATTGTTTTAATTTTAATATCTGACCAGTCCGAATCCCATTACTTCCTCATCATTTTATATTTTACTGACGTAACCATCTAATTCAATAAAAATTAATTGTCATCTCTGGAACAAACTATGTAAATGTAATTAAAGTAGATTGGTTAAAATGTGGAGTTCAATTCAACAACCGTTAAGTCCAGCCTAAGAATCATTGCAACCAGATAGCGAACATGGAGAGTTCATGTCCGACACCGCTCGCGGATTGTGAGCTCATTATGTGAGAAACCTTGATTTTTTAAGTATGTATAAAGTATGTATAAGTATAACTGAAGTATATTACTAACAATACTTCAAATCAATCAGCAAATCTTGACTTTCAATCTTATATAAGGTAGTCTCCCCACAATATAACTATTAGTATTGGTGTTGATTTGACATTAAGAAATAAATTGGTTCCCTCCTTTTCGCGACTTTAAAATTAGATGAAGTTTTAATAAGATATTAAAAATTAAAACAACTCAAAAATTCGTAAAATACTTAATTAATCCTTCCCTAACATACATCTTTAATCTACAAACAGATCACCTAATTACCCAACACATTTACCGCCTTTTGATTTCTGTTGGCATAACGCAATGAGCCGTTGTTCCCCTTACCTCGACCCCCCATTTTCCCCGATAGACAGGACAAGTCCAGGTCGGCTGGTGGGGTTGGTGGGGGGGATGACGTCACGTGGCGCGCGCACTACTCCAGACGCGATCCCGGGTGCAAGTATATTGATGCGTGGAGGTAGGGCCAGATCCAGGTAGCACACAGGTGCGAGGACATTAGCGTACGTTAGAGTGGGGGTTTGTAATTGTTCAAGTTTTATAGGGGTAATTTTGAGGACACCTGTGGTTTGATTTTCATGATTTTATGGAGGATGGAAGGAGCATTTTATACTTTTTATAACATGCTTTCTAGAAGAATGTTGCAAAAATTGTTGCATCTATTTTATTGCTCGGTTATTATTATGGAAGGTTTACCCGCGACATCGAAAGATTGCTCAAAGCAAGGTACAAAGTACAATAAACTACAAATGCAAAAATTGGGAAATTAATAAGAAATTAAATAGAAAACGAAAAATTAATTATATTCTAATTTCAATGTATAACTGCCAAAAATAAGTAAAAGTAAAATACAACAAATGTATATATATTCCACAAAACACGAAACGAAATAAAAATGTTATAGGTAAACATAGAACGCAAACATCATACATAGCTGTACGCATGGTTGCATAACCACGCAATACTACAATCTAGTATAGTAAGATACTGGAAAATAAATCTAATAATTTTATTGCTAAGTAAAATCTTTGAGCTGACTACACTATTTTTACAAGATGTCAAAAGCAACTGCTTAAGCATGGGAATCTTGGAACCTAAAAGAGATAAGACTTCGGTTAAATTAGACAAAAGTTGAGCAATCAGTGCGCAATTTCAGATACGAATTTATTAAAAAAAAAAAAACAACGTAACATTGGCGATTTCTTATTTCAAATTTACTTCTTTCATGCACATGATACATGATTTTGGTTTGCACTTTCTTAAGGGGGGGGGGTCTGATAACCACATTTTGAGCATATTTTTGTGAATTTTTTTCAAATCTATGGTTAAATTTATTCATTTTCAAACTAAATACATATATAAAGTATGTTTTGAAGAAGATACAAAAAAATTTTGAAGGCAAAATATGGCGAAATGAACCAGCTGTGGCAAATCTTCTCAGACTCCGGGAAAAAATTTAGATTTTGCGGTGACCAGCATAACTCGTCACTGGATCATCTGAAATCAAAAATCCAAAAAGATTTTCTAAGTTTATGAGTTTGCCGAGGTAACGACGTTGATATTTTTTTTTCATGTTTTTTTTTTTTTATTTAACAATCACAAATATACTAATTTTTAGGTTTTTTTAGGGGGAATTAATTTTTTTTGCCTTCTAAGTAACTAAGTAAAAACTGAAAAATCATTTTAAAAATAAAAACTCAACGTCATTACCTCGGCAAACTCATAAACTAACTAAATCTTTTTGGATTTTTGATTTCAGATGATCCAGTGACGAGTTATGCTGGTCACCGCAAAATCTAATTTTTTTCCCGCAGTCTGAGAAGATTTGCCACAGCTGGCTCATTTCGCCATATTTTGCCGTCAAAATTTTTTTGTATCTTCTTCAAAACATACTTTATATATGTACTTAGTTTTATAATGACTAATGACTAATAAATTTAACCATAGATTTGAAAAAAAATCACAAAAATATGCTCAAAATGTGGTTATCAGACGGTGGGTCTGATAACACAGGATTAAGGGGGGGGGCTTAATCCTTTCGCACCTAACGAGGTAGCACGGTTCTGTCTTTCAATGTCTTCAGTATTGCTAGAGGTCGTTGGTTAACGAAAATCTTCATAATCCCCAATTTTCTCCTGTGTTTCACTCTTGCCTTTTTGAAGTGTATAAGTGTCCTTGGAATTTATTTCAACCACATTTTATATCAAAGTACGTACCTTTATATTTGGCTACGTATTCGTGTTAGTTAATTGTTGCTAATGGTTTGAAAGGAATAGGACAATCTGCCCCATTTTGAAAAACCAAATGAAAAAGAAACATCTTAGATATCTCTATAATTAGGAGGTTGTTAAATGAAAACATTGAGTGCCTCTATAATAGTGAAATAAAAGCTTATAAGCATAAAAATTACTGTATATTAGAAACAAAAAAAAAAAAAAAAAACTCCGACGTAAAAGGGTTCAGGAACATATTCACGAGGAATTTTCAAGGATGACTAATATTTGAGTGGCATGTCTTCAAAATTTACGTTTCAATTTTCAATTATCAAATATTACTTGTATTTGGCACTAATGCTACTGAAAAGATTTTTTACTGTTTTAAGATAGTCCTAATTTATTCTGATTAACAACATAGAAAAGTGAAAAGGAACTGTTTCGATAAGCAGTAATTCCATATTTGCTTAAAATTATCGTATCCAATAATAACATAATTAAATTCCAACAACAAAAAAAATATATTAATAGTTGAAATAATGAACCGTCTTCTTCAATGCAAAGACGTATATATGTATATATATGGTATATCTAGTATGTGTGTATATATATATATATATATATATATATATATATATATATATATATATATATATATATATATATATATATATCTACTAGTGGAACTAAACGGGAGTTTTGTTAAGTTGTCACGAGAATCATGATTGTCTAGGTTATGTCATATTGGCAAAAATCATTCATAACAAAAATTAAAAATTCAATGCAATACCCATGGAAATTAAGAAAGGAATTTATAGTATATGAGTATATTTAGTTGATGTACATTTCTAAATAACCAACTAACCAAGAAATTGTGGCATGTTCAGATAAGGAAATATTGTGAATGAATTATAAGCATGATTTACAAAAGCTTGAACAAAATGACTAAAAGTCCGTTTTTATTGTTAAAAGTTAATATTTAAAAAAATCTAGTTCCGGTAAAACATTTCATATATAGTACAGTATGATGAGGATAGTATTAAATTTTTCATAAACAGAAATCGCTTTTTTCTGTATTCAGAAAATATTTTCATTCCAATATTTACATTAAAAATTAAAATCCCAAATGCGCAAATATCAAAAAATTCACAATACATTACATTGACCTACTAAAAGGCTTTACATCATTTTAACCCCTTATATTTTCCATCCCCTCTGATAATCCATTAAAATATACTGTTTCAGTACACACCTGGTCACAAATAGAGATACTAACATACACGCATAAACACGATACATAGATACGAACCACGAGCCACGAGAGCACCGATACAACCACCGCGATCTCGATGTTCATTCGTTTACAATGGCGGCAATAAGAGTAATCGATTTAATTGAAAAATCCACAAATTAGACACCGTTTACGGCGTTAGAACACCACCATTAGAATTCAATCAGTAGCGGTTACAATGTTATAACAATAAATTACTCAAATAAACGAAGATTTTGAATCATATATTTTTTATTTTCAGGGCTAAAATCAGTTCCGTTTTTTCCATAAGGGCACATGGGACACGCGTCCAGGGCCCCCGGCTTAATGGGGGCCTGAGAATGTCGAAGTCGTCGATAACACGAAAAAAAGAGAAGCTCAATTTTTACTGCAATTTTAATACTTTTATTAAACAATTGATGTGAAGTGTGAATTTTCACACATTTCAGGGTTTTGCAGGTATTTAGTAAGTGAATGATGATTATTTTGGATGCGAAAACAAATTTTATATTAAAATATTTTTTTTGTTAATTTTAATTCGAACGCTTAATACCATTATTTAGGTTTCTAAATATGTGCAGTATTTTTTTTTATATAGCAAGGTTCATTAAGAATTTTAAAAATTGCGCCTATGGCTTCCATTGGTTGTTATAAGTTGCGCCCCTCTGATTTCGTCTACATTGAAACAGAATTAAATTATAATTTAGACAATTTCCACTGGCTATTAAATTTACGCTTTTAAAAATTAAATGCAACATTTGCCAAAATATAACTAAAATTTTGAAAAAATTATTTAAACAATATAAAAATTATATAAAAAAAAATATATATATATATAGTCTCTTCTCACAGGGTTCGATCCCTTTCGGATCGGGTTACTTGGGTGAAAAATCAGCGTCAAATACCACTAGACCAGCACACACGTTACAGAGTGGCGTGTTACAAAGCTATAACTTGTGTACATTATTAGCAAAAAATCACAAAAAATGCGTTTTTTTCCAAAAACCTTATCTGATCAAAAATTCCTGTTGAACTATTCCGGTTCACACCAATGTACATTACTTAGATTTTTTTCAGATTTTTAGTTTAAACCATCTGGGCTACAGGGTGTGGGACAAAATTTTTTTTGCACAATTTTGGCAAAAATCGCATCAAAATAATTTATTTTGCAAAAATAAAATTTTGATCGTTAATCCACGTACTAAGGGCTTTCATTTGATACCCTACTCAGAATTTAAAAAAAATATTTTTTTTTTCGAAGAGCACATATTTTGTTTATATTTTTAGATGGATATGTTTTTTAGATGTTTTAGTATTTTTCCTATGTGCGGGGCAAAGAGTTGTATAAGTATGCCAAATTTCAACTCTCTAGGTTTAGCCGTTTGGCTACAATTTTTACCGAACAGACAGACAGACAGACAGACAGACAGACAGACAGACAGACAGACAGACAGACAGACAGACGACAAAATGACGGTATAAGGGCATTTTGGTCATACCTGCAAAACCCTAAAAAGAGAAGCTCAATTTTTACTGCAATTTTGCTACAATTTTAATACTTTTATTAAAAAACTTGCAAATGAATCGGCGGACTTGAGTATCTCAGCCTTACATACTCTAATAAAAGCAGATAAATTAGAAGAAATTTTCCCGAATGTGGAAGTTGCTACAAGGATATTCCTTTGCTTAATGGTCACCAATTGTAGTGGAGAACGCTCATTTTCACGGCTAAAAAGAATAAAAATTAATTACGAACGACTATGTTATTAGAACGACTTACTAATTTGTCATGTGCATAGAAAGTGATATCCTTCACAAATTAATTAGAATTTGAGGACATAATAGAGGATTTTACAGAAATCTCGGAAGAAACCATCATCATTAACGTAAGTTCAATTCTCAAAATAACGAATCCGAAACGCAAACATCAGAAACCCCTACATTCGCCTAAAGTGACCGTATGGGCTGCGATGTCGGCGCGAGGAATTATCGGCCCTTACTTTTTTGAAGACGAAAGGGGGCGTGCAGTTACAGTGAATTCAGAGCGTTATGTGGAGATGTTAGACAACTTCTTGGTACCTGAACTGCAAAACTTTCCTGGCTATAACCAAAGAACATGGTTCCAACAGGACGGAGCAACTTCACACACGTCCAATATGTCTCTGCCACGTGTTCGTGAAATTTTCTCATGCAAATTGATCTCCCGGAGAGGTGACATAAATTGGCCTCCACGCAGTCCAGATTTAACCCCTATGGACTTTTTCCTATGGGGTTATCTTAAATCTAAAGTTTACGCCAATAAACCGACTTCACTGGCGCATTTGAAAGAAAATATCCGTCACGAAATGGCAGCCATCCCTGAGTCCACCTGCCGAGACGTCATAAGTAATTTTACTGTTCGATTAAATGAGTACCGAGAACGCGAGGGTCTACATTTAAACGATATTATTTTTAAGAAATAAATCCCCAAAAAGTGTATTTTAATAATTAATAAACATTTTTTCTACATACGGCTTACTTTTTTTTTAATCGATCCACTAAATATAAAATTTCTTTTGAGACACCTTGTACAAAAACCCAGTAAATCAAATAAGTAAGTCCATTGCTGTTTATCGTTAGGAAAAACCGTTTTATCGGGTAAACGGTTTGAGTTCCTAGTGAATTAGTACTAACGCTTGATTTTACAGAAAAGAATCAACATTTTCAGTATTATTCTATTTGACTACCATCTAATTCTACTTAGCTATTAGGAAACCTTTCATTTTAGTAACCGCAATTTATTTATAAATGTTTTTAAAACAAAAAAATAAATGGACCTTTTATTGGTTTACAATAGCAGTAATAAGAGCAATCGATTCAATTGAAAAATCCACAAATTAGAGGACGTTTACTGCGTTAGAACAAGGCCATTAGGATTCAATCAGCAGCTTCACTGATGAAAAAAACCTGAAGTGGCCGGTGATTTGTAGAGAGGACTGCCTGCTGGTCTTGCCGAACGAAATCAGATGGGCTTGCCTGTTGTCTCTAATTGGGATTTGTTCAATTTACTCACCTTCACTTTACTACAGATACAATAATGTTTTGTTTTAGGATATAAACATTGAAAGGGATGCTTTATTTAGATTTTCAAATATATGACTATATTTCAAGTCCAAATTCTAAGTAATATATAATATATATTTTAATTAATACCTTGGATAATTAATTTGAACACATAGTTAGCTAATATAAAAATTGCCATGATGATAGAAAATTTACGTATACAGAGAAATTATTTTAATGTGCCCACCATTGTCGTCTTGAGAACTATAACACAGCCCAACAGACATTTTGGTGCCTGCGAGTTTTTAACTGTCTCTAGGTAATTTTTGGTCACAGAATCCAAAATAGCCGTCAGATTTGATTTATCAGGTCTAGTTTTTGAGATACGCTATATTGGCCTCTTTTACAATAAAATATCTTATTTCTTAACTTGTGTATTTTTCACGTTATTACTGTTACTATTTGCTCCAACTGCCAGTTACAAACACAAAAGAGGCAAAGGTATTTATTTCACAAAGTAGATAAATATACATTCATCACTTATCACTTAAAAATTTTTGTACGACTTTCTAGCATGGAGTTTACCAGAACAGTCTTTCTGAAGACTCCAACAGTAGTATGCCATCATGTGGCTATCTTATCTTCCTTGATATCTATCTTCCATAGTTTTATGTCCTGAAGGAATCTTACCCCCGGTTCTTCACTAAAATTACCTAGGTTTTCTGGTAAATGGTCATAATACAACCGAGAATATTAAAGTTGGAAAGCATATTTTCCACTAATTCTCTGCCTTATGATTTCCAAGAAAATTTTGTACTACTTGAATAAATGAACACCTAGAATTAGATTCAATCTCGTTCATTGATGCGGTTGGATTGGGGATCTTCAGTAAGTTGCCTTATCTGAGGACCATCAAATATTCTGGATTTCAGTTTTTCAGAGTTAATCCCAGGAAATTTACGTGTCAAGTAGCCTACACAAAGTCCATCTCGATTTAAAGCCTTCAAAAATTGTTACATAAGCCCAAACTTGATATGCAAGGGTGGAAATATAATTTTCTCTCTCGCAACTAAAGGTTCGTTGACAACGTTTTGTTTTAGTTGAATTATGACATTTCTTAATGGAAATCACCCAATTTCTACTAACCCAGTGCTGATCCTTAGCTCTGCTGTCCCAAAGACAAAAACAAGGATATTTTGTATATCCACTTTGCTGTCCAAGGAGGAAGTTTACCGTTTTTAATAAAAAACTAAAATCGATTAGTCTTATCTCAAAAACTAGAGCTAGTACGAAAAAGAGTCAGGTATTTTTGGAATCGGCACATTAAAAATATCCAAAATCAGTTCAAAGAGGAAGAGAAATATCATCAATGCAATGTACAACTTGGAATAGAGCTAAATGGAAAAAGTTGATTAAGGCGTATACGGTAAACCTGGGCTAACGAATATTTTTTGTAAGGTTTTTGGCGAAGCTAACGAATTTGGATTTGGTTAATGAATCACACGGTGACGCGGTCTTGCATATCAAAACTGATAATGCGAAGTATGCAACTGCAAGGATATCCAAAAACACTTCAAACACTTAAATACCTAAACATCTTCAAATGAATCTAAAAAAAATAGGGTAATCCAGCCAACATTGGAGAAATTCTTCATATTTCTCTCGACCAAAAAAACCAAGAAGATAGAGAAGAAACCCCTGAGATTCCTACAGCACCACAAATATTGATCTTTCCAGAAAGAATGACTGAGTGATTTTCCCATGTACTGAAAACTATGGAATCTGAGCTGCATAAAATCTTAAAAGCATGAAGAGTAAATCTTCAGCTCTTCGGAACGTTGCGGAATGGATTAGAAGATTTTTGAATTGAAACTTAAGGAAAATACAAGAAAATAGTGATTCGCCAACGAAAAATTCGTACAATTACCTTGTGGAACGAATTAAATTTGATAGCCGACGTGTTACTGTATTCAGAAAAGAATGGTTAAGAAGACTTAAGAAGAAGAATATGGGATTGTTCTCAATCTAGGTCCACAACTAAGTTGCATTTATAATGAGGTGTCCATGTAAGGGTACTACAGTGATCTCTCTTTATTGTATGCATCTTATGGTATTTCAATAGTCGTTGTGGTCGTTTTGTGGCCTAACCCCAATTTCTAACTAAAGTACCAATAAAAGACGAACGGGAGTACACCAAGTAAATATATCAAACCAGTAATAACCGTTATTAAATGTTACATATACTGGTGGTATTTTGAACATATAGAATGAAATGTGTATTAAGTAAATAATACATTTGTCTGTCTAGTCATCTAATACGAATCGTGCGCAACGTTTCCACATTTACATCAATATATCCGTCTATAAGAGCCCGACACAAATGACATGTAAATGCCTGCCGCCACGTGCAACTAATGGACATAAGAGGCAACCGTGCACAACACAATTTCACCGCAATTCTGTCATTTTTATAGCGAATAAAGGCAACGACTAGTTATGAAGATAGCGAATAGCGAACTATGAAAAACCATATATCTTCCCTGTATTGTTGACTTCTGGCCCTTTTTTAATTTATTACTGCTTAAAGAACGCCTTCTCTTTATTTTTTGAGAACAATAGAGGCATTTTTCACTGTTTCAAACTTAACAATATGGGTTTACTTAATATTGTTTTCTTGTTTTTAATGTTTAATGGGGGAAAAAGAAAATGGAATAAAAAGGGGTTGAAAATGAATAAATAAAAGACTTACTTCTTGCGGCTTTTAATGGATAACTTTCAGATTACAATACGGCACTCACCTGAAACAGAATAAAAATATATATAAAATCAATATTTTTAATTTCCATTATATTTATGGCATTAGGTTTTGATCCCTGATCAAAATCTCTACCGACATGCATTGTAATTTATAATTAATTTATGTTCGTTCACGGATTGGTTGTTTTATTATTAATTATTATTATGAGTTGTAGATAGTAATCCTAATAATCTTTAAAAATAGACCTTTTCTAGATTGATTAAACGTAGATTGTGTAACAGCCATATATGAGAAATAGAGTTAGGACGTACTTATGCTCTAAATAGATTAATATGTCTTCAAAGGCCTAGTTAGGTGGGCGAAAACGTCGAGCTAAAAGGCAGTCGAGTGGCGGGGTATTACTGTAATACAAATTTATTACGTAGAATAGTATTTTACCTTGAATTTAGTGGGCTTTTTGTGACGTCACGGTAATTTTTATTAACAGCCTGTATAATACGGATCAACATGCGCTGTTTTTTTGGTAAAAAATATGGTATTTTCATTTTTCAGGGTTTTTTCAAAAGTATCTGGCTACATCCAGATACAAATATATTTTGCATGCATCTGTATCTAGATATTTTTTTATAATTCTGTATCTGTATCTGCATCTAGATACAATTTTTCTTAGGTATCTGTATCTGTATCTAGAAATTTTTACCGACTGCCAACATATATAAGGGAGGTATTTTGATCATACCGATTTTGACATTTCGAGATTTCGATGGATCTCCACGAAATGAGGTCCCTACATAACGTTTTGACTATTTTTAGCATGATGTCTGTCGGTCTGTCAGTCCGTCCGTCCGTCTGTCTGTGTACACGTGCAGAGCAAATTCGGATGAAAGGATTTTTATGAAACTGCATATTTAAGCTTTTGACATCAATGGCACGAGTTGATCAACTTTTGCTAAAAATCGGTTGACTAGAAATGGGAGTTTACTCGTGTCGATTTTAAGGTTTTTACGAATACAGACGATTCCGCTTAATTGGGCCGCCGCTTAATTGGGGCAGCCGCTTATTTGGGCCAAATCTCAAAGAACAGAAACCAAACCAAGAAACCAACAGTAAATTTACATGTTTAATTGGGACAACATTCAGCTTAATTGGGACAGGAAATTTAAGATCACAGTACATATTATGTTACACATATTCTCAAGAAAAAATATGTACAAAGAATTTAATATTACAGCGTTATTTTATGCAGGAAGGAAATGAAGGGAGCCCTACATCCGCACTGAATACCTGTGCTGATTTTGTAGAAGTGAAATGTTACAAAGACAGACTACACTTGACGCATTTTTGCATTGAATTAAATTGTATGTACCTATTTATTATTTTATTTTGGAATTTATAATTATTTTTTCTTAAAAGTTTATATTTTTTGGTTATATGTAATTTATAGTTTTGTCCAAGAGTTTATAAAATAAAATTATTGAAAGAAAAATATGCATTGTTTAATTTTATGTGAAAACCGCTTAATTGGGGCAGCCGCTTAATTGGGCCAAAATGCCTAAGTCCCGATGTGTCCCAATTAAGCGGAATCGACTGTATTTCACAACAGAAAAATATTTCGAAAAAATGTATTGCACAAAAGTTACTATAAAAGCAATAACTAACAACTTTTATCAAAAAATGTCTCAATTTTTTGATAAAACGAAAAAAAATTGAAAAATTTTTCGAATATTTTTTTCTCAATTTTTTCATACTTATATGTAACGTTTTCATGGTCCTGATAAATAATATCTCTGTTAGAAAATATTAGGCCAAGTTATTTCTACTGTGCTGCTAGAATGTATTTTAGACAAGTACCTTATGATGGCGATGGCCAAAGCTGATTTTTTTAAATGTATCTATTACAAACTGGTTTTCATTGTAATGTATTGGCTTCAGGTTGTTCACAACCAAACGTTCGTTACTTTCTAGATGATCTTCGAATTTTACCACGATATAACGCCGCCAGCAAAATTTACTTCTCAAAAGAAAATATTTCAAAAGCACTCCAAAGAAACTATACAATTCTAAATCTTAACAATAGTATATATTTAATTAATCGGCCATTATTTGAAATTACAGCCATACACAATTATAATTAATTCATCCTTTTGTTAAAGTGATCTTTGAACGGCGGTTGAATTTAAAGGATTTCAGTAGCTCGTAAATTCTTCCTGTGGCAGGAGTAAGGCGTGCGACGTGGGAGGGTAAAGAGGGCAGCACCCTACTACAATTACTCACATACTCTTTTAATTACGATCATAAATAAATCTACCTGCAATAAAACTTATTCTTCGGTCACATAAGTTTTACCAAGTTACATTAAACCACTGAAATTACTCAATGAAAAGTTGCGGAACTTTACTGAAAAATAGTAGTTAAGTAAAATTACGTTGAATTAAAAACACTGGTTTAGAAAAGATTTGTGTCTGTTTTATAGCAAACTTTTTACGTTCTTCCCCTTTACAATTATGGCCTAAGCCTAGTGCTTTATTTCAAAATTACAACATTGTCAAAAGTAATGAACAATACGGTTTTTATTTCCCGGAAGTAAATACTGTTGGTGGTTACACACGTGCCCTGTATTGCTAAGGTCTCTGGTGCGAATCCTGTTCAGGCATGGTATTTTCAACAAGAAAAATTAAAATCAGCTGTGGCCACCAAAGGACCGACCGCCATCATAACGTACTTGTATAAAATACATTCTAGCAGCAGAGTAGAAATAACTTGACCTAATATTTTCTAACAGAGATATTATTTATCATGACCATGGAAACGTTACATATAAGTATGAAAAAATTCTCAAAGTTTTTCATTTTATCAAAATATGTCTCAAATAAAAGTTATTAGTTATTGCATTTATAGCAACTTTTTTCAAATAAATTTTTTCGTTGCTAAATATTCGTAAAAATCTTAAAATCGACACGAGTAAACTCCCATTTCTAGACAACCTATTTTTAGCAAAAGTTGATCAACTCGTGCCATTGATGTCAAAAGCTTAAATATGCAGTTTCATAAAAATTAAATTGATAATCATCGTTCTACTGTGTTTTATTGTATTTGCTGTATTTTATTGTATTTATTATGTTGTTTCCTACTATTTATTTTATACTGTTCTCGTATTTCATTGATATGATAACTTCCATCTCATTATACTTCGCACGTAAACAAATATGACTATGCCTATCACATCAATGCATGCATGTATACCCACACATAATTGTATTTTGTATATGAAGGTTAATAAATTATTATTATTATTATATTATTATTAAAAATCCTTTCAGCCGAATTTGCTCTGCACGTGTACACAGACAGACAGACGGACAGACGGACGGACAGACAGCCCGACAGACATCCTGCTAAAAATAGTCAAAACGTTATGTAGGGACTCAATTCGTGGAGATCCATCGAAATCTCGAAACGTCAAAATCGGTATGATCACAATACCTTCTAGACCGGGAGCTCATGACATTTTTGGTCTCCGATTTCATACAGCATGCCTTTTGGAGGAGAGAATATTTACCCTGTGACAACAAAAAAGGGATGGTACTAAACCCCTGCACGCTTTCCGGTCATAGGGAAAATTGCATTTCCACTTGCACAAAAGTTTTGTGTTTTTCTCTGATTTAATATTGCTTGCCCTTTTGTCAAAAGAAAGTTATAACAAATTTAAAGTCTTTTAATTATATGCATGCTGTATGAAAACGCGGAAAATCATATTTTTTATTACAAGATCACATGACCGTTTGAGCCCTTTGGGACCCTCCGAATCGCATGCATATATTTAAAAGATTTTAAATTTGTTATAACTTTCTTTTGACAAAAGGGCAAGCAATATTAAATCAGAGAAAAGCACAAAAATTTTGTGTTTAAGTGGAAATGCAATTTTCCCTATGACCGGAAAGCGTGCAGGGGTTTAGTACCATCCCTTTTTTGTTGTCACAGGGTAAATATTCTCTCCTCCAAAAGGCATGCTGTATGAAATCGGAGACCAAAAACTGTCATGAGCTCCCGGTCTATTCCTTATATATGTTGGCGGTCGGTAAAAAATACTAAAAACAATAACAAAACTGTGTATTGAACACGTATTTTTAAGTTTAATCTCATATTTTTATTTGCAAACTCAATAAATATACCAGAATAGAAAGCTAAAAAATATAGTTTACGAGAAAAAAATTTTCCGCATTTTCCAATTTTCATCCTATTTCCTCATTTCGTTTACCTGTAAAACTAGTAACCGCCCCAAGCTATAAAATTTTTCACACCCCATAAATTTTCTATAGTCGAATTTTTTTCACACTTTTTTTACTATAAATTGATATTTTACGGCCTGAACAGCAAAGGTCTAGTTACACTGTAATTTTTCTGGGATTCTTTTTGTTTTTCTCATCTTAAGACATAAGACAAATGGTTTCACTGTAATCAGAATTGATGGTGTACGTTTTTTTGTCGCCTTTGTTTGCTAGTTAGTTGTTTTGTATTTTTTTCCTCTCCTTCTGTCTGGACTGATGCGAGTAGGGTTATGTTGAGGTTTAAGGTTGGCAACACTTGACGGTGTGAATGGATTATATATTCATTCACTAAGAAAATAGAGGGAGTAATTTATTTCCTTCGAGTTGTTTGTTTTTCAATCAGTTTACCCCCGGGTGCTTCCCACTTTACAGATTACATTATGGACTGAAAAATATGCTTTTTCTCTTTTCACTTATGCTCTGCACTTAAAATCATTTTAAATTAAATTGTGGCGCAACGACTTAACTGCAATTTTCTTTTTGAAATTTTAAGTAATTTGTTAGATTAATTCCTTTTTAGGGTTTTGTAGGTATGACCAAAAAACCCTTATACCGTCATTTTGTCGTCTGTCTGTCTGTCTGTCTGTCTGTCTGTCTGTCTGTTCGGTAAAAATTGTAGCCAAACGGCTAAACCTAGAGAGTTGAAATTTGGCATGCTTATACAACTCTTTGACCCGCACATAGGAAAAATACTAAAACATCTAAAAAACATACCCCCCTAAAAATATAAACAAATATGTGCTCATCGAAAACAAAAATATTTTTTTAAATTCTGAGTAGGGTATCAAATGAAAGCCCTTAGTACGTGGATTAACGATCAAATTTTTATTTTTTCAAAATAAATTATTTTGATGCGATTTTTGCCAAAATTGTGCAAAAAAATTTTGTCCCACACCCTGTAGCCCAGATAGTTTAAACTAAAAATCTAAAAAAATTCTAAGTTATGTATATTGGTGTGAACCGAAATAGTACAACAGGAATTTTTGATCAGATTATGTTTTCGGAAAATAACGCATTTTTTGTGATTTTTGGTTCACAAAGTATGTTAAGTAATGAAATTATTTGTTATTCTTAGCTCAGTCTCCTAGAAAAAATCTAATGTACCTATAGCAAATTGCGATTTTCTTGATGATGAATTATTGTCTAAAGAGTACATGGAAGTCAATTAAGAACCAGAAAACATAGCAAGAGCAATGGATTAAAATTTACAGGAAAAAAAAATTGGGGGACCAAGATAAACATGGCTATGAACTATAGAGAGTGGTATAAATACAGGAAGAGCTAGGGCTAAATAAAAGGCCTAGCGATGAACCGTACCAAATGGCGAGTAAAATTTTAATATTTTTATTTGCATCATGAAACTAGAAACTGCATCAGACCGGCGCCTAGATATTTTTTCACCTGAGGAAAAAATATAAATGAGGTAACCCAAAACTAAAAGAGATAGGGACCTGCGGTTGGAATTTTTGAAGTTTTAAGGTCCGAAATATGGTAAAGGCACATTTTAAAACATATTTTAAACAAAAAAAAAATTTTGTAAAATTTTGAAATTTTTGTAATAAAATTTAATTTTTCAAAAAATTATATCTCAATAACGGTAAAAGATAGGGACCTCTGGTTTAAATTTTTGAGTTCCTCAAGTCCATTTTAGTCGAAAAAAATTGGGGCCTTAATAACCAAACTTATACAAAAGCATGTATCATTAAACAAAACCCTTAAAAATGGCAAAAAATCGAAAAATCGTAAGGGGGACCCCTTCGATAAGAAATCTCGAATTTTTACAAAAAAAAATATTTCGGATTTTTCTCAAAATTGATACACATTGGGCCGTAGATCACAAAAATAAGGTTCATTTTGGATTTTGGCCAACTGTTTTTGAGTAAATTGGAAAAAACGTACCTAAAATTGACTATATCGGAAAATAGTACCTAAAATTGACTATAACTCAAAAACTAAGGCCTCTTGATTTTTTTAAATATTTTTTTATTAATCCTCACCCCAAAATTACCTAACGGCCATATTTTGGACTGTATTAGGAAAACTTTTTTTTTTCAAAAAAATGAACAAAAATAATATGAACATGTATTTCAAAAACTAAAAGAAATAGGGACCTGCGGTTGGAATTTTTGAAGTTTTAAGGTCCGAAATATGGTAAAGGCACATTTTAAAACATATCCTAAACAAAAAAAAAATTTGTAAAATTTTGTAATTTTTGTAATAAAATTTAATTTTTCAAAAAATTATATCTCAATAACGGTAAAAGATAGGGACCTCTGGTTTAAATTTTTGAGTTCCTCAAGTCCATTTTAGTCGAAAAAAATTGGGGCCTTAATAACCAAACTTATACAAAAGCATGTATCATTAAACAAAACCCTTAAAAATGGCAAAAAATCGAAAAATCGTAAGGGGGACCCCTTCGATAAGAAATCTCGAATTTTTACAAAAAAAAATATTTCGGATTTTTCTCAAAATTGATACACATTGGGCCGTAAATGATCAAAAGCTTCATTCAATCGTTAAAAGTTACTAAATTTAAAAATCTGGGCTTAAATCAAAGAAAACGACTATACCTCGCTCGCCGCACCCTTATCCCGGCACTGCATTAATATTATTTTACGTTATTTTTTAAATATATTTAATTTACAATAAAATAAACATACTACCTCGGAAAAATCTGGTTTTCCAAATAAATAAACAAAGTAAAATTAATTCAATCAGCAAAAAAAAAACATTTTTAATTAAAGTTTAAAAAATAAAAGAACAATATATTTATTTCAAAGCATTTTTGACACATTAAATGTCCCGTTATTTTTCATTGACATAATATTCTTTTTCATTTAATATAAAAACTATAGCATCAGCGATACAGTTCGAACGTATACATCGAATTCAATTAATTTTAAAAAAGTTCTTTTATGTCTTCTACTCATCTGTCATTACGGTTTCCATGGTAACTGTGACACTGTCAATATGTCGATAACTATCAATGTAGAAACGCACACATACAAGCACGTTCAGACACGTTCGCTGGACATTTTTAATCGTCAGATCTGAACGTATGTTTGTTCATTGCAGTTAATACGCTCAAGGTATTCTGTTTCATTTTCATATTGTTTTGACAAATAACCTTCTGAATATTTAATAGAATTCATTATTTTTTTGATGAGAATTTAAGTGGCGGTATTACTGCCTTTTTCAGTCAATGGAATTGCGTTCTGAATATTTTAGAGGAGCGTTTAATTTGGCAGACAACGTAGAAACTCGGTAGTTTTGTTGATGTATAAGTACAGTGACCAGACGTCCTTCATTATAGAGCAGAGATTCCCAACCTGTGCTCCGCGGAACCCTTAGTGCTCCGCGTGCACTTCTCAGGGGCTCCGCGTGCACTTCTCAGGGGCCCCGCAGCCGTACCAGGAAATAAACTAAATAAAATATAAGATTAATAAATAAAACACTCGGTAAGTTTCACAAATATATTTGTGAAACTTACCGAATGTTTTATTTATTAATCTTATATTAAATATGTTTCACCGAGAATACACGGACTCCCCTGTCAATTATAAATAAATATAAATTGAATAAAATCAAAAGTATTAGAAATAAAAAACATAATCAAAATAATATAACAGGAAATGACATTCTGAAAGAAAATTGGCTAAGTTGTATGTATGTCCAAGTGATTTCTGACTCTAGCCGGTTTATGACTCTATGACTAGCTGGAATGTGATCGGCGAGATGCATTTTTGTTTGAATAATCTGCGTGTATTTTGATTTGCTTCATTTTATAAAAATCTGTCTATCTATCAATATGTGAGCTGTGAAAGAGAAAAGTGAATTTATATGAACTAAAAAATCTACCCCCTCCCCCGTAACATACTTCTGTACCGTACTTCTAAACACCATTAATTTGTAAGACATAGGGTAGGCCTAGGGGCTCCGTCATAGAAATTGATTCTAAAAAGGGCTCCGCAAGTAAAAAAGGTTGGAAACCACAGGTCTAGAGAAAAATTAGGGCTTTAATCGTTTAAAACGTTTTGAGATAATGACAATTTTTTTGAATGGCATAATTTACATTTTTTGTGAAAATTATAAAATAAAAAAATTCGTCCATTTTTGGTTTTGTCAATTCCTCTTCTTCGTCATGACATTTTGATTTACCTACGGAGTCTCTTTAATTAAAGTTTTTCAATCGTCAATAATGAGAAAAATTATTCTACGAAACTCATAGACTTCCCATTAAAAGTAAAATACAGAATCGACGTATAATTGTGTAGACTTAAGATTAACAGACGTCAACACGTCAATAGTAAAGTATTTTATGAAATTTAAATATCCCGCGCAAAGATATTTTTAATATATACCGACATCTGTAAAGATGAGATGCAAAACCATTTGGTTTGACACAAGAAACATTCCCATCCGCATACAATTAAAGTTACATAACTAAACTAATATGTAAGAAAAGCCCATCATAGCACATGAATTGAAATGTACGATATTCCTGTGATCAAAGGATAAATAACATGTTCGTCCCCATTCCGTGAGAAACTGTTCCGTGCTTGGTGTACGTCTGAGATTCCGGTGTTATAGCGAACCCAGCGCACAGCGAGTGGTGTCTTCCTAACGCCCAACTAATCAAATATCCGCTTGCCACAAGTTATGTGCAAGCTACAACAGATAAACTTCAACACAGGGGTGGGCAACACAACCAACACCTACCAACACAGCAAATACTTCATATGCTCTCAACAATCGCCAGATCATCAAACACTTATTTCAGACAACACATAAAATATTGTCACAATTATGATATAATTGTGTGCTAATGTCCCAATTCCTTGAGCGGCCTTTAGGTCGTGTAGGTCGCGGTTGCTGACTTGCGGTTTTGGGAATTAAAGAATGTGCAAAGTGTTGCGTGTTTGTCAACGTAAGTTTTGAACTACTTTCTGATGTGTTGATAAACATTATTCAATTGTGCCGACTATGGTCTTTAATTACTGCCAACAATTACACAAATGAATAATGTTTCCAAAACAATTGAGGTAGGACTTGACGTCATAGTGTCCTGGTTAACAGTTATAAAATGGTCTTAGGGAATAGAGTCGTCAGTCTGTTAGTGATTCATTGAGTCAGTTAGTAATTCATTCGACCATTTTTTGTGAGCACGCTACCCGAGGACCAGCCCGGCTGTCAAGTCACCAACCCGAGATGTGAGTGCCGTTTACAGGGCTTCTCCACGTGTCCGCCTCGTGCGGATGCATGGTGTGGTTCGACCGATCCTGGAGAAGCCGGGGGAAAAACGGGAGTGACATCAGCCGCTAACAGTCAACACAGCAGCCATTCTGACAATTAATTGTATTGTATTGTAAAATTATTATAATATAATAAATTTTGTAGAAAAGATGTCCGTTCTTGAATCCACCCCGTGACAAGTATGGTGGAGGCGCCGGGTACAACAATTACAGGTATTAAACAAAACCAAAACTTACCAATTTATAATATCTTTGAAATTATTTTGCAATGGTCCAATATTAATGCGGACACCGTTATTTTGGATGTTTGCCATTGCTGATAGTACTAGGCTAGAATAGTACATTAGTATCAAAAAGATAAAATTCTTTGTAAGGGAGGTAATTTTGGTATTATTTCATAAATAAAATTTCATAAATAAGTTCAGTATAATCATTCAATTAGACTAAAATATTTAAAATGTTAAATGATAAAAAAATTATCTATTTCTTAGAAAGGGCATTCAAGATAAGGGTAGACTATTTATTATTGTAACTTGAGACTTTGTAAATGTAACATAAAAAGGAAATAGTAAATAGTAAAATTGAAAGACAACTCTGTTAATAAATTAGATTTGAAGTGTTGGAACCATATGGGAAATTCTATTAATCTCTGTTTTAAAATAAATATTAGTTAGTACTTATCTGGGGAGATTATACAATTTAATTTATGGATAATAAATGTCGTCTCGATTGACCAGGGTGTTAAATGACATTTAACAGTTGGGCAATGTAAGCTATTCAGAGTAGTCGTGTTTTAAGGGGAGTTGATGTTAAACCATAACGTTAAGATGTTAAAGTTAGTTGATTATAACCCGTCGTATGGTTAAGACAATGTTTAAGAGTGGATTTTAAACCGTCATAACGTTATTAGAAGAGTTGAGTATAAAGAGTGAAAAAGTTAAGTCGAATTTTAAGTAGAGTGAGATTTTGTTAATCATGGGTTAGAGTCATTTAGTGTTGTCGGTTAAGTCGAATTAAATTAACAAGTAATTCCATATGAAACGTTAGTGTTGTGCCCAGCTAAAGACATGTCCGAGATAAATGGTTTTAGAGGATGTCAGTCATGACTGTGGTGTCCAGTGGACAAATTAGTGATTAGTATATACCGACGTAATTGTAAGTCTAGTGTAATTAGTGTAAATATTTAAACCGTATCATACATTAAAGTAGATTAGCTAAAATGTTGAGTTTAATTGAACAACCCTTAATCCATCCAAGAATCATAGCAACCAGCTAGCGGACCAATAAGGAGACTTCAGACTTGATCCGCTCGCAAGTCTGGATATTCATAATGTAGGGAGACCTAGAGGGATGAGAGTAAGTACCAATGAAATAAATAAATCAGCCAACCATGACATTTCATATTTATATATCAGAGGTCCCCACAACTTCATGGGTATATAAAATATATTCGGACGTTTCGAAAACTGCTCAACAATCTGTTTCCGTCTTCAGCGATCACGAAAAGTGATGACTTCTCGTGATCGCTTTTTCTTTTAATTATTGTGTGCGTGTAAAACGATACGCCAAACCTATAGCTCTATCATCTACTTCGTATGCCTTTGTCTGCAAAAAGTTTGAAAACTGCTGGTATAAAAAGTACTGCAAGCCGACATTTAAAATATACTGTGCTATAGAAAATTAAAAGCAATTCCAATTAAAACATTTGCATATGTGTAGTGAAACATAATCAACTTTAATATATTTTAATTGTTTTTTTAAGCCACAAACAAGTGGTTAATTATTATTTATTCATATTTTTATTATTTTATATTACTGCATTCGTTACATTAATCATCATGCAGTAGGAGAATTATATAAATAAAGAAATAGTAATGATTAATTTTTTGAACAACAAAAAAACTTAATGTGCATTACTCTGATTTTATCTGGGGTTAAACCAGTTCCTCTGGAGACTAAAAAAAAAATGGAAACAAAAGTTTTTTGGATACATTTTTTTGAATTAAAGTTTTGTTTGTTAATCCACGCATTAAAGGCTTTCATTTGCCATTAGACACGAATTAAAAAAAAAAATACCAAGTCTCCGGTCTAAGAAAAACTATTTTTTTTTATAAATTCGACTTTATTCGTCAACATACTCTCCTTCAAGAGTGATACATTCATTCCAACGCTCCTAAAATTAAAAAAATTAAAAATAATGAATTAATTAAAATTCAGCATACCAATCAGTAATAGTTGATTTGCCTGGTGTCTCCATAACGCTTATCAAGCCACTGTTTGGCTTCAACAGTATGTTTTCCCATCAAAAAACAATGTTTAATCAACACACGAAATTCTTTTTTATCCATTCTTTTGAAAATTACACAACTGGAGTCACTAAAACCACTGTAACCTCTAAACTAATTGTCAGAATGTCATGAAATTTTCACACGTATCGTTTGAAGGTTGGTACTATCCAGAAATCATATGGGTCTGTCAACAGTGTTGCCACATATATGTGGCGGAGATTTATTGAGTGAAGTGAAGGCGCATCCCCACTATGCCGCAGTTTGCCAGTTGGCAAGGCCAGCTGGCAATGCCAACTGGCAAAGCCAACTGGCAAAGCCAGTGGCTGTATACACGTCCACATCTGTGTTGGCATTTAGTTTAGTCGCACAATGTTCACCGAGGAAGATTTACTAATTGCTTCAGCTGCTGTTATCATACTTGACAGTGTAGAAAAAATACGCAAACGGCGCAAACGACTGTTTTGGGTACGTCGAAGTCTTCAAAGTAGATCACGCACCGGACTTATTACCTTCTCTCTCTTTTTTATTTCGCGCGAAAAATGACACACCAAGTTTTTGATTTTTCTATCAACTTCTTCTTTTTGTACTCCAAAACTAACCGCAATTTCCAATAGAGCGTCACAACTCTTATTCCTGTCTTTATAGTCCTTTAAACGACAGTCCCACAAAACAGGACGATCCCGGTACAAATCAATGAAATTAAACACTTTTTCGTTTGTCCACTCCATCTATAAACAACGTTGCTCATATGCGTCTGAATCACAACCTGAATTTAAGCCTAAAGCCGCGTGATGCCAGTTGGCACGTCCCCACTCACCGTTCTTATCGGCTTTCTTTGAAGGAGACCGACACTCGAGCGATTCTCGTTGGCATGCCGCTGGCACGATGGCATGTGAGAGATAAATGGTTTTAGAGGATGTCAGTCATGACTGTGGTGTCCAGTGGAAAAATTAGTGATTAGTATATACCGACGTAATTGTAAGTCTAGTGTAATTAGTGTAAATATTTAAACCGTATCATACATTAAAGTAGATTAGCTAAAATGTTGAGTTTAATTGAACAACCCTTAATCCCAGTTTCCCGCAGTTTGCCAACTGGCAAACTGCGGCATAGTGTGGACGCCGCTTTATGTAGCATGTAGATCTAGCATTAAGCTGATAAATTTAAGTTCACGAGGATTAACTAGATTTGTTAGGATGCATATTGTCCAACCCTGTTCCAGCATTCTAAGGAGCTCCAGTTTGATTTTGGATTGTCGGCAGTCGGTAGTAGCGAGGAACGTTCTCTATGTCTTTATATTTGGCATGTGCAGCAGCGAACTGGGAACATTCAAATCTCACACCGAATTACACTTCTAAACAATTATTGGCATCATTTCACGCGCATTTACCGAGCTCTAATTAACTTTATTCCACAATAATTTAATTTTCTAATTCAATCATGTTTATAAATAATCAGTTTTAATTAAATTGTTCTCATAAAGAGACAATAAATGTTGTTGTAATTGTCAATAATAATTTTATTATTGCACATTCTTGGGTATTTAGAGCATTTATTTTACTATTAATATTGATTGTACACGAAAGTTTCCAATGTAGATCGGCATTTCAATTCTTAACTGTGTTACAATGTTACATGTAATGTTTGGCTAAAACGCATCCAATTATAAAGTAAGATAAGTACTTTGATATCTTCTGGATAAGAAATAGGCGCTAGAGTTTTTTATTTCTTTCTTATTTTTCGATCCATTGCCGTACAGAGGGATTTTGATGGGGTCATGTCTGCACAATAGTTTGATTTGCGGAGTCCATGCCCTTCACATACCACTTATGTGAATAACGGAACAGTCGCGTGCCATTGACAGGCCTAGATCAAGGCTAAGTCACATTTTGACAATGTTGTCTAAAAAATAAATTAGTCGTACATACCCTACAAATTAATTCACATTTCAAAGGGTTTCCAAATAACAGGTTACTACGCCTCCCTTTAAAAACATATAATCTTGCCTCCATCCCTTATTTTATAAAGTAATACAGACACATTTTTAACCCCTTAACTACTTATTCCGTATACAGTTTGTTTGAAACGGGGCACCCCGAAAATCTCCTTTATTTGTAAAGATACAAAAAATCTTCAGAACAAAAGTTAAACTAGACAAAAAGGCCCATCTAAAGGTTACTATAAGAATTCTGAGGCACTTCCAGTTTCACCGGAAATGATGTCAACTTTTGATCTAGCATAGGGAATCGATAATTTTATATTTTTTTCCTAAAAGTACATTAAATTAGTTTTACAATGACACCAAAAAATCATATTTTCATGTTAACCATTTCAAAATGGCGACCATTTATTTACAAAATAATAATCAACATAAGTTTTACAAAGTTGAACGTAGCAAGCTTTGAAAACAATAAAAAAAGAAACTAGTTTTTATTAAGAATGAGAAAATGTGTGGACAATAATGGTGGTTTGATTGAACATAAAATAATTGTAAAATAATTGTAAAAAGTAATAGTTTTTTTTTTTCTAAATAGACAAATAGTTTATTTTAGAGATATTTTGTTTCTTTTTTTATTGTTTTCAAAGCTCGTTCAACTTTGTAAAACTTAGTAAAAATGGTTGGTGGAATATTTTCAATAATAAATGGTTTCCTTATCCACAGCATTTCGGAATAGTCCTTTTGGAAATATTTTTTAAAAGCTTCAGAAAGCATTTGACAATAGAGTTTGATGTTATTAATGAACTCAAATTTAACTTTAAATTCGTGCTCCAACACAAAATTTTCCAAATTTGGAAAAGATTTTCATTCGAAACGCTGCTTTGCTTCATTTGACATTTCTTGATAAAGGCGTTTATTCGTATAAATGTCACTTAAATACTAGCAGGTATGTTGACAGTTCCAAAAAAATTAAGTGAATAAAAACTAATTGTTCCTGAGATAAGCCAGACGGGTCAGCTAGCACGTACATATAACTTTATTTGAATCACATAAAAAGCCTGACATAAAAGTGAACAATAGCTAGAAGAAAATTTAATTTAAGTCCTTTCGAAAACATTATTAATCCTGAATTAAATCCCGGAACCAGTTTTTATTTTATTTTCATATGACCGTACAGTACACTTCTCTTATATCAGATTTCATATTTCCAGAAGCAAATAAACAATTTTCATTACTTTCGCAAATAAAACTACGTCGGGTATTAATTTTATTATTCGTCTCCTTCAAAAAGACCTTTAAAAGTGTTCGCACAGCAAAGTTAATGAGTATACTTGTAAAATATGCTTTATAATTCTATAATGGTTTTTCGGTTGAGGATTTAATAGAATATGATAAAAGTAATAAGTTATTTTGTGAAACAAAAGAAAGTTTGAAGTCTAAGTTTTGTTTTTCTTGGAATAAAACAAAGCATAAAGTAATGCAGCAAATGGATAAGGCTTTATTCAAAGGAATGGGGTTACATTTTTATCAAGTACGCTTAAGAGGAGCGTTTATCTTGCTAAAATAAATGTAAATTGCATTAATGTTGGGTTTGATACAACGATTATAATATTCAAACACTGGTAAGTAAATAAATACAAGTTAATAATAACAAGATTAGCTATGGGGGTTCTGTGATGTCTTCAAATATAACCTCGTTGTAGAAACAATAGACCATCTAAAAAACTGTACAGAAATACAAAGAGAGACAAGGACAATACAAGAATTGCTGGACGAGTTGGGTGCCTACCGACATGGATGAAACAGGTGTTCCAGAAAAGAAGAGAAAATGAACTGGAAAAAGAAACCTAAAACACCAATTTTTTCTGAAACTTATATGTACGTTGTTATTTTTGTTTTTAGATGTTTTTATATTAGTATATTAATTATTAGATTATTAAATAATATCAATTATTAGATTACTAAATTATATTAATTATTAGATTATAATATATATTATTATTAATATAGTTAAGTTTGGAAATTAGTGTATTTACTAGAGTCCGGCAAATAATAATAATTTATTGACAAAATTACACATAATGTGTTTTAAGTCAGTCAGAAATACATATTTAGGTCATACAATAATAAAATTTGTAAAAACACTTTGCAAAAACACATTTACATTTATAAGTTAAAAATTACCATTTTACTGTCTTAAAATTAAAATTAGTAAAATCTTCCACTTTATAAAAAGGATGCTGTATGAGAAAATGTTTCATTTTATTTTTAAATATTTCTATGGAGTTTGATTTGACTTCTGTTGGTAACACATCTAGTATAAACAGGGTAGATTTTTGATTTATTTCTTGTGTTGTAAGAATGTAACTGCTCAACAGTAGTGTACGATCCAACATTTTTAAATCCATAGAGGAGACACTGATAAATATAAAGGGATGGCAGAGTCATTATATTTAGACTGATAAAATGTTCCCTGCAATCTGCTTTATAGGATACTCCCGCGATTATCCTTATTACGCGTCTTTGCAATTTAAAAATACGTTCCGCTGATGGACTGTGTCCCCATACAGATAGAGCGTAAGATATCTGGGACTGGAATAGCGCGTAATAAGAAATATGTAAAATATTCACTGACACGCAGTTCACTAAATTCCTGAAAAGATATATAGTACTGCATAATTTTCTTGATAACACAGATACGTGTTTATCCCATTTAAGAGTTGGGTCTATTTGAACACCTAGGAAAGTGACAGAAGCAGGGTTATTGCAATTATGATTTCTTAAAGATATAAGTAAATTATTAGTTTTACTAATATTTAGACTTAATTTGTTGGTAAGAAACCAAGAATGTGCTTTATTAATAATTTCCTCATTGTTCGGTAATAGGTCATCATATGACTGAGATCGAGTAAGAATGGTTGTATCATCAGCATATAAAAAGTGAGAACAATTGTCTATAGAATAAGGAAAATCATTTATATAGATTAAGAATAGCAGGGGGCCTAAAATTGAGCCTTGCGGCACACCACAGTTAATATAAAGCGGATCTGATATTATGTCATTAATTTTTAAGTATTGTACACGATTAATTAAATATGACGTTATAAAAGCACAACTGTCATCTTCAAAACCATACTTTTTTAATTTATCCAACAATATTGCGTGGGAGACACAGTCTTATAAAATATATGCAACGGTACTTTTAGTAGGTGTATTTCAACAAAAAGCGGCCAAGGTGTCATCTGTAGAAATAAAATGTAGTTATATATTTGTATTGTGCCCTACTGACAAATAGTGTTGCGTATAAAAATTGTATATCTTATCAAAAACTGACCAATGGCAAAGGAGTGACTGGAATGATCTCGGATATAATCCCAAAATATTGAGGTGTCGTTATTAAGATAAGAATTCATTGCGGTACAAGTGTTTTATTCTTTTGTTTTTTGTTGGTCTTTATTTCCAAATAGTAAAAAATTGAAAAATGAAAAAGTTTATAAACGGTATTATTTATTATTAATAAATAGCATAGACAAGCAAAATAAATGCAATTTTAATATCAATAATAATAATAATAAGAAATTGTTCGAGTTGGTGTGTGTTGTAGTGAGTTTTTTTTTTTCTCTCTCAATAATAATAATAATAATTAATAATAATATTTATGAAAGTAATAAGTTTTTAATTATTTAAAGAAATCATTAAGTATTTTTCTAAATTTTCATCAGAAAAATTAGTTCTTTTCGATGTATATACTTCCTTGAAAAAAGAAAAAGACATCTCTACATCAAAACTTGTTATTGGTGCATAATTATAAAAAGTATATATTTCTTTATATTTATTAAATATATCCTGATTCGATAATAAATTGATAGAAAATTGTAGTAATACTTGTAGGTCAGGATTTTTATTAAATATACTAACAATTTTTGCAGACAAGTGCAAACCAAACTCGCCGGGAACAGATTCCAGTTTGTTTACTGTCCAATAAATAATATTTAAAATTTCTGACAACGGCCGGTTTTATTTTTCTAAATTTACTATGGTTGAAGGAAGAAATTCAAAATTAGTCTTTATGAACTTTAACTCTTCATAAATATTTCGTTTTTGTATAATATTTTTTGATATTATAATGCTTTGAACCGCAATAAACCGATATTTTTTTTTCGGTTCAGCTCCGGTTTTCTTCCCGACAAAAAACACGTTTTTTTTCGGTTTTCGGTTCAGTTCCGGTTCGAAGCCCTAAAATTGTGATTATAGAATAATATTTAAATATAAAAATTTAAATATAAAAATTGTTCAGAATATTATTTTGAATTCAATAAATTCATAAAAACTTAATCAAATACTCATTTACATTAAATATTTAATTTATTATGTTAATTTTTAAAAATCAAGGCGTAATTAAACTTTATATCTTAACTATTTTGATTATTACATCGAAAACATTGGACTATTTTTTTTGTTTATCACTTTTAAAACGAAAAAAATATTTGTTTCATGTTAAACAGTTTCCACTTTGTAAAAACGGTGATATAAAAAAGACAAATGACATATTTTAGTTTTTTATCATAGCAAGAACACGAAGCAAGAAAAAATATATGTATTGTGAAAACCATAACACATAATTTAAAAAAAAATCTCTGCCTTAATACGTTGTAAAAAAGTCTTAACAATAAATTTCTACAAAAAACTAAAATATGAAATCTCGTAAATGTTATTGGGCGGTAAATAACCGTCTAAACAACACACTTGTTGCATTTAACAGGGTTTAAATGTGGCCGCACTGTGAAAAATACAAATGTGTACTTGTATGCATACCAGCAAACATCCATGTATCACCGGTAGCCTAAGCCGCCAGCAGTAGGGGCAAACACTCGCTGACAGAATAGCCACAATCCGGACCTGTATACATGTCAAGAGCTCACGGGCTTAAGGATATATTTCATAAGGATTTAAGAAGAATTGATGAAAATTTTTAGTGTATTATGTTTTTAGTCTTTTTCCTTGGCTGTAAAATGGTTTATAAGAATGTATTACGTCATTTGGTGGAAAAAACTTCTGTTTTTCTTTAATTTACAGAAAACTGTGTTACTAGTGTTATTACATAAAGATTGCTCTACAAAAATGTTTCTTTTGCAAATTAGTTACAGAGATGACTAAACAGGAAATTATAAATAAATTAAAAACGATACTAACGTCTAATTAATTCACAAATGAATCATTAATCACTTTTAAATAATACAACCAAGACACAATATTTTATTTTAGACCAAAAACCGGAAGAAAACGTGGAACCACTTCCAGAGATGATCGTTTTATTAAGAGATGCTCTTCGTAAAAGCTCTTCGTCAAAAGAGCCTGGTGATCAGTTGGAGCATAGAGAAAGTAAAGTTTCTTCTAGAACAATTAAAAGACGTCTAGTGGAATCTAATTTGCATGGAAGAAGAGCTCGAAAAACAACTGTTGACCAAGCGACACAAAAAACTTCGCCTTGAGTATGCCAAAAGACATAACCAATTAATGGCCAAGCTATTAAGAAAAAAAAAATTCACAAAATTTGTAATGCAAATTAATTAAAATACATCAACTTAGACAATTATTGCATATTGAAAAAATATATATGCTTAACTCTACAGGAATATAAGGATGCGTATACGCACCCTTGGCTAATAACAATATCAAATATAAGTAAACATGTAATAAGCAAATTATTTTATTTATAAATGAAATATGAACTTATTTGGAATGAAACATTTCAAAACACTCTGGGCACAGATGTACTTTACATTTTACACATAAATAAATGGAGTTGCTCTTATACAAACTGCATTTTTTTTACATTCGTTTCATGGCTCTTCAGATGACCAATTTTATCAATTCTGATAAACTGTTTTTTGAAGGACGCCCATAGTTTGAATTTGTTGCTTCTCTATCAGTATCTGCATTACTCTGATACTTCATAAGAGCAACTACTAGTCGTGACCAATTAAGAAATTTTACTATCATTTGACAACTGTACAATTAATTTTTATTTTCACTATACTTATTCTGTAAATACATATACTGAACTATATGAAAGAACACACAGTAGAAATGAAAAGTAGGTGAGATGGCTAAGACAAGATGAGACTTGTCGATGATGAATCACGCCTGTACATTTCACTGAATTGGCCAAAGGTGCGTATACGCACCCCATAAATTTGATGTACACAGAAACATGACAGATAAAATGTATAATTTTTCAAAATAGGATAATTCATAACAATGTTCTCATACGGTTTGACTATATATATATTTTTTTTATATTACCAACAAGTGTATAGAAAATGCCTGCTTTTATATATCAGTAAAATCATTTGATCTGATGAGTCCAATATAGAAGTAGGCATTGTAATGGTTTAATGTACTTACGAATTTAGCAGAAACATAAATTTCTAAGCAATTATTGCACTAACAATATAAAATTTAATTTACTATACATTTAAGAAATTTAGGTTTTTTTTTTGTGGATCAGCTTTTTGGACAACGTGGAGCAATCTTTGTAAAACGTAGGCCGGGTGAAGCTTTTCATCCTGACAGCATTATCCCTATCAAATTTGGTACTGGTAGCATCATGATCTGGAGGTGCATGTCCGTCAGTGGCTTAGGCAAAATCTTTTTGTGCGAGGGATACATTATTGTGCTCGTTATATTACCATCCTTAATGAAGTTTTGGAGCCATCAATATTCAAATTATTTGATGAAGACAATCCAGAATATGTCAACAAAATAATGCTCCCTGTCACAAAACCAAAGCAACAAATGAATGGTTTTCCAAAAAAAATGTGCCACTTTTTGCATAGCCCCTCAGTCACCAGATTTAACGCAAATTGAAAATTTATGGTCGATTCTGATAAACAAGGTGTCTCTTTACAAATGCAAATAAAAAGAAGAATTGAAGAAATTATTGTGAATGAATGGCTCAATGTACAATCCGATGTACGTAAAAAACTTGTGGACAGTATGCCTAAAAGGGTACGTGCTGTAATTAAAGCACGAGGAGGTACCACAAAATATTAATAATTTTGATCATCATCATTTCGTGTTCGCAATACCACGTCATATACACTTCTCCCAAAATCTTGTTACCAAGAGCGCTTCGTCATTGACATCATTGAGGTCGTCAGGGGTGCAGCTACCTCCTATGTTTGTACAAACCAGTAGATGTTGGCAATCCTGGTATTTTCCGCAGTCTCATTATGCACTTCCAGCAATGTATCCCCACTTCTTTAAGTTGTCTTTACACCTAGTAACACCAGTACGGAGTCTGTTCAGCGCTCTCCACATTGTATATTGTAACTGGTGACCAAATCTCAGTTCTTCTTTAGGTGCAATCCAGGTGGCCAACGCCTGCTCCCTCCTTCTATCCTCCGGTTCATGGGAGTGAGCGATGTGGCAGTTGTAGAACGTAAAAAACTTTTTCGGGATTTAAGCCGGCTTGTTTCAGCTTCGTGATCAAACAGTGGGAATCTGTGGTCAGTAGCCACCTTAAATTTTTCTGCTTCTGTGGCGACTTCTGATATCTGGAGGTACTATCCCAATGATGGGATATAGTTTATTAACAGGTGTTGGTTTTAAACATCCTGTTACTATTCGGACAGTGTCGTTTATCGCCGTATCTACAAATTTAGCATGCACCGAGTTATTCCAAACTGGTTCCGCATATTCGGTAGTAGAAAAACTCAAAGCTAGATCCGATGTTCGTAAAACCTCTGGTTGTGCACCTCACGTGGACCCTGTTAATTTCCGAAGTATGTTATTTCTAGAACAGACTTTAAGCTTGGTGTCACAACAATGCTGTTTAAAAGATAACGAGCGATCTAATTTGATTCCTAGGTATTTTGGAGTATCTGTATGTTCCAGCAGATGGCCTATCCTCATGGGGGGACATGGAAGGAGCCTCCACGTAGATTGCCTATACTTGCGATAAAGAAGTGTGCCATATATAATAATAAAATGAGGAGTACTGCAATCAGGCGTCCCCTGGAAACTGCTCAGGCAGGTCAATCCTTCCAACACCGCAATACCAACGTTAGTACCAATAATTTTGATTAAAGTTGTCATAAAAAGCTGTATGTATTATTTTATTCACTATTTTTCCTGTAATAATACTAAAATTCAATAAAACGTAGGGTGCTCCATACATTTGTCCAAGGCTGTATATTTCAATTTTATTTCATTCAATTAAGAACACAGGTCGTTTTAAAATTATACGTGCAAATTCCTAAACGCATTAATTCCGAATGCATGAAATTGATAAAAGAAAAGTATGAGTATAAAACAGCTTTTAGCCACATCGTTAACACATTCAAACCCCTGAAAAAAAACCTAAAATCTCTCATTTATCTCAATTACAAAACTTTTTCAAAAGAAAATTGTACCCTCTTCAACCCGATTAAATTTTCGGTTGTGTTTTATAAAGCGTAAAATCGTAGACAAACAGTTGCATCCAACAGACGTTATGCAAACTCTGGTGAAACGGGAAACGGAAGGAACCGTGAACCGAACCGGCATGGAAGCGGATCGGTAAGTGATGGATAGCACCCTCTAGGCCACGCACACACTGACACGCCATCTACGGGGAATTTCAAATTACGGACAATTTACTACCCAGTTTCTTATAAGTCCACGGAGAACGATAGCTCTGCTAGATATTGTTACCTTTTCTACATTCACACTCTTTGTAAGGGTTAGATGCTCGGAATATTGGTTTCGGAGATACACTGAATCTGTTTAGAGATGTCTGAGAAATTTTAGTAACAAAAAGTAATTTGCATCTTTAATTTTAGGTGTACTTCATGTAGTTTTTCACTCTGATTCCAAATATGTGCTTAGTTTTTCTCCAGCACGTCTGGATCTTGAGATTTCGGTCTGTCATTTTAGCTATAAGATATACTTTCAGCGCAAATTCAAGTTCTGCTGCTTCCATTGTTTGTGGGATAGTCGCGCAGTGAACGATCACTACATAAAACGTGATTGATTGTTGAGAAATGAATACGAGCCCGGTGTAAGCAGTGTTCACCACATTCCGCTGGTTGATCCACGTAAAATTTTCCTGCCGCTCTTACACATCAAGCTAAGTTTAATGAAAAACTTTGTGAAAACGATGAGCAAAACTGATTCGGCGGGGTTACAATACCTGGTTGAAAAATTTCCCAAGATTAGTGCAGCGAAACTTAAAGAAGGCATCTTCGTTGGACCAAGATTCGAGAGGTTTAGAAAGACGAACATTTTGAAGAATCACTTAATCTTGATGAACAAAAGGCATGGAAAGCGTTTGTGTGGGTTTGTGAGAACTTTCTCGGAAATCACAAATCGTCCTAATATGAAAATGGCGTTCAACGGCTACTTGATTCGTTTCAGAAAATTGTCTTCTGTCATTGAAAATGCATTTTCTACATTCCCATCCAACTTTTTTTCCTAAAAATTGGGCGCCGTGAGGATGAACAAGGTGAACGCTTTCACCAAGATATTCAAGTGATGGAAACCCGTTATCAAGTATTTTGGAATGAAAATATGATGGCTGACCTAAAATTCTATAAAAGAAAGTTATACTCGCAGAAATTTTGATTGATTCGTGTGATAACAACTTTGCATTGATTTCTATTGATTAAAAAGATCATAAATATGTTAGTGGTGTTTGAAATAACAAATCAGTTCAGCATAAATATCAAACAATACATTATAACTGGAGAAACATGGAATGTACAAAAACACCAGCTCATAATATCTCAACAACCAGACGTGCTGGAAAAAAACTGAAAGTAAATTTTAAATCTGCGCAAAAAATTGATTTAGAAAAACGTATTTTTATTTCTGATTCTTTCAAAAAGTTTTTTTTTTTTAGAGAGAGAAGTAGTTTAAAAAGTTATATTTAGGAAATATTACTTTTATTATAAGATTTAGCCGGCGAATAAGATTTGTAAAGTAATGAAAATTACACTGAACTGCGGTTGCCAAAAATGTAGAATGATCACAATTTTTTTGTCCAAATAATACTCTTCTGTCACTATTTGTTTGTAACGCCATTGGTATAGTCGGATTGCTGATAGGTGACTGTTACATGTATGTATCAAGTAGTGCATTCATATAATAATCTAGTTACCATTTTTCAGCGATTTTAAAAATGTTTTTTGTTATTTGTCTTAGCTGTCAGTGTCTGTTCATAATATTAATTAATAGATCTTGCGGCCATTTAATTTTAAATCTGCTGGAATATTTTAATTCCGAAAAAGAGAACAATGGGCTACTTATTTCTCTATCTTGTGTCCGTCAAAGAGTAGCAGCTGCCTTAAAGATTTCGAAATCAACAATTCGTAGAATTATAAAATGTAATAAATCTGAACTTCTCACTAACAAAATCTCGAGAAAACGAAGGAAATTAAAATCTGAACCAGTTTATTTTATTGATACATTGGCACAAACGTATGGTCATGAAGTACTAAGATTACCTCCTTATCACGGCCAGTTTAACCCCATTAAACTAATTTGGGGTATAACAAAAATTATTATGATAGACATATTGGTCAAAACGGATATTAATAACGAAGTTTTGAAAATGTGGCAAGTAGCCTGTGATCAAATTAGTTGTGAAACTTGAGCAAAATCTGTTAAAAAAATCGAAAATTTAATAAATGAATGGTGGGAAAGGGAAAGGATTGTTGATGATATTAATCCAATAATAATAAATACAAGAAATGACAGCGATAGTTCAGATGACGACGGTATCATGCATTACAGAGACTAATTTAAAAAAAATAAAAATAAACATTTAAATACAACTTGTAGCAATATATTATATGAATAAATATATTTTTACTTAATATTTTATTACTTTGTACTTGGGGAAACATGAAAATTTAATTTAATTAAACAACAAATTGTAATCCAAAATTTACGTATACATATAAGTTTTTCCTTCTTTATAATTATTACCTTAACATTAATAATTTTGTTTGTTTGAGTACTGCTGTAAATTCTTTTCATGCTCTAATTAGTTAAGATATCTACGAATCAAGCTGTTTCTTTCTAATGCGTTGTTTTTTATTAAAATAATTTGGAAGGTTAGTTGTCAACTTGCGTCAGTATACGTTACTATGGGTATGCAAATAATTATAATGATACAGACAGAGAAAGCATATAGTATTGTACATCGATACTTGTAGCAACGAACAGTCACCTATCAGCAATCCGACTATATAAAAGTATGTGTGTATATTTATTGTTCAAAGTTTTAGCTAAAAAGTATGTGTCAACTCCACAAAGTGTGCAACTGTTACAATTTAATTTTAACTTTTATTTTTATGTGGTGGTGTATTACATACTCTAGTTTATGTCCTTAATAACATTTTGTACCATGTGAAAATATTAGTTGTTTTCCCAAAAGTTAGTAGAAAAATATCAACATTAAGATTAATATAAATTTGCCCCTATAAAGCAGGAACTTCCTGCATTATTTAATTTGTTTAATAAAAACTAGTTTGTTAAATATTAATAAGTATACAATACTGATGAATCTGTACCTCTGAAATGCTTTGAGCATACCTTCATACTTTTTGTCACTTTTTTCCAGTATTTATAGCATTTTTCCATGTTTTTTTCCGATTTATTTCTTCCACAACATCAAATTAATTTACTATTTTCAAAAATTGTTTTTCATTTGGAAAATAATGGAAGTGACACAACCAAATACACAGCAATTTGTGTTATGACAACACTTTATAATACAAAGTAATAAAAAAAAAATAGTAATAATTGCTATCAAAAATTAAAATTATAAACAAACCGCAAAAGTTTAAACGCGATACAAACAACAGAGATAACCACATATAAACAATAAAGTTACTCGTCTCACGAGTTCAGATTTTGTCCGCTTGACTTCATAGCGCAGTTGAGCCAAATATACTTCTTACTTTGTCAGCGCGGTAATTTTATATTTTACAACAGTGGCTCACCCTGGGACCCCCCCAAGAAGGAGGGAAATACCAAATTTAAATTTTTTTTATCAGCATGGTCTTAGGTAAATGTATAGATATGGTTTTAAAAGTAGAGATGAGGACCTTTTTATTTATTTTTTATTTTTTTAGATAATTTCAAGGCCTTTTTTTCTTTTGTAATCACTTGTATTTCAGAAACGAGGAGCTTTTTTTTATATCATCACTTTTTTGTGTGCCACTGTTTTACACTTTATATTTTACTAAAAATATTTATAATCTACTGTACATTTCAAATACTTATGTATTAATAATAATCCTCTGGAAGTATATAATCCTTCAATACTTATTAGAGTGGTATCAAATAGACAAATATATTTCTCCCTTTGCCAGGGTAATAAGTACGAGGGATGTTTCCTAAATTCTGGGAATTGTGCTATAATTAACTTACGCAGAACTTATAGGCAATGTTATTGGTGCCAGACAAGTCTTGACATGTTTATGCAATTATCTAGTGCAATATTGTTCAGGCTGATTTAGGTGTTCGACTGATATAGACGCGTTTTCATAGCACTGTTTTTCTAACCATGGAAGACGCAGCAAAATCTCAAAGAGCAATAATTATCTTTTTGTGGAAAGGTGTGAAAACATCAAAAATTATTCAATGTCTGCAAGGAGTATTTGGTGAGTCTGCAGAATTCAAAAGTACTGTTTATCGGTGGATCGATCGTTTTAAAACCGGTAGAACATCACTAGAAGACGATCCACGCAGTGGGCGTCCAAGCACGTTGGTAAATGAAAGAAACATTACTGCCGTTGAAGACCTACTGAAAGAGGACAGGCGAATGACTATTCGTCAAATTAGTGTGCGCCTAGGGATAGGTACACGACAAGTTCATGACATCTTGCATGATTGTTTGGGCGTTAGCAAGGTTTCGCCGCACTGGGTGCCAAGGCTGTTGGGACCAAAACAGAAACTCAATAGGTCTGATACTTGTCGTGATAGGGTGATGAATTTTGGCAACGAATAATAATCACTGACGAAACGTGGATTCCTTATTTCAATCCTGAGACCAAAAATTAACAAAATAAAAAAGATTATAGCTAAATTCCCAGAACTTTGGAAACATCCCTCGTATTTTGTTGGCTGAAATCGAAAAGAGCAGTTGCTCTTGCATAATAACACAAAAATACATAATGTATTTGTGTTTGAAATAAAAATAAACAAGCTAATTTATATGCGTGTACATATTTTGTTAATAGATCATTATTTTTTCATGAAATGTGATATTTCAATAATGATTGTTTATAATTTAAAAACATGGAAATGTGAGTTAAAAATCCAGTAATTTACATATATTTGCGTACAAATTCATTACGGTAATTTTAAAAATATAATTCATGTATAATACGCGATCGCGTATTAATTTTCTCATGATTTTTATATGCACCATGAATCTGGCTCCTATATGATAGCTCATTTACATAGTAGCACATAGACAAGCTACAAGCTAATTTCAATAATTTCTGTCCGCTCCATAAATTTCAAACAGTTTTAAATCACTGTGAAAATATATGTGTCTGTATTATTCTCCCTTTTATTGGAAAATTATAATAACCAAAACTACAAATCAATCGATCGAGCAACTTATTTTCATTTCAATATAAAAAAAAAAAATTTGGGACCGATGCATATGTAAGAATGTAAAGCAGTGGTTCCCAACCGGTGGTGCAGCACTCCCAGGGGTGCGGGAAAGCACTTTTTTTTGCTCATCACTTGGATTTGGGAGATGAGGACCTTTTTTTTGCTCCGTCCCGCATTGCCTTCTTAAGAAAATGGTCACCCTAATTTATATGTAAATCATATATCAATTAATAATAAAATTATAGCCATGGAGGCATTAGTTTTCAATATGCCCTCGTATAATCAAAAATAATCTGATTTCTGACATCTAAACTTAATTTCTGATATTAAAACTTTAGTTGTGTTTTGTAGAAATGCATTGCATATGAAACATCACTGGCGTAAACGTTGCACAAACATGTAGTAACAATAATGCTCCATCCATTGAATGGATCTCACGTCCATAAAATGGGTTCATTTGAATGGGCGAAACAGCACGTCCAGTTACTAACGCATACAACAGAGAAAAAAATCACCAATCTACCAAAGTGTATAACATGCAAATTTTACGACATAAAGTGCGAGTTTTAAGCTCCATAAAGCTACGAAAGAAATAAAAATAAAAGTAGCAGATTAAAATATGGAAAACATTTCGTAAGGCTTGCATCGTGTAGCGTATTAAGGTGTAAGAAATGTATGAATGGCCAATAAATCATTTTGATATTTTTTGACGGAAAGAAAATTTATTACATAATGATCGTGGTCAAATAAAGATTTTTTTTGTTATTACCCTTTTAAATAGAGATTTCTAGATATGGCTGTTAAAAATCCCGTCATACGAGAGATGTTTCCTAAGTTCTGGGAATTGTGCTATAATTAAATTACGCAGAACTTATAGGTAATGTTATTGGTGCCAGACAAGTCTTGATATGTTTATGCAACTATCTAGTGCAATATTGTTCAGTCTGATTTAGGTGTTTGACTGATATAGACGCGTTTTCATAGCACTGTTTTTGTAACCATGGAAGACGCAGCAAAATCTCAAAGAGCAATAATTTTCTTTTTGTGGAAAGAAGGTGTAAAAACAGAAATTATTCAGCGTCTGGAGTATTTGGTGAGTCTGCAGAATCCAAAAGTACTGTTTATCGGTGGATCTATCGTTTTAAAACCGGTAGAACATCACTAGAGGACGATCCACGCAGTGGGCGCCCAGGCACGTCGGTAAATGACAGAAACATTACTGTCGTCGAAGACCTACTGAAAGAGGACAGGCAAATGACTATTCGTCAAATTAGTGTGCGCCTAGGGATAGATACACGACAAGTTCATGACATCTTGCATGATTGTTTAAGCGTTAGCAAGGTTTCGCCGCGCTGGGTGCCAAGGCTGTTGGGACCAGAACAGAAACTCAATAGGTCTGATACTTTGAGGACGGCTTAAAAAAATTAGTTTATAGTTGGGATAAATGTATTCAGTTAAATGGAGATTATGTTGAAAAACTACATTGTAATATTGACGAAAATTAACAAAATAATAAAAAATATAGTTAAATTCCCAGAACTTTGAAAACATCCATCGTATATATATTATTGTTTGACTCACGTGCATTTTAATTCAAAGGACACCCACCTTCAAAAGGATGTTCAGAATTATAACACAAGGGACAAAGACTTAATACGACCTAGTTATATAAGGCTATCCACAACAAGGTATTCTTTTAACTATTTTGCTATTAAATTTTATAATGTACTACCAAATGAAATTAAAAGGTTATCAAATAATAACTTTGCCTCAAAGATAAAAGATTATTTAAAGAACAAAGCATATTATAGTTTTGATGAATATCTTCTATTGGATGATTTCAGTGCACTGAAAGAGTAGTCAAGAAGGCAAATTATTTTTAAATATTTTTTATGTATTTTTCATTTTTAATTTGAACCTCCTACGTCTCCCTCTATTGAGTAAGGAATTAATTAAAATAATTAACTTTAAAAAATAATATTTTACTGTGGTATTCAGAATCAGCTTCTTCTAATTAGTAAACCGTTGATGTTATAAACAATAAAGCAAAGTTTAAAACCTTATTTATTTAAAATATCATTAAACAAAATTTAAATGACGTATATCCGTCCTTCCATAACTCGTTTTCAAACATTCATTCTTACATCTTGGTTCCATTAACATTATATTTAATGCAGAACAAGACATCAAAGAGAAGTTGGAGTTATATGCAAGAAAAGACGTACGTCTTTTAACGCAATTTCTTAAACGTCTGTTCCCAGAGGTTACTACATTTTTTGGATGAAACAAAAACATAATTTTCTAAAGATATGCAGTTTGACTTTGAAATAACAAAAGGAAAACGAATGAATTTTATATAAGAAATATAAGGAGGTATTTAAAATAATGATGTTTAAATACAATCCTCAGTATTATGTATAAACAATGTAGAAAGGTAGACTGAATATAATTTTCTTCAAAATGGTTTAGCATGTCTGAGGACTGGGATAAAAAGAGAAACGTAAATTTTCAAATTAAAACTTACTTGAAAAGTCTTTCTGCTGTGGACAATAGCTGGAAAATACTTGTACTTTTTTTTTTAAATATTGGGGTATATCAGTGGTTCCCAAACTTTTAGGTTCCCGGCGCCCTTAAATATCAGAATATTTTCTGCGGTGCTCCTAGTCAAAACATTGGCCTAACTAACGCAATTGGAGGAATATTGAAATATTTCCACGGCGCACAGTTTGGGAATTGCTGATATAGATAAGAAGTAAGTATTAGTTTATAAAGATAGTTAAAAAAATTGATGTGAAGTGTGAATTTTCACACATTTCAGGGTTTTGCAGGTATTTAGTAAGTGAATAATGATTATTTGGGATGCCAAAACAAATTTTATGTCAAAATATTTTTTTTAAAAAATGAGGCAGTCTAACATTTCATCGGCTCTGAACCTTATTGTGGACTGTTTTTTTTTAAATTTTTTGGCTGCAAATGTCAAAATTTTAGACCCTAACTCAAAAGTGACCATATATTTGTAATCTAAAGCTAAAAATATATAAATATACCTATTTATCAACAAAATTCAATTTTTTTTTTCCTAAAATTTGGTAAAAAATGTTTTGACTCCAATTTTAGCCAAAATATTGATTTAATCAAATTTTGGGGTGAGGCTTATGAAAAAAATATTTAAAAAAATCATGCTTTCCTAGTTTTTGAGTTAGAGCCGATTTGGGTCAGTTTTTCAATGTAAATTATACTATTAAAAAAATGTCTTAATCTCAAAACCCGTTAAACGATTAAAGCCGCAATTTTTTTCTGTACTAAATAAACTGCGGTGATTTTTAGATGCCTATAACCCAGTAGTACCCAAACTTTATTGGTTCCCGGCGCCCTTAATTTATTAGATTTTTTCCGCGGTGCTCCAAGTAAAAACTGGTGTAACTAACGCAGTTGTAGGAATAATGAGATATTTTCGCGGTGCCCTTGTAACCCATCTGCGGCGCACAGTTTGGGAATCGCTGGTGTAGACAGTTAAAAAATATCATTTATGCAACAAAAACTATGCGTCTAGAAACTAAATAGATTCGTTTCAAAAACGAAAATATTTTGACGTTGAACTGTTGCATTCCCAAATGGCTTGTTGGTTGCTGTAGCCTTTAAATTTTGACACAGTCAAGTAATGATACGTGAAATGTTTATGTAACTTCAATTATTTACTTTGGTACCAAATGTTAATTTAATTTGAACTGTTTATCGTGCAGCGAGCTACATACATTCTTTATAAATTATTTAACATGCTGTGAAATATTTGCCTAATTTGGTGCGCTTCTCAATATTTAACGAAACAGCGTTTAACAAATATCAAATATCGTTGGTGCTTCCATATTGTACATATAAGCACATTCTACAAAACAATAACGCATTATAAAATTAACAAAAATTTCTGCAAGTACCTTTCCAATCTCTCCAATTTTTGTCTCCATGAAGTCCAAACACCACAGTCCACATTATCACACACTTTTTTAAGTATTCACTGCACTTTTACCACTTAAAAATAACTAAAAACGCCAAAAAATGTAAACACGACTTGTAAAAATCTAGCGTCACTGCCATTCAAGATGGCTAACACTGATAAAGCTCATTAAGGAATATAGTCATTAAAAATTAATAGATAAGGAACAGAATTGCTTAAAATAATTATTAATGAGACTAAACAAATATATTAATATTTTATCAATAATATACAGGTGGTTAAAGTTATATTACCCAATGCAAAACTTTTTTATTGTTGAAGATAGGGTATAATATTAAATTTGAAAATTGTTTGATCCAGTGGCGGACTTTCGCAGAGACAAAAAAGACATTTGTCTTGGGCCCGTAATTTTCAAGGGCCCGATTTGGGGGAGGTGAGGACCTTTTTTTTTGCTCTTCACTTAGATTTAAGAGGTGAGGACCTTTCTTTTTTTTGCTCTCTACTTGGATTTGGGAGGTGAGGACCTTTTTTTTGCTCTTCACTTGGATTTGGGAGGTGAGGACCTTTTTTTTGCTCTTCACTTGGATTTGGGAGGTGAGGACCTTTTTTTTGCTCTTCACTTAGATTTAAGAGGTGAAGACCTTTCTTTTTTTTTGCTCTTCACTTGGATTTGGGAGGTGAGGACCTTTTTTTTGCTCTTCACTTGGATTTGGGAGGTGAGGACCTTTTTTTTGCTCTTCACTTTGAACTCCTCTAGGTTGACGGTCCGTAAATCAAAAATGTCTTGGGCCCAGCGAAGGCTTAATCCGCCCCTGGCTTGATCCTATATGATCTATTACAGTTTTTATTTTATTATATACCCAGGGCGCCGCGGCACACAGTTTGGGAATCGCTGAGATAGACAAACTAAAATTTCACGTTGTTCATCATAGATATTTACGTCCACTCAAAAGCCTTTAAAACTTACTTGAAAAGTCTTTAATTTTTCTGTAAGTTGTAGACTATAGCTGGAAAATACTTGTAGGTATTTTTCTTTAAATATTGCTGTATATAATAATTTTATAACATAATTAAGAACCTTAATTTTGTTGGGTAAAATGAACATTTGTATTTCGTAATTAATTAAAGATAGTATCTTTGAAGTTCTCACGATTTTCACAACAACTCGATAAAATCTTAACACGTTTTTCCTACGTCCAGCCTGTCCATCCGACATGCACTGTTGAACGCACTTCCACTTGTTACTTCTTTTAACGAATTATCTCCGATAAAACCCATCATTTTCGTATTAAATTAAAAATTTACATACATGATTTATGGTTTGATTAATTTTGGTTATGATTTCACAATTTTAATGCCAATATGCTACAAGTGAATATTTAAATTTAGTTCCTGATTAGCCTTCTGGTACTTTTCCATGCTAAACATTTTTAGCAATATAAGAATATTGAAATTTTGAAGCACGTTTTATAATAATTTAAAGACAGATTAGATTAGAAACCTGATGTAAGTTTGTTTACATTATAACCGCGAAATTACTAAAAAAAAATCACACATTTCAGGATTTCTTAGATATTTAGTAAGTGAAGACTGCAAACAGAGGGCCATTAATTTTTTGCTGAAATTGCCTCGAACAATATTCTGAAAATCATTTGTCGTCTGTTAATCTAAGTCAGCGGTTATATGGCATCACAAATATATGATCAGTTTTGAGTTACGGTCTAAAATTTTGACATTTTCGGAAAAAAGTAAAAAAAAGACAGTCCACAAAAAGGCTCAAAACTGATAAAATGTTAGCCTGTCCCTTTTTTTAATCTTTATAAACTAATACTTCCTTCTTATCTATCATCTATATCAGCGGTTCCCAACCTGTGCTCCGCGGAGCCCTTAGTGCTCCGCGTGCACTTCTCAGGGGCTCCGCAGCTGTTCCAGGAAATAAAATAAATAAAAATTGAATAAAATCAAAAGTATTAGAAATAAAAAACAGAATCAAAATAGTTAAACTGGAAATGACGTTATGAAAGAAAATTGGCCAAGTTGTATGTATGTCCAAGTGATTTCTGACTCTAGCCGGTTTATGACTCTATGACTAGCAGGAATATGATCGGCGAGATGCATTTTTGTTTGAATAATCTGCGTGTATTTTGATTATTTGCTTCATTTTATAAAAATCTGTCTATCTATCAATATGTGAGCTGTGAAGGAGAAAAGTGAATTTATATTAACTAAAAAATCTACCCCCTCCCCCGTAACATTACTTCTAAACACCATTAATTTGTAAGACATAGGGTAGGCCTAGGGGCTCCGTCATAGAAATTGTTTCTAAAAAGGGCTTCGCAAGTAAAAAATGCTGAGAACCACTGGTATAGAGAAAAATTGGGGCTTTAATCATTTAAGACAATTTTTTGAATGGCATAATTATATTATTTGTGAAAATTGTAAAAGAAAAAAAATCACAACTCAAAAATGGTTAGAGATAGCGACCAGCGGTTGATATTTTTGGATTCTATGTAGTTTATTTAGTCTAGAAAAAAATTGGGGCTTAGATTGTTTAATGCGTTTTGAGACTGTGACAATTTTTATTATGGCATAATTAACATAATTTGTGAAAATTGTGAGTTTAAAAAAATCACAACTCAAAAACGGTTAGAGAAAACAACCTGACGCTAGAATTTTTGAATTCCTCGTAGTTTATTAAATCTAGAAAAAATTTGAGGCCTTACTCGTTTTGCGTATTTTAAAATTACGACACATTTTAATATGGCGTGATTTATAGAAATATTCATCTTCGCATGGATATATCTCAAAAACGAAATGCAATAAAGACCTGCGGTTGAAATTTTTGAAATCTTGAGGTCCTAATTTACTTGTAACCAGATTTTGAAACAAAAAAATTTTTTGAAGTTTGTTAATTTTTTTTAAAATTTATTTAAAATTTTTGAAAATTGCTAACTAAAAAATGGTTAGGGATATAAATATGCGGCTTGAAATTTTAAAATTCTACTACACTGTTTAGTCTAAGAAAAAAATTGGGCTTAAATAAACATATTATTAAGTTTTGTAGGGGCAGTAATCCAAAATCCTTGAAAATGGCCAAAAATCGAAAAAATCGTAAGGGGTATACCTTAAAAAAATCGTGATTTTGAAGTAAAAAATTTTTGTCTCCAATTTTATTGAAAATTGGTACAAATATGCATTTTTGGTCAGAGATCAAGAAAATTTGGTCCATTTTGAAGTTTGGGCAAAAGTTTTGAAATTATAGGCAAAAAACTGACCTAAATCAGCTCTAACTCAAAAACTAGGAAAGCATGAATTTTTTAAATATTTTTTTCATAATCCTCACCCCAAAATTAGCCCAAAACTATATTTAGGCTAAAATCGGAGTCAAAAAATTTTGACCAAAATTTTCAAGATTTTTTTTTTTTGATATTTATTCGAAAATTGGTATACTTATATATTTTTAGCCGTAGATCACAAATATATGGTCAGTTTTGAGTTACGGTCTAAAATTTTGACATTTTTGGAAAAAACGTAAAACAAAAGACAGACAAAAAGGCTCAGAACAGATGAAATGTTAGCCTGCCCCTTTTTCTAATCTTTATAAACTAATACTTACTTCTTATCTATCATCCATATTCTAAGTATTAAAATCTTACATTTAAGATCATACATAAACTATGATTTTTTTTTCTTTTCATAAATACATAAACTTTGGTACCTTTTGAAAAAATAAACTTATCAAAAATTTCGTTCCTACTATTTCCGTTTACACTAATATGCATTACTCCAATTTCAGTTCAGCTGAAACCTACTGAAACCAGTAAAATTCAATCCATATCCATCGAATAAAGTATACAAACAGATTGTTATTGTTATGATAGTCAATGCTTAAACATAACTGTATTAAAATATTTTTATATCTTCCAAATCAAAGGCTCTGTCTTAAAAAACCGTTTAGTCAGCTGTACAACAAAAACAATAATTGTACAATTTTCTATGCAACACAGGCAATATTATACTTAGAACATTAAACTTTCATGTGATCCTAAGCAAACAGTTAAGGTGTTGAAGCTAAAAGCCTAAAAATCCTCGGTACACATAGACGATTATGATAATATTTAATATAAACATACACTAAATATAAAATTATATTAAATGTAAATAACTATAAAATGATTACATTTCATTTTTGAAGTAGCAAACATTTGAAATTAGATAAGTACACAGGTAGGTACGAGCCTTTATCCTCAATAATATCACTTGCCAAACATCCTAATTTCGTCGTAGACATATCGTCGGCTGAAAATAATAAGGTTGTATGTGACATTTTTTGTCAAATGCACTTTTCAATACTATAGAATTGTATGTCACGTAACCTACTTGTTCCAATAATTTCCATAAGATAGCATTACCGGTGTCGGAGAAAAAAGCAGAAATCCATAGTTGTATGTCTTAAAAAATAAAAAACTTACAAAACATAGTTGTATGTTAAAACATACACCCTTGTATTTTAATTGTTTTTTTTAATTCATAATTTATGGTTGTATGTTTGATGTACAACATCTTTTATGTTAAATATAAAACATCTTTTTCGGGCACCTGGGTTATAAAAAATATTAAAAAGAATAAAACAAGGTTTTGAAGACTTGTTAAATATATTTAGAGACATTAAGGTTTCTACAAATAAAAATCCGTTACCAGAAAACAAGGTAGTCGCTTTAAAATCTATGCTGGATTGGATGCCTACTATGGATAAATCTTATTATGAAACAATATTGCCAAGAAAGTAAATCTCAAGAAAATAATAAAAATTTCCAATTTCCAATTAACAATTTATTTCGTTTAATTTTTTTTATTTCGAATGTTTCAGTTTCAGTTCAAATTATCTTAATTTATCTTAATTTTTTGTAAGATTAATGTTTAATTTGTTATTATTTTGCAAGCATATTATTTAATTTGTGTTATTTAATCAAATAAAAATTTAATACGTGACTAACATTTCTTTTACCTTTTCTGGTACCTTTTTAACAATTTTCAGAAACCTAAAAACTGAAGCTTTACCTATAAACTGAATTTCCCCCCGATATTACTTTGAACTACAAAGCTGTATGTAACGTTAAGGTACTAAGTTTCGTGTTTTTCTTAATCACAAAGTTGTATGTTCATTTTTAAAATTGATAAAATGGTATTATTCAAATAGTTTTTTCAAAATAATGCTTTAATGACATTAACATATCAATATATAGTTATTAAAAAAATTTGTTCCTTGTATTGTAACCTTATATTGGTTTTTCCCATGTCAAAATTTTTGAAGCTTGTTTTCTCAAATGTAATACACTTCGACATACAACCTTATTATTTTCAGCAGACGATATAACTCCCTCAAATACGGGGATTCAACTATTCTTATTGTATGGTTTGCAAAATAACTCACCTTAATTCCTATGTGCAGAGGAAACTCTGCCGGTGCTAGCGGAGGAGTGGGATGATGCAGCAATGGTATGACTGGCATTGGGCAAGACATCATACTGTCAGCCTGCAACAACAAAACACATGTCACTCAACACAACAACTCCCGTACTAGCGTCTGTTAATCTTAGCCACACGACAAGCGTGATGTGTTACTCATACAAACAAGGTGTTGTCATTCATCACTTTGATAAAGAAACACATTTCAACAACTCGTGTATGGTTTCTACATTTATCGAATGGATAATAATAATTGAAAGCAAATACAGATCTTTACTCATTAATAACTATAAAGTTATCGAACGGCGTAGCGTAGTGGTAGCACAGGTGCTTGCGTTGTTAAGGTATCTGGTTTGAATCCTGTTCAAGCATGGAATTTTCAACATGAAAAATTATAATAGGGGAAACTTTTTAAGATCGCAGCGCCATATGCGGCAAAGCTGGAACACTCGAAAGTGACATTAAACTGTTACTTGTGTATTTGTTTACATGGTGAAAATGAACACGAGTTGTATTTTTCCTGTTTTCAGAGCTTTTTTTTATTTAAAGATAGTCTACGATTTACAAGATATGTAATAATATACTGTTCTAAAGAAATTTCAAGGAAATTTTTAGTTTTTCATTGTATTTTTAATTCTTTTTGACTGTCTGTCAATATAATAGCAACAAGAATATGGTAAATATATTAGTAAAAATTAATATCTCTGCCTGAAAAAATAGAAGGGCCTTTTAATTATAACATGACCATGGAAACGTTGCATATAAGTATGAAAAACTAGATAATTGGAAAAAATTTCGAAAAATGTTTCAATTTTTTTTTAGTTTTATCAAAAAATGTCTCAAATAAAAGTTGTTAGTTATTGCTTTTATAGCAACTTTTGTTCAATAAATTTTTCGAAATATTTTTCTGTTGTGAAGTATTCACAAAAATCTTAAAATCGACACAAGTAAACTCCCATTTTTAGTTAACTGATTTTTACTAAAAGTTGATCAACTCGTGCCATTGATAGCAAAAGCTTAAATATGAAGTTTCATAAAAATCCTTTCAGCCGAATTTGCTCTGCACGGGTACACAGACAGACAGACGGACGGACGGACGGACGGACAGACGGACAGACGGACAGACAGACGGACAGACAGACGGACGGACGGACAAACAGACCAACAGACATCATGTTAAAAATAGTCAAAACGTTATGTAGGGACCTCAAATCGTAGAGATCCATCGAAATCTCGAAATGTCAAAATCGGAATGATCACAATAAATCCCTTATATATGTTGACGGTCGGTAAAAATATTATTTTATTTTTCGAAAAACGAATCTGATCAAAAATTCCTATTGAACTATTCCGGTTCCCTTCAATACATTATTTTTAATATTTTTTTTTTTAGTCTTTTGATCAACCCCTCTTCTGAATAAGTTGGGAATCAAAAGTTTTTTTAAAAACATTTTTGGCGAAAAACGTAAAAGTAATTATTGAATATCTTTCTTAATAAATTTTTTTTTCACATACGTTTTTTGTTAAGTCATTGCTAAGCGAGATATTTCAAGTTTTTTAGTTAGCGTTCTCACGAAACACCCTCCCCCAGAATGAAAATTTTGAGGTCACATACCTAACTTGTGATTAATCAATGTTTTGTTCTGGCAACATACAAAATTTCTCGAAAATATGTCCATCCGTTTTGCGTGAATCTCGGACAGAAGACTTAGTACTAGACTTACAGACTGAATTTTTTTGTGGATATGTTGTAAAAGTAATACCTGAAACTCTACACGTTTCAGGTATTACTTTCATGTATCTATTACTTCAAATTAATGATACATAAGGACGACAGAAAAATTAAAAAAATATATAAACCCTCGAATTTTATTTATATAGATATGAAGATGGAGATAAACATTTTTTACTTTACTGTAAATTAAAAGAACATTTAGTGGTGCTTTAATACTGTTTATTTTTGAACTTAAGAAAATATTCCTAAAAGTTCATGTCAAAGGATGTCCAAAACTTTTGAGAAAAAAGAAAATCCGTTAAAATACACTAAACATCTTACATTTACCTTTTTATCAAAAGCTTTTTTCCTTAAACTCTTTCAGAAAAAAAAAAAAAAAACATTTACCTTAAAAATATTCAAGTCACATTTCCGACCAATCTAAACAAGTTTAAGTTAAAAGAAACGTCCATCTGAACCAATCCCGTGTTAGCTTTCATCTGCGTTGAAGAATCATTTTAGTAGGGAATTTAAAATGTTAACAGCCCGCAGCTGAAGAGAAGTTTGAAACAATATGATCACAAGTCTTTATAAGCGACATGAACGAAACGGTTTCCAGTAACATTTCTAACTCTGTTGTTGACGGTTTTCATCAACGTATTACCGAAAGGCATATATGTGGTATGTCCGTGCCCGCATTCTACAGCTACTCTCTTTACTTGAGCTTCTTTGTCTTCTTTACATTTTAAATTACATAACCAAGAAAAAATGATGTTATTATCTTGGGGCTGACGTCATTTTTAATTTAAAGGTCAACACAAATCGCTCTTTATATTTAGACTGCATTCAAATTTGGTCTGGAGAAATTGCTTTTTAATATCCAAAACTACGCATTCATTTACTTATGATTAAGAGACATTATGTAGGTAATTTAAACCCAAAAGTTTTATGCTCAGCTATAAAATATAGTAATATCTAATCAAGGCCGCCTTATGCATTATATCAGAGTCTGGATAAATTAAAAACCTAATTATTAGGGTCCGGCAAAAATATGCAAAGGTACTTTAGTTAGGTGTTTTTCGATAAAAAGCGGCACATGTGTTATCTGTAGAAATAAAATGTAACTATACGAAAGATGTTTCCAAAGTTCTGGGAATTTAGCTATAATTTTTATTATTTTGTTATTTTCGTCAATATTACAATGTAGTTTTTCAACATAATCTCCATTTAACTGAATACATTTATCCCAACGATAAAATAAATTTTTTTAAGCCGTCCTCAAAGAACTTTCCTATTGAGTTTCTGTTCTGGTCCAAACAGTCTTGGCACCCAGCGCGGCTAAACCTTGCTAACGCCCAAACAATCATGCAAGATGTCATGAACTTATCGTGTACCTATCCCTAGGCGCACACTAATTTGACGAATAGTCATTCGCCTGTCCTCTTTCAGTAGGTCTTCGACGGCAGTAATGTTTCTTTCATTTACCGACGTGCTTGGGCGCCCACTGCGTGGATCGTCTTCTAGTGATGTTCAACCGGTTTTAAAACGATCGATCCACCGATAAACAGTACTTTTGGATTCTGCAAACTCACCAAATACTCCTTGCAGACGCTGAATAATTTCTGATGTTTTCACACCTTCTTTCCACGAAAAGAAAATTATTGCTCTTTGAGATTTTGCTGCGTCTTACATGGTTACAAAAACAGTGCTATGAAAACGCAGACAGACAGACGGCGGACAGACAGACAGACCGACAGACATCATGCTAAAAATAGTCAAAACGTTATGTAGGGACCTCAATTCGTGGAGATCCATCGAAATCTCGAAATGTCAAAATCGGTATGATCACAATACCTCCCTTATATATGTTGGCGGTCGGTAAAAATGTAGATGTGTATAGAAAATGCCGCTAACACTGTAATGTTCGTTATCTAGCACTAGAAAAAAATGAGACAATTATGGAGGAAACATCACAGGACATTATATTTAAATACTGGAACTCCTTTCCAGCTAACTATTCTAATGCCAGAAGATTAGTTTTTGGGATTTAGCCTTATTTGGGTCCACATACAATTGCGAACAATTTTTCTCTACGATGAACTACATGAAAAACAAACATAGAAGCTGACTGCAACATAGAACGGATGCAAGTCTAAAAGCGGAACTGCTCCTGAAATGCACGAATCACACTCCAAATTTGACAAAATTGGCAGAAAAAAAAATGCCAAGTCCAGAAATCGTATTAAATATTTAATAATGGTTATATTATTTTTGCAATACTTTGTTGTATTTACGTTTACATAAATAAAGTAAATATTTATAAAAAATATCGTTTTATTTAGGAAAATATTAAAGGCACATTAAGATATATCCTCCGAATGTTTGTTAATCACAGTGAAGAAAAGTTTTTGCACGATAAAATTGGTCTATGAACGGTAAGTTACTCAAGATGCAAAAAAGTTTATGCTCGGTAAAATTGGGTCTTCCAAACAGTAAGCTATGCACGGTTGAATCAAACTGCAATATAAGCACGGTAAAAATGTTCTTTCACGGTTAAAAAGATCTTTCGAATAATAAGTTACGCATGGCGAAAAATGGTGCAAATTTTTTTAATGGGCTATTTATTTTGTTCCGTTAAGAGGAACTCTTTTAACGTTACGAGAACCTTGTTAAAGGAGATGAAAATTTATGTCCTTTTATTTATTGAACTTAGAGAAAACAATAACTATTTTTTTAAAGTTCCATTTGTATATGTGTATCAGTTGTAAATACTGAAATAATGAATAAATAAATTGAATAAAACTGCGTCTCGATAAATTTTATTTTTTGTACGTTTTTTGCTAAAATAGCTCTTCGTTTTCAAAAGGTTCCCGACCCCTGACCTAAGGTACTGCTTTTAAGGTGAATCAGTGCTTAAAATTCACACTAACCCATGAAAACTATTCTCAGGGCGCTATTGTGAAGGATTACCTAAAGATTCACTTTAGATACACATTCACATGTTGTACATGATGTGGAATCGTTGAGTAGTATTTGCGGGGTATGCCCTTAGTAGTAATAACTATAAAAATATCCCAGTTTTTCAAAACACAAAAAAAAATGTACTCACATTACTCATATTCACTTTACTTCGCATTTTGTTTAGATTTCACACAAACTAAGATCCAATATTACAGGTATAAATTCCTATCAAAAATTCACAATGCGTCCACAGGCACAAACAAATAAGTACTAGTTAAAAATTCACTAATCTCAGTCACAAATCGAGTAATTAACTGATATCGCATAGAAACAAGTATTGATCATTTTAGTTACATTTTTTACCGCTTATGTATTATCCCTGAAATAAAAATTATTTTCATTTTATTCCTTATTGTTTGTAAGAATTGTGCAGTTTGATAACAAACGGTCATTTGATTGAAGGTCACAAATATATTCGTATATTTTACGTTCATTTTTTTTTCCCCAATATTGTGTAAAATGAACCATGTAATTTGAAAAATAGTGTTTATAAAATCTTTAATATTGTAACATTTATGACACAGACCTGCGAAGTTTTGTTGGCACGTCAGAATATGTTCACAGCACGGCAGATGCTGCACGGCAAAATATGTACTCTGCACGACAAACGTTTCATGATAAATTAGGCTCTTTGCACGACAGTTTATATATTTATACCTCTGTATAAATATAGACAGGGTGATTAATTGACCTGTCGGCCATAGCGATTTAATATGTAAAATAATAAATATGCACTGAAAGAAATTTATACTTTAATATTAAAAACACTAGTTTTTGATTTCATATTAATAGTATTTACTTTCATTTTAATTAAATTGCAGGTAAAATCAAAAGATGTCGTGTTTTTGTACTTTTAAAATATACTTTTGATTTTACTTTTGATTTGAGTTTTTATTTTAAATACAAAAACTATTATCTTAAAATAACTGATATTAATTAGCTTTCGATCACAAATATATGGTCACTTTTGAGTTAGGGTATAAAATTTAGGGTTGACATTTGCAGCCAAAAAATTTAAAAAAAACGATGGAATAAGATGAAATGTTAGCCTGCCTCCTTTTTAGGGTTTTGTAGGTATGACCAAAAAACCCTTATACCGTCATTTTGTCATCTGTCTGTCTGTCTGTTCGGTAAAAATTATAGCCAAACGGCTAAACCTAGAGAGTTGAAATTTGGCATGCTTATACAACTCGTTGACCCGCACATAGGAAAAATACCAAAACATCTAAAAAACATATCCTCCTAAAAATATAAACAAATATATGCTCATAGAAAAAAAAATATTTTTTTAAAATTCTGAGTACGGTATCAAATGAAAGCCCTTAGTACGTGGATTAACGATCAAAATTTTATTTTTGCAAAATAAATTATTTTGATGCGATTTTTTCCAAAATTTTTGTCCCACGCCCAGATGGTTCAAACTAAATATCTGAAAAAAATCTAAGTAATGTACATTGGTGTGAATCGAAATAGTACAACAGGAATTTTTGATCAGATTATGTTTTCGGGAAATAACGCATTTTTTGTGTTTTTAACTAAAATATGTTAAATATTTAATTCACTATGTAACACAGTAGATAAATAAGCGCTCGTAGAGTAGTGCGTTGTGTCGTCGCCTTGTAATTTGCAAACTAGAGTTTGATTCCTGTCAATTTTAATTTTCTGTTTTTTTTTTTACATTTTTATTTTGTTTGGCGGGGCTTATGATTTAAGCAACCTATGGAAGCCATAGGCGCAATTTTCAAAATCTTAACGGACCGTGCCATATAAAAAAAATTCTGCACATATTTAGAAACTTAAATAATGGTATTAGGCATTCGAATTAAAATTCATAAAAAAATATTTTGACATAAAATTTGTTTTGGCATCCCAAATAATCATTATTCAGTTACTAAATACCTGCAAAACCCTGAAATGTGTGAAAATTCACACTTCACATCAATTTTTTTAACTATCTTTATAAACTAATACTGCTTATCTATATCAGCAATACCTAAACTGTGAGCCGAGGAAATATTCCAATATTCCTTCAATTGCGTTAGTTAGGCCAGTGTTTTGACTTGGGGCGCCGCAGAAAAATTCTGATACAGTAAGGGCGCCGAGAACCGAAAAGTTTGGGAACCACTGCCATATACCATTAGATTAACACCAATACACAACAATATATAGAGTTATTTAACGCTTCTGGAACATTGTTGTTGAATAGCATACAGACATATTATATTGTCAACTGACAATAACTGAAGCGCCTCTAGTGAGATTTTGAGAAACTGACAGGTGAAGGATAGTCGAGTTTGTACACTGTTGTTTTCATAGCGAGTTTTTAAGAAATGTCTTTGAAATTGCAAGAAAAAATTAAATGCAACGTGAATTGTTGTGTTTTGCAATGCAAAAGTAGGTCGTGAAAGAGGCCTAAGTTTTCATCGTGTTCCGAAACGTGGCAAAAAAGCCTTATTACCTTCAATTATAACCCTAGAGGTTACTTGGGCACTGAGAAAACGGAAAATTTCATTTAACGCAACCCTCATATTGAATAATAAATTAATTTCAATAAATATCACATGAAGATACCATTGAACCCGTCAAAAATATCCTATCTGCGTCAGCCATGATGTACAATGCAGTGGCGCCTCTATCGGTAGTGTCAGATGCCAATATTCGTAATATGGTTCTAATATAGTCAATAGTCAATTATTTTACAATCAATGGACAGTTTTCCATAATAAATGCTTGAGTTTCTTTGAAATTGTATTATATATAAGTAGAGAATTAAGCCATCAACCTTTTCCAGGATTTCAGAATGTATTTTTACATTAAAAACAGAAAATACGTTATGTCATTACCCAAAACCCAAAGGCAATATACCACGTGACCATCTAAAAACATACATCTACTGTTGGTGAGCCGGTAAGAAGCGAACGGATTTAAAGACGGAAGTATCGATAGTTTCCTAGTCCTTTGGGACGCGCCGGCAACGATCCCAAAACCTCTTTCCGCTTCCTCCCTATCGTCTTTCATCCCTCCACCCTTCATACCCGGACTCTCCTTGTTTATAACATTAGCAAAGACATTTCTCCCATAAGCTCATTATAGACAGATATTGTACAAGTTTACTCTCACAGGAGTTTGGTCGCTGATAGTAATTCACAAATTGATTTTGTGCTGAGATATTCAAATTGAGTGCAATGATGATTTATTTAAATAAGTAAATTGTAAGAGGTAAAGTTGGAATAGTTGTTTAAGAAGATAATGGCTCGCAATATTAGGTACATATTTGGATAAAATGCTTAGGTAACGTTTTAGAATTTCGTTCTACGTATTTCTTACATGATCCTGTTTCTTATTATACCACAAGTTGGAACATTTAAGCTTTTGTAAGACATTTTCAGATGAATTGTAAGTATTAAATTGGAAAACTTATTTATAAAAACAATCGAAAATTATAGCCCAAATACTCAATTGTGCTAGCATAGTATTTCTTAATATGAGCTTCGTGGAACCTTACGGTAGTACATACAAGGGCGGCTTTTATGTAAGCACAAACTGGCAATACTCCCCCCCCCCCAGGGAAAATGTTTCTTTTTATATTTTTAAATCTTAACATTTTAAAATTTTATTTTACAATAATAATCCATTTATTATAATTTAAATAAAATAATCGAACATATATAATTAGCAAGTATGTGTATGTGATCTGGGTAACATTGTGACATTATTTTTTCCTAAGGTTCTCGTGATTGGCTAACAGGGGACTCTTGAGGTCTCTTGATTGACAGGTATTTTGCAGATTTATTCTCTAAGAATCTACGAATAAAATTATATATAGAAATATCTAGAAAAATCTGCGGATAAAATAACATATGGAAATGTCTAGGGTTTCGTAGGCATAAACAAGAAACTCTAGACACTCCTATATCCTTTGACCGATATGAACAATATTTTGCAGATTTATTCTCTAAAAATCTACAAATATAATTACATACAGAAATTTCTAGGGTTTCGTAGGCATAAATTAACGTTTCAAATTACTTTTAGTTTTAACAATATAAATGTAATGTACTGAGCAAAAATGAATCGTTTTCCCATCTTAAAAAGTTCATGAATAAATAATGTAACTATATACAGTACCTAGGCAAAATATTATAACCACTTACAAAAACAACTGATTATTAAAAATGCCGACATATAATCATATGCTACTTTATTTATTTCTTTAACATATCGTGTATTTATTAAAAGATAAGCTATTTAAATAAATAAATAAATAAATAAATAAATAAATAAATAAATAAATCAAACATCTTCAACTCTGTATTTTTATTCTGAAACTGATTTGTAAGAACAAAAAGTACCGATTTTGTCCTGGCCAGGTAATTTGCCGGATATCAATCCTATCGAAAATGTTTGGAACCCCCTGAAAAGACTTGTTTACGATTTAAATAATACTAATAAACAAGATTTAATAGATAATATTAAAAAAGTATGGCATGGCTCTCCAGAAATTGAAAATTGTATTAGGGCATGTATTGAGAGTATGCCTCGAAGAATTGCGGCAGTAATAAAAGCAAAGGGGGCAACACAAAATATTAAAAAACATTTTATAAATGTACTAAAATAATTGGAAATAATAAAATACAAAATAAAAATAAAATTGGTGTATTACTATTTTGTTGATTTTGTGTAAAACAATGAATTTTTAAAAATTCATAAGTGGTTATAATATTTTGTCTAGGTACTGTAATTAGCAAGTGTCTGTATGTAGTGTCGGTAACATTATGATGTCAATTTTTCCTAAGGTTCTCGTGATTGGTTAACTGGGGACACCCTGTCTCTTGATTGGCTGACAGGTGACACCCTCTCCCGTGATTGGCTACCGGGTGATATCCTGTCCCGTGATTCGCTAACCGGCGATGAAATTAATCGTTAAAAAATAAAACCAAGTACGCATACAAACAAATGACATTTTTATATTATAAATCCGTCATTATTGACGGGTAATAACCTAGTAATAATAATAATTCTTCCAAATTCCAAATCTGTTATTATAATCATCTTCTCTTTCATGCAGTTATATTTCCGTTTAAATGTGTTTGCCAGTCACATATGTCAGGCTTCTTAACAACAATATGCATATAAGTTGTAATGTTTTCTTAATGTATTAGATGCTAGTTGCAGTTGTAGTGTAGTGCATGGAAACGTCAGGATGACTGATGGAGCTATATATCAATTTTATTAGCTGTTCGTGTGATATCTCAACCGCATACACGACTAATTATTTCACCTGGATTACTAGCAAAATGTTTGCCAATGGAATGAAACACACGCCTATCGCGACAGCAAATTATTGTTTGTGAAAAAACAGACAAAGTTCAAAAAATTCAAGTGAAACATGATTTTTCACACATTTCAGGGTTTGTAAATATTTAATAAGTGTAAGAAGCCAACAGAATGCTGCATATCTAGGAAAGCTATGCAACTACTACTACACAACGTAGTTTAGCCTACGTTTAAACTCGAATCTCAGTTAAAATTCTATATGTTTAATTTAAAAAGAAGATATACAGTACCTAAGCCATAAATACAAAAAAAAATCCATAACATTATTAACCATAATTAAAAATATAATTAATGTTTATGATTGAAAATATAATTAATGAATAATTAACACAAAAACGTGTCCTAGCCATTTTACTCTCTGTTCTTTTATTTTCTTAACAATGTCTTCTATTATTTCCATTATCTCGTGGTTCATTCTTGGGCGATATTCATTTTCTCCAGTTCTTTTTGGTCCTAATATTGTTCTTAGTATTTTTCTTTCTACTATTCTTAAATCTTCTTCTTCTTTTTTGGAGAGGGTCATTGTTTCCTCCGCGTATTACATTACTGGTCTTATCATTGTCTTGAACACTTTTAGTTTTGTTCCTACTGTTAATATATTGCTATTCAGAACTTTCTTATTTGTATAGTATGCTTTATTTATTGCCATTGTTTTTTCTCTAATTTCCATATTCCTTTCTCCATTGCTTGCTAGCTTGACTCCTAAATATCTGATTTTTTCTACTTGTTCGATTTTAAATTTGTCTATTTGCAACGTTTTTCCAGGTCTCAAAATTTTTGTTTTACTTTCATTTATTTTTAATCCTATTTTATCTCCTCTAGCCACTTCTTCATTATCTCTTATTTATATCAACATAAATCTTATTCGAAAAAGTTACAGAATTATGGCTTATTCGCTGTCTCACTCCGGCTTCCACGGTAAAATTCCTGCTGTCCCCTCTTGACAGAATTTCCGTTGACCCTATACAAGTATTTTACAAGGTTAATTATGTGGAAAGGGAGCCCCATTTCCTCTAGGATGGCCTAAAGGTGGCCCCATTTAACTGCATCAAAAGCTTTTTGATAGTCACCGAAGCAAAGATAGGTATTGAATTCTCTCAATTTCTCTATTTCTTGCCTAAAATTCACCTGTCTGATATTTCAGAAGTAAAATCAAATTTATCCATTTTCGAAAAAAACAAATAAATTCATGTTTTCGTTTAAGTTGCCGTTTTAAAGCTGTTAATTCAATATTTGTTCACTAACAAAAATATTTGCAATGTTTTCAAAAATGTAATATTTCTGCTAATTTTTGTAAAACGTAAATTAAAATTTTTAATGCCTGCATAAAAAAAGCTGCACACAAAACTTCAGAAAATGTTAATTTCCCTCTAATAAAATTTCATTTATGCTGATCCCTCTGTCGAAAATTGCAATTTAAAAAAGTGATAAAACCTTTTGAAAAGCTCACCTTTGTCAACATGATATTTTTTATTATATTCTCTAAAAACCTGATTCTGTTTTCATATAAATTGTTGTGCCCTTGTTAAATGTTTCATTTATCGTAACAGTGTAACGTTGTTTTTAAAAAATGTAAAGAATTTGTAGCAGTTTGGGAATTGTGAACAAGCCGCACATAGTTAATATTTCATTAAAACTCTTGCCTGGGATCGAAACGGACAGTTCTTTTTCTCTTTTGGGACGTGATATCGAGACCCTTCAACGACAGTTAACCCTTCAAATGTGTCAGAGCCGTTCACTATACAAGATATCGACCTTCTCAAGATTAGATCGATTTGCAAAAGGCTAGTACTTACTCACGCATTACGGAACCTATCAAAAATTAACATGCATTAATGCTACATAAAATTAAGTCCTATATATCTAAAAATGATATTAAAATTCACAGTAAAGTTTAAAATTCTTAGAATTATTTACATAATTTTCATAAAATACGTACATACAGTATTGAGCAAAACAAAGGAAACTTCTGGAAAATCCATAAATTTCAATTTATTCATTTAATAATTTAACTTAGAAAAAAAATATATTCCAAAAATATTTCCACTATTTCAAAGTACATAGTTTTATTTGGTTTATAAAATATTTACAAAGAAAATTCATAAAAAATTAATGTAAAATCAACAAAACATTATGATTATAATGATTTTTATTTACGAGCAAAACAAAAGAAACTTATTTATTTATAACAATAAGGCCCGGTCTTTCCACCTTCAGATAAAGTTCCAGGTAACTATCTGACAGATAAGGTTATTTGTAACTTCATCTGCTGAATAAATGTCAATACCAGTCAGTGAATCCAATACGTCAGTCTCATTATCCGTTAGATAACTATCCGATAGATACATTTGTATAGAAAGAAGGGATGACATTTACTCAGCAGATGAATTTACAAATAACCTTATCTGTCAGATAGTTACCTGGGACTTTATCTGAAGGTGGAAAGACCGGGCCTAAGTAAAATATAAAATTAATATTCGGTCCAGTAACCTTTATTTTTTATAACTTCTTGGCATCTATTAGGCATGTACCGTCATTTTGTCGTCTGTCTGTCTGTCTGTTCGGTAAAAATTGTAGCTAAACGGCTAAACCTAGAGAGTTGAAATTTGGCATGTTTATACAATTCTTTGACCCGCACATAGGAAAAATACTAAAACATATCCCCCTAAAAATAGAAACAAATATCTGCTCATCGAAAAAAAATATATTTTTTTAAATTCTGAGTAGGGTATCAAATAAAAGCCCTTATTTCGTGGATTAATGATCAAAATTTTATTTTTGCAAAATAAATTATTTAGACGAGATTTTTGCCAAAATTGTGCAAAAAAAAAAATTGTCCCACACCCTGTAGCCCAGATGATTTAAACTAAAAATATGAAAAAATTCTAAGTAATATACATTGGTGTGAACCGGAATAATACAACAGGAATTTTTGATCAGATTGTGTTTTCGGAAAATAACGCATTTTTTGTGTTTTTTGATTAACTACGTAAAATATTTAATAACTTATCTAAGACAATTAACCAGCATGCTTTGATAGTGTAATGCAGCGTTTCCCAACCGGTGGTTAGCGAACGCCAGGGGATTCGCGAGGTTTACAAAATAATATTGTAATGGCGGAATTTTAAATCGCCAAAGAAAAATAAACGCAAAAAAAGTGTGCCGTGAAATTCTAGGAGTGTGCTGCGAAATTTTACAATTTTCCATTTAAACCTATATTCAATAGCTCATAGCTGTGCCGCAAAAAAATGTTTACACGTCAAAACTGTGCCGCGAAAGGTTTGAGAAACACTGACATAAAGAATTCGCTAAATTCGTTCGGATTTTATAAGGGGTTCGCGAGGAGAAAAAGGTTGGGAAACACTGGTGTAATGCCTAACATGCTCACGTTCTAATTTGCAAACTTAAGTTCGCTCCGCTCTCAAGGCAATTTCATTTTTTGTTTATTTTTTTTTTTGCATTTTTATTTCGTTAAAAATTTTTTTTTTTTTTTAATTCTAGTTACATTTGGACAAATGTTGCATTTAATTTTTAAAAGCGTAAATTTAATAATCAGTGGAAATTATTGAAATTGAATACACGAAATCAGAGGGGCGGGGTTATGACTTACAACAACCAATGGAAGCCATAGGCAAAATTTTCAAAATCGTAATGAACCTTGCTATATAAAAAAAATACTGCACATATTTATAAACCTAAATAATGGTATTAGGCATTCAAATTAAAATTAACAAAAAAAATATTTTAACATAAACTTTGTTTTGGCATCCCAAATAATCATCATTCTACTAAATACCTGCGAAACCTTGAAATGAGTGAAAATTCACACTTCACATCAATTTTTTTCCATTATATATATAGGAAACTCGACCTGGGACACGCTGTATATTGTATCTGGCTGTCGGCTATTGTGTAATCATATATTCGTAAGTGCATATTTTCTCCCAACTCCATTAGACAATTCCCCTTATAATTTCAATAGAACCTTTCAAAATAATTTTCAAAACCAAATTTTCATTCCTTATCATCAACCACCATACTCCCTTCAATTCATCCCCTATTCAAATTTTCCTTTCACTTATTTTCTTATCGTGTTCTCCGTGTGTTTTTCCTTTTATTAGCAGAGAAAACCGCAGTCGGTATCGTCCAGGTAACCCATTGCCGGCGGGCCAAGTCTGAACATGAAACCCGGTCTCATTAGCGCCAGGGGGTGCAGGGTGTATACACCTCGAACACCCACAGATATCTTAATTAAATCAAAACAATATGGGGAGGTGAAATCTAAATTAATTAACCATCAGGGCAAGATCGAGAGGAAAATACAGGTACTTCGAAACTGGGTTATACCTCAAGAATACGGTACGTAATATATATACGGTGTCTAATGTTGCTATTTATGAGACTAAGATGATGCAATGTTTCCATAACAACGCGTGACGTTTGTGACTTAATTTGAAAAATAAAATATAATCTGCTAAACTCTACGAGTAATTCCGTGAATTTATTATATCGAGAAACATAAAGTTTTTATTTTCATAACTACGCTTGATTGACAGCAATGTAAAATGCGTTTCTTTTAAAATGGAACATACTGCCACAGACTGCACGATTGTATAAATAAATAAGTGCAATTTCTTTAAAAAATCAGCTGTAGCCACCACACGACCGATCGCCATCATAAAGTACTTGTATAAAATACATTCTAGCAGCAGAGTAGAAATAACTTGGCCTAATATTTTCTAACAGAGATATTATTTATCATGACCATGGAAACGTTACATATAAGTATGAAAAAAAAATCAGCTGTGGCCACCACAGGACCGACCGCCATCATAAAGTAATTGTATAAAATACATTCTAGCAGCAGACTAGAAATAACTTGGCCTAATATTTTCTAACAGAGATATTATTTATCATGACCATGGAAACATTACATATAAGTATGAAAAAAAATCAGCTGTGGCCACCACAGGACCGACCGCCATCATAAAGTACTTGTATAAAATACATTCTAGCAGCAGAGTAGAAATAACTTGGCCTAATATTTTGTAACAGAAATATTATTTATCATGACCATGGAAACGTTACATATAAGTATGAAAAAATCAGCTGTGGCCACCACAGGACCGACCGCCATCATAAAGTAATTGTATAAAATACATTCTAGCAGCAGAGTAGAAATAACTTGGCCTAATATTTTCTATCAGAGATATTATTTATCATGACCATGGAAACGTTACATATAAGTATGAAAAAATTGAGAAAAAAAAAATCTAAAAATTTTTCGTTTTATCAAAAAACGTCTCAAATAAAATTTATTAATTATTGCTTTTATAGCAACTTTTGTTCAATAATTTTTTTCGAAATATTTTTCTGTTGTGAAATATTCACAAAAATCTTAAAATCGACACGAGTAAACTCCCATTTTTAGTCAACGGATTTTTACCAAAAGTTGGTGGTAAAAAATAGGTGTGGGAAGGGATTAGGAAATACCATTGACCATAGTCCTAAGAATGGGAGATTCCAACAGATCCAATTGTTCATTAATGAGATTATGCCCTTCTCGCTGGGCATATTTAATCTCAAATACCTCTAAGAAGTACATGGGTTTTCCACTCTTATTTTCTAAATGTAAAATTTCTAAATTTTTTTCATTGCAATGGTGACCGTTTTCTTTAAGATGTTTGGCTAAATTAGATGATTCGGATTTATTATATTTCCATGCCCTCAAGTGTTCTTGAAATCTGATTTTATAATTACGTTTAGTTTGGCCTATGTAATACGCGTTACGATCATTACATTTGATTTTGTAGATACCGGAATAGGAAGTATTTTCTTTCTGACTTATTTTGTTATTAACTAATTTACTGCTCAGGGTATTTTTATTATAAAAACCTGCCTTAATATTATTTTGTTTTAAAATGTTGGCAATTGTTATTTATATAATTGATTCTTTTATAAATAATGGGAGTCTTGTAAATTGAATAAATTTCTTTTAATAATAATGATTTATTTATGATTTATGGTTATGGTTTTTGATATTAGGTAGAAAACAAGATTATTTGATATAAATTAAATGGGTAGCTCTTGGAATAAAAGCTTCAAATTTGAACCACTCTTAGTTCCATATAACATGGTTTCTTGATTCCGTACTACACGAAGTAGATTTTCAATGAAAAAGACGTAACTACCAAATAATATTAGTATTAAAATAACTGGAAACGTGGAAATCATTTTAACATATACAAAAGAAGAGCAAATATGCAAATGTACAAAAGAAATTCACACAAAAATATTTAGAAAAGTAATTCTAGTAATATTCAATTGATTTCATAAAACCAGAGATATTATTTTTGTAGATACAGATCTGAATAATTTATCACATAAAAAACTCATTTCTTTATACCATTACTAATTCATCAGATTATTCCAATTGGATTGTCTCTCCTCCATTTCTTGTCATATCCGTTTCGGCTTGAAATTCAATTGTCTCCCTCCATACCTCTTAACATTCTCTACAAATTCAACTAAAAATGATCTAATCTCGGGTAACACCATAAAAGAAATTGGCCAGTTAACCTGCTAGCAAATACGTCCCGTCACGCACACGATCTAATATATCTGTCACAAGTTTAGCAATCAGAAAGAGATTAGCTACCGTCACCGTACAGAACCCAGAGTATGCTTCTGCCCCGCCATTTCCCCGCCACTTCGCCCCACGCCAACACGGATCAACGGAACAGCGATTCTTAAACAGTTTGCGTTTATACACAGATACGTGCAGCACGTGTCAACATTCAGACGCTTTACTAAACTTACTTTAACAGCAATCAGTTTTATTCATGCTTAGTGGTCGCAATGATGCACAAAACAAAGTGCAATGGTTTCTGGTATATAAACGCATGCATAATAGTACACAATTTTAATTGGGCTAATATGGGGGAATATAAAGTACTCTATGCACCTAAAAACAAGGTAATTAGTTTAGGTTTAGTTAGTAAAAGTATAGAACCGAGCGGAGCGAGCTACATATGTATCTTCTACGAGGAACATTCAATAATTAAAGAGAAATTGAAGTAGGAAAAAAAAAACTGTATTTGTACAAAACTTTTACTACTTCTCAACATAATCCCCACGAATATTAATACACTTGTCCCAACGATTAACTAGTTGTTTTTTTCTTGATGCAAAGAAATCTTTGTTTTGTTGTTTGAGCCAGTTTCCCACAAATTCTTTGACTTCGTTGTCGCTGAACTTTTTTCCACGTAATGCCACCTAGAGTGGACCAAACAAATGAAAATCAGAGGGAGCCAAATCTGGACTGTAGGGAGGATGAAGTAGTATCTCCCAACCTATTTTTTCTTGGTTTCTTGGGCCCAGATACCGCCAGGGCGAGCATTATCGTGGAGCAATATCACGCCTTTTCTTTGAGGTCCGCGCCCTTTTTCTCTCATTGCTGGCTTTACTTTGTTCATCAGCATGTCTAAGTAGTAGGCACTATTTATTGTACGCTGATCTTCCAAATAATCACAAAAGACGACACTTCGAGAATCCCAGAAGACGGTCAACATGACTTTTCCCGCTCATGCTTGCGTTCTGAATTTCTTTCGGATAGGTGAGCTGATGTGCTTCCATTCCATGCTTTGTCTTTTGGATTCTGATTCAAAATGGTGAACCCAAGTTTCATCACACGTTAAAATCTTGTTTAGAAAAGGGTTACCTTCCTTTTCACAGCGTTCTTTCAAGTCTGTACACAACCATTGGTTTGATTCAGACACAACTCCCGGTTTCCACATAACAAATTTATTAAATATGTATATCACATTTACAAAATAATGTTTGAATTGGTCCATGGAGTTGGGGAAGTCTTCGGTCCACCCCGTGTTGGCCAGGATCGGCTTGGACCTATCTCCGAGGCGGGGGCTACCCATCAGGGAGTCGAAGAGCCTGGGGAAGTCTTCTCCCACTCACATGGTCACTACTTGCTTGGCTTCTCGGTACAAGAATCTGGCATCAGTGTCGTGGTCGTCACCTTCTGGACTAATACGTGCAGCGGAGTTGGCTATGTTCCACTAACTCCATATTTTGTAACTGCCGATCTTTTTGTAACGAAAATTAACCCAGTTCCAATATTCATTCGTCATAACAAATATTTCCTCATTATGAAAATGCGATGTCTGCATTTTCGTAATCAGGCCACATACGTCAGACGCTGACGAATAGTTTTTAATCAGCTGACCGTCACAATGTCTAGATGTCGTAATCCTGACCTAGGATTACCTATGTGACAATATTATTTACTCGTATTTGTCGTAAATTACTTCTCATTCTTCTTCAAATAACATCTCCACGTTAAAGGATGGCTTAGTAGCCAACTTAATATTGCTATGATACTTAATCTATTTCCATATTACCGGTCTTCTCTAAAATCTTAGAAAAAGTCTTACACCATCAAATAACAGATTATTGATAATGAATTATTTTCAAGTAGTCAGTTTGGCTTCAGGGGCAATAAAAATACCACTGATGCTACTTTGGATTTTATAACTCACGCCACGGAAGCTCTAGAATCTGGTGAGTTCTGTTTCAGTACCTACCACGATCTCAGTAAGGCCTTCGATTGCTCATCACACGAGATCTTACTAAAAAAATTAGCTTACTATGGTTGACGATAACAGGCGAGCTTTGCTGAAATCTAACCGTAGCCAATTTTTGCAAATTAACTGGAACGCATACGTTAAGCTACGTATGAAAAGTACTAAACAATATTTGGGCAGGAAACAACTGATGCATGATGATATAAAAATACTTTAACGTGGTCCAGATACTCCAGTTTTCGTTTTTTGATGTGGTACATTATTGATGTTTTATTTTCATCCTATTTAGGACTTCTCATTTTTGATATATAAATCAACAATTCAAATGCCAATTTCCGCCAACTTAAAATAATATGAAAAAGAGATTTCAAGGAAGCGGACCTTTTAATCCAACAACAGGTTAAAACTTGTAAATAATTCACTCGTTCTTCACAGTGCTGTTCTTGCTTGTTCGTCTCTGGCTTTTGCCTCCTTAGAATTTTTACCCTGTTCATGTAATAAGCAACCCGGGCCATTTTGAAGTGGAAACCATTTCAATCTTTTTCAGTATATAAAGTTACTTTTAACTTTAATTACGTGTCACGACTTGTCATGTGTCTTGTGAGATGTTCTATCAGATGGTCTGTTCATCATTGTGCGGTCTTTCGGAGGATGTTCAATATTTCTTTTTTTTATTTCACCCTCATCGTTCTCTAATTTCTTGTATAATACGTTTAATACAATATTCAGCTGTCTTTATAATTGTGACTACTTCATTTAACATTAATTTGGTTTGGGCCAAAGGTTCAGCATAGATTGTGTTCTCAAAAAGTGTGAGGTGTTGTTGACCTCGCTTTATTAAGGTTCATATTTCGGAGCCATACTTATGTATGGCACCCGTAATCTAGGATTTACCTTGAAACATGAATGCGCTGTGGACTTATGGTAAAATAATGGAACTAGACCAGGGGTTGGCAACCCGCGGCTCTGCTGAAAAAAATCTGACCAGAACCTATAGTTACCAAAAAAAATCTTGTGTGTTAAGTAAATTTAAAAAAATTTAGATGTGTATAGAAAATGCTGCTAACACTGTAATGTTCGCGACACTAGCACTAGAAAAAAATGAGACAACTATGGAGGAAACACCACGGGACATTATATTTAAATACTGGAACTCCTTTCCAGCTAACTATTCTAATACCAGAAGATTAGTTTTTGGGATTTAGCTTTATTTGGGTCCACATACAATTGCGAACAATTTTTCTCTACGATGAACTACATGAAAAACAAACATAGAAGCAGACTGCCAGTATAATATATAATTTTCTAACGCGGACCACTAAAAATAATTGTTGGTCAATTTTTTTCAAAAAAACAAATATACTTAATGTGCTACTAAATACATTTATTTTATTTGTAGAAAATCACAGAAAGTTTACAGAAAATACAAAAAACAAAATATACATTATTTACATAAAAAATGTGCATTAAATTTAAAAAAAAAACTGCAAAAAACATATAAAAAAACTTTCGCGGACCACTAAAATTTTTCTGGGGACCACGTTTTGAGAAACACTGGTATAGAGGATACTAAATGCAAAATAAATTGTTATGTTTAGTTGAATTCTGTTTAGGTGGAACAGAGGATTTGATTTACTTTGTAATTAAACCTAATTTTGAACTATACAGGCAATAAATACCTGAGGCACTCAAAGAATTTGACAATGTCCTGAACATGTATCACATGAAACACATCAAAGGCATCAGTATAAAATAATAAAATGTTTCTATCGTAAAATTTAATTTTATAACTCAAAAACATTAAAGTGGCTTAATAGTTAAATTTTAGAAACAGGATACTATTTATAACTTAACATAATGCAATATCTACAACCTGTATTTAATAATGAAGCAAGGAACTATTTGACGGTATAATGTGGCATTATATCGTGATATATTAAATAAAATCACATGTCTAGTGACTTTCAAATTAGCAGGTGTCTAACCAAGAATTAAGTTTAAAGATCCTGTACTAAATCTATACAATTTATTCACCACCACTAAATTCAGGAAGTTTCAGTAATGTAACACTTCCCGATAGCGATCAGATAATCACTGTTAAATCTATTTAAAAACTGTGAACATGCGATTAACGTTCCAAGGGGCTTTTTTATAAAACATCTGGGGGTGCCACAAAATCTGATGAAGGAACTGTTTAATTTAGTATGAATTCTTATGTATTTTAATGATTAAAATAATTGTTTGAAGAAAGATAAAACTAATAGAAAAAATACTCAACACCTGCATCCGAATTATTTATTTAATGACATCACTAGACCATATTTGTAATCAGTTTATAACGCTCTTCGATAACTTCCGGTACCCAATAAAGTAAACGTTGGATAATCTTAATGCCAGAAATCTGGACCATACGAAAATCCACTTTCGAAACTTAAAATTTCAACGAATACATATTTGTTAGTTTTCAGAATTTTGTAGGTATGACCAAAAAACCCTTATATCGTCATTCTGTCGTCTGTCTGTTCAGTAAAAATTGTAACCAAACGGATAAATCTAGAGAGTAGAAATTTGGCATGCTTATACAAATCTTTTACCCGCAAATAGGAAAAATACTAAAACATATCCCCCTAAAAATATAACCAAATATCTGCTTATCGAAAAAAAATATATTTTTTTAAAATTCTGAGTATCAAATGGAAGCCCTTAGTACGTGGATTAACGATCAAAATTTTTGCCAAAATTTTGACCCACACCCTGTAGCCCAGATGGTTTAAACTAAAAATCTGAAAAAAATCTAAGTAATGTACATTTGTGTGAACCGGAATAGAACAACAGGAATTTTTAATCAGATTATGTTTTTGGAAAATAACGCATTTTTTGTGATTTTTTGTTGACGATGCGTCTAATGGCTACGTTGCTCGCTAGCTACACAGATTTCTAGAGTTCGATCCTTGCCAGAGGAGTCAATTTTATTTTTTGTTTTTTTTTTCCATTTTTATTTTGTTTAAATTAATTTCAAAATTCAAAATTCTAGTTATATTTTGACAAATGTTGCATTTAATTTTTAAGAGCGTAAATTTAATAACGAATTGGAATAATTATATTTTCATTTTGTGTCATGTATGATTTAAAACAACCAATGGAAGCAATAGGCGCAATTTTCAAAATCTTAATGAACCTTGCTATATAAAAAAAAAAAAAAATACTGCACATATTTAGAAACCTAAATAATGGTATTAGGTATTCGAATTAAAATTAACAAAAAAATATTTTAACATAAAATATGTTAAAAGCTCTTAATTTAACAGATGATAAATTATTTTAAAAAGATCGTTCACTTTGCCGTGGTTCCTACAAAGCAAAATTTGTCCTACACACTCAACATGCCGCCTTCACTTATTATATACGTGCGAAACCCTGCAATGTGTGAAAATTCACACTTCACATAAATTTTTTCAGCTGCTCTGGGCACCCTTTTACCACTTCATCTCTTCTTAATTTCATCTTAAATTTGAATTTTAAAATTGCTGGGTGATAATTCGAAAAACCGAATCAACACAGTGTTATTTATATAATTTTGTTCCTTTTGTTCGTATATAAATGTTGAGGGTCACTGATAAAACGGTAAGAGACGTAGCTAAGGATGTGACGTGCCGATTCGTCTTTGAGACGAAGACGTGCTAGCTGCTAGCTGCTAGCTGCTAGCCAGGTAACAGAATGTCGGTTATTGAATGATCCCCCTGCCATGGTTTGACGTTAAATTGGTCTGTTTCCAGATATTGACGTCGTCGATTAATTGTTACAATACCGTCTTTTAGAAGCTCCGTTTTGATGTGGTCTAGATAAGGATGTAAACACGAATGGCTTTAGTGGTTTCTGATATACACATATTAATCATACGCCAATGTACTTTACCTCATTTACTATAGAAATTGCTAGCTATGTAGACACTAATACCGTATTTATACGTGTTTAGTACCTAAATCAAGCTGTTAAAAACACTTCTGTTTTGTGTTGTTTACACACTTTTTGGTAAAATGTATTAACGTGCCTCAGAATTCTTATAGTAACCTTTAGATGGGCCTTTTTGTCTAGTTTAACTTTTGTTTTGAAGATTTTTTGTATCTTTACAAATAAAGAAGATTTTCGGGGTGTCCCGTTTCAAATAAACACCCTGTATATCGGTTTTTTTATCGATCAATCGGCTCGTGAACTATATAAGGGTATTTCTATATGTAAAATTTAAGATGCAATATTTTAAATTTTCTGTTATATTTTTCCATCTTATTATTAAATATTTTACACAGCGTAATTTTGTATATTTTTAATTTTGGCAGTTCATTTAGAGGTTAATGAAACTTAAATATTTTGATTACCGGCAGCTAATTGCCTTGTTTTGCTTGTTGAATGTTTATTTGATTTTAAAACATGAAAGTTAAAATTTCAGGTTTTGTATATTTTTAATAATAATACGTACCAAGTTTTAAAATTCTAAAATAAACTCGCCGTTATTTAAAACCAGAGTAAAAGGAATCATTTATGGGCCATTCAACGTAATGCCTTACTAAATTTATAATAAAATAAAGTGGAATAAATAAAGAAATATAAATAGATTTTAAATTTTTCAAACAACGGTGGCCAAACTGTGGCTGTTATGCCTTTGACACGGCTCTTTCTGTAAGACTCTCAACATTTTCTGGATACAAGCGGAAATGTACTTTAAATTGGTTTGTAGTCACTTTTGGAACAGTACTCTCTGCATATTTAAACACTTTTGCCAAAACATTTTCTTGCTCTTCATCTGACTTACAGTTATGCCGAACGCACCTAATGTTTATTGATAATGTTGTGGGTAACAAATACCGCGTCAAAATAAAATAAAAAATTTTAATACTTACTTATTGTCAGTTAATTTACGTGTCAAAAGCTTTTTTGATAGCCCACTCAAATTTTTATAAATCGTATATAAAACATTAAACAGAGAGACGCATAAGGTTAAGTTAAACCTACGAAACCCTAAAAATCAATGTTTTTTTTTTTTTAAAGTAAAATAAACTTCCTCAATAAAAATAATGTTGAACAGTGCAAGTTTGAAACAATTGCATCTGTTACCGGCATTGTGTAATATAGCATGTGTACGTGGCCATACGACACTGTCTCAGATGTGTTCCCACTGTCACACTTATTAATCGCGAGACCATTTGTCTTTGTTAATTTGGTGACAGTGAACGGTACGCTCTAACTTACTAGGATCAGATGTTCACAGTGAAAATTTCAAGACAGTGAATCCTGCATTATTGTGAATTACTGTGATTAAATATACGCCTTAATTAAAATTACCCTTATTGAAGTTCTTTAAAAAGGTAATGCTATCTTATTAACACACTAAGTCCCGGTATTTCCGCCTTGCGGTTATATATAAGAATAACTATCAATGGGATAACATTATCATCTTGATAGTCACTAGGATAAATTGCTTTCTGTATTTCCAACTCTAGTTATCCGTAGATAAAGTCTGTTCCTTTGGTTTAGGCGAAACTAGATTTTCAATTCTAGTTACTTTTACCGATTGATTGAGCTTTTGATCATTTTGTTCAGGAAAAGCCAACTACAATATAGAAAAAAATAGCTAATGACAACTTACAAAAATGAAAATTCCGGTTAGTTCCGCCTAATCGTTTGGAATAGACTATGGTCTATTTCGCATTAGATTTTATGGAGAAAATTCTCCATGTAATTTGTTTTTACGCAGTTATATATTTTTTAGGTTATCTGACATATAAATATTTTTTGACAGTTGACAATTAACAGATCAAGAAAGAGGACTAATGTGAAGCCAAAAGACAGCCCAGCTGATTGTGCCCAAAGAAGAAGTTATTGATATAATTTTTAGACCTTCATATATACATATATTTTTAATTTTTATTTACAATAATTATTTAAATAAGAAACTTTAGCTCTGAAGATATATTGTTTGTTTTATTGCTTTGTTTAAACTCTTTTAGCCAAATCTCTCTTTTTATATATAGTACATAATTTTTAAAATTAATATTTTTTTAACTTTTTCAAATTTCCCATTAAACTGAATTTATGTCGTATAAATAACGTAAGTGTATTATCTGCCTTGTTTATTTCAATATCTTATTAACATTTTTTATATTTAAAAAAAAAGTCACTTGCTAACCCAGTTGCTACGCCCATACCCTAGTTGTAACTTATTTTAAATTTCCCGCTATACTGTATTTGATCAGTGTATTTAAATTTATGTTTCATATTTTAAGTTGGTTATTTATAAATTTTAAATATCCAGTGTAGTTCAGGAAACATATTTATATTTTAAAAATAGCACTTTATCCTTAAATATTAATTTTCAGTGTTATACCTAGCATTTTATTTTCCTTATCGTAATAAATATATAGTACGCCCCGAACGCTATTTCCGTTCCGCTGGCTATAATATGAACTTCTCCTATATGTCCAGTCGACAATAATCTATGTTATATGAACGTTGAACATACTTGTCGAATTCTACAGGGGTCAATTCACTGTCAACGCCAATTGATATAAATTTATATAGAGAATATGTTCGGCTCTCTTACGTGTTTCCTACCTTTTTATAAAACTGTTATCGTCTTAAGAACTTCGACATTTATAAAAATTTAGAATGTATAAAAGTAAGTTGTGGAGGGTTTAAATTTTATAGAACAAGGAAGTATATACTTAGAAATAAAATTTGTAAAAATAAAACTGACAGGTAACACAAATTTAATATAGTAAAACATTTATTCGAGCTTCCGTGACTCCGCAATAAGATGGTTATCTATGAACTACAGGAAGGGCACTATCCCTTGACTAAACTTCGGAGTATTCATTTTCCTGCACAATGAAGATAGGGTCAGAGGCCAAGAGTATTTAATACGTAAAATAAGTAATAATTTAAACAAGGATAATACAATCTCGCTGACCACGTGATTTTCATATAGCGAAGGAGGTCTGTCAGTTATGAGGTTAATAAGTTGAGGCAGTTTAATTTAGACAACCATGGGTTAAACATATTTTTTAGAGTGTTCGGGCAAGTAAAATGATTCAAGTAATTCCGTAGGTTATTGTAGTGACCAGCTAAAAAGAATGGAGAGACAGTAATCCAAAACGTAAGAGAGTAAATTGGTATTTGGAGACAGTAGTGAGGGATTTGTGTTCTTAGGAAGCCACACAGCGCTGGAGAAGGTTCTTTCAATCCTCATAGAAGTGCTGGAACTCAGATACTGGAATAAATTTCAGTTGGTCGGTTATGGACGTTTAAATGTTTTCGAGTGTTCCAAAATGACATCCCTTGAGGTGATTTTACAATTTTGGGAAGAGGAAAAAATCACAAGGACTCAAGTCAGGCGAATAAGGAGGCTGAGGAGCCACAGGAATGCCTTTACTGGCAAAAAACTCGATTACTGAAATTGCAGATTTTTCTCATCCCCAATTCATTGGTCAAAATCTGATGAATAGTAGTGTGAGTCAAATTGAACTTTTCCCCGATCATTCTGACTATCAACAGACGATCTGAACGCACAAGATCCTGGATTCTGTCGACATTTTCATCGCTTCTTGAAGATGAACGCCTTCCGCTGCGTGATTCATCTTCAATCAACCCTCTTCCTTCTGAAAATGCCTTAAACCACCAGAAAACCTGGGTCCTTGACAAAACACTATCTCCGTAGGCTTGCTAAAGTTTTGCAAAAGTTACCGTTGCACTGTGCTCAAATCTGAAGCAAAACCTGATAGCACACCGTTGCTCGAAATGAATGTCACTCATTTTTAGAACGCACTAGAAAAAAGTGTTTCACGAAAGAATCACTACGGACAACAAAATTACTCTCGTGGGTTCAAACTCGTACTTAAGGCGTATCATATTTTCAAATTAAATAAAAATTAAATAAAAATGATCGTCAGCTGCCGACATAACGGGGTAAAGATCGTTGTTACATCATATGCTATGCGTTGTTGATTACATTATAAAATGCTTAGGCTAAATGCCCGCTCAGCAATTATAATCCCTCAGCTGACGGTCTTACCCCCATAGTGCAAACAGCTGATTGTTGTTTTTATTATTATAATTATATAATAAGTTCGATGTATAAGTTTCATTGAATTTGAAATGACTTTACATCATTTTTTTTATGACAGGTTTATACAAGCGATTAACGTATAATACTCCACTACGCACGTAGCTGACTTTTTTTATTATTATTATTATCACTTAAACAATATCTGTCCAAATTTTCAAGTGGCTTGAAACAACTTTCGGATTTTTTTTTTTTACAAGATGTACATTTTCTCACGACCAGCTGACGCTTAGCTCATCAACTTACTACCCGAAAGGAATAATTTCCAATAGGAATCAATCGGGATGAAATTACCAGGTCACTTGCAACGCTGCCAACACATTTCTGAATGGCTCAGAAACGTGGTATTATACCGTGATAATACATAGCTTAAAATCGTTTCAGATAAATTTCTAATACGTTGGCGAAAACCGTACCAAAATGGGATTAGTCATTCTGGAGTTTTTAAGTAACATACAGACAGACAGACAAACGTTATATCAAAAAATTAATACAGCATTAAATCTAAAATATAGAGCTCTTAATTTAAGTCATACAGATTTCCATGAAAAAATAAAAAATAATATTAAAAATAGTTTGATTAAAAATAATTTCCCTAAACGTATTATACACAGAATTTTATACAATAGTAGTTCAAAAGAAAAAACAAATAATCCAGATAACATAACAAAAAAGACTTATTTTTCCATTCCTCACATACCCAACTTATCTGAACAATTAAAAAAAATATTAACTAATGAAAATATTAATATAGCTACAAAAAATTTCAAAACTATCAATAATTTACACAGTACATTAAAAGACAAAGACAAGAAAGAACAAAAATCTAATATTATATACTGCATACCATGTAAAAATTGTGAAGCCAAATATGTTGGTCAGAGTAAACGGTATTTAAAAACAAGACTAAAAGAACACGAGAACAACATTAGTAAAAATAAAATTAACAATAACAAAAATAACAACTCTATTGTAGAACATGCCAACAATCTAAAACATCAATTTGACTTTCCTAATACAACAATACTGAATGTTGAACAAAATTTAACTAAAAGATTATTATTAGAAATGATTTATATTAAAAAAGACAATTGTAATATTAATGCTAAAACTGATATAGATAATTTAAGCAAAATTTATTATAATCTTATAAAAAAAATAAAATAGCTCCATCTATTAATTGTATTACTAACTTCAATTAGAAATTACGGTAATTTATTTTTTTAAAAATCTTTTTAACTTAGTTGACGAGTAACGTATATGTGTCGCAACCTGTAGAAGATAAGGAGAAAAATGTTATCCGTTAACTTAAAAAATTTTAATATGTTTCAAATTTTATAATTTTAACTCTGATTTTTATAATAACTTTGCAAGTAAGTGTAATAATGTTTAATTTTATATTTTATTTATTATTAATTTTATATTTACTTTATTTAATTTATTTTAACATACATGTACTTATTTTTAGGCTTTGAGAATGGTTCAGATAGAACCGAAACTAGTTAGCAAGTAAATAAATCTTTTTAAACGTTTGACTAAATTTGCTTTTAATTATCGACCGAAACCCAAGAAAATACCTATATAGTTATTTTATATATTTTAGAGATAAGCATAATAGTCTAGTCATAAATATGGGGTGTGTTTGTAACCATATAACCAACGTTGCTGTACGTCAAAACATTTTAACTAACTAACGAACTAACCAACTAACCAATCTACGAACAAAGGCAAACATTCAACGTAACCCGAACAAGGAAGCTCAAATAATTCTGCAATTTAACACCCCGTATATTAAGTGTTAGCAGGTAAAAATAACTATGGAACTTAATACATGTGGCTTGAAAGTATTCGTGGTAATTATCCGTGTTCCCGTGACGTCATTGCGAGGTAACGTTAAGTGGCGGTAACTACGTGGTAGACCGCTCTACAGACCTGCTACATTAGTCCTACAGCACTAAATTATTTATTATTTTCATTAGTGAAGCCCTATAAATAATTAATGCACATTCTTGATAAATGTTACTGATTATTACTTTAGCCACTTTATATAATATTCAAGGCAAACTCGCTCAACATTCATTATTGTAATTGAAAGAAGATATTTCCTTTTAAATAACAAGGGTAAAGAGTTTTCAGGATAACTCGATAAGAAAGGGTTCAGAAATAATTCAAAGGATAATATATTTTGGAAATTGAAGTGTTATATCCTAATCTTTCCGTTGATGGATGTTTAAATATTTACGAATATAGAATGCAATAAGAAAAGAACGTAATGGGGGTGTTTTCTGACAAGACACTAATCGTGTATTTTCGTTTATATGAGACCCACTGTTCTTTATTATTTATGAATTTCTTCGGACACGAAAAATGTTCATTTTATTATGATTCAAACTTAATGATAAAAATAAAGATTTTTGCTGGTAATTTAAGAAATCTAAAAACTTAAATTTAGCAGGCTTTAAAGATCACTATCATCTTTTCCAGACGATTTAATCACTCAATTATCTTTTAAGAGAAGCAGTGGCAGATCTAGCTTTTTGGGGGCCCAGGGCCTTAAAATACCAAGGGGCCCTACACATGTTTCAATCAAAAAATTTAAAAAATAAACGAATTAAACGATTCTATTCTCGATTTGAGAAACTTAAACAATGAGCAAAATTAATTAGCAGCGTTTCAATAATAACAACAATTAGTAATCGTATCTCATCTTTCCTTAAAAAATCCAGAAAGGGATAAGAGAAAAGATCGAAACAAAAATATTACTTAAAAAAACACAAAACATTAAAAACACAAATTTTCTAATATTTATTAAAAATCAACATAAATGGAATTATTATTATTTAAACACTTATTGGTGGGAAATTAAATTTAAGTTCTAATACTAATCTAAGAAATATTAATTAAAATACTAGCACCCAGCACTAAAAGTAAATTAATAACAATAATTAAAATAAACAAGTTTTAAGAATACCTGAACGTATGTTAGCGGTCAACTGAGAACTGAGATAGTCAAAATAATGCAATTTGAAGTAACAATTTTTGTTACATTGGTGTGAACCGGAATAGTACAACAGGAATTTTTGATCAGCTTATGTTTTCGGAAAATAACGCATTTTTTATGTTTTTAACTAAAATATGTTAAATATTTAATTCGCTATGTAACACACCAGGTCAGTAGCTCTATTAGCGTAGTTGGTTTTGTCGTGCGCTTTGTAATTTGCAAACTTGAGTTCGAATCCTGTTAATTTTGTTTTTTCTGTTTTTTTTTTGCATTTTTATTTTGTTTAAATTATTTTGTCAAAATTCTAGTTATATTTTGGTAAATGTAGCATTTAATTTTTAAAAGCGTAAATTTAATAACCAGTGGGAAGTGTTAAAATTATAATTTAATTCTGTGTTTGACGAAATCAGAGGGCTTATGATTTAAGCAACCAATGGAAGCCATAGGTGCAATATTCAAAATCTTAATGAACCTTGCTATATAAAAAAAATACTGCACATATTTAGAAACTTAAATAATGGTATTAGGCATTCGAATTAAAATTCATAAAAAAATATTTTGACATAAAATTTGTTTTTGCATCCCAAATAACCATCATTCAGTTACTAAATACCTGCAAAACCCAGAAATGTGTGAAAATTCACACTTCACATCAATTTTTTAAGGTACAGCTTGACAAATTTTTTGGTACCTTTCATCACCCGGGTCTAATTCGCTTCACTCAAGGGCCGGTCAGGAACTCAGGTACAATTCTGGATAGAGTAGAGTACGATTTAAAATACTATTTACCTAAATGGTAACCATTTAGAATGTTTTATAAAAATCTTAAAATACATATATGGGCTGTTGTAAAATGGCTGAGTATCTAACACGTTACTGTTAGCAGTAGCATGAAAATTTCCTTTTGTAAAAATTACCATTTTATGACGTTGAAAGCATAAAATATTTTAAGAGGTGCGATTTTTATACATTAGATGATTATCTTTGGAAATAGCCAAGCTAAATTTATTTATATACTTTCCGTTAAAACATTTCAAAGTTTACTATAATGGGCCTATAATAACCCATTGTATTTGCCCATAATATTGTATATTTAAATGATTTATTTCCTTAATAATAACACATGTTTGTAAGTGGATTGGATAGGTAGGTATATTATTTCATTGTGAATCTTGCAGAAATAAACATAATTAAATATTAAACAATTTCTTAATTAAAACACATAAGAAAATTAGTGTGTATCCACAAATATAACACAGTTTTCATTTCAGCTTACATCTCAAATGTAACTGTATTAAAATTAACAAACATACAAATTTAACCTCAAATTCTTACTAACATAAATAAATTAAAGTAATTAATTAAAGTGTATTATTTTCAAGTATCTTGATTTAATTTTACGTTCAATCTATGAATAGTTGACAAAACAAAATGTTATAAAATATTACCACAATAACAAAAAACATATAAATATGTAAAATGGTTTAAAGCAGTGGCGGCTCGTGACTTTTTGGGACTCAGAGCTGCAAATTATAATACAAGGATTGGTTTAGGTGTTTAACCACGACGTTTTATCATACAAGACTCTGTTGAATTGCCTCTTATAATTATAATTTTTGCTTTTTGCACTTTCCGAAATATTTAAATTTGGTGTATGCCAACCCAATTTTTTAATATCAATTTTTTCTTCTAACGTTCGTTAAATGGAATTTCCAATAATGATTTGACAGTATTCATTTTTTAAACCTATTGTTTTATAATCTAAAATACGAAACGTATTTGTTAAGCTAAGATACTTATATAAATTTAAAAGAAAAAGTTAGAAAATATTAATTATTAATACCTACCTAAACAATAAATTTTTAGAGATAATATAGGTATAGCGATTTCAGTTACGACTTAAATAAACACATTCAATAATTTCATAGTACTGTGATAACTGTTATTGTGACGCTAACAGCATTCTAGCTCCGATCCCCACCAGTTTATCACTACTGCCTATGCACCGCTACCCCTTTACAAGCCTACATTTGCACTTTCCTTGACGTTAAGATATAAGCAGCGTTAGAACGTCGATAGATACATTTTCATAAAATAAAAATGTACTGTTCTTAAATTAACATGTTCCCTGTTAGCATATTGACAGCTGAATACTAGACAATTCAGCCATTTTGCCATGAATTACAGCGCCGCCAACGATAATGTCACTTCTCAATAGCATTCAATGTTCAAAATATAATTAAAAAAGCATTTTCATACCACAATTACTATGTTAAATGAATTTTGAGTTCAAAAAGATTTTTTTAATATTATTTTCAAGTGAGAGCTGCAGCTCCGCAGCGCGTACTCATGAGCCGCCACTGGTTTAAAGCTAAAGAAATATTACTTGTTACATTTTATCCGTAACGTCGGGCCCAATTTTCGCAATACATTGAATAATAACTGAGTATGACAATTTCATTCGATCTAAAATATTTAACAATGTTACAAAAAATTCTGGATAAAAACTGAACTTATTTAATAATATCCTAAGCGCGTACCGCACGTGACGCGAACAGTGTAAAACGAAATTTCCCTATAAATTTATGATGATACGAAACAGGAAGCCATGAGCTGTTTTCATCGCAACGTACACTAACGTACAAAATTACTGCTATTAAATTTGATGTTTTTTAAAAGAATATTTTACTGATAAAATATTTTATGTTTACACCTGAATATTATGTTTAACGTCATTGAATTTACTTTTTTTTTTATGTTAAAATCGATTTTTATAGATGTTAATATGAAAGGATGAAAAATAGATGTAGTATGATGACACATTTTTATTATTTTGTACTTGATGAATGTTTTGGATGAGGTCCATTACTGAATTTTTCCTGAATAAGCCTATTTAACAACTAATTGAAACTATTATTATAAATGTTGTGCAGGAACTATTAATTTTATAAATTCAATTTATATATGATGATCTGGATATCTACAATGAGACCAGGAACAAAGCTCAATTACAAGCAGACATAGACGCTGTCACTGAATGTTGTGCTACATGGCTCCTATCTCTAAATACTTTAAAATGTCTAGAGATACACCTACAACATCTCAGGACAACCGATTCAGCGAACTGAAATTATGATTGACCTAGGCCAAGGGTCGGCAATCTTTCGGTGAAAAAAAGCCAAATCTATATTGAAAAACAAACACAATAACATGGAAAAGCCGCTAAAAAATATATGCTAAATTTAAAAATTGTTTATTTGTTTTAAAATAATCAAGTATTACAATAAATTACTAATTACTTATACATTTAGTTTGTGATACCTATTGCACTTGCCAGTATATTACAATATAGGGTTACCAACCGTCCTACTTTAGTAGGACTTGTCCTACAATTTACCTCCTTGTCCTTCGTCCTACCTACTATTAAAAAATATCGGAAATGTCCTACTTTATAATATATTTACTTTTGAAGACACCTTTACCGCTGAGTCGACGTTTGCCGATGAACGCGATCGAGGTATAACGTTTTGACTAAATTTCTATGATGTCATTAAGGATAAAGCTTTATTAAAAAAAGCAGGTGCATCTAAAAAATATGATTTTATTAAAAAAAAATATAAAGAAAATTTGAACTTCAACCAATAAACATATCTAATTATAGTTTTTATTACCATATATATTTAAACTTGATTGTTAATTATTTATTGGTTGTTTTTTATTAATTATATACAAAGAAAATTTAAAAAAATTTCTTATGATTTATTTTATATTTTTATTTCTAAAATGTGATTTTGTTAAATATAAAGAAAGATGTGAAGCAATAAACATATAATTTAATTTTCATAATAGTAGTATTACTTATTATTTATTGACTGTTTCTTGTTAATTATATGTTATGTTGGATCCCATAATAAGGCCTTTTTTCATAGTGAGGTCTTTTTGAAAATTTGTTTAATAATATATAATCTATAATAAAATGTTTATTTAATATTATTAAACAAATTTTAAAAAAGGCCTCATTATGAAAAAAATGCCTTCCTATGAAAAAATGGCCTTGTTATGGGATTTGAACTTAATTAGGTACCTATATATTTCGTGTGTCCTACTAAACTACTATTTTTAGTTGAAATATCCTACTCTGTCACGAGAGACATTTGGACATTTGGCCTATTACAATATAGATATATTTTTTTAATGGGATGTTTGCTTCTGCATAGTGTTCAAAAGACTTCAATATTTGGTGAATACTCTAGTTTCAAATCAGTAAGATTACTTCTTAACTGGCTCTTTATTAATTTCATATGTGAGACTTGCTCACAGTATTATATAGATCGGAAAATTGTCACTAGCCCAAAAGCATAATTTTTTAAATGATTGAACGATTCTGGAAAACGATTCCAAGCTTCGAAAACAACTATCTACATTTTGAAGAATGTGAATTTCGGTCCACTTATGCTGGGAAGATAAAATGTACTTTTCTCTTTCTAAAGTTTCTAGTTCAGAATTAAGTTTTAAGAATACATTATTCCATAAATCTTTGAATCAAATCCAATAATTGAAGTTCAAATTGTGCCTGATTAATCAATGGGAATGTAATTGCTGCATATCTGTTTCAATAGATTTTGTCAAAAAAGCTAGTATAGCTTTATATTTTCTAAACTCTTGTTGCATTAATAACGTTGTTATTGTCCTTATGTTTTTGTAAATTAATAAAATGTAAAAAAGTTTCTGCACGTAAATCATTCACAAATATAGATAACTATTTTTCGAAACAAATTAATTCTTCTAAAAGGGAATATGCAGTAACTAGGGCAATTACCGGGCGGGAATTGCACCGTAAAACATCCTGAACAATACAAAACCTGTATAGTACAGGCAGAAAATTGAAAATTAAAAAATAAATTATATTAAAATAAAAACCAGCCAATTTTTAAAGAGCCACAAAATTTTCTAAAAGAGCCGCAGTTTGCCGACCCCTGACCTAGGCATAACGGTAACAACAACCCTAGATTGGTCTCCACATGTAGTCTCGATTGTAAAGAAAGCAAATAAAATACTCTACCTAGTTTATAAATCCTTCCCACACCTAACCCCTACATTATTTCGTACAATCTATTTATCCATACGCCCTATCCTTGAATTTGTTGTGTGGTCGCCTTACTTGCAGCGGGATATACATCTTTTGGAAGGCGTTCAAGACGAGCTACACGTCTCCCGAGTAACCTCCGTCTTCTACACTACGAAGAAACTCAGAAAACTGAAGCTACCATCACTAGCTGATCGCAGAAGCCGTGGAGATCTTATACAGATGTATAGGATAACTGGCATAACACATAGTTCGAAAGCTTCCTTTTTAGGGCACATTGGGATAGTATTAAAAATTCTCCTTAGTTTGCCAAATGCTGTCCATCTTTGTGACATTCTTCTGAAGATATCGCACGTTTGATTGTTTCTGTTAATTCGTATTTCGTGCCAAAAATTCTTGTAAGCGCCAACCTGTTCAATATTGGCATCGTCGATTTTCAGCGCTGCGCTCAGTACTAGATTTGTCATCATTTTAGTTTTTGTGTTTATTTATCCTATGTTTTTAGCTGCCTCATTCAGTACCTGCTGCATTTAGAATGCATCCTGAACGCAGTCTGACACGAAAGCAATATCATCGGCGAATCTCAGGTGATTTAGCCTCACACCATTTATTTGAGTACCTTTGTTTTCCCAGGAAATTTTTTTGAACAAGCACTCTAAAACTGCAGTAAATATTTTCAGGGAAATTGTATCTCTATGTCTTACTCCTCGTTCAATTTTGATTACTTTTGATCTGTCTTGAAATACAAAACTAGCTGTTGCTTTAATGCTGGTGTATTTTATTACCTGGTTATAGCGATAACCTATTCTGCAATTATTTAATGCTGCTTTTATTGACCGCAGTTCAGCTTTGAAAATCTTTTTCGGAGTGACGAATATCAGAGTAATTTCCATCAAATACTGATGCAATTTATAATTATTTAATAAAATCTATTGCTAAAACCAGGAATTGCTTTTCCATTAAACCACCCATATGACAATATTTCGTACTGCAATTAACATGAAACATTTAGCAGCTACGCCATAAAATGAATACTAGTTGGAAAATAAGCATTTTTTCAATATTAATCTCTTCCTGCAAGTGCACACCTATAACATCCGTTGTTATTAAAATTATTCCCACAGGTAAAGGAGCGCTGTATCCAGCAAAGCTAAACAAGTAAAATGAAGAATTTAATAATCATATATAACTCCGTGAAACCCTTTTAAAATTATTTTTAATAAGAGATTAAAAAGAAGTAATTTAAATTTTAATTAACTCCATGTTAATTTAATAACACTTTTGCTCAGTTTGTAATGTAAGGTAAACCTATTTCAACAAAGTTCTTATTAATTTTAAATTAATTTTTTATTAATTTTAAATGCTTCTTAATACATTTTTGACATAAATAAAAGATGCACTTTTATAAACATTTATAAATACATATTTATATTGAGACTGTTCCATTAAAATGTAATTACATTTGACGAGTAATAGGTAATACAGGACAAAATTAGTAACATTGTACGAGCAAGCATTCTAGATTTTTATCTTGACGACGTTCTACGAAGTTTGATCAAAAACATCGCGGACTAACGTCATAAAACTTTATCAATAAGAAATTGTTTACATATAAATTATCACCTTCGAAATTTTGCCCTTCTGTGGCTACCCATAGCTACCAGTGTCTTTTTCATTTCATTTTTGTGGAAACACATTTTGTACGTATATATAGGAATCACTTCCCATTTTTAAGGTTTTGTAGGTATGATCAAAAAACCCTTATACCGTCCTTTTCTCGTCTGTCTGTTCGGTAAAAATTATAGCCAAACGGCTAAACCTAGAGAGTTGAAATTTGATATGCTTATACAACTCTTTAACTCGCACATAGGAAAAATACTAAAACATCAAAAAAACATATCCCCCTAAAAATATAAAGAAATATCTGCTCTTCGAAAAAAAAATATATATATATTTTTTAAATTCTGAGTAGGGTATCAAATGAAAGCCCTTGGTACGTGGATGAACGATCAAAATTTTATTTTTGCAAAATATATTATTTTTGAGGCTATTTTTGCCAAAATTGTGCCAAAATTTTTTTGTCCCACACCCTGTAGCCCAGATGGTTTAAACTAAAAATCTGAAAAAATTCTAAGTAATGTACATTTCGGTGAACCGGAATAGTACAATAGTCAATTTTATTTTTTTTTTCCATTTTTATTTTGTTTAAATAAATTTGTCAAAATTCTAGTTATATTTTGGCAAATGTTGCATTTAATTTTTAAGAGCGTAAATTTAATAACCAATTGGAATTGTTGGAATTATATTTTCATTCTATGTGTCATATAAACAAAACCAGAGGGGTGGAGCGTATGATTTAAAACAACCAATGGAAGCCATAGGCGCAATTTTCAAAATCTTAATGAACCTTGCTATATAAAAAATACTGCACATATTTAGAAACCTAAATAATGGTATTAGGTGTTCGAATTAAAATTAACAAAAAAATATTTTAACATAAAATTTGTTTTTAAAGCTCTTAGATTAACAGACGATAAATTATTTTAAAAAGATCGTTCATTTTGCCATGATTACTACAAAGCAAAATTTGTCCTACACACTCAGCATGCCGCTTTCACTTATTATATACCTGCGAAACCCTGCTATGCGTGAAAATTCACACTTCACATAATTTTTTTTTTTTATCTTTTCAACTGTTTGATATCGGTATCCTTTTAATGAACTCTTCATTTTTGGGAAGAAATTAAGTCACGCGGGACTAAGTCAGGTGAGTATGGTGGATGGAAATGGATGAAAGTGACTTTGTTTTTCCATAAAAACTGCCGATCCATAAATTATCGACTCCAAATATATATATTTGTATGTACGTCGGAAGATTATTCTTAACCACTACATTTTTTTGTGTACATACATTCCTAATTACATTATAAAATAGATATTTTTAAAAAACAAAACTGAAAATCGTCATTTCGCAGAGCAGGTAGATGCGTACTGATACGTTTCGAAGCTGAAGCAGCAACATTAAACGAAGATTCAGTTAATTTAGCCTTGTTTCGCCGCCGGACAGAAAATATGACATGAACGTTTTCCTCTGAAGTCGGCTTTGATTATAACGGTGCCGCGAGCGTTACACATGGGCGGCGCTAACATTTATAACAATAACTACGCCACTGGTATTACCAATAGTGAGCACGTTCATAATGTTCATATGATGCATATTATTAATTAAGCACAATATACGTACATACAGAACATAAATAGTTTCCTTTTTTGCTAGATTCAAGATGTACGAGGTCTGTTCAAAAAGTATCGCGAATTTTGTGTTTTTTCAAAAAATATTTATTTATTCATGAATATCTATTTTGTCCATTTCAAAGTAATCCCCACCAGATATTATACACTTGTGCCAATGTTTTTTCCAATCCTCGAAGCACTTGAAAAAATCATTTTTTGTGATCTTGTTCAGCTCCTCCTTCGATGCCGTCTTTATCTCCTCACTCGTAGCGTAGCGTCGTCCTTTAATGGGACTCTTCAGTTTCGGGAACAAGAAAAAGTCACAGGAGGCCAGATCTGGGGAATACGGTGGCTGTGGCATTATTAGTATGTTGTTTTTGGCCAAAAATTTGCGTAAAAGCAACGATGTGTTTTCGCAGCGACCCGTCTCATGCCCAAATCATTGGTAAAAATCGAATGGCACGAGCCAATCGATATGTTTAGGTCCTCAGCAACTTTTCTAACGGTGATTCGACGATTGGCCAATACCATTTAGATTTATTAGATTGAAGATATGCATTTTCAGCAACAGCATTATGTGTATTAAGAGTTAAAAAACATTGGCCTCATAGTAATAACACCAGGTCTTCAACACCAAGGTTTGGGGGGGGGGGGCTCCTAAGCTGAAATTTTCGAAGTATAAGGTTGAAAATTTCGAAGGGGTAACCAGGATTTGAACCCATCCCTTTGTACTCCATATGCATTATTAATTAAAAACTTGCGTCTTGCCCAACGGAATGTTTTTACTTAGTTAATTAATGTGAAAATAATCAACTGAAAAAAAAAACATAAATTAATATAGCTCATAAATTTTTAACAAACAGTTCTTGTAAGTACAATAATTAACATAAATCAATTTAATATTATAAATATCTGGTTCATAAAAGTTTTTTAAATCTATTGCCGGTGATGTTTTATATTTTCCGCCTCACGGTTTAGTTTCGTTAATCAATTTTTTGAATGAATTTATACTTTTTGCCAGACTAATATTTAGCGACATTTTAAAAATCAAAAAGCCTGACAACGTAGCCGATGAGTAAAAAAGGAAGTATCATACCAAAACCCAGTAGCGGCTGGTGAGTAAAATATTTGGGAGGACACTTTTTTTTCCCATATATATCTATTAAAATATAGTTATACGAGAAAAAAGTAAATAAATAAAAAATACCTGAAAATATCTTCTGCAACTAGAAAAACTGACAAATCTGGCACTTTTATTAAGATTTATGGTCAATATTATTATTATCATTTTTGTAGTTATTACTTCTATTATTATTATTATTAAAATTGCAATATTATTAAGACAATGCTTTGTAGTCAGAAACATAAAATATTTGGTTATTAATTAAGCAGATACCTACACATATTCACATGTATTTAAATATTAGATTTAACCTTTTCGTTATGTTCTTTAATTGAACGTTTATACGCAGTATCAAGTTGAAATCGTATATTTACCGATCCCAGCATGGCAAATTTGACCGAATAATGCATATGTTTATGAGACACATTATGTTTAAGAACTTTATCTTTGAAATGTTTAATATCTTTAACACTATTTACTGTCTTTATTTCATATGCGTCTGATGAGCAAATCAAACACAGGAAACAAAAAAAAAACATTTTATTTATCACTTCCACACAACCAATTTGTATTTAAATATTGTTTTTCACTAAACTTTCTATTAAATGTTCTATTTCCATTTTTATCCTGTTGGGAAATATTCAATTTTGGCCGATGAGGACCCATATTTTTACCGAACGCCAACATATATAAGGGAGATATTGTGATCATACCGATTTCGAGATTTCGATGGATCTCCACGAATTGAGGTCCCTACATAACGTTTTGACTATTTTTAGCATGATGTCTGTCGGTCTGTCTGTCCGTCCGTCTGTCCATCTGTCCGTCCGTCTGCCCGTCCGTCCGCCTGTCTGTCTGTGTACACGTGTAGAGCAAATTCGGATAAAAGGATTTTTATGAAACTTCATATTTAAACTTCTGCCATCAATGGCACGAGTTGATCAACTTTTGGTAAAAATCGGTTGACTAAAAATGGGAGTTTACTCGTGTCGATTTTAAGATTTTTGCGAATATTTAGCAACAGAAAAATATTTCGAAAAAATTTATTAACAAAAGTTGCTATAAATACAATAACTAATAACTTTTATTTGAGATGTTTTATGATGAAAAGAAAAATTTCGAAAAATTTGTTGTTAATTTTTGTAAAATTTTTTCAAAGTCTCAAATTTTCATACTTATATGTAACGTGTCCATGGTCATGATAAATAATATCTCTGTTAGAAAATATTAGGCCAAGATATTTCTACTCTGCTTCTTTTTAAATCTAACATTTATATGAAAAATCTTTGAATAAGAAATAATAAAAATAAAAATAAGCAGATATATCTAGCTACTTTAATGCAATTTTAAAGAAGTATAAATAAAGTATTAAATTTAGCTTTTTTACTAAAATTTTTTAGGAGGTCACTGTCCCAGCGCCTCCCTGTCTCAGCCGCCACTGCCAAAACCAACTGATGATCAAAAAAATATTTGTTTTCTCAAGTTGTAAGGAGTTCCGAGTGCAAATATTGTGTTAACCATTGAAAGTAAAATGTATTAAAAATAGCAATAAAACATTATATTCGTATTTAATATATTTCTTTAGAAATACATCGTTAATATTTTATGATAAAAATAACAATTCTTAACTGAAATACCTATAATTTATATCGACTTAATATGTCGTTTAGTTGGAGTTGTGTAAAATCCCCATGGTCAAAACATTAGTATTAAATTCCAATAACGTATCTCAAAACATAATTTCGTTATTTTTTCGTCCATTTCTGTGTGCTAGACACACGTAATGCCCTGGTGGTTTGAAGTAGCCCATTTCCGTAAGCCATTTAGGAGCTCTGGAGCACAGACCAGCCACGAGGATTAGTCTAAAAGCAAATCTACAAAAATCACACACTCTCACTCATTCCTTGAACTTAAATCCGAGACACGGGGAGCATTTCACAACTGAAATACTGGATTTCACAAAATATATTTAGTGGAAATGCGAAGGGGTAAACACTGGAAATGCTGAAAGCAGTATGGTTTGAAAATATAAATATAGAAAGAATATTTTTCTACCAGAGATAGGTGAAAATGTTATATTAACTTAGTGTGCCATATATGGCACATTCCGATTTTTATTTTTTATTTTACTTTTAAAACTGAATCAGAACGTTACTTCATGAATGTTCATATATGCCACATACACAGCAATGGATCTTGCAGTATCTCAAGTAATGGGCTACAATAGATTTGAGGATATCAAGCGGAATTTGCACTTCAACGATAATTCAAATTTAACGAGAATTTATTGAGAGAGGACAACTAGAAGATATGACCTTTTCGTTAAAAAATTCGAGAGCGACTGCTTTTAATCCCTAATGAAGAACACCTAGCAATTGACGAGCAAATAATACGGAGTCATTTTCTTTTGTAACATAATGTAGAATCATAATGTTCTATACATGGTACAAACCCTATTTTCATAATAATAATGATTAATATTTTAAATATATTTTTTAAATTAATTTTTCTATCAATAAGAACCAATTCCTAATGGCCATGAATTATTTCAGCCAAAAATAAAATTGTATGCAGTAAAGGGTTAATAAAATTGGAGGCTACATCTATTTTTTAGGGTTTTGTAGGTATGACCAAAAAACCCTTATACCGTAATTTTGTCGTCTGTCTGTCTGTCTGTTCGGTAAAAATTGTAGCCAAACGGCTAAACCTAGAGAGTTGAAATTTGGCATGCTTATACAACTCGTTGACCCGCACATAGGAAAAATACCAAAACATCTAAAAAACATATCCCCCTAAAAATATAAATAAATATGTGCTCACCGAAAAAAGAAATATTTTTTTAAAATTCTGAGTAGTGTATCAAATGAAAGCCCTTAGTACGTAGATTAACGATCAAAATATTATTTTTGCAAAATAAATTATTTTGACGCAATTTTGACAAAATTGTGCAAAAAAAAATTTTGTTCCACACCCTGTAGCCCAGATGGTTTAATCTAATAATCTAAAAAAAATGTAAGTAATGTACATTTGTGTGAACAGGAATAGTACAACAGGAATTTTTGATCAGATTATGTTTTCGGAAAATAACACATATTTTGTGTTTTTTGCTTGACCATGTAAAATATTTAATGATATTATGTAGTAAAGTAAACAGAGCGCTTCGATGGTGTAATGCTTAGAATACTGGCGTTCTAATTTGCAAACTCGAGTTCAATCCAGCCTCGAGGCAATTTCATTTTTTCTGTTTTTTTGCATTTTTATTTTGTGTAAATTATTTTTTCAAAATTCTAGTTATATTTGGGCAAATATTGCATTAAATTTTTAAAAGCGTAAATTTAATAACCAATGGAAATTATTGAAATTGAATAATCTTGGACTTCCAAGTAACTTATATATAATACCATGGATACAAGTAAAAAAATAAAATATATAAAATATATGTTATGTCATGTGTTATAATGTCTGTATCATATTAGTGCCTAAATATATTACTGCTATACTGCTATTTATATTTCTATAAATACACGAAATCAGAAGAGCGGAGCTTATGACTAAAACAACCAATGGAAGCCATAAGCGCGATTTTCGAAATCTTATTGAACCTTGCTATATGCCGACCGGCGTAGCGTAGTGGTAACACATGTGCTCTGCGTTGCGAAGGTCTCGGGTTCGAATCCCGTTCAGGCATGGACATTTTCTCAAATATAAATTGTCCTGGCTAATTGCCAAAGCAGCAAAGGCCATAAAATTTAAAATTAAAAAAAAAAAAACCTTGCTATATAAAAAAAATACTGCACATATTTAGAAACCTACTGGTATGAGACATTCGAATTAAAGTAACCAAAAAATATTTTAACATAAAATTTGTTTAGCTCTTAGATTAACAGATGATAAATTATTTTAAAAATATCGTTCATTTTGCCGTGATTACTACAAAGCAAAATTTGTCCTACACACTCAGCCTTCACTTATTCTATACCTGCGAAACCCTGAAATGTGTGAAAATTCCCACTTCATATCCATTTTTCCTCCCCGACCTTAATATATAAGGGGCAAGTATTATAATCGCGAAAATTTTCGATGTCGAGATTTTAACGGATGACCACGTTTCATGGTCCAGGGAATCCAAAAAACCTATTTTCGAAGTGCCGTCGGTATGTGTGTGTGTGTCTGTGTGTGTGTGTGTGTGTGTGTCTGTGTGTATACACGATAACTCGAAAACGGTCTAACTTAAAGAGTTCGTTCTGGTACTAAAAAATTCTCCTAATAATTGGGAAGAACCCTATTATTTTTTATTAAAATCCGAAACCGGAAATGGAAGTTATTAAACTTTAAAATTTTAAAAAAATTCGTAACTAGTAAACCAAGCCTTGGACAAAAAATTGTATAGGACATAATTTGATATATTTTTGAAGATTTACCTAAATATTCTTTTAAATTAAAAAAAAAAAAAAAAGTATTTTTTTTAATTATTATTCTTGTTATAGGAGGGCAAGTCTAGCGGAGGTCTCCCTTCGCCACTGGTTTATGTTTCCAAACATGCTCGCCTAATAAAATCTGTTAAAGAAAAATGTCTGGAGTTGCGAAGTACAAACGCTTAGATTACCATAAAAAATCATTTTCGTTTAATTCACCGTAACAAAAAATCGATAATGTGCTACTATAAATCTCCTACGCTAAAATGAAAATTTATTTGAAATTTCCAATATATATTTTATGAAGGTTTCTGTTTAGGTATTTCCCCACATAATCAAAAGTCAGTGAGGCTTAAAAGAGACTTAAACTTGAAGTTAATGTAAATAATGTACTGAGGCAAGACTACTTATTAATCTAAATTTATTACTTAATCATAGTCATACACAGTGGCAGTAAGTCGGGCGTGTTATGGCTTCAAAAAGCCTGATAACTCTTGTCAACCTTAATTGATTTCACTATTGTATGCCACAGACAGCATTCAGCCGGAAAACTCACGCATTCCCTTCTATTACAGCCGGAGATTGTAGTATTTTCATTATTAACTTTGATGGAAATTATATTTTAGAGGTGAATCCTTATTTCTATCAAATTTAAATTAATATCTTTGGTACTAATTTAAATCAAAATATTTATGATAAAGAGTCTTTCAAATATTTAGTACCGGAATTATAACTGTACACCAATGGTTCCCAACTTTGTTTACTTGCAGAGACCTTTTTATAATCAATTTCTATGACGGAGCCCCTAGGCCTACCCTATGTCTTACAAATTAATGGTGTTTAGAAGTAATGTTACGGGGGAGGGGGTAGATTTTTTAGTTAATATAAATTCACTTTTCTCTTTCATAGCTCACATATTGATAGACAGATTTTTATAAAATGAAGCAAATAATCAAAATACACGCAGATTATTCAAACAATAATGCATCTCGCCGATCACATTCCAGCTAGTCATAGTGTCATAAACCGGCTAGAGTCAGAAATCACTTGGACATACATACAACTGGGCTAATTTTCTTTCAGAATGTCATTTACAGTTTTATTATTTTGATTCTGTTTTTTATTTCTAATACTTTTGATTTTATTCAATTTTTATTTATTTTATTTCCTGGAACGGCTGCGAAGCCCCTGAGAAGTGCACGTGGAGCACAGGTTGGAAACCGCTGGTCTAGATAATAGATAAGAAGTAAGTATTAGTTTATAAAGATTAAAAAAAGGGGCAGGCTAACATTTCATCGGTTCTGAGCCTTTTTGTGGACTCTCTTTTTTTTTACTTTTTTTGCCGAAAATGTAAAAATTTTAGACCGTAACTCAAAACTGATCATATATTGGTGATCTAAGGCTAAAAATATATAAGTATACCAATTTTCGAATAATAAATCAAAAAAAAATTCTTCCAAAATTTTGAAAATTTTGGTCAAAATTTTTTTGACCGAATTTTTGCCAAAATATAGATTTAGGCTAATTTTGGGGTGAGGATTATGAGAAAAATATTAAAAAAATTCATTCTTTCCTAGTTTTTGAGTTAGAGCTAATTTAGGTCAGTTTTTTGCCTATAATTCCAAAACTTTTGCCCAAACTTCAAAATGGACCAAATTTTCTTGATCTCTGACCAAAAATGCATATTTGTACCAATTTTCAATAAATTTGGAGACAAAAATTTTTTTCTTCAAAATCACGATTTTTTAAGGTCTACCCCTTACGATTTTTTCATTTTTTGGCCATTTTCAAGGATTTTGGATTACTGCCCCTACAAAACTTAATAATATGTTTATTTAAGCCCAATTTTTTTCTTAAACTAAACAGTGTAGTAGAATTTTAAAATTTCAAGCCGCATATTTATATCCCTAACCATTTTTTAGTTAGCAATTTTCAAAATATTCAAAAAATTTAAAAAAAAAAAAATGAAAAAACTTCAAAAAAATTTTGTTTCAAAATCTGGTTACAAGTAAATAAGGACCTCAAGATTTCAAAAATTTCAACCGTAGCTCTTTATTGCATTTCGTTTTTGAGATATATCAATGCGAAGATGAATATTTCTATAAATAACGCCATATTAAAATTTGTCATAATTTTAAAATACGCAAAACGAGTAAAGCCTCAAATTTTTTCTAGACTTAATAAACTACGAGGAATCCAAAAATTCTAGCGTCAGGTTGTTTTCACTAACCGTTTTTGAGTTGTGATTTTTTTAAACTCACAATTTTCACAAATGATGTAAATTATACCATAAAAAAAATTGTCACAATCTCAAAATGCATTAAACGATTAAAGCCCCAAGTTTTTTCTAGACTAAATAAACTACAAAGAATACAAAAATTTCAACCGCTGGTCGCTATCTCTAACCATTTTTGAGTTGTGATTTTTTTTATTTTACAATTTTCACAAATAATGTAAATTATGCCATTCAAAAAATTATCATTATCTCAAAACGTTTTAAACGATTAAAGCCCCAATTTTTCTCTAGCTGTACACTATTGCATTTTTTTCGCAAGAATTTAAATGAGTATTTGTAATTTTATCGTTCCTGGGAGCATTTTAATTTTTTAAGCTTTTTATTATTGTCGGTATTTCTTTAAAATCCAATTATACTGATTCAGTTCATTTGTTTATTTCATTTTATATACAGTCTGTTCCAAACGGTTAAGCGGAACTAAATTTTGCAATCTAGTTACTTTCATCGTTTAAATCGTGCTTTTCGACCGTTTTGTTTAAGCTTTGTAAATCATACTTACAATAAACATTTTTGGTTAAGGTTAATATCATTTTAAAATGTCATTTTCTTTATATTTTGATTTTTTGTGTCATTCTTAATACAAATTTCCCATTTATTTATTTTTTTTGTCATTAAAATATATAAAAAAATAATTTAATTTTGACATAGGTCATTCGTTTCCATGGTTTCATTGTTGTAATTTTAAATTTTGACATTCCAACGTAAAAAATGAAATAACCCAAGCAAGGTCCCTTGTCGTGACAACCTAAAAGAACGAAATTCCCATTTAGTTCCGCCTAAGCGTTTGAAACAGACTGTAATTTCTATTTTTTAAATTGAGTTGTAATGATTAAATTTTATTGTTGTTGTTGATTTGCAAATTGAGATATTTGATTTATTTTTTATTTATGAAATACATATTTTTTATATATACTGTGTATCTTTGTTTTTTTTTTTTTTAATATATATATACATATATATATGTTTATTTACAGAAGTTTTCTTAAGCCGATTTAATTTGACAGTTCGCCACTGTACTCAGTCGTGGCAAGCTTGTTCCGGTGACAAAATTGTTCATGCAATGGAAAATTCTATGAAGTAACCAGCAACTCGCATGACACACTAGCTTAGTGTGTTGCATATCTACTTTTTTTTTCTTTTTGTTATATAAGTGTACTTATACTTACAAAAATTAACATCTTGACAGGATTGACATACGGCTGAGAACGAAAAACTCACCTGAAACAGAAAAAAACTTTTTTAAAATTATATATTTTAAATTTAGATACATAAGACATTTAAATTAACATTTATTTTCAGTTAGTCCCAAATCTCTTAACTCTTAATGAATAAACTAAGTCACTGTTAACAAATTAAAGAGTATTTTAAGGTTTGTTAAATATCTTAATCCGAAAACAAAGAAAAGAGACTAAAACTCAACTAACTCTTTTAACAATTAACATTCGTACCGTCCACCTTACGTTCTGCTTTCGTTCGTTCCTTTCAACTCTTCCGCTTCTCAAACAATTACAAACCCCTTGTGTACTTATCCGACAACTCAAATTAAGGTGACATCCTCTTTGTTTATACAGTTGCACAGAAAAATATACTAACTTCTTTAAAGCCTCTCGCGGAGTATTTTACTAATATCTTTGAAATTATTTTGCAATGGTCCAATATTAATGCAGACACCTTTATTTTGGACGTTTGCCATTGCTGATAGTACTAGGCTAGAATAGTACAATATAATGAGTATTAGTATCAAAAAGATATAATACTTCAAGAGTAATATAAAAAAAAAATAAATAAATAAATTCGGACGTTTCGGAAACTGCTCAACAATCTGTTTCCGTCTTCAGCGATCACGAGAAGTGATGATCACTTCTCGTGCCGAATATAGTCATTAAAAATTAATAGATAAGGAACAGAATTGCTTAAAATAATTATTAATGAGACTAAACAAATATATTAATATTTTATCAATAATATACAGGTGGTTAAAGTTATATTACCCAATGCAAAACTTTTTTATTGTTGGAGATAGGGTATAATATTAAATTTGAAAATTGTTTGATTGTACATTATCTATAATACAGGTGTTATGAAATATTCTCGCAGCGTCCCTGTAAGGACTGAAAAAAAAATCCCGACTGCATCGCATCCACTGTAATGCCTAGGTAACAAAGTGCCAGTAACTCGTACGAGTTGCTGAAACTAAATACTTAAACCAAGGTTGAGCAACCTTTTACACATCACGAAAAATTCATAATTGACAATGAGTATTTGAAAATACATATTAGAAAGCAATATCTTCAGGACTGCGCTTAATTAGACCAAATTCTGTGTTACTACATGACAATGATCCAAAACACAAGACAATGATTTCCTGGAATTACCCGAATGCTCTTAATGAAAATAATACGTTCAGGTTAATAACATGACTGCCACAGAGCTCAGACCGCAACCCCATAGAGTTGTTGTGGGATGACCTAAATAGTAAGGTGAGAAAGGTGCGTTGGACGTCTACGTGTCATAAATATATATAAAGAATTTCAAAAACATAAATATGTTCTGTTGATAAGCTATTAGGTATAATAATGGTTAGAGAACAACCTCGTGCTTAGCGATCAGATGTCTCAAGGACTAAAAGTTCAAAGGTTACACGTGTTTTCTTGACGGTGAAGAGTAAAGATGTTGTAAATAATTCCTGCACAGAATTATATGAAACTATGTTGAAATAAGCATGATTTTCTAGTTCATTGCTTTCCAGGAATTTGATAAGCGTGCTTAATACAATGACTAATTCTAGGATTTAATATTTCAATGTTTTCAAATAATAATGAAAACTGGAAAAATATAAAATACTGGTTATTTTAGCTCTTCATCATAACCTTTTTAGACCTACTTAAACCTCGCTATACACAGTCATAATTTGTGACATTACTTTGTCAACAAATTTATTAACAATTTAGTGATAAAAACACAATCATACATATTTGTTTACTTAATTGTGACCGGATTCGGTAATATCGACATACAAGTTGTCAACAGTCACATAAATTTAGATAGGAATACAAGATAGCAACATTAGGAACTAAACATAACATTTATTTAAAATGGAAGTAAGCACTGGAAAACAGACGTTCGATATTTCCATTCATTTTCAAATGAATTTTTTAACGTATTTATACGTAGTATATACACCAAAACAGAAAAAATCGGAGTGTGGGGGGGGACTCCGTTGGAGAGGTCCACGAGGTTTTGGACTTAGAATTTAGTTTGGTGTCTATCGTGGTGTTTATATACTTTTTAATGATTGAAAAAAGAATGAGCCAATTTAAAGCCTTTATGTTTTTTACACATTTGTACAAAGAAAGAAATTTTAGTTTAGACGTCCAAGACGCTTGTTTATCGACGTCCTCTTGATTATAAGTGGAGGAACTGTAGACGTCGAAGATTGTTCTGTGGATTTTCTGACTACACTCTCCAGCACACTCAGCTCTCGTTCTGCGGCAGGCACGCTTACAAGGAGGGGGGGGCTCACGGACTTGAGTGAAGTCCACACTATGCCGCTGTTTGCCAGTTGCCAATGCCAGAAGTAATGTAGACGTGACCGTTGTCATATGCCATCGTGCCAGCGCCAAGCCAACAAGAATCGCTCGAGTGTCTCCTTCAAAGAAAGCCGATAAGAACGGAAAATGGGGACGTGCCAACCACTGGCATCACGCGGCTTTAGGCTTAAATTCGGGTTGTGATTTAGACGCCGATGAGCAACGTTGTTTATAGATGGAGTAGACAAATGAAAAAGTGCTTGATTTGATCGATTTATACCGAGATCGTCTGTTTTGTGGGACGTTTAAAGGACTATAAAAAAGGACTATATGGTTTAAAAGTTTGCTTTGAAATCTTGTAACATGCAACTTAACGAATGGTAGGAATCTCCTGTCGCCAGGAATCGCAAAGTAACCACTAGACGTTCATGGGCAGGAATAGCTCTTCTGAATGACGTATCTTCCTTCTTAATATTTGGTGCAACCAAATTTAGAAGAACAAAATCGCTACTTTTTATTCGAAAAAAGTTTTTGAAACCACATCCTTTGTACTCGAGATTCAATTCGTCCACATCGTCCAATACTAAATCCTTCATTAAGTCTCGTGCTCCATATCATGATCTACTTTGAAGACTTGGACGTACCCAAAACCGTCGTTTCCGTATTTTTTCTTCACTGTCAAGTATGATAACAGCAGCTAAAGCAATTAGTAATTCCTCCTCGGTGAACATTGTGCGACTAAACTAAATGCCAACACAGATGTGGACGTTTTTACAGCCACTGGCTTTGCCAATTTGATTAAATTATTGCTAAATTATGGCTAATAATATTGCCTGGCCATTGCCAAAAATTTAAACCGCTTGGTAGTAGGGTGGTCCTCTTAATTGTTTAGCACAAGAGCCCATATTTTGTAGATACACCACTGAGAGGACCTGTATTATTTTGATCATAAATTGTGGTACAAATTATGCTCATATGCTCGTACTGTATCATGCCTTTACACTATCACAAATGTTACCAAATTTGTCATAAATTGTCACAAATTATGTGCGTGCAAAACGAGCTTTAGGCTGATAAATTCTCTCTTTAAATTAATATCTATACCAGCATTTTTAGACAGATTTCCGAAAATTTTTAATATTAAACTAAACTGTCTCCCTAAAAAAATCAACCTAGTTTAGAACACAGTTTCAAAATACAAAAAACGTTATTCGAACCCTTTATAAGTTAAATTTAAACCTGTTACAAAGCAGGTGTCAATTTTAAAGTGTTCGAACGTTTAAAAAACTTGTGTGTAAAACATGTATAAAAAAACCGCACGCGCGTGTGAGTGCGCCAAGTGATCCAACCTTTGACCAGCTTTATGTCAATACATCACCTGCAATGTGCGGGCTCGGCTTCGAAACCCCCCCCCCCCCACCGCAACATGCCTTTGTCATCAGACCCACGGCGAAATAAAAACATAGGCGTATCAATCCTTCCCAATTCTCAGATATTGAAAAATATGTATTCTTCAATATAATTTCAATAACTACACTAGGTAAAATATGCCACATAGAAAAATAGATGTGAATTTTCACACATTTCAGGATTTCACGGCCATGCTGAATGTCTGAGTCAACATTTCTTGCTTAATCTTTGATCAAGATAGTTAATATGAGCGGTCCAATTTATTTGAGAGTCCATAGTGAGACCTAGCAGTTTTACATTCTCTGAAGTTTCAATTTCTTGACCATTGTAAATTAAGTGGTTGTCAGAATTTATTCTGAACTGATTTAAATAAAACAATTTGTTTTATTTATATTTAAAGTTAATTTGTTTTTTTTTCGGTACAACTGTGTTACTTAATACTGATTGAAAGTGTGAAGCTAATTCGGTATCGGTTTCGCACTTTATAAGGAAGCTTTTGTCATCTGCGAAAGAAGTTATTGTTAATTTTTTTATTTTGTTAAAATAATTGGGAAGATCGTTGGAGTATAGTATGAATAAAGTAGGACCAATTACACCGCCTTGTGGCACCCCTATTTCTAAGGGTTGATTTTTGGAGCGATATGTTTTATTATTAATTCGGATACTTGTATATTGGGATCTGTTCGACTGGAATGATTTGAACTATTCCAGGGCTTGACCTCAACCATTTGAATTATGCTTTGGGTTTGAGAAAAAAAAAAAAAACATCTGGGGAGAAGTTGAACGTAGCAAGCTTTGAAAACAATAACAAATGAAACAAAATATCTGTTTTGAAATGGTTAACATAAAAATATGATATTTTGGTGTCATTGTAAAGCTAATTTAATGTACTATTAGGAAAAAAATATAAAATTATCGATTCCCTATGCTAGATCAAAAGTTGACATCATTTCCGGTGAAACCAGAAGTGCCTCAGAATTCTTATAATAACCTTTAGATGGGCCTTTTTGTCTAGTTTAACTTTTGTTCTGAAGATTTTTTGTATCTTTACAAATAAAGGAGATTTTCGGGGTGCCCCGTTTCAAATAAACACCCTGTATATCTCCATAATCACAAAAAAATTAAAACATAACTGACAAATAAGGATATCTTCCAGACTTACGACTAGTTCAAATTGGTAGTTCAAATTAGTAAAATAAACGCGATGTACATCTAACGTTAAACTTAAAAATATTAAATTCGAGTATATTAAAACGGAATACTATTTTGCTACATAGAAAGCTTCTATGGTTCTCCAAAGCACATATAAGTTAAATAATTTAAAACTAAAAAAATTAAAACCGATTAGAGCTTAATTTGGATGTTTAAATGGACCTTCTGGATTGGGGACAATAACTATTTGACATTTTTTTGGGGAAAATCGCGTATTTATTTTTTCCAATTCTGAAATTTCTAAGTACATAAAAATTAAAAACCTGCGATATACAAGAAAGCAATAACATTTACAATACAGTAGGCTACGTTTACGCAAATACTGTTCCAGTTATAGAACAAGTGGGAAGTTATTAATTATGTTTGAAATAGAAGGGCACGCCACTGGTACCACATAGTTGGGAGCTTTGGGGGACGAGTAATGCAGACAGACGGACACGAAGAAAATAACGGTGAAAATGAAAAGAGGATTTCTCCGTAGGATTGGTGATTCATGACGCCATTACTGAAGTTACTTGCTGAAGGAAATGGATAGGATCACTAGGTCAGAAACACTGAATTTTGTATCACCTAGTTTTTCTTTTTGCTCTTAATTTAATGGCACAACTCACTGAAACAAATCGTACGATTTTTACTCTTAAAATTAGGCTCCATTTTTTCTACTTAGTTTCATTATATACTTATTTCAAAGCATTATTAAACTGATAAAAAAGTTGTAATTGAATTATAGCCAGCAATTAGACTACAAGCAGTATTATGCTTTTCATTTCAATAAAATATTCTAATCTTCTTGAAATGCATTGTGTTTTTAGGGTTTTGTAGGTATGACCAAAAAACCCTTATACCGTCATTTTGTCGTCTGTCTGTCTGTCTGTCTGTCTGTCTGTTCGGTGAAAATTGTAGCCAAACGACTAAACCTAGAGAGTTGAAATTTGGCATGCTTATACAACTCTTTGACCCGCACATAGGAAAAATACTAAAACATCTAAAAAACATATCCCTATAAAAATATAAACAAATATGTGCTCATCGAAAAAAAAAATATTTTTTTAAAATTCTGAGTAGGGTATCAAATGAAAGCCCTTAGTACGTGGATTAACGATCAAAATTTTATTTTTGCAAAATAAATTATTTTGATGCGATTTTTGCCAAAATTGTGCAAAAAAAAATTTATCCCACACCCTGTAGCCCAGACGGTTTAAACTAAAAATCTGAAAAAATTCTAAGTAATATACATTGGTGTGAACCGGAATAGTACAACAGGAATTTTTGATCAGATTATGTTTTCGGAAAATAACGCATTTTTTTGTGTTTTTAACTAAAATATGTTAACTATTTAATACGTTGTGTAACATACCAGATCAGTAGCTCTCGTGGCGTGGTTGGATTTGTCGTACGCTTAACAATATAACTTAACTTGCAAACTAGGGTTCGAATCCTGTTGATTTTATTTTTTGTTTTTTTTTTGCATTTTTATTTTGTTTAAATTATTTTGTTAAAATTCTAGTTAAATTTGGTAAATGTTGCATTTAATTTTTAAAAGCGTAAATTTAAGAACCAGATGAAATTATAATTTAATTCTATGTTTGACGAAATCAAAGGGCGGGACTTATGATGTAACCAATGGAAACCAATAGGTGCAATTTTCAAAATCTTAATGAACTTTGCTTTATAAAAAAAAAATATTGCATATATTTAGAAACTTAAATAATGGTATTAGGCATTCGAATTAAAATTCATAAAAAAATATTTTGACATAAAATTTGTTTTGGCATCCCAAATAATCATCGTTCAGTTACTAAATACCTGCAAAACCCAGAAATGTGTGAAAATTCACACTTCACATCAATTTTTTATTTATAATGGTATCATTGTCAGAAGACACAATCACGAATAAAAGATCTGTTTGCAGGAAATTGTAATACAATATTTTTATTATTTTTTTTAAATATAAGATTTAAATACCTCAGTATCTATATTATTGGCACATTAGTCAGGGCCGTCTTAGGCCATGCAGGGGCCCTTGGGCACAGGGTTTGGGGCCCTTTTAGAAAGTCAAAAAAAATGAAAATGAAAACATCAGTATGACTTTATTGGTTATTATGGTTAGCTTTATACAAATCAAATATAAGTGAAGTGATTACTATATTGAGAATTGGATTTACGTTAATGATGATGGTTTCTCCGGGATTTCTGTTGTGGAAAATCTTCTATTATGTCCTCAAAGTCTAATTTTTGAAGGATATCACTTTCTTTGTACATGATTGACAAATTAGTAAGTCGTTCTTGTAACATAATCGTTCGTAATTAGTTTTTTATTCTTTTTAGCCTTGAAAATGGGCGCTCTCCAATACAATTTGTGACCATTAAGCAAATATCCTTGTAGCAATCTCCACATTCGGGAAAATTTCTTCTAATTTATCTGCTTTTTGCTGAGATACTCAAGTCCGCCGATTCATTTGCAAGGTTTTTAAATAAAGGTAATAATATTGTAGTAAAATTGCACTAAAAATTGAGCTCCTCTTTTTTCCGTGTAAACGACCTCGGCATTTTGAGGCCCCCATCAAGCCGGGGGCCCTGGGCTCGTGCCTCATGTGCCCTTATGGAAAAGACGGAACTAACCTTTATAACCGCAACTACAACTATTCTTTTTCTTTACACGATTTTCGAAATCTGTGCGACAGTATTTTTTAGGTTATGTAAAGTGGGATCAGGGCTTCGAACCGTTATTTTTTTCGTTACGGTTTTCGTTCCGGTTCAATTAAAAAATTATACATCAGTTCGGTTCCGGTTTTCGTTCCGGCAAAAATAACGTTTTTTTTTCGGTTTTCGGTTCAGTTCCGAGTGATAAATTTTTAAATGCTTTTATTTGTATTAGAAATTTATTTTCTACTATAATTCAGAAGTATTTTTTTTATTATTTTTTTTTTTTATTTGAAAAATGGTATGCTGCATCTTTGGCTAGTACCTCCCAAAGAACATACAAACTTACTTAGAGCTATTAAAAATATTGAATGGAAAAAACATTCCCAAAATTTACCTTCACAATACTTACAAAACATTTAAAATTCACAGAATTTTTGAAATTTGAAAAAATGGTGTACAGCTCTTTAGGCTATTAGGGCCCAAAGAACATACATACTTACAGCTGTTAAAAATATTGAAACGTAAAAACATTCAAGAAATTTACTTACACAATACTTACAAAAAAATTAAAATCAACATAATTTTTTGAAATTTGTAAAAATAGTGTGCAGCATCTTTGGCTATTGGCACCCAAAGAACATAAAACTTAAAGCTATTAAAAATATTGAATCGAAAAACATTTTCAAAACCATTTTCCTGCACAATATTTACAAAAATCTTAAAATCCACAGAATTTTTTGAAATTTGAAATAATGGTGTACAACAGTTTAGGCTATTAGCGCCCAAAGAACATAAAAACTTACTTAGAGCTGTTAAAAATATTGAGACGTAAAAACATTCCAGAAATTCACAATACTTACAAAAAATTTAAAATCCCCAGAATTTTTGTAAATTTAAGAAAATGGTGTGTAGCATTTTCAGCTATTAGCGCCCAAGGAACATACATACTTAGAGCTATTAAAAATATTCAATCGAAAAAACATAAAATTTACCTGTACAATACTTACAAAAAATTTAAAATCCACAGAATTTTTTAAATTTTGAGAAAATGGTGTGCAGCATCTTTGGCTATCAGCTCCCAAGGGATGTCGACTCCAGTATAGGATGTCCCTTCTTAACCCTTCAATAGACACTCAACTTGTTTCATCACTATTGCACTTTTTCAAATTTTACTTTTTATAAAACTGCTAAAAATGTGTACACACAGCATTTAGGGCTACTAGCGCTTAAGGTAGTTATTAATTTAAGGGTATTTTATACAAAAAATGCACTGGTCAACATGTGTTGTTATAACGTTTCATAAACGATTTTGTGAACGAGAAATATTTGGAAGGATTAATGACGTAATGTCTACCAAAATTATCAAATAGGCTTAAGTAAAGAAATTAATCCTCTTAATTAGTTTCGCTAATGAGAATTTTAATGTGGATTTTTTTGCGTAGTTCTGTATTGCGTAAGCAATAAATAGTCCACGACAGTACACAGCAATTTAAATATAAAAAATTAAAAATAATTTTTTAAATTTATAATAATTTTGTTAACCAGTATTAGCATTATAGGCTATTCTAAACATTTACGCGGAACTAAATTGTTTTTGCGTAGTTCTGTATTTTAACAACAAATGTATAAACAATAAATGGACCCCTACAGTGCACAGCATTTTAAATATAAAAATTTAAAAATGTTTTTTAAAATTTATTACAGGGCTTCGAACCGTTATTTTTTTTTGTTTCGGTTTTCATTCCGGTTCAATTAAAAAAATATATATCAGTTCGGTTCCGGTTTTCGTTCTGGCAAATATAACGGTTTTTTTCGGTTTTCGGTTCAGTTCCGAGTGATAAATTCTTAAATGCTTTTATTTGTATTAGAAATTTATTTTCTACTATAATTTAGAAAAACATTTTATTCTTTATTTTGTAATAATCATACCAAGGCCGCTGCTAGGGGGGGGGTCTGTCCGTTCCCCCCTCCCCTGAAATAATAGAATCGCAATTTATTTTTTACTTGTCAGAAAAATTACGATTTTTTTCTGCTCATCAGTTTAAAAAATAATCTTAAATAAAATGTAATTTATATTCACTCACATAACCATTATCTGAACCGAAATAAACCGATATTTTTTTTCGGTTCAGTTCCGATTTTCGTTCCGACAAAAATAACGGTTTTTTTTCGGTTTTCGGTTCAGTTCCGGTTCGACGCCCTGAGTGGGATGAGATAATGAGATGAGTGGGATAAATTAACTACAAAGTTTGGAAAACTATCTAAATCGACAAGGCCTAGTGCAATAAATTTAGAGCAATTTGTTACCATATGACCAACTTGTTAGTAACAATCAACAGTACACAAGTCATAGCATATAATCTATTAATTTTAGACCTGTGAATGCAGCATTTCAAAAACAATAAAATATTTTTTTGAAATGAAAAACATAAAACCTACTGCTTGTATTTTAATTGGCTATAACTCCATCTCAATCTTTTTATCAGCATAACAATTGCTTTGAAATAAGTATATAATATAATAAAAATACAGGTAGAAAAAATTGTGTACAATACGAACATTCAACCTAACACAGAATTTATTCCTATTTGATTTTCTTTTTATACTTATTAATTATAAAGTAAATTTGAACTAGTGCGTTATATTAGACTCCTATTATTAAAATAAGCAAAAACCAACAAGGTTTTTGGCACATGGCCATGAATTAATATCCGGATATTCAAGGTTTATTTAGGACACTAACCTGACTATTTAATTTTTTTTGTTAAGCGTCATTTAAACGTATTTTTGTATGAAATTATGTAATTGTATTGTTACAAAATATCCATGTTTTCTTATTTAAAAATTTAATCAAATCAAAAATATTTTTCAAGGAACAAAAACAAAGCTATTTTTCACCTATAAATAATTATTAGACACCAAAATGCAAAATTTTCTATGATTAACTTTTTCTTAAACTCAAACAATTTGGCATAAACGGTAGCCTATTTAGCTGGATTACGGCGTTTTTGAGTAACAGATCGTTCAGAGTTAGAGTAGGATCTGAACTTTCAACGTCACTTCCTGTCACTAGCGGTGTCCCTCAAGGAACAGTGATTGGTCCGATTCTATTTTTAATTTACGTTGCTGATTTAACCACCAATTTAAAAAGCAGTCACCAAATGTACGCCGATGATCTTAAGATATATGGAAAAATCAGCCAGCATTCTTCAATTCAACAAGACCTTAACGAAATCGTTGCCTGGTGTGAAGACTGGCTCCTATCACTGAGCACAACCAAATGCTGCAGTCTTCATATAGGAAAGGACAATCCACGGTTATCATATTTTATTGACAACGCATTGATACAGCAAGTCAACGAAGTTATTGACCTGGGTGTTACTATAAACAGTAATCTTGAGTGGTCTCCGCACATTACAAAAATAGTGAAGAAAGCTAATACTCTCCTTTACATAGTGCACAAATCCTTCTCTAAACTTTCTCCTTTTTCGCAAAATATATACCATATATATTCGCCCACACTTGGAATATGCTTTTGTTGTTTGGTCGCCGAATTTGCAGCGTGACGTACTTCTTCTTGAAGGAGTTCAACGACGAGCTACGCGTATGCCTCCAGAACTTCGACATCTCCGCTATGAAGAACGCCTTGAAGTTTTGAACTTGCCGACCCTTACCCAGCGCAGATCTCGTGGAGACCTTATCCAGATGTATCGCATTACCACTGGCAAATTCTCAACAGATATGTCCACACTATATTCACTCAGTCTCAACAGCGCAACGCGTGGACATATACTGAAACTAAAACACGAGATCTACAAGAAGCAAAATAAGGAAACTTTCTGTCCAACCGTGTCTTTGAGTTATGGAACTCTCTTTTCGAGTGTTGAATAATAGGCCTTACAATATCTTTTCTATAACTCTACAGGTTTAAATGTGTTTTATATGGTTGGTTTAAACGCCTTTTTAGAATTCTGTCTGCAATATTATCAAAATAAGTTATTTATCAACCAAATTAACCACAAAATATTACTACAATGTCATATTTTCCGAACATATCCCTACGTAACCGCCTATATTTCAAATACATAATGATGCCATAACCACATACTATACCAAAAACACAACCACACGTCAGTAGTTCTAACACGTGGTTAGACAGCGGCCACCTATGGACATGCATTCTGTCCGTCCGTCTGTCCGTGCATCGGTTAATTAATGATGTCAGATACAGCGACACACATACATGGTACTCGCTTGTTTGGATTCTACTCACTTGAGACTACAGACATATTAACAAAATTAATTTAGAAAGGTTACGTGAGATGTGTTTTTTATGTTTCGGTTTATACAGAAATCTAATCCATTTATGTTAATATTAAGAAATAAATTTTGTTGTTTTGTTAAGAATTAGAATAAATTTGAAACTTGAATTTCTACTAGTCATTATCTTTAAGAGTTATTCCTACTTTTTACCGATTTTTGATGTTTAGTACACGTGTTTGGAAGACAGATGAATGACACGAAGTTTGGGGTTAAACTTGTTCTGGCATCTGTAATTTTTCCAAATAAAAGTTGTTTAATAATAACAGCATTAGATAAAGGTAACCAAATCACTATGTTATGGATCCCCTCACATGTGGGAATTATGGGCAATGAAAAAGTAGACCAGGCAGCAAAAAACGCAACTTCAAGCAACGTTATCGATACAACAATTATGCCATATGACTTTAAAAGCTATGTAAAAAAGAAAACCAGCGATAATTTCAACTCCTTCTGGAATACATCAGTAATACCTAGGGATGGGAATGATATATCGATATATCGAAAATATCGATACTTTAGAAAAATATATCGATATTTTTATATCGATATTTGAAACGCGATATATCGCGCAAAATATCGATATTCGCCAAAATATCGGTAATCTTGTATATTTTTTACATTTAAATATATGCTGTTCACTTTTGTAGAAACAAACTATAGGCTATTCCAAACGTTTAGGCGGAACTAATTTTTGAAATCTAGTAATTTTTATCAATTAATTCGGACTTTTGGTCATTTTGTTTAGGCTTTGAAAATCATGCTCACATTGCAAATTCTAGATTAAATTGATAGTCATTATAAAATGTCCTTTTCATTACATTTTAGTTTTTTGTCATTCTTAATAAAAATTTCCCATTTATTAATTTTTTTGTCTTCAAAATATGGAAAAATGTATTAAAATATTTGACATATGTCATTTTTTTCCATGGTTTCACTGTTAGAATTTTAATTTTTCACATACCAAACCTGAAACATGAAATAACCCAAGCAAGGTCCCTTTTCGTGACAACCTTTTAAAATAACGAAATTTCCATTTAGTTCCGCCTAATCGTTTGGAATAGCCTGTAAGACGAACTTTTGATTTCAATAATTTGCACCTTTGAAATTGACATGTTGGTATTAAAAAATTATAAAAAATGTCACTTTCTTAATAATGATCATAACCAATAAATCTAAAGTCGGTTTTAGAGTGTAAGGAATATTTTTAATTGATATTTAAAGACCGTAACACACTATAAAAGTAACCAAAAAATCTGGTTTGTCCTTACAAAAGTGAACAGCATATATATATTTAATTAAGAGAGCTGTTAACAAGGATAATATTAGAAAGTTGGTTGGTATCTGGGTGAGTACCAACTGTAAAGTGATTGTCTGTCAATTTGCGACTTCTTTTCCCGCCAATCCAACCAAAAAATATGTAATTTATATATCTTACATGTTACGTGTTAGTTAGTTCGATATATCGAAAATATATATATTTTTACTTCGATATATATCGAATATCGATATCACACTTACGATGTATCGAATCGCGCATATACCGATATTCAAAAATTAATTCCCATCCCTAGTAATACCTAAAATTTGCCATGTCACAAATAGTGTGTTTATCAGTGCAATCAAAACCTACTACTGATCTAATGTTCCAATTCTAGATTATTATTTTACACTAGCTGACGTGCCCGGTGCCTGTTCCTTCATTTACCTCTCCCCTCTGTCGCCTACTTCTCTTACGTATCAACGGCTGCTATTATAATTAGGTATATAGCATTGATGCTTGTAGGGATTTTTTTGCATATTATTTTTAACGTTTTTGCTTGATTACAATTGTTTAAAAAAATTTCGGGCCCTCTGACTGGACCTATTGAATTGAATATATCAGACCACAGCCAGGAACTGAGTCGTTTACAATAAATTTTAATTTCTAGTTATACAGTATACAATTTTTAGAATTTTTAGAATAAAGTACGTCATTTTGTCGTCTGTCTGTCTGTCTGTCTGTCTGTCTGTCTGTCTGTCTGTCTGTTCGGTGAAAATTGTAGCCAAACGACTAAACCTAGAGAATTGAAATTTGGCATGCTTATACAACTCTTTGACCCGCACATAGGAAAAATACTAAAACATCTAAAAAACATATCCCTATAAAAATATAAACAAATATGTGCTCATCGAAAAAAAAAATATTTTTTTTAAATTCTGAGTAGGGTATCAAATGAAAGCCCTTAGTACGTGGATTAACGATCAAAATTTTATTTTTGCAAAATAAATTATTTTGATGCGATTTTTGCCAAAATTGTGCAAAAAAATTTTTGTCCCACACCCTGTAGCCCAGATGGTTTAAACTAAAAATCTGAAAAAATTCTAAGTAATGTACATTGGTGTGAACCGGAATAGTACAACAGGAATTTTTGATCAGATTATGTTTTCGGAAAATAACGCATTTTTTTGTGTTTTTAACTAAAATATGTTAACTATTTAATACGTTGTGTAACATACCAGATCAGTAGCTCTCGTGGCGTGGTTGGATTTGTCGTACGCTTAACAATATAACTTAACTTGCAAACTAGGGTTCGAATCCTGTTGATTTTATTTTTTGTTTTTTTTTTTGCATTTTTATTTTGTTTAAATTATTTTGTTAAAATTCTAGTTATATTTGGTAAATGTTGCATTTAATTTTTAAAAGCGTAAATTTAAGAACCAGTGGAAAGTGTTGAAATTATAATTTAATTCTATGTTTGACGAAATCAAAGGGCGGGACTTATGATGTAAGCAACCAATGGAAGCCATAGGTGCAATTTTCAAAATCTTAATGAACTTTGCTTTATAAAAAAAAAATACTGCATATATTTAGAAACTTAAATAATGGTATTAGGCATTCGAATTAAAATTCATAAAAAAATATTTTGACATAAAATTTGTTTTGGCATCCCAAATAATCATCGTTCAGTTACTAAATACCTGCAAAACCCAGAAATGTGTGAAAATTCACACTTCACATCAATTTTTTAATGTTACGATACTTGTAATTTTTCAAAAAGATGAATATTTGGTGTGATCATGCGCGTGCGATGTAGTAGTAGGTATCTCAACTAGCCGCATGCAAATTTAGCTCGGTGATAGCTATAAAAATAATTTCCAATATATTTAAGCGGTGCATAATTATTGAATAAGCTTTTATGAATTATTGCTCCACATAATACGCAGATAATTTTAAAAATTGCAATTTAAATATTAAACTTTCGAATTGAATAAATGTTAAATATTTTTATGTAAAACGATTTTTAAAAATACATCAATTCGTATAAAAATTGCGATATAAAGTTGAATAATAAATACAATATTAAATATTAACGCTAAATACACAACAGTATTATTTTGTCCGTTTTAAATAAATCAATCTGCATTATTTGACAGCATCAGAATATTAAAATGGTTCATATGAATAATATTTTCATTAGTACAGTCCCTGAAGCAAATTCACTATTTATATATTATTCTGTTTAATTTAATTTTGAACATTTTGACAGATGGAACTGTGTTTTGCTAACTGAAAATAGAAGTATTATGAATTATTACTCAAAACAAACCAAAAAATAAACCTGAAATTTATGCAATTATTATTAATTTCGTTTCAAGTTTGTTTATGACAAATAAAAATGACAAATTGATATTAACAGCTTGTATATTGTCAAGTATTAACTAATTTGCTGATATATAACAAAAGCACTAAATTCTGGCCATACCTACCCTATAAAATAACCAAGGCATTCCCTTAAAATTTCAGAATTAGTGAAGTGTTCCGCTGTAGCAGCAGTTTGGGAAACGCTGATTTAAATAATGAACATTGTCAATGTATAGAAGATACTAAACTTAATCTCTGTCTGTAAAATTACCAAAGTTTTAGAATAAAATTAAGTTGCCTTTTGACTAATATTATACATTATTTTTTGTTCGACAATTTGTAGAGAATGAAGTAGTGTATAATTACAAGAGTTGAAAATCCAGATGGGATGATCACAACTCGGTCTCAGTTAGAAGTAATCCTTGTAATTGAAGTACGAGCTGATTATAATATTAAAAGAGTTCTCCAGTTTTCAACACAGAAGATTCTTAGTTCTTTATAAATGGGTAGCCTGTAATATGATAATTAGAATAAAATTACGTTTCTTCATTCGTATTTGTAATGTTCTCATTTAAATTAATAGAAAATTAAACAATCTGATAAATAAAATAAAACCAATCTTAATCTATGGCCTATATACTAAGCTAAAGTATAGTATTTGTGATGCCAAGCTCATTAAAAATGAAAGAAAAACGTTAAATTTATTTAATTTTTGATTAAAAACATTCCTAAATTTCTATTTCTTTTCCTATTCTGCTAAAACCTCAAACTAAATCTACTTATATTTCTAAATCTATCACTAAATTCTACTGTTTTCATACGAATCATATTACAAAAAAGCTTACGGTATTTTTCGGACCATAAGACGCACCCCAAATTTATGAGATAATTTTTAGAAAGAATATTTATTATTACAATAACTTATACCAGCAACATTCTGTTCATATTCACTCTCTGTACTATCACTCGTCTTCTTAATGTCATTGTTCGTATTATTTTCGTCTGAACCAGCGTTCCGCAACCAATGGGGCGCGACCCAATTTTGGGTCGTGGAAATTTAAAAATGGGTCGTGACCACTTATGTATATGAAAATTCAGCTCTGACTGCAATTAAAAATAAATATAGAAATCGACTTCAAAGTATTGACACAACGTTGAGGATTGCATTAACTAAATCAATTGAAGCAAGAATAGACAATTTGGTGAACGAGAATCTGGAGCAGAAGAGCCATTAGTATGTACTGGTATAAAATTATTATATATTTGTCGGAGAATAACATAATTTTATCAGGATACGTAAGTGCAAAGGCAGCAGCCTTGGTGCTAGCAGAACCAAGATCAACCGATCAGCAAAAACAGCGATAATAGAACAGTGTGTTTTGTATATGAGTGTGTTATAGCTGAGCGATCGGTCTGGATCATTGGGATTGCTACGTGTCTGTTATAATATCTGTTTTAATTATGAAGTTTGTTTTATGTCATAAATGTGTTTTAATAATGTTTGATTATTTGTGTGAGTGATAATTGTTATTTTACATTTTACCACATTTGAGACGAAATATTTATAAAATAAAATTATTGTCCTGCACTTGCATCATTTTTTCCAACACACATGGGTCGCCTTATAATTTTGTTATTATTTTTGGGTCGATAGACACCAAAGGTTGCGGAACGCTAGTCTGAACTATTGTAGTCAATCACTTCAAAAACCAAGTCATCTTCGATACTATCCAATGCTTTGTTTATACCGAATTTCTTAAAAGACTTTATAATCGTCTTTTCTTTTACAGCTTCGCATGATTTTTTTACCCAGGAACTTTTGAAATTATCCGTTTCATCCATTGCTGTAACATCGCGATTTGGCTTTATCATTCTTTTGTTCCACTCTTCCCGCATAAAATTATTAAATGGTTTATTAATCGAGCCAAGGGTTGTCGTTGACTTATAAGGCCTCCAGATATTACTAATTCTGTATTCATTTCTATTATATTTTCTTGGTTGATTCTGTTTTATGCGCTTCGAATTGATTCCACACTAAAATCGCACACTGTTGAAACAACGCACCTGTATCTTCGGACCATAAGACGCACCCCAATCGTGAGGCGATTTTTCTGTGTAAAAAGGTGCGTCTTATGGTCCGAAAAATACGGTAAATCTAAAATCGCTAAAACTCTTTAAGAAACTATTTCCAGACATGTCTGTAACTTTTTTCATGGTTTTGTTCCGTAGTATACGCCACTGAAATTTGGCCAAATATTTCAGTTAAACCCTGTATATTTGAGTTCTTGCATCTCTAAAGCGTGTTCTACATTATACAATTCTCATCAAATTTTCATACTTTTTTCTTTGACTAGAACTTGTACTAGAAATAAATCAGTGAAATTGTACAGTGTAGAACACGGTATGTAGTCAAGGTCAACTTTATTCAAAACTAGATTTGATCCAACTATTCTTGAAAACACATCCAACTTGGAACTCGGTGCATGCGCAGTAGACAGTTTTAACAATAGTACCAACATTAAAATTACGCTTGTAAATATTTTGTATTACCACGTGTTTAATAGTGTTTTGTTTATCATTGGTTTGAATAAGCGAATATATAAATTGTGTTTTGTACGTAAATCAGTAATTTTACAAATCTAATAGCTAGGTTATAAACATTTGACAAGATATGAATTATATTTTTATGTTGGTACTTTAAATTAATTGAAACACGTGTAAGAATTTCATTCTCTACCAAAAAATTGAAAAATAAATTGTATTAAAACTTTGACAACTTCTAGTTCAAAGAAAAAAGTTTAGAAAATTGATGAATAAAGTATAATGTAGAACACGCTTTAGGTCGTCACAGAATTTTGAAATGGACAAATAACAAAAGAAAGAAAAATGATTCTGTTCTATAAAGTCGAACTTCATAACTATAATCGTACGCATAGGTTTAAAATACGACATAGACCGATTTATAATAATTTCAAAAAATTCTATAGTCAATAAGCTATTTACATTTAGTGAAAGTCGGTAAATTTTTGCTTCGATTTCAACCCCAATCAAAATTGCTATAAACTCCGACTTCACGACGTCAACTCCATAGCCCAGAACACAAGCTTAATATTTATGCGTTTGTCCTCTTGTCTGTTTACTGATTTTAACAAAGAGCAGCAAATTAAAATCGTAGTTAGCATTACAAAGTACATAAAACAAATCTACTTCACAATAACGTGCCAACTTTTCCCTTCACATTTCAACATACTCTAATTATTACACCTAGTAACACACAATCCTAAAATCTACTTCTCACTGTCTGTACCAAGCCTAAGAGCCCGCGGCTCCCAGGTTCAAGGCTGTACACCTGAACCTCAGTCACGTGACCAGTCCAGCATGTTACCATCATCAGACAGTTCCTCACCTCTCCCCCTCGTTCAGGAGACAGTGGAATGTGGATAGTTAGGGGGGGACACGGTGCGGCATTACACAAGTGAACACTGACCTTTAGAAAGGGGGGATACTTTCGATTTGCAATCAATGAAACCATTAAGTAACACTGATGAAATGCTAATTTAAATGTTTGCTGTAATAAATAGAAGTTATATCAGAATTATACCTCAGAATATTAAGAGAACGTAAATTTAATTATTCTTTATTGTAATTTAGAATTTAGAACCAAAGTAAGTCAGTAAGAGCGATATATACCTGCAATTACATATTTTACAGCTTGCTTATGGCACACACAATTCAAATAATGAAAAATAAAAAAATTAACAAATTTGAAACCGGGCCAGGAGGCAACTAGCGGCGCGTTTCAATCTTATAATTAATAAATGGGCTGGTTTGGTCAATAATTTATAATTTTTCAGCAAAAATTTAGGCCTTAGTCCGTCTCTGGTTGCAGAGTATCATTTTGCGGGCTGGCGGGGTTAAAATTTGAAACTACGAAACACTACTGGAAGGATGCATTTCTCTAATCGAATCTTTAATTCGATTGGTAAATCGTTAGATATTTTACCAAAAGCTGACCTTCCTTGCTCTATCCCACTTCTAATTTCACGATAGTCCTCTCCAGTGTCTTGCAGGACACATACTCTACAAAAGAAAACAAAATCTATCCGTTTCATATGGGTACCATGCCGCGTTGGAATTAAAGGTAATGAAGATGCTGATAATGCAACTGGAGAAGCAACAAAAGAACAAATAATTAAAACGCGCATTATTATCAATAAAAAAAAAGAACGGATACAGGTCAAACAATCATTTAGGAAACATAAATGAAGATAAAAGAAAATGGGCAACAACTGAAAACAGTAGGAACCAAATACCACTCTCACTTTGGATAGGACAAACAAACACAACAACACAACACAAATACATATTACAAAAAGCAACACCCGAAACATGTAATAAACAATTAAATGTACAAAACTGAATATTAGAATGTATAAAATACAATACACAACGCACAAAATACAATATACATACTACAAAACATAAAAGACATCAGAGAACAACACACATATCATAAAATACTCAAAAGAAACACAAATTATAAAAAAATTATAAAACAAAACCGCCAAAGAAAAGTATAAATATTAGTATAAAAGCATTATTTAATATGTATGTATAAAAAAAGTATATATATTTAACAATGTAATGTGTTAATTAGCATAAATGAACAGGTGGTCGAAATGATATAAAAATAATACGTTTTTTACAGTACATTGCAAACATCGTTGTTAACTAGCGACTACAACCATGAGTGCTTTATTTCCATTGCTTAACAGGAACAGGAGTATTCTAAAAAATAAAATTCTTCTTTACAAGTCAGTATATATAAATTCTTTATTTCCCCTAGGCCTTGCAGCGTTTAGGGTTTCAACTGCTATATGAAAATAGAAATACTCATGCACAACTATGACACAGTACAATTACAATTTGCTTCAATAAATTTTATATGAATTTCTTCTTTATTCTTCATTCTTCCTCCGGTGTCCCTCTCTTTCTTCCTATTATCTTTTCAGCTTCCATCTCTGGTCTTCTTCTTGACTCCAGTTCTTCTGCCCCTTTTTCGTCTCTTTTTTCGCTTCTCTTCCCTCTTTTCTTTCCTCCTCCTTTGACTCTCTATTCCTTCCTGTTCTCAGTTCTGTCTTACCTCTACGCATTCCTTCCTTCTTTCCACGAGTACTCTCACCCACCTTTCTCCATTTCCTTCTTCACTCAACAGCTACTTTATCTCTTCCTTCCAAGTGCTTTTCTTTACAAGTCAGTAATAAGGACAACACTAATAGGTGTATGTCCAACCGGAAGCAACACATCTAATACAAATTATCAGAAAATTCAAATACTATAGAATAAATGATGGAGGATTGCAGGCAAGTACCCAAGATGGACAAATGGATGTAATACTGAACATATTACTCCTGAATTTATACAGATTGAGAATATGGTCATGAAATCTAGTTTTTAGTATATATAAATTACTTAATAAATAAATAAATCTCTTAATGTGGTTTGAAATGGATAAAATTAAACATTGTGCAGTGATAAGTTTTTTGTTAAAATAGGTCTAACGCTAACGGAAATATGAAATTGATAAAACCTGTGTCACTACTATGCACTAGAAACAAAATATCAGTCAAAACAATGAGAACATAGTCATTTTCCACCACCAAAGAAGCCCAAATCCATTTTGTCTGCAGGAAAAGTTATGGACTTCCATTTATTGGGTTGCAAAGGGGATATTACCCACTATTTTCTACTGAAATCAAAGGGCCAAACGATAAAGGAATGAATATTAGATTAACCTTTTGGAGCAACTGAACCAAACAATTCGTGAAAAATGACCACGATTATCAAAGAGAAATAACGGACGTTCTTATACAAGTTTCGTTTTAATGTCAAAAATCATCGAATTGAAGAAAAATTTACTGCTTCATCTGCCTCAGTGACATGATTTAGCTCCGACTAATTTCAATCTATGTCCAAGCCTAAACAAATCCCTGGTACCAAACAGTTTTCTTCAAATAATGAGCTATAGCGGTAAACGGTTATTTTGAGGACTTCAAGAATCGTATTACCGAGATGATATAATGCCACTGGAACATCTTTGAATAAAGAACGTTAAAGTTCAGGGAAATTATATTGAAAAATAAAAGTAATTACACACAGAACAATACAGTATTTCATTATCCGGTATCATTTTTCAAGTGACCAACATATTGTTACATTTTATTTATTTAAAATTTTATGTAAACTAGTCTGAATGCAAATTATACTGGCAGCCAGGGGCCACAGTTGATTGTAGCGCCATGGCTGTATCTATTCAATTATTCTTTTACAAACAATACAGTCCCCTTCAAAGCAAACCTCCTGGGACACAATGAAGAACATTTCTCGACCTTCCGAAAACGTCTTGTGCCACAGAAAACCCAAACAAAGAAACATTAGCAAATAATTACGCATTTTGAATTTCATTGTACGTTTCGGCAGGATACTTTTTCAATTTCACAATACAACTGATCGTATAACATTGTTCGATATTTCTCATTTCTATTTTTTGTAACGTGTTAACCAAGATATGCGCGTATAAAAATGATTGTAAAACCACATCTGCTCAAGCTAACGAGATGAAACTTGAACATAATGGCGCGTCTACATTGAGGCAACATGGTAGCATACGACAAGTCTGATGAGACCGTCAGACCATGTCGCATTGACAAGCTAAAGTCTACACCAACACTGGAAGCGTGCTACTCTTTATTGTTGCTAGATCTGTCAGTTTACAGAATAAATATGGCGGATCACTGATATATTATTACATTTTATAACTATAAATAATATCAAGCTAATTTATACTATTTTATAACAAATTTTAATTCCACAAACAAAAAAAACATTGATATTTTTCGCCATTTTGATAACAAATTCGAAATCTATGACATTCATATAAAAATTGATGTGAAGTGTGAATATTCACACATTTCAGGGTTTCGCAGGTATATAATAAGTGAAGGCGGTAATGCTGAGTGTGTAGGACAAATTTTACTTTGTAGTAATCACGGCAAAATGAACGATATTTTTAAAATAATTTATCGTCTGTTAATCATATAATAAGACTGGTTATTAAATTTACGCTCATAAAAATTAAATACAACATTTGTCAAAATATAACTAGAATTTTGACAAAATAATTTCTACATAATAAAAATGCAAAAACAAAAAACAGAAAAAATAAAATTCACTCCGTACTCGAACTCGAAACCCTTCATATTCCAGCCAGTTTAAGAGCGCTCTAACGCATGTAGCCATCGCACGCTATGCATGTGAGTGTCTTACATTGGTATAACTTTTGTACTTTGTGAACCAAAAATCACAAAAAATGCGTTATTTTCCGAAAACATAATCTGATTAAAAATTCCTGTTGTACTATTTCGGTTCACACCAATATACATTACTTAGAATTTTTTTAGATTTTTAGTTTAAATCATCTGGGCTACAGGGTGTGGGACAAAATTTTTTTTGCACAATTTTGGCAAAAATCGCATCAAAATAATTTATTTTTCAAAAATAAAAATTTGATCGTTAATTCACGTACTAAGGGCTTTCATTTGATGCCCTACTCATAATTTAAAAAAAATATTTTTGTTTTCGATGAGCACATATTTGTTTATATTTTTAGGGGGGTATGTTTTTTAGATGTTTTAGTATTTTTCCTATGTGCGGGTCAAAGAGTTGTATAAGCATGCCAAATTTCAACTCTCTAGGTTTAGCTGTTTGGCTACAATTTTTACCGAACAGACAGACAGACAGACAGACAGACAGACAGACAGACAGACAGACAGACAGACAGACAGACAGACAGACAGACGACAAAATGACGGTATAAGGGTTTTTTGGTCATACCTACAAAACCCTAAAAACGACTCATTTCATACAAAATTCGGAAATCACTTTTTTGGGACACATAATGAATTAATGATGATATCTTATAAACCAAGTGACGAATATTCACGTACGACGCGGCAAATTGTTGCTAAAGGTCCATTCAACAAATATCTATTTAGCTATTTTGCTCTGCATACTGTAAGGCATACTGAAAAGCAATACAAGCTTAAATCTATGCCGTGAAATAGTGATAGATTGAACTGTACGTGTTTTACAATTTCAGGAACTGAAACCACTATTTCTTTTGCAAACCATATATTAAAAAACATTTTTAATCCAAAAGCTATTGAATTATACCAATATATGAGAAAATCCTATAAAGAAGGGTGACTTTTTCATATTACATTCACACAAACCCAACAACAACAAAAATAATAAAAAACCAAAAATCTTATTCGAATCCCTTCCTATTGAAGCCCATTCTAAAAAGGCTCTTTCGCTGACAGGTATATCATCAGAAAAACATATTTATAGGGCACAAAACCGGCGGGAGGATTAAATTATAGCAGAAAGCAACGCGCGGAGAATCAGAAGAAGAACGGCGAGAGGAAGTAATGTTCAGTGTTTCCTAACAGTTATATTACAACCAACCATTTTCTTATATATTAACATTGCCACGTACAATATTTTAACCTAAATATATTTTAGTAAATTCATTTTTAGGGTTTTGTAGGTATGACCAAAAAACCCTTATACCGTCATTTTGTCGTCTGTCTGTCTGTCTGTCTGTTCGGTAAAAATTGTAGCCAAACGGCTAAACCTAGAGAGTTGAAATTTGGCATGCTTATACAACTCTTTGACCCGCACATAGGAAAAATACTAAAACATCTAAAAAACATACCCCCCTAAAAATATAAACAAATATGTGCTCATCGAAAACAAAAATATTTTTTTTAAATTCTGAGTAGGGTATCAAATGAAAGCCCTTAGTACGTGGATTAACGATCAAATTTTTATTTTTGCAAAATAAATTATTTTGATGCGATTTTAGCCAAAAATGTGCAAAAAAAATTTTGTCCCACACCCTGTAGCCCAGATGGTTTAAACTAAAAATCTAAAAAAATTCTAAGTAATGTATATTGGTGTGAACCGAAATAGTACAACAGGAATTTTTGATCAGATTATGTTTTTGGAATATAACGCATTTTTTGTGGTTTTTGGTTCACAAAGTACAAAAGTTATACCAATGTAAGACACTCACATGCATAGCGTGCGATGGCTACATGCGTTAGAGCGCTCTTAAACTGGCTGGAAAACGAAGGGTTTCGAGTTCGAGTACGGAGTGAATTTTATTTTTTCTGTTTTTTTTTTGCATTTTTATTATGTTGAAATTATTTTGTCAAAATTCTAGTTATATTTTGACAAATGTTGTATTTAATTTTTATGAGCGTAAATTTAATAACCAGTCTTATTATATGATTAACAGACGATAAATTATTTTAAAAATATCGTTCATTTTGCCGTGATTACTACAAAGTAAAATTTGTCCTACACACTCAGCATACCGCCTTCACTTATTATATACCTGCGAAACCCTGAAATGTGTGAATATTCACACTTCACATCAATTTTTGTTTCATTGGTTATTTAACAGTACACATGTCGAATTAGGTCACATTGGTTTACAAAACTTAAAAAGAAACAAAATCAAAAGTTTTCTTTTTCTTTGCAATAAAAAAAATCTGTTAATCCTCAGCCCCCTCCAAGAAAATTTTCTGGTTGCGCTCCTGTGATACATATATGTACGCCACGCTACTATTGGAATGTTGAACAAGAATTTAATAAGAGCTTATTACCTATATGCTTAAATTGAAATACAATTTAATGAAATGTTATTAAATAATAAAAATCAAATAAAATTATTTGTGTAATCTATAATTTCCACCCTATTATTTCGTAGGAAGGAACGAAGCAGGAATTATTTTCATCTTCAAATTCCATTGTCTACATTGACGACCATTTTTTGCCCGGCGGTGTCCATTCCAATGTTTTCTAGGGCCACGTCTTATTTTATTTATTTTTTAACATATGCGTACAGACTTGGTTTTCTTTTATTGTTGCTACAATAGTTTTGTTGGTACCAATCTCTTCATATCTAATATGGTCTAAGCCATATTTACCACTTAGAAAATTCATCTCCACAATATTTAACCTTTGTCTATAATAGATGCGAAACATGAAGCAGACTGTATATTAAAAAATAAAATAATATTCCTATTTTCATTATTTATTTAAAACATTCCTGTACATTTTCTTCATTCTGTACAGGGAAAAATTGCTAAGCGATGTGACATCTAGTGGGATTTTAAGCAACTACAGAAATAGACATTCTATCGCGCTTTTTACATTGAGTTATATGGAATCAAAATATATTTTTGCATTTTACTATAGTTTTGTTGCTATTATTGTTATATTGTTACGTTTTGTTAAGTTTTATGTTATTTTATATTATTTTAAAATCAGTTTTAAATAGTTTTTACTGTGATCAAGTGATAATAAGTGAAAATAACCTTAAACTAAAGTGGAAGACAAGACAAAAATCATGTCGAAGTCGAACTATTATTGCTGTGTACCTGAGTGTAATTCGTGGATTAAAAGAAATCCATTTCAACCTAAAAAAAAAAACTAACCTAAATAACCTAAAAGGTCCATTTCAATCTAAAAAATTAATAAAAACATGCCTAGAATTATTCTTATTTATTAATATTTGATGTTTTAATATTTCACTGATTACCCTGCATAAAAACGCGTATTAATATTGTAGCAAAATTACAATAACCACAAGTTAACACTAAAATTCACGTTATTACCTGAATGAATGTCTATTTTGGAAGTTCCAAGTATGCCGCAACAGCGCTGCGATCTTAAAATATTTTCCCTATAGTACTCTGAAGATGACTATTTTTTAATAATCTTTGTCTGTTAACCTTTTTATATCTCCCAGGTTTAGAACGATATTTAGTAATAGGTTTTACGTTTGTTTTGTGGATCATTTCATTCGTGTGCTTCACACTGGCGTATTCAGAGGGGGGGACACGAGGGGCAATTGCCTAGAGAAGCACTGGGGGCAGGAGAGTATATTTTACATTTTTAAATATGTTTTTATCCTAAATAAGCTAAAGTTTTTTTTTCATTAACGCTTCAGGGGCCATAAAAAGCCAGTAAAATCGCGAGCGACCAGTGAAACCCCCAACCATGAAACCTGGGTTCACCACTGGTGCTTCGTAATATCTTTATTCCACCATATTGAATTTAATTTTACTAAATTCCAATCATATAATTTAGCGTGGATAGATCATCTTTGTGAAAATTTTTACTTAATATTTAAAATGTAGAAATGTAATAATAATTAATAAGATTCAACCTGCCAAAATCGAACCAGCAACTTAAGGATTTCGCATCCTAGCTCCAGAATCAATGGGCCATAAAGGTGTGAAAGAAGGAATAAGATATTAATAGCTATGACATGATGTGACTCCTGTTTCACGTACAGATAGTACGTTTCTTCGGAGCTGATATCCTGAACTAACTTATCATTTTCTGCCATTTTGATCCTTACTTTTACAAAATATTTTATATTTCGCATGAACAAGCCTTGATACTTGAGATTCATTATTTATTTTTTATGTTATGCCTAATTTCAGTCTATTTTCCCATCTTCTGTAGTACATTTATCCATCTAGGAAATTTGAAGCATCCCCCTGTATGCCTACATCTCAAACGCCTCCAGATTTTTGCCTGTTGCCTCCGAAGACTCCATAACCCAAACCATACAACAAAATATAGAAGACGTAGCAGCAAAAAATTCTAATTAGTGTGTTCAGAGTCATTTTACGGTTACAGAAGACTTTCCTCATTCTAACAAATGCACTTATTAGATTTAGCATCAGTTGAAAATACGCAGTCGCGGAACTTATGCCAAATCTAGCACAAGTAAGTACAATTCGTAGAAATCCGAGCAATACTGCTTTTTGTTTGCAAATTAGAGAGGTAGCAGACAATTTGCAGATGCCAGTTGTTACTATTTTCCTTCTGAAGAAGACTTTGAGGCTAGCCAAAACAACAATTCAAAACTTCAAAACCTTGATATGCATTTATAATCTTAGACAAAATATCCATGTAAAATTCGATAACGAATAATTGTTTTCCAAAAATCTACCACTTGGAATTCTTCATTACTGATTCATCATTATTTTACTATCCATCATTGAGATATCTGAACCGCATAAAACGCCATCTATCGCTCGACAGGTTATCTATTGAGTAACTTAAGTAATAATTAAAATAAATGTATTGTTAAATAAAGTAAGGGGTGACACCATTAATACCATGTCTAAAGATTAACTTATAGGAGTATAAACATATATAGGTCGTAAGTTAGTATGTGTAAAATGAAATATAAACAAGTAACAACATGTTGGTCGTATTGTTTATTACTCGCATCGCTTTACACTAGTATTAAAAACAAATAATAGTTACGTTTTGTTTTTATTTTTTACACCTTTTGAGGAGCGCTGTTTTAAGGAGGAGGTGCAGATATCCGGACGCGAGTCTCGGAGTAGCAGAGTAATTGCCCGGAATCCTCCGGGACACAGAAATCAAGAAACGAATTTAAATATTTTATATCATTTACCTGCGGACCTCTAAACGATGGCTCCAACACTCTATTACTTCATAACAAAAACAGAACAATATTTATTAACCTAAATATTCAAATATTGGACGCTGTAAAATTTGCACAAAATTATTGCTTTTTTGTGTGATCTTTGAAAGAAATATTTGTAAGCATAATATAACATCGGTCGAGATAACCAAACTAACACTTCACTCAATAAGTCTCCATATACAGTCGATTCCGCTTAATTGGGACACATCGGGACTTAGGCATTTTGGCCCAATTAAACGGCTGCCCCAATTAAGCGAATTTCACATAAAATTAAGCAATGCATATTTTTCTTTCAATAATTTTATTTTATAAACTCTTGGACAAAACTATAAATTACATATAACCAAAAAATATAAACTTTTAAGAAAAAATGATAATAAGTTCCAAAATAAAATAATAAATAGGTACATACAATTAAATTCAATGCAAAAATGCGTCAAGTGTAGTCTGTCTTTTGTTTTTGTAACATTTCACTTCTACAAAAGCAGCACAGGTATTCAGTGCGGATGTAGGGCTCCCTTCATTTTCTCCCTGCATATAATAACGCTGTAATATTAAATTCTTTGTACATATTTTTTCTTGAGTATATGTGTAACATAATATGTACTGTGATCTTAAATTTACTGTCCCAATTAATCGGAATGTTGTCGCAATTAAACATGTAAATTTACTGTTGGTTCCTTGGTTTGGTTTCTGTTATTTGAGATTTGGCCCAAATAAGCGGCTGCCCCAATTAAGCGGTGGCCCAATTAAACGGAATCGTCTGTATATGGCAACACTATTGACAGATCCATATGATATATTTTGGATAGTACCAACCTTCAAACGATACGTGTGGAAATTTCATGACATTCTGATAATTAGTTTAGAGGTTACAGTGGTTTTAGTGACTCCAGTTTTGTAATTTTCAAAAGAATGGATAAAAAAGAATTTCGTGTGTTGATTAAACATTGTTTTTGATGGGAAAAAATACTGTTGAAGCCAAACAGTGGCTTGATAAGCGTTATAGAGACTCTGCACCAGGCAAATCAACTATTACTGATTGGTATGCCGAATTTAAATTAATTAATTGATTTAAATTTTTTTAATTTTAGGAGGATTGAATGAATGTATCACTCTTGAAGGAGAAAAAGTTGATGAATAAAGTCGAATTTCTAAAAAAAAAAAAAATAGGTTTTCTTAGTTAAGCCGGAGACTTATTGAGCGACGTGGTAATCATAATTAATTATGATGCCATATGAAAAAAGCACAGATATCTTTTTCTCATATTAATAGTTATTTAAAATGACAGTTCGACATTTTATATCTTGCGATTGAGTTTTATAAAATAAACTCGACTTTAACTCAGCTTTGAATGTATTAACTTAAAATACTGTGAAAACAACATTTAAAATTTTTATTTTATTTCAGACCTATTGATTTTTATTTAAAAGCATTAATATTATTGAACACATCCATCAAAGACAAAAAAGAAAAATATTATTAATTCACTAAACTTGAAAAACTTCTAATCCTCTGAGATTTGATTCTATATTTTCTAAGAAACCTTAACTTTTTGCACTCATAACGAATTCGTAAACTTTCCCTTTTTCTTTTAAATTCACCCAACAAAAAAAAAACGAATAATTGGTTTATATGGTTTAAGTTTAAAGATTTTCGGTCAACGAAAATATTAATGGTTTGTCTTTTTACTTACGTATATAATGAAAAATGATTCGAGCGCCAAAAGACATCCAAGAGAATAGAAACTTACCTGAAAAAAAAACAAATTATTAATAAAACGGTACAAAATATTTTAAAGAATGTATTATGGCTAAACCTACTACTTTCAATCGTTTTAAAATCATTATTGTTTATTAGTTTTAAAAATTGATGTGAAGTGTGAATATTCACACATTTCAGGGTTTCGCAGGTATATAATAAGTGAAGGCGGTATGCTGAGTGTGTAGGACAAATTTTACTTTGTAGTAACACGGCAAAATGAACGATATTTTTAAAATAATTTATCGTCTGTTAATCATATAATAAGATAATTATTAAATTTACGCTCTTAAAAATTAAATACAACATTTGTCAAAATATAACTAGAATTTTGACTAAATAATTTCAACATAATAAAAATGCAAAAAAAAAAAAACAGAAAAAATAAAATTCACTCAGTACTCGAACTCGAAACCCTTCGTTTACCAGGGAGTTTTAGCTTACGACACCAGTGCTCTAACCAATAACGCCATCGTACGCCTTGAATGTGACTGTCTTACATTGGTATAACTTTTGTACTTGTACTTTACATTTTTTGTGAACCACAAAAAATGCGTTATTTTCCGAAAACATAATCTGATCAAAAATTCCTGTTGCACTATTTCGGTTCACACCAATATACATTACTTAGAATTTTTTTAGATTTTTAGTTTAAACCATCTGGGCTACAGGGTGTTGGACAAAATTTTTTTTGCACAATTTTGGCAAAAATCGCATCAAAATAATTTATTTTTCAAAAATAAAAATTTGATCGTTAATCCACGTACTAAGGGCTTTCATTTGATACCCTACTCATAATTTTAAAAAAATATTTTTGTTTTCGATGAGCACATATTTGTTTATATTTTTAGGGGGGTATGTTTTTTAGATGTTTTAGTATTTTTCCTATGTGCGGGTCAAAGAGTTGTATAAGCATGCCAAATTTCAACTCTCTAGGTTTAGCCGTTTGGCTACAATTTTTACCGAACAGACAGACAGACAGACAGACAGACAGACAGACAGACAGACAGACGACAAAATGACGGTATAAGAGTTTTTTGGTCATACCTACAAAACCCTAAAAATGCTGATACATTTTTAAAAGTTCTTCACAGTTATATTTAGAATATACTACTCAGTATCGAAAGACATAAATGAGTTTTTTGTAAATTATTTTACGACATTGAAACTGACACTATATTGTTATTTATTTGATGTTTTGGGACGGGTTGTGTATTTGCTTATTTTATATTCTTTGATGTTTGAAATTCTTGAGTATTTATTTATGAAAATTATAAAATTATTTTAAAGTAACTATATTTAAACAACCAAATTTCGTAAGGTGATACTTGACGATTTTAAATGGTAAATAAATTTTAAGATGATAATAAAATTTTTGAAAGACTCAGACTATATTTTTAGATTATGAAGAACACACAGTGAGATAATCAGTCAGATAATTCTGTGTCAATAAAGAATAATAATATTTACAAAAAGAAATATGAACAAAGGACGGGTATGTAATACAAATGGTTACATTTTGACTCACAACATTTATGACTATTTTTAACGGCTTTATTCAAACCAGTTAATAAATAAAAATAGTGAAAATTAACAATGTTTTTTATTTCAACCATTATTAAATATATAAATTTTATTGAAATCTCGTTGTTATAATAATTATTAAAATCACAAGCACAATTATTGTTCTATGAATAATCTATTCTGATCAAAAATTCCTGTTGAACTATTTCGGTCTCCATCAGTGTACAAATTGAGATTTTGAGACCAACTCCTCAGGGTAATGGAGGTGTGGCGCAAAATTTTTGGGGAAAATCGTGTACAAATATTTGTTTTTTGTTCAAAGAGGTTTTATTTGATACACTACTTATTTTTTTTAATAAATATTAAATTCTTCCTTAAATTATTAAAATTAAATTTTTTTACATTTTTAGCTTAAAAGTTACAGTATTTTTCCTATAAGCAACATAGAACTAAATTATAATTTCAACAATTGCCACTGGTTATTAAATTTACGCTTTTAAAAATTAAATGCAACATTTGCCAAAATATAACTAGAATTTTGACAAAATAATTTAAACAAAATAAAAATGCAAGAAAAAAACAAAAAAAATAAAATTGTCCCCAGACCGGAAGCGAACCTTGGTTTTCAACTTAGAAAGTGCGAAGGCTAACCATTACACCATTAAAGCGTACTGGTTTACTGTGTTAACGTATTAAATATTTACATCGTCAACCAAAAAACACAATAAATGCGTTATTTTCCGAAAACATAATCTGATCAAAAATTCCTGTTGTACTATTCCGGTTCACACAAATGTACATTACTTAAAATTTTTTCAGATTTTTAGTTTAAACCATCTGGGCTACAGGGTGTGGGATAATTTTTTTTTGTACAATTTTAGCAAAAATAGCTTCAATATAATTTTGAAAAAATAAAATTTTGTTCGTTAATCCACGTACTAAGGGCTTTCATTTGATACCCTACTCAGAATTTTTTTAAATTATTTATTTTTTCGATGAGCACATATTTGTTTATATTTTTAGAGGGATATGTTTTTTAGATGTTTTAGTATTTTTCCTATATGCGGGTTAAAGAGTTATATAAGCATGCCAAATTTCAACTCACTAGGTTTAGCCGTTTGGCTACAATTTTTACCGAACAGACAGACAGACAGACAGACAGACAGACAGACAGACAGACAGACAGACAGACAGACAGACAGACAGAGAGACAGACAGAAAGACAGACGACAAAATGACGGTATAAGGATTTTTTGGTCATACCTACAAACCCTAAAAAAACAGATACAGCCTCCAATTTTATTAATTAGGTAAATAAGTTCCAGTTTCTTTCACTTCGAGTTGATTAAATAATAAACAAGAATAGTGTTTTGCTTTCCACACTAACAGATTTTATTTAAAACATATTTAAAATATGCATCTTAAAATAAATTCATTAGGTAAAATTTCTAAAAATTTTTATTTTCAACATCCAACTAAATGAAATAATTCACAACACCGTCTGGCTATTAAAACGTCTAATTGTCTAAAAATAGGCATGATTGCCATTTGGCAGATGGTATGGCAGGCTGTGGTGGGTTCACACGGTGACTGCCAAGCCCAGCGTTAGTGCGTGAGGAATGTCACTTGACAATTACATCAACAGTTTAATTTGCTGGAACCGCGTGAACACCTCGCATAATTTATTAGACACGGCCCGTCTATTTGCCTACTATCGTTGACAACATACATGACGCACCATACTATTGACAAGGAAACATATTTACTGATAAAAAATAGGATGTGGCTTTTTATCAGCATAGGTTTGTTTAGTTGTTAAAAATAATCGTTCTGTTCTGCAGTTTATTAATTTCATATTAACAATAGGAAAATATCTTTTTATTTATCTGTTTTTTTTTTTGGCATTTTTATTTTGTTAAAATTCTAGTTATATTTTGGTTAATGTTGTATTTAATTTTTAAAAGCGTACATTTAATAACCAGTGGGATGTGTTCAATAGAACACACATACATTAAATCGTAATAACATACATTTAATTCTATGTTTGAATGTATACGAAATCAGAGGGCGGGTTTATGATTTAAGCAACCAATAGGCCATGAAGAAGCCATAGGCGCCATTTTCAAACTCTTAATGAACCTTGCTATATATAAAAAAAAAAAAAACAGTGGCGAAGGTTGTTTCTGTTTCTGTTTCTGTTTCTTGTTTTGTTGCTTTGGTGGAAACCCGGCATTAAATCTTAACACTAACTAGACCGGATACTGTCTTATCTCTTTAGAGAGATGTGTGTTTATATAAGCATTTCTAGGCGCATTTCTAAGAAAAAGGGTTTAGCATTAGTCAAGAAGATACTAGTGTTCAAAGTTATTAAGCAATAACTCGGGTTAAGTTAGTGCAGGATTAGGTATAGAAGGTATATAGGTATATACAGCAAGAAACAATATCGTATAGCACAAGTTGTGTTTACAAATCCAAGATGGTTACCTGGGTCTTTGAGAACTTCAGCAACATTTCGTTTTCGCCTCAATATATAAATATGCTTTTATAAAATATATTATTTTGACATAGAGTGCATGTATCAGTTTTATGATCTGACATAAAAAGAAGTTCTCAGCTAGCAGATCGTAAACAGTAATAGACAACACAAGTCAATAGAAATGTCTAGCTTGAAGACAATGATCGACATGGCATTGTGATACATAATTTATGTTCCAACTATTGTAGTTTCATATTTTTATCATACATATCATACATTACAACTTATGGCAGGGGTAGCGAACGTCTGTCCACTCAAGTTGATGAAACCTGGATATATTATTATTAAAAATATAAATTTGTCATAAAAGTGTATACAAATAAATTTAACAACATGTACTTAATAACAATTTGTCATTTAACATACTTCATAACTCATTCTAAAATTTCCAACTTGATGGAACACAGGCAAAACAATTCCATGGTTTTTTTCTACGACCAGAATTCCGTAAACGTTCAATTTCCAGAAAGATAGAATGTGATGGCAATTCTATTTTCATATTTCAAAATCATGGTAGACTAAAAAGAGTATTTATTTATTATCCACGGTGTAAAATTATTGAACAATGTGCAATATTTTTTAAAAAGTATTCATAAAAAGCATACTTTACACCCTCAAAACCGGCTTAATATTTGTTTTAAAACTGTGGATGTGGTCGTAGGAAAAATGTTTCAGAATATACAGCCATGCTCATATGTATTAGGCACTTAATGATTTGGTATACGTAGCCCAGAATAACAAGTTTCGAGACAATTAAGGAATACAGGTGTGCTTGTTAGAAACCCTAATGACTTTCGGGAAGGTATGATTTTAATATGTTAAGCTCCAAACAAGCTGGAGGGGGATGCCATATAAGATAGGTTTTTCGTTCAATAGCAATCAGTTCTAATACAGATTTTATACAAGTGAGCAAGTGTTGATTTAAGAAAAATTTTGGTTTAACGAATTATTGAAGTGTGAAGATGCCGAAAAAAAGACAATTAACAGTTGGCGAGCGCACCCAGATAGTGTTATTGCATAAGCAGGACCCAATGCGATATTGCAAAACAAATGAAATGTTCTCAGTGCGCAGTCCAAACAACAATTAAACGGTTCGAGATTGGATCTTATGAAAATCGACCCAAAAGTGGTCGAAAACGAAGAACCAGTGCAAGACCGTATTTTGGAGCGGATATCTCTTCGAGATAGGACGAAAACTTCAAAAGAACTCTCTTCTGAATTATTGCAAGACCACGGAATAAATTTGGCAGCAAGTAGTGTTAGAAGAAGACTTGTTGAACGTAAGTTGCATGGGAGAAAGGCACGACGTAAACCTCTTCTCACTGACAGGCATAAGAAACTACGTCTTTCGTGGGCAAAAAATACAAAAATTGGACCGAAGAGGACTGGGCTAAAGTTATATGGACGGATGAAACCAATGTTGAGGTAATATTCTACTAATGTATTAGCAATAATAATCCAGTAAAATACAAAAAAAATCTCTTTAAAGAACATCTTCCTTAAATGTTTATTTTTTCTTTATTTTTATATTAGTTATTCGGTCAACCTGGGGCTCGCTACGTTCGTAGAAGAAGCGGTGAAGCTTTCCAAGAAGAATGTCTGATCCCTACTGTGAAATATGGAGGAGGGAGTATATGATTTGGGATTTGTATACAAAATTATTGCATTATGAATGTAAAATTAAAATACTCTGTGCCAAATTATTTACTAATAACAATATTTTAATTCCAAGATCATTTCACAAGTATACTGCCAAATTTTTGCCGGAAACTCTAAATTTACACCAATTTTTTCAGACTACACGTGACGCCACTGTATTAAATAAATTCTCAGTACAATACGAGCAACAAGTTTACACCGGCAGCAGACGGAAGCAATATAAAGCCAGTAACTTCCGGTTGCGACAATGATGATGCTCTGGCGCTTCACAAACTCACCACCATGTCACTACCTGTCGGACACCTGGCGAACGATACACCAACTATATGTTATACACTGTATCATTAAACAAAACACTGCTGGTTTGTAATTTTTTAATTTTGAATGAAGTTATATTTAGAAAATTAGTAAGTGGATCTGGACAGTTTCAAACTAAAATGCTTTTAACGATTAGTCCAGTGTGGCAGGTTCATTATATTGAAAATTAATATCTGTACTTTCAAATAAATCTTTGTTCAATATGGAATCCATTAAAAGTATTTTAATTAAGCTCACTAGAAATATTTAAAATAGACTAGAAATGTTTTATTTTAAGTAATATTATTTGTGGTTCTCTAAAAAATGTATGTGAGATATAAATTTTAATACTTTTCAGGATTTCGTAAGCATTAGGGAGTCCAAAAGTTGAATATTTGCCACTGGACATACAAAACCACAGTCCAGAAGCCTTAATATGTCTAATTGAAGATCTTGGGGGAAAAGGGTATCAAGCCACATGTTCAAAACTTTGAGAAAAATCATTTTAAAATATTTAATGTAAACCACAATTTAACAAAAATTTAATTTTCTATTTCTAATTTTTCTTGTAAATTAATATAAAAAAAAAAAACTCTTAGTTCAGAATATGGTACATTTTTTTTGCATGTGAATTATAGGTACTTTCCAAGAGCCCCCCCCCCCCGTACCGTGAGAAGTGAGGACCTTTTTTTTTGCTCTTTATTTGAAATTTAGAAGGGAGTACTTTTTTTTGCACTTCACTTAGAATTTAGAAGTGAGGAACTTTTTTTTGTTCTTCGCTTAAAATTTAGAAGTGAGGACCTTTTTTTCTGCTCGTCACTTAAAATTTAGAAAGGAGGACCTTTTGTTGCTCCACTTAAAATTTAAAAGGGAGGACCTTTTTTTTGCTCTTCACTTGAAATTGACATTTTGCCTTGTGTTTATAATTAAGTTTTAAATATATAATATTTCTTTATAAAAATTATGTATAATTGGACCCCTCCCCAGCCAAAAATCTGTGTGCGCCCCTGACTTGTTACACTTTTCCCCCGAACTCTTCAATTAATATTGAACTTGAATGTGATATAATTAGAACTGAGAGAAAAATTGGAACAAATGACATTGAGAAGTGTAAAATTGAGTTAATAAGATGTGATTAGTCAGAGAAAAAAAAAGTATGTGTTTAAAGTTACTTGTGCTGGCATGTAACAGCAATTACTTTAAGCATTTACAGAAACCTAGTTGTTAATTTTAGGATAATTGGTATAAATGCAGCTTTTGTGAAAAAATATGAAAATGCAACTAGTACTTTACTAGTACTTTTTACTAGTACTAGTACTTTTCCGTTGAGCATTTTAATTAAAAATGACTTCTTTTTTCCTTCTTAGGTGTTTGTAGAAATATCCAAAAAATCCTTATAACGTCACTCAGGTGTCTATCGGTCTGTCTGTCTGTGCTGTCCGTCTGTTCTGTCTGTCAATTCTGTATGTCTGTTGTGTCTGTCTGTTCTATCTATCTGTTCTGCCTGTCTGTCTGTTCTGTCTGTCTGTTCTGTCTGTTCTGTCTGTTCTGTCTGTCTGTTCTGTCTGTCTGTTCTGTCTGTCTGTTCTATCTGTCTGTTCTATCTGTCTGTTCTGACTGTCTGTTCTGTCTGTCTGTTCTGCCTGTACATTCTGTCTGTCTGTTCTGCCTGTACATTCTGTCTGTCTGTCCTGACTGTCTGTTCTGTCTGTCTGTCTGTTCTGCCTGCATATTCTGTCTGTCTGTTCTGTCTGTTTTTTCAGAACAAACAGACAGAATAGACAGCTATTCTGTCTGTTTGTTCTGTCTGCCTGTTCTGACTCTCTGTTCTGTCTGTCTGTTTTGTCATTCTGTTCTGTCTGTCTGTTTTGTCTGTCTATTCTGTGTGTCTGTTCTGCCTGTACATTCTGTCTGTCTGTCCTGACTTTCTGTTCTGTCTGTCTGTTTTGTCTGTCTGTTCTGTCTGTACATTCTGTCTGTCTGTTTTGTCTGTCTGTTCTGCCTGCATATTCTGTCTGTCTATTCTGTCTGTTTGTTCAGAACAGACAGAATAGACAGCTATTCTGTCTGTTTGTTCTGTCTGCCTGTTCTGACTCTCTGTTCTGTCTGTCTGTTTTGTCTGTCTGTTCTGTCTGTCTGTCTGCTCTGCCTGTATAATAAAGTATATTTTATTTAGCCAATTATCTAAATATACAAAAAAAAATAATACATATAATCGTAATCATATTAATAACAAAAATAATAGATATTAATAATATTAGAATGTATTAATAACAGATAATAGAAAATAAAATAATTGTCCATAAAAATCTGTCTGTTTATTCTGTCTGTTTGTTCTGTCTGTCTGGTAAAAACAGTGGCCGAAGGTCTGACCAAAAAAAAACTTCTTCAATAAACCATGCCTAAAACTAGAAATAGAAAACTATTAAGAGATCAGAACAACACATGGCGATTGTTGAAAGAAAAAATATATTTTTTTAAATTTTGAATGGGCTATAAATGAAAATTCTTAATGTATGGACAAACCAACAATTTTTATACATCAAAAATTTCATTTTTTATGGGATTTTCGCCAAAAATGTGTCGAAAAATGTTTGTCCCTCACCCTATTTTCCAGACAGGATATGATCTAAAAATCTGAAGGAAAAAAACTCAATAATGTACATTGAAAGCATTGAAATAATTTTATTATCCTCAATTTTTTGCTGTATGTTTTGTTCGATTATTACACAGTATTAGCATAAACCGTAAAAACAAAGATTATCACGAATTATGAGCTAGTCTACGAAGTATTTCTTGTAGTCATTAAGTAATTAATCAGCCTTCCATACACTATTTATAAGGAATTTACATATTTCTCAATACACCATAAAAAAAAACTGTGATATAAGATTTGCTATTGCACATAATTTATTCTATTATTCTATAAATTATGCTTTATAACTGTATTCAGTTATAATACCAGTTGTAATGATTTTATACAACGGTTTTTCGAAATACGCACTTGTAAGGAAAGTTCAACTTTCATTTACAAGTACATCTTATGTTTTAATTGCTTCCGCTCAATTTAATAATTTCAAATTTGGTGCCAGATTGTTTGATGAAGAATATCATAAAAGAACCACTTAGTATGAAGTATATGACAATATATGAAGAATAATTAAATGCGGAAATTAAAAACTATAGGCTTTTCCAAAAGTTTAACCGGAACTAGATTCTAGAAATCTAGTAACTTTGCAGCCATAAACTGAGCCTGAACACTAAAGTCCGCATTCTCAAGGCATGTATATTCCTCCTACTATATGGAATGGAAGCATGGACTCTCACTGAGACTAAATCCAAAACAATTCAGGACTTTGAGATATGGTATTATCGTACGAGGGTTGCCTCTTATATTTCGGGATTGCACTAAACTAGTGCTGCCATCTGGCAACGGACGCTTCTATCGTAAAGTTTGACATTTTTGACGGTATACAGAACGTTTGTACGTACGAGCGCTATTTGTGTTGTTTACAGTAACTTGATAAAAATCATCGTCTAAAAATTGAATTAAATCGTGAACATTTTCGAGCGATTATTTTACAACTTTCATCGATGAACTGAATTCGACTTTTGGCGATGAAGCACCATCAAGGACTACTGTTTATCGATGGATTGTCGACTTTAATCCTGGCCGTAGTTCGCATAAGGACGAATTTCGTGAAGGTCGTCCAAAATCGGTTGTTGTTCTGGAAAATATTGATGCCGTGCGTGAACTGATACTGCAAGATTGTCATGTGACTCAACGTGAGATTGAGGCATCCTTGAGCATTAGTGGGACCAGCATACATTCAATATTGCATGAACATTTGGCCGTCAAAGAGATTTATTCGCATTAGATTCCATATAATTTAACAATCGCAGTGGAAAAAGCCTCCACCGGAGTGGGAAAAGTGCTTCGAAAATTGGTTGATATATATTGTGTGATACAGAATTATTTATTATATATTTTTTTATTTATTCGCCTTCTCAATTTTATGCGGAGGAATGTGCTTAAGGCCGACCCTGATTAAAACTCGGGAGTTTCATAAACTTTTCACGACTCAGTTAGAAACTAGTAGGCTATTATATTTCTGTGCATTCAACATAAAGTATGAGACCTATTTAGCCAGGTAAGTACAGGGAAAAAACTATTGCAGTAATCCTAACAACATAATTATTTCTTAGTGCACTGTATATTTAAATAATACTTTTCCAAGTGAGTCTCTCTTTTTTCCTCATTTCCTAAGTGTATTTTAATCATGCGGTCACACTCTACTTGTCTAATAATTACAAAGAAATGTACTCGTCCAGTAAGTCCACCTAGCGGCTGTACAAAGAGGTGTCATTTGAAACAGAAACGGAAATTAGCAAATATGTTGTTACTTCCGGTGAGTGTAAACACGAACGGGCAGGATAAAGCGGGCAGAATTGCCTTGTTTATGTGTGATCGTCCGACTGTACCAGGACATATGCGGGTTCAAAGAAAAAAATACCAAAGGATGAATAGCAACACGCATGATGGGACAAATTGCCTGATAATTCAAGCTTCAAAATTAACATGTAGTTTTTTTTGTCTATATATGCTGTCATTATAATACAGTTCGTGTAATTTTACAAACAATCAAATTGTGTAATACTCTCGACAATCCGACAAATATGAAACTAAACACTGTCGGTTTACCGAGTCCGACAAGAATTACCAGTAATCCTGGATTACTGGACGGATAAAGAAAATTTAATAATGCGATTTTATAACATAAAATAATAGGGGATACGCATAAAATTTGTATTTCCTTAAAACTACATTATTTTGATATGTTAATGTTAGTTATGTCACCCAACAAAACAAAATTTACATTTTAATTAATATTATAGCCAAATTTTTGAATTAAAATATTGTAAATTTGAAAAAAGCCGACCACGGAGCGAAGGTTGCCGAGTAAAAACGACTGAGCATGACGTCAAACGATAGGGGTTTCACGTCACAGATACAGCTACAACATAATCTTTACACGTGTGTGTATTGTATTGTTCGAGAGTTTTGTATTTGTTTTTAAACAATTTTTCACGCATTTATTATTAAAATGGCAGATAAAGATTTTGTTAGGGCTCAGAGTGATAATTTACCCAACATTGATACATTTATGCTCATGGAATATATGAAAAATAATGAATGCTACAGTGCTGAAGAAATACGTGGTGTCAAAGCAGACCTGTAAGTAATTTTTATTTTATATTCTATAACTTTATGTAAACAAACGGTGCAACTCTGTAAAATGTAAATATTTATGTAATTTAGAAGTCAGAATTTTACTACATTGTTTACATGAAGTTACAAAACGTTAGAGGCATAATTGAAATACTGCAATATAAGTTATCTATTTTAATATAAAATTTAATTCGGTAAACATGTATAAATTGTTTTTATAGAATTAAACTTTATTTTAATTAAAATCACTCTACCTTTACATAACCTATAAAAGTTATACAAACAAATAAGTTCACAACAGATTATGTACGCCGGTAAGCTAGTAGTGTCATGCGTCAGTTAGAAGGGGTATGGCGTCACACGTCGTTTTCGCGCGCTACATTCATTTATGATTTTTTTAAGCCTTCAAATTACAAAAAAAAAACTGTTTTTCATGTTTATATGCAACAAGAGGAATATAATAAAAAAATTTAAAAAAATCATGCCTATCCCCTATTCTTTATTAAATCATTCTTATAAAACCTCTCTCTGGTAAACAGGGAGGGGATATTGTTAGGTACCCGGAATAAGTTAGATGATGGCGGCAAATTATATTTGATAATTTTCCACATTTATTGCACTGAGTGCGAGCATTGCTAGGTAAGGCGGAATAAGTGCAATAAAAGCGGCATATTATCAAACAAATCTCAAAAATAATATCCGCCTTTACTGCACTTATTTAGGCTCGCCTTTCTCTGATAAAAAAGTTATTCTATGCGGCGCTATCCGTTTTTATTATTTAAGGCAGGGGAACATTTTTACCCATTACCCAGAAATATATTTCTTTACACCAACGTTACCCCCTTGGTTTGTAAAAAAAATCATAGATTACATTGAAGGATTTATTGAATTATTTAGAATTTACATATTAATTAACATAAAATATATAAAATAATGCTATAAAATTATATATTTTTTATAACAAAAAATTATTTGGAGAAATTATGTTGTTTAATTTTTGATATAATAACATCAAAATCGGGAGTAGTGCGATTTGGATACAGTCTTTGGGGTCCAGTCGATTTCTTTGTTTCGTTAAAATGCAAAATCCTTGTTCACAGAGATAAGTTGTTGCAAATGGCAATAATTTTTCAATTGCCTCCTCATGAACAATTTTAAAAGACTTTACAGCCCTTGACATCCAAAAATTTTGTTTTCAAATTCTATACATGCTTCATTATTTGATCTCAGTTCCAAAAGTGACTTAGGCAACCCTTGTAGCTCTTCTGGCACGTCAGACATTTGGCATTTAAAAGGATCTATAACCCAACTCACTGTACTTAAATCAAGTTCTGGGAAATATTGAGCAAACGGTCTTTTAGGTTGCCAAGATGTTTGTTGATTATGACCTTGATGTCCTCAAAATGAGTATCATTATAATCTTCTAAAAACAAAGCTAATTTTGGAAAAGCGGCTATCTTGTTTTGATTAGCTTTATGTTTCCAGTAGGAAATCTCCGAACCAAACGCTGACAATTTTTCATTGGCAGATATTATCATGATTTTCTTCCCTTGTAATTCTTTATTAAGTATGTTGACATGCCCAAAAATGTCTACTAAATAAACGAGCATGCAAGCCATGAAGAACTTTTAGTGAAAGAACATGATTTTGGTCGGTTAAAAAACTTTTGATTTCATTTTTAAGAGCCCACAATCGATTGAGTACATTTCCCCGTGAAAACCATCTTATTTCTGTATGGTACAGCAGGTCTCTGTACTCGGCCTCGCCATATTTACATAACTTACGAAATAGACGTCAAATTTCTATCGTATTTAGAAACGCACTTTTTATGATTTTTCGTATTTTTATCATTTATATCTATTAATATCTCATTACCCCCAAGAATTTCGTTTTTTTACCCCATTTGGGGTAATTTACTCCTGTTTACCGACCCCTGATTTAAGGAGTAAGCTTATACCCTTTTCACACTAGATCTTTAAGACGAGTGAATTTAAAGTTCACCGATGTTTAAGATCGGTATGCTTTCACACTTGATGTTTAAATCTCTGGTGCTGTCATCAGCTACAGTAATTTTGTCCTTAAGTTACCGTCATGAAATTACCAGTTTTGAACTGTCTGCGTAGACGCACATTTTGAATTATTATAAACAAATATGGATATTTCATTTCATTCTACAATAAAGACACTACAATAAAGAATATATTACACCTGTATTAACATGTAAGTCGATACATTTTATCTCAATTATTGTAGCTCTGTATTTTATTAAACACATTATTAAAATAAATAATTTTATTATAACAATAAGTATAAACTTCTTATAACGTCGATATAATACAGTATTTTTGTTTATGATAATATAAAATGTTGACAGCACAAATTCAAGGAGTATTTTTTTATAATTGAAATTAAGTTGGCAATGCGGACGAAGTTTAAGACGCAGATCTCTGTCTTAAACATCGCTTGTATTTAGACGAGGCCATACGGTTTCACATTAGCGTTTAAAGATACATTCACTTTAACATCCGATCTTAAAGTTCTAGTGTGAAAAGGGTATTAGATGTGTATAAGTCTACAAACGTACATTTTTTGGCGATTTACAATATAATTTTATGATAAAAATTATTCATTGGTCCCCATCAGAAATATCATATGTCAGAAAACGGAAGGGCTGGATTATCGAGATGTACTGTGTATCAAGAGGGAATACGATTTTTCTTGAAAACGCGACGTGTGAAAATAAAATTATTTTATTTTGTTTCTTTTTCTTCTTCAGCCAATCTTAATTTACTTATTTGTTTTTCTTCATGTTAGGAAATAAATATATTACATTAATAAAAAATTGTAATCATATTTATTGCATTCGTGCAATGTTGTAATACTCAATATTTTATTTATAACTAGCAAAAAATCACTCTAAATATGCTTATACATAACGAACAATATCATATTTTCTTATCCAACAAGACCTGTGTAATTACGGGTAAAAAAGACCAAAAAAAATATGTTTTAGTCACGCGAATTGAAACGATTCAAACGACCTTGAGAGTAGACCAAGCATGACTTCTTCAAGATGTCTTGAAGAAAGTGAGAGTAGTTGATGGTAGATCAAGTGTGTTAAAATCAGCGTCTCTCAACAAATATTACGTCAACAAGTATTTTATTTCAGAATTTAGATGGGTTACTATAGCATGTAATAAAAAATTGTTTTCTCACACGTAGTTAACATCTTTTTAATGTTATATTTAGTATGTTATTTTGTATTTGTTACGTGTTCAAACATAGAAGAATGGTTTATTTAAATAATAATATGGCAACATTAAAAAAACGATGCGTAATAAGTCACATACCACAAAAAATAAAAACAGTTTTAAAGCTGATAGCACGCAGTTCTCATTTATTTGTACAAACGTTATCTCAACAACGTTATTCCCTTTATTGGCATAAATACTGACATAAATTTATTAGAAGAATTGCGACTAGAATCCAGCGATTGGTTGAACTATCTTAGAATGGATACTATTGGAATGGAATTCTCTTGATAAACTTCTCAAATCAACCATGTTCACACGTCCTAGGGCCTTGAAACGTTATTTTCGGAGTCCCATGTGGATGTTCGAGTTGTATACTTGGGTAAGGTGACCATTTTCTTAAGAAGGCAATGCGGGACGGAGCAAAAAAAAGGTCCTCATCTCCTAAATCCAAGTGAAGAGCAAAAAAAAAGGTCCTCACCTTCCAAATCCAACTGAAGAGCAAAAAAAAAAGGTCCTCAACTCCCAAAATCCAAGTGAAGAGCAAAAAAAAAGGCCCTCACTTCCCAAATCCAAATGCAGGACAATGCGGGACAACATGTTAAAATGCGGGACTTTTGCTGCACGCATCTTAATGCGGGACAAAATGTTAAAATGCGGGACAAATGGTCACTCTATACTTGAGGAGGTTTTACTTGGCCGATGGCCGTTAGAAAAAGGGTATGGTTCAACCAAAAAGGTCATTAAAATTAAGCGATTCCATTCATTTGAATATTAGCCACTTAGCCACAGTTGCAGTAGAAGCACCAGATACAAAAACACACAAACGTTTTTCTGAATATATTCAAATATAACAAACGAAGATAAAAACGGATGTACGATGGGTGCGAGTAGCTCAAACATTATTAATAGTTTACATAAAATTGGGTGAAATATATATTTATTTATTTATCGTTTCTCTGTCGATCAATCGGCATGTCAAATCTCGTGAACTGTATATGGTTTGTTTTCGTTTTGGAGCTATTAATTTTTAATCCAACTTTTGCAGATTCAATCGTGATGTCATTCAGTTTTCGCTGCATGTCTCCATGCTTATGAGACTCACATTTATCGTCTGCAAAATCCAGTGACTCCAGTCTGTTGGTGTTAGCGGATTCCAAATGATTCCTCTAGGTTTGTTGGATGTTGATCGTCTAGCCACGGCGTCTAAAACTATCAAAAAAAGAAGCAGTGACATCACACAACCTTGTCTAACCTGTAATGGTTGGAAAGGGTTCTGACAAGCTACCATTGTGTAGAACTCTACACGTGAAGCTGTTGTAGCTATTTCTAATCAGAGATATTATTTTGTCAGGCACTCCAATATTTTGCATTTCAGCCCAACTGCATTCTCTATCGAGTCGAATGCTTTTTCATAGTCGACGAAAAGGAGATACAAAGGGGAACGGAACTCGACTGCCTGTTCGATGATAATCCTGAGGGTATTAATTTGATGTATACAAGACCTGCCTGTTCTGAAACCGGCCTGTTCAGGTCGTAATTTCTTGTCGATAGCTGTGACCATTCTTTCAAGGATTATCTTGCAAAATATCATTACTTAGCATAAGATGTTAATGCCATGCCAATTATTGCAGTCTGTCAGGTCCCCTTTCTTGGCAATTTTAATCACAATGCCTTCTTGCCAGTCCGAAGGAAATGACTCTTGTTCCCACACCTTGGTGAAGAGTGGATGAAGACACTCAGCAAACAATTTGGCGTCTGTTTTAAATACCTCAGCTGTGATATTATCAAAGCCCGCAGCCTTGTTGTTCTTCAAACTCTTGATGGCGACAATAATTTCTCTCTTAGATGGCGGAGAGGTTCGAATTGGAAGAGGACATATTTCTGTTTGTATCGTTGGTTTTAAATTACAACGCTGTAAGTTTATAAACTCTGAGAAATGTCTCCATCTTTGAATTTGCTTTATATACCAGTGTATAAATTAACTACACTCATCCCCTTTCCACACTAGAACTTTAAGATCAGATGTTAAAGTGAATGTGTCTTTAAACGTTAATGTGAAACCGTATGGCCTCGTCTAAATACAAGCGATGTTTAAGACAGAGATCTGCGTCTTAAACTTCGTCCGTATTGCCAACATAATTTTTATTATAAAAAAATACTTTTTGAATTTGTGCTGTCAACATTTTATATTATCATAAACAAGAATACTGTATTATATCGACGTTATAAGAAGTTTATACTTATTGTTATAATAAAATTATATTTTAATAATGTGTTTAATAAAATTCAGAGCTACAATAATTGAGATAAAATGTATCAACTTACATGTTAATACAGGTGTAATATATTCTTTATTGTAGTGTCTTTATTGTAGAATGAAATGAAATATCCATATTTGTTTATAATAATTCAAAATGTGCGTCTGCGCAGACAGTTCAAAACTGGTAATTTCATGACGGTAACTTAAGGACAAAATTACTGTAGCTGATGACAGCACCAGAGATTTAAACATCAAGTGTGAAAGCAAACCGATGTTAAACATCGGTGAACTTTAAGTTCATTCGTCTTAAAGTTCTAGTGTGAAAAGGGTATGAGAAATGTTATCTCCATCTTTGAATTTGCTTTATATACCAGTGTATAAATTAACTATACTCAGAAGTCTGTTAGTGTATAACTTTTGATAAAAAAAAGCACTTAATGTTTTAAGTATTCTGGGAAAAAAGGTTTTAGAAATAGTAATTTCAGACAAATGGTAAGCAATAAAACCAAAACCAGTGATCAAAGCGAATACCCAACACTTGTTATTAATATTGCACAACTTCCTTCTTTGTAAGCACTGTTTTAGCGTCACTGTTTTTAACAAGCCGTTATTAACAATTGCATCATTGCGAGATCGTCAGTGAGAACTGCTGCGTCTGAGACTTGACCCCGATTTGGGTATTAAAACATGTTTCGCGGTTAAGTACATGCTAAATGAGTCTCTTTTTACTTGTCATTTATAACAAGGAGTCGTTTCAAAAGCAAGTTTCAAAGGTTATGTTGGTTGTAGCTTCAAGATTTATAGAGAATACTTATAGGAAGTACAAAACTTGTTTAATATTTGACAATTTCATGGGAAATTTTAATTTGGGAAATTAAAGGAGAACGATAAATATAAATGAATTATTGAATTAGATGGTTACGGCCGTAAAATATAATATGATGATGAAGTAATGGGATTTGGACTGGTAGACCGGGAGCTCATGACATTTTTGGTCTCCGATTTCATACAGCATGCCTTTTGGAAGAGAGAATATTTACCCTGTGACAACAAAAAAGGGATGGTACTAAACCCCTGCACGCTTTCCGGTCATAGGGAAAATTGCATTTCCACTTGCACAACAATTTTGTGTTTTTCTCTGATTTAATATTGCTTGCCCTTTTGTCAAAAGAAAGTTATAACAAATTTAAAGTCTTTTAATTATAGGCATGCTGTATGAAAACGCGGAAAATCATATTTTTTTATTACAAGATCACATGACCGTTTGAGCCCTTTGGCACCCTCCGAATCGCATGCATATCTTTAAAAGACTTTAAATTTGTTATAACTTTCTTTTGACAAAAGGGCAAGCAAGATTAAATCAGAGAAAAGCACAAAAATTTTGTGTTTAAGTGGAAATGCAATTTTCCCTATGACCGGAAAGCGTGCAGGGGTTTAGTACCATCCCTTTTTTGTTGTCACAGGGTAAATATTCTCTCCTCCAAAAGGCATGCTGTATGAAATCGGAGACCAAAAACTGTCATGAGCTCCCGGTCTATGGTCAGAAATTAAAAACTATTTTGTGACTTTTTAACCTAGCTCTGATGAAGATTTCATATTAAATCGAAACGTTAGCGAAGTTAAAATATTGTTTTAATTTTAATTTCTGACCAGTCCGAATCCCATTACTTCCTCATCATATAAATGAATTATCCTATACTAAGCGAAAATCTTACTTTCGATCTTCGAAAGACGAACGATTAATGCATTTGTACGCCTAAATAAAAATACACACTTTTTTGCCGAAAATGTCAAAACTTTAGACCATAACTCAAAACTGACCATATATTTGTGATCTAAGGTTAAAAATATATGTGTACACCAATTTTCGAAAAAAATCAAAAAAAAAATTCTTCCAAAATTTTGAAAATTTTGGCCTAAATTTTTTTGACTCCGATTTTAGCCAAAATATATTTTTAGGCTAATTTTGGGGTGAGAATTATGAAAAAAATATTAAAAAAATTCATGCTTTCCTAGTTTTTGAGTTAGAGCTGATTTAGGTCAGCTTTTTGCCTATAATTCCAAAACTTTTGCCCAAACTTCAAAATGGACCAAATTTTCTTGATCTCTGACCAAAAATGCATATTTGTACCAATTTTCAATAAAATTAGAGACAAAAATTTTTTACTTCAAAATCACGATTTTTTTAAGGTCTACGATTTTACGATTTTTGGCCATTTTCAAGGATTTTGGAATACTGCCCCTACAAAACTTAATAATATGTTTATATAAGCCCAAATTTTTTCTTAGACTAAACAGTGTAGTAGAATTTAAAAATTTCAAGCCGCATATTTATATCCCTAACCATTTATTAGTTAGCAATTTTCAAAATTTTCAAAAAAATTTAAAAAAAATGAAAAAACTTCAAAAAAAATTTTTTGTTTCAAAATCTGGTTACAAGTAAATTAGGACCTCAAGATTTCAAAAATTTCAACCGCAGGTCTTTATTGCATTTCGTTTTTGAGATATATCCATGCGAAGATATATCCGGCTAGAGTCAGAAATCACTTGGACATACATACAACTTGGCCAATTTTCTTTCAGAATGTCATTTCCAGTTTTATTATTTTGATTCTGTTTTTTATTTCTAATACTTTTGATTTTATTCAGTTTTTATTTATTTTATTTCCTGGAACGACTGCGGAGCCCCTGAGAAACGCGGAACACTGGTTGGGAACCGCTGGAAAAATCTATTCTTATAACAATTCATATACACCTTTAGATATAATAAATCTTCCATTCAATAAATTTAAACGCTATGTTCAGTTAAATAGCACTTGATTCACTTAATATATATTAAAGAAGGAGGTTGTACTGGTTGCGGACAGTAATGAAAACCAATCAAATCAGCTGACAAGTTTCGAATAAGATTTATTCTTCATCGGAGCTACAATAGGATAATAGTATAAGTGTATATAACAGTAGAATGTAGTGTAACAGTAATAAATTATAATAGAAGTATGAATGAAAGTATAATGTAAACTGAATAAATAAATAAATAAATGTATATGAAATATAAAAATATAAAATTAAGAGTATCAACTATTATTAATATATATTATGTATCACTAAACATTTATTAATTAACGTCTGTATACTATTGTATTTTCTCGTAATGTATTTCGTTCTATGCAACATACACTTGTATTTATATTGTACCATTTTTGTATTCATACTGTAAACCGTGGAAGCTTATAATCGGTTACCTGTTGGCTTTCCTCAAAATTGAGAAAAATAAAAAACAAATAAATAAAAAAAAACTTCCTATTTTAATCCCTACTTGTTGGATAAATCATAACTTATCCTGAATAATATTGTTCATAACTCTATTTTTAATTCATCGACATAAATATGAGTAATTTAACAGTTTACTGCCAACAACGGAATAAAAAAATAATAATTATCAAATCGATAAAAGAATAATAAAACTGCTAAAGAATGATTCTTGTTTTTTTTTTTATATGAAGCATATTTTTTGCGCCGTATTTAACGTTATATCAGAGATTCTATTTCTATTGTTGACGTAATTTGTTGTCAAGTTCCAGAGTTGTGCACCTGCGATTTGTATGCGGGATGTACGCTCCTACATGCATGCAAAACATTTCCGGGTTTACTGTGCTTATGTTCTATGCAACGCTGGAATTTAGTTAGTTTCTGAGTATTTCACGCTGAATTGTCTCTTGAAAATATAAAAGATTCTGAAAATTACAGGAATTTTAAAACGCATTGGGATGTAAATTCGAAATAATTTTAAAGGTAAGTATAAATACAGTTTTTAAATTATTTTTTAACCCCTTCGAATATAAACGAAAATATAGTTACTACTGAGTTGAGTTTTCTAGAAAACCCCGTGAATAAAGAGCTAATGATCCTATGGGTTTCTATGGATCGTTGTTCAGCATACACTTTTTATTGTTAGTTTTTAAAGGGAACTACATAAAAATTAATAAAGTTATAGTCGTGGAAAAAGCATAATATGAAACTTGCATGGAATAATCATTTCATGCTCGTTGCATAATATACTATTTTATTACAGTTGAACCAATACAATAAATATTGCAATAGAGTCAATATAATACAAGGTGTCTCAAAAGAAATTTTATATTTATTTAGCTTACTGCGTGAACGCAACGTAACCGAGGGGCGCGGGGGTTATGTCAATCGGTAGCCTGGCTCTTGGGAATTTAGTCGCTATGGAGCGTTTCTCGTGAGCAGACCGCGCGTTATGCGTGCGAGAGTTTTAATAAAACGGTGATTCGGCGACTGTAGCGCGTAGAAAATTCTGCAGTATTCGAGGTTTTCGCTACTTAAATGATGCGCCAAGCATTCCTCTCATTCGACATTGGGTTAAAAAGTTTGAAGAGACTGGTACAACGCTGGATAAATCAAAATCCGGGCGACCTAGGTCATCAAGAACGGTAGAAAACGTGGAGAATGTTAATCAGTCTGTTCGTGACGACCCGAACCTTTCAATTCGGAAGCGCGCAATGCTTTAAATGTGCATAGATCATCATTACATCGCATTATGCACAAAGACCTAAAGCTGCACCCCTACAAAATTCAATTGGTGCAAGAATTAAAGCCCCAAGATGCCAGTCAGAGGCTTAATTTGATCTCCCGGAGAGGTGACATAAATTGGCCTCCACGCAGTCCAGATTTAACCCCTATGGACTTTTTCATATGGGGTTATCTTAAATCTAAAGTTTACGCCAATAAACCGACTTCACTGGCGCATTTGAAAGAAAATATCCGTCACGAAATGGCAGCCATCCCTGAGTCCACCTGCCGAGACGTCATAAGTAATTTTACTGTTCGATTAAATGAGTGCCGAGAACGCGAGGGTCTACATTTAGACGATATTATTTTTAAGAAATAAATCCCCAAAAAGTGTATTTTAATAATTAATAAACATTTTTTCTATATACGGCTTTTTTTTTTTTAATCGATCCACTAAATATAAAATTTCTTTTGAGACACCTTGTAGTTTTTTTATTCAATTTACAATTGTATGTTTTATTTTCTTTTTAACCTTAGCAGGTCACGGGGCACCAGAAAAGTTCCGGTTTCCCGCCGGGCCAGTCCAATCCTGTCCATCCGCTCCTAACAGGTTAGTTATGTATTTAATTATTTTTAGTAACCTTGAACCGTCCATGAAAAATAAGAAATCAGTGAAATTTCAGTAAAATTTTTAAAGAATAAGGTTAAAGCCATAATTGTTAATGTTTTATTACTCACTAAATGTTTTTTTTTTTTTATATTGTCACTATATTAAATGGCGAAAAATCTTATTTTATTACTTTTAGTCATAAAATTTAACATAAAACATGGCGTATATGTCTTTGATTTAAACGGAACTAGATTTTAAAAAGCAGTAAGTTTTAATGTTTAAATTAGGCCTTTGATCATTTTGTTTAGTAAAAGCTCACTTCAAGCCTTAAAAATTCAGCTCGTGACATCATACAATAATAAAAATTCCATTTAGTTCCACTTAAACGGTTCTAGTATAAACACCGTAATTATGGCTTGTGCTTTATGCTGTGGAGACATGCTATGTTATATGCCATGCGTCATGTTATGTAGCTATTATAAACCAGGCCTGGTTTACAATAAATATGTTATGGATACATAAGCATAAAAATTACACTACTTTTATTGTTCTGTTTATTACAAACATATGTTTTGAAGGGACAAACCTATTGTTCAATTCTCATGCGTTATGTTATGGAGTTAAATAAACCAGGCTTAAAGCCAAGACCTGTATAAACCAGGTTTATACAGGTCCATTACATACTGCATACGCATATCCATACAGATTTCCCCAAAAGTTTCACTATACTGAACATATGTTTGCAATAAACAGAACAATGAGATTACTAAGTTTTTATGCTATGGCTGTTTTATGTATTTAATATAAAGGAAGCTTAGCACAACGTAAAACTTAACATTTTATATAAAATAGCCCTATTGAGTTTTTATGAACCCTATAAAATACCCTTGTCGTACACTACCTAAACCTGGATTTTAAAAAAATTAATTATTTTTCTAAATTCTGAATTATTTGACTTCCAGTCGAAAAACGTCTAATAATTTGCACTTTGGTGTCCCACAAGGCTCCGTGCTTGAACCTCTTCTCTTCTTAATCTATATAAACGACTTCCCTTCTTCTTTAAATGCTAAATCTGTTCTGTATGCTGATGATACAACTCTGCTGGCTTGTAATTCTAATTACGATTTACTTTTAATGGATAATATTTCTCTGGTAGACAGTGCTAAGTTATGGTTCAATAGTAACAATCTGACCCTTAACTCAGACAAAACTCAGTCCTTGCTGCTGACCACCATAAAACACGACTTCGACAATCCTCCTTACATTAAATTTCTTGGATTACACGTGGGCCCTCACTTACGATGGGACCAACACACCGATTTCCTCAGTAGAAAACTCCGTTCTATCTACTTAATAAGAAATTTAAAATCTGAAGTCGGCACAGATATTATATTAAAATCATATTTTTCCCTTTTTGAGTCCCACCTAAGATATGGTTTAATAATATGGGGCCATTCAACTGCGGCTAATAGGATTTTCGCTGTTCAGAGAAAAGTGATTAGAGTTATTGCAGGTGTTCCTTTTCGCGAGTGTCGCGACCTTTTTGTGAAATTTAAAATAATGACCCTACCATCTTTATTTATATACGAGTGCCTTATATTCATATATAAGTATAGGAGCACGTATAGTACCTTTAATGCGCAACACACGCATGACACGCGCTCTAAAAACAATATACATTCTGATTTTATTCGTCTCAACAAATCTAGAAACGCTTCGAATTATTTCTCTATTCGTTTCTTCAACTTATTACCCATGAGCATTAGATCATCAAATTTGTTAACCAGCAATCCAATATATATTTTCGAGGAGTTTAACAATATTAGTTTCAAAATGTACAACTAGTTATAATATATTACCTGTGTTATTTTATGGGTTTTGCCATGTTGTGTATCATGTAACAATCTGACTGACTAAAAGTAGTATAATGTACAAGTTTACTTGGTCAATAAAGAATTATTATTATTATTACAATTTTAAACAAACCATCTGTAATTTTATTTAAATCATACCAATGATCTATACATCTTTAAATACATGTTTCATTATGTTATTTGATTATACAAGGTGTCTCAAAAGAAATTTTATATTTAGTGGATCGATTAAAAAAAAAGTAAACCGTATATAAAAAAAATGTTTATTAATTAAAAATACACTTTTTGGGGATTTATTTCTTAAAAATAATATCGTCTAAATGTAGACCCTCGCGTTCTCGGCACTCATTTAATCGAACAGTAAAATTACTTATGACGTCTCGGCAGGTGGACTCAGGGATGGCTGCCATTTCGTGACGGATATTTTCTTTCAAATGCGCCAGTGAAGTCGGTTTATTGGCGTAAACTTTATATTTAAGATAACCCCATCGGAAAAAGTCCATAGGGGTTAAATCTGGACTGCGTGGAGGCCAATTTATGTCACCTCTCCGGGAGATCAATTTGCCTGAGAAAATTTCACGAACACGTGGCAGAGACATATTGGACGTGTGTGAAGTTGCTCAGTCCTGTTGGAACCATGTTCTTTGGTTATAGCCAGGAAAGTTTTGCAGTTCAGGTACCAAGAAGTTGTCTAACATCTCCACATAACGCTCTGAATTCACTGTAACTGCACGCCCCCTTTCGTCTTCAAAAAAGTAAGGGCCGATAATTCCTCGCGCCTGATATTTGCGTTTCGGATTCGTTGCACTCCAGTAGCGGCAGTTCTGCTTATTTACGTGGCCATTAAGATGAAAATGAGCTTCATCCGAAAACAAAATGTTGGTAAACGTTGAAAACCGCTCAATCACCTGATTTACGAAATTAAGCCTCTGACTGGCATCTTGGGGCTTTAATTCTTGCACCAATTGAATTTTGTAGGGGTGCAGCTTTAGGTCTTTGTGCATAATGCGATGTAATGATGATCTATGCACATTTAAAGCACTTGCGCGCTTCCGAATTGAAAGGTTCGGGTCGTCACGAACAGACTGATTAACATTCTCCACGTTTTCTACCGTTCTTGATGACCTAGGTCGCCCGGATTTTGATTTATCCAGCGTTGTACCAGTCTCTTCAAACTTTTTAACCCAATGTCGAATGAGAGGAATGCTTGGCGCATCATTTAAGTGGCGAAAACCTCGAATACTGCAGAATTTTCTACGCGCTACAGTCGCCGAATAACCGTTTTTGTAAAACTCTCGCACGCATAACGCGCGGTCTACTCCCGAGAAACGCTCCATAGCGACTGAATTCCCAAGAGCCAGGCTACCGATTGACATAACGCCCGCGCCCCTCGGATACGTTGCGTTCACGCAGTAAGCTAAATAAATATAAAATTTCATTTGAGACACCTTGTATTTAAAAAAATTTATTGTTAAAAACATTGTTTCAAACTATTTGGGTTATTGAATATATTTACGTCAGTCTTTATGTAAAATTTCTTTATAATAAAAAATGTATTTCCCTTAAATAGCAATATTGTTTATTTTACCCTAAAAGGCACCCAGAGAACGCTTATTGCCGACGCACAAAAAGAAAAATAAATAAAAATATCCTATATATGAAATGTCTGTCAGAAAAATATGTTCTATAATTGGCTATTACGGCCGATCTTAGTCGCGAGATTTCTTCGATACACATCTTCCACTCCCCCCCCCCTCTCCCGCTCGCCTTCCACATAAAACCTGAATTCAAATTGAAAATTGAAATAGACGTTTTTTATCAACATTTTTTTGATACATGATTCAAAACTGCTGCATTAATGAGACAGCGGAAGTAATTCTATCTCGTTTCAACTCGCAGCTATGTCGTTTTTACCTGTGTTTTGCTGAGTTTTAATACAGTTTTTGTATTAATGTTGCAAGGTTATTTGACACATAACTTTCAGAAATATTTTCTTAATACTTGTAAACAAAATCTGGTGGATCTTTCCAAGAATATGTTCTTCCTTGTTGAGAGGAATATTAGATTTAAGTCAGTAGAAATAAAATAATAAGAAATATTCAGATCAATTCTGTAAAAAGTTACTGTGTAATAACGTTATTACAACATAAAATATTATAAAAAATACAATGACTTTCATTCATGATAGTAACTGACCTTGCTCATAGTGACGAATTTAGTTACTATTATCATAGTAACAGAGTTACAGAATTGGTCTGATTATCTATCAGGTGATTGCAAAAGTTCGTGTCTCTGTAATAATGACTCTATCCGTGATTTGGTGAATAGTAATCCACGGATTTCGACGAAAGGGATTGCTGAGAAGTTAAATGTTGACAAATCGACAGCATTTCGTCATTTAAAAAAACTTGGTTATAATTCGAAACTCGATATATGGGTTACGCACATTTTGACAGAACGGAACAAACTGAAACGTGTTTCCACTGCCGTTTCTCTCCTTGCCCGTCAACAAAATGAACCTTTCTTGGATCGAGTAATAACTGGAGATGAAAAATGGATTATGTATCACAACATAAAAATAAAAAGAAGCTGGAAGCATGGGAGTGAACGAGCAAAATCTTTGGCAAAAGCTGAATTGCATCCAATGAAAGTGTTGTTATGTGTCTGGTGGGATTGCAGAGGAATACTTTATTTCGAGCTTCTTCCACGTGGCAAAACTATAACTGCGGAGAAGTACTGTGAGCAACTCACCCAACTCAATGTGGAAATCCAAGCAAATCGTCCAAGTTTGGTTAATCGAAAAGGCATCATCTTTCACCACGGCAATGCTAGACCATATATCGCTCAACAGAGTTAAAATGGGAATTCCTCCAACAATAGTTTCGTCGTAAATAGTTTTTCTGGATTTTGACCAATTAACTGAGCTGCTGTATCAAAGACAGAATAATAATGATGACTGCCAACCTACGAAAGAAGATAGTGTAGAGGAAGAAAGTCAGTAATGTTATTTAATTTAATATTGCTTCTGATCTGTGGATATTGAAATCTTACTTTTTACGCACTATTTGAGCAGAGAACTAGACATATTTCATGTGATTTATTCCTTCAACATATTGTACATTATTTATAAGTGTAATTTCTCGAGCAGGTCCGAATCTAGGGTTTTTACTGCCCATATAAAATACTTGTTAATGCAGAAAACTGTCGTAACTCCTTGGCCGAGTGTAAATAGGGTTAAGTAGTAAATAAAGAAAAGAAAATACTAGCCAACTTTTTTATGTAGTCAGCAATAGAGTGAATTACATTGTTAACACGACATATTTAATATTGCTACTTTGTAACTAATAATTTTTATAAAATCTCTAGCAACATGATTTCATAAAAGGTATTGGTTAAAAGGTAAAATTATTAATATCTTCAGCATTGAATCCAAGGCGGGTACCCAAGGATGATCCCCCGCCAAAGTGATCAAAGTGCCCTATTTTTATAATAAAAATGAATAATAATAATTAAAAAAATATATCCTTTTCTCATTATCAAATCGCGAACTTTTTGAATATTCCTCATCTCGAAACATTAATTAGCAACAGAGTACCCGGCTCTGTTGCTACCTTGATTTATGAATGGGCATAAAATGCTTAAATGTGAAAAAGTATAGAGAACGTTTGAGTAAGAAAGGAAGGGTTAGTTCACCTGTGTCACCGGTCCGGAAGTAGGAACAGTCGCGCTACGGTTGTTATCTAATTAACCTACGTCACGTAGTATTGTTGCCGTAGACGTACACAATGCGCCTGTTTCCGTTCGGCTCCCCGTACGTCCCACCGACACCAACGCCACTTCACTGACATTTAGCCAACCTCAAAATACGTCATTTGCACAACCCTACGCAACACAAATCTTCTTTTATATAAGTTACTATTGTCTCTGATTTTATTTGTAAAACACATTATTGGTTCTGCAATATTCACGAAGCCAGGGGCGGACTTAGATTAGGAACGATAATTCGTATTGGACAATTTTAAAGACGTCCGGCTTATTGCTGAAGACCGGGGGATCACTGCAGGACGAGGGATGAAAATTCAGAAAATCACTTGAAGAGGAAACTGAAGAGGCCCATGAAAGGACGACGCTACGCTACGAGTGAGGAGATAAAGACGGCATCGAAGGAGGAGCTGAACAAGATCACAAAAAATGATTTTTTCAAGTGCTTCGAGGATTGGAAAAAACGTTGGCACAAGTGTTAATATCTGGTGGGGATTACTTTGAAGGGGACAAAATAGATATTCATGATGAAATAAATAATTTTTGAAAAAACACAAAATTCGCGATACTTTTTGAACAGACCTCGTACGATTCGAAAATTTTAAAAATATATATTTCTTTTTTCAGTTTAGTCAGAATTTCTACCGCACAGACACAAAAGAGTGATGCAATAAGGGTTTGTTGGTTATAACTACGTAACCTTAAATATTCTGTAAAACTGTATACAGATTTTCTCTCCCCCGGAGACATTTTTTAGAAAATGCATTGAAGTAGTAGCATTTTTTGCGTATTTACGTCTTCGCGGCTGACTTTTCAGTAATCACCTACGTGATAGTAGATTTAATTTGTAGTTTACTGTGCCTTCTCCAGACCAATTTTTGTTGAAATTTGTTCTATATTAATTAAGGAAGCAGAAAATCGCATAAATATGTTACATATTAAAAAAAATAGTTGTATAAGCATGCCAAATTTCAACTCTCTAGGTTTAGCTGTTTGGCTACAATTTTTACCAAACAGACAGACAGACGACAAAATGACGGTATAAGGGTTTTTTGGTCATACCTAAAAAAACCTGAAAAGTTATATCCCTACTTTTAACCAATTCAACATAAATACTATTGTAAAATACAAACGAAATTAATTTCGTCTGCAAGTACTTTTTTATTGAACTCCGTTTCCTTTTTGAGATATAAACGGCTTTTTATAATAAATGTAGTAATTCACAAATGGTGCAAGGTTGTTCAACGAAATATTTTGACACACTTCTTTATTACAAATATTCAATTAAACGAATGAAATTGTACAATTATAAAAAATAAAGGAAAATTTTTTTACATGTATTAATTACGACAGAATGAAGCGCAATTTATTTGTCTTAAGGTTAATGAGGAAAAAAATTATTAAATTGAGAAAAATTTTCGAGTTTACTGTTTTACGAAAATCTTTATAATTAAGACATTTGTTTCAGAGTAACCTGAGGCACAACAGTTATGAAATATTTAAATATAATTCAAATAAATATAAAAAAAATTTCTTCAGGCAAAAAATTAACAGTGAATATCATATATATTACTTCTCAATTCGTCCAAAATTGTTAAATAACTAAATATCCCTTTGATAAGAGATAGTGCTTAGAAGTTTGATATTATTTTTGACATTTGCCAATCTCTGTAGATAGTACATTTTGAATATTGTTCGGAAGCGGATAAGTGTGTGTTTATTTGTTACAATTAAAAAGTGCAGGTTGCCAAATTCCTGCTTTAAATTATAAATATACATTATGGAATTTTCAACGTAATACAACACGTTATTATCTTTTCTTACACTTATTAAATTCCTACAAACCCTTTATTACCCTTTAATACTTTATCAGTGAGAAACTATTTTGTTTAAGTAGTTCGTGGATACGGTTGGATCTGTGGTAACTGAAGTTAATCTTTTCATCATTATGTATTTTTCGTTAAATCTGTACACCACTGCGTTGTTGATAGCATAAGATGAGTAAGTTCTGTTTCTGTAACAAACTAAATTTGAAATAAACATACAAAAATGAAGGTAGCAAGTTTCAAAACGTTAACAATCCTGTCTGCTAAATATGTCAGAAGAAATCAAAACTTTTAACTTCCGCTTGTAAAATAATAGTGCTGCAATATATATCTGCCATCAAATCTCGAAATAGCATCAAGAATTGGAACAAATTTGTTTATATGCCCAGTTTAATTGCAGTTTATTTGATGCACAAATCATGTTAAAACATTCATTAACCCAACGCTAAGTGTAGCTTAGTTGAACGCGTTCTGAACTTTATGAATTTTGACAAAATAAATAAACAAAACTCTGATATTTATGACGGTAGGAATGTCGGTTTTTATTTTAGTTATATACTTTAATAATTTATGTGTTAATATTATAAAAAAATATACTAAGCTAGTATGTTTAAAGTTTGTTTTAACTAGTGCTGGGAACCGAAACTGGTTTTTCACGTACCCGTCTCCGGTTTTAGGGTAAAATCGGGTACTTTTTAAGTCGAGTTACCGGTTCTCCATATTTTTAATCAGTCTTCCTTTTTTCTTGTTTTCTTTTTTCTAAATATATGGTTCCAGATACTTTGTTCTTAGCACGGGTATTCGAAACTGGGTAAACTCGGAACCGGTTAATTTTGTGGAACTGGTGTCGTTTCTGACAATGTCAGTTTTAATCAGTTTTATATGACAGTAACGTAAAATTATCAGACAATTTTACTCAAATTCATTTTTAAATGAAATATGTAATTGTGAAAAAAAAAAAAATACAGCAAGTATTCAAATTGACTTTTCAGATTATCACAAATATTCCATTTATCAAGAATTTTATAACGAAAAAAAAAAAAAAAAAAAAAAAAAACGTTTTAATCAAATGGCGTGTTAATATTATCTGTTCGTTTGATTTGGTAGTTTGGCTTCTTCACCTAAAATGTTTGAAGACCACTGTGTCAAGGTATGCGTTTATGTTCTCTTTTACTACCTTGTACGAGGGTGAATGCACCTTTAACATCAGGCTCATTCACAAATACCACAAAATGATGTCACAAAAATTTTAAATTTCTTTTGTTACAACTTTATTGGAAATTTTTTATTGAATATTGTGTTTCATTAAATTTTTTACAGAAGACATAAAAGGTATTTTTTAATAAAAAAAATCTAGGTAAAATCAAGTTTTTAATGTATATTTTCGCATGTATATGTTGGGGAAAGATGGATGCATTTTGTAAGAGACATATATTTATTAGTGAATTGCCCATTTGCTTTTTGCTGTCGTTATGTAAAGGAACTGATAGATAATAGCAAGAGCTTAATCTTTCCCTGACATCCTCAAACTATACTCTTTGGATTGCAATATTAATTTGGATTAAATACAGATAAATCTCTAAAGGTGCGTACTGACCAGAGCATTTGTGCGCGCACGAATGTTGTGCGCGTAAAATTGCTCAGATGAGTACGAAGTACAATTTGTGTGCGCGTACATTAATCCTCCCACGAATGTTATCCGTAGCTTGTCGGATTGACGTTTATTGTCGGTGTTAAGATCAAAGAACTTGCGCGCTCAGTGTGTACGAGTTTATGCAATCATCTAATTGTGCGCGTAATTTTAAGTAAACACCAGTAAATATTCAACATAAAATGGAGTAAAAAGGTATTGCATGCTGGTAAACGAATCCCCAGTTGCAAAAAACGTAGGGTTATGGCTAATCGTTCTTTAATGGGAACAGCCTTTATAAATCTTGACTTTCTTCCCAATTTTGTGACCAACTTTATTAACGAGTAGTTCAAAATCTGCTGCTGACATTGAACAAAATTTTGAAATTGACCACTAACCTCTTGCATTTATAGTTCTGCTAGCAAACTTGAACCATTGTATATTTCCCTGCTTCTATATAGTTGTGTCATCCACCACGTTTGTTTTGTTTTTTCTTATTTTTTTAAGCAAGTATAGGGGTAAAATTTTAAGATCGTAGCGCCACGCGGATTTTTTTGAAACCATTCTAAATCAGATACCACTTAACATTTACTAGTAAATAATAGCGAAAAGTGTATCAAAAAACGACAAAAAATAAATAATTGTTTGGGATTTTCTGATTTTGTGAAGTGACATTACTTGTAAACATCTAAAATACTACATTTTGTGATCTGGTTTTAAGTTATGGCGGTTTTCCATTGTCGATTATTTTAACTATATTGGGGGAAATAATAATTCCCGTGTTGTTTACCAAGGGGTAGAAATCTACAATGCTGGGCATATAATATTGTGTGGAGTCACTGAAAAAAGCAGAGAGTTCATAAAGATTTAGTCATTATGCCTACAAACTTGTGCATTACAAACCCACACACAATAACAGGAATTTTCAAGATATGCGATAATAAATACAAAATTGAAAATATTTTTTGTAGTCACTATCATTAAAATGTAATGAGCAAACTTTGATATAAGGGCTCACTTTTTTTCCAATTTTTAAATTGTTTATCTAAACATCGCGTCGATTCCTAACCTCTTGCTTTCCCAATTTTGTTTCGAACCATACGGTGTCTGATATTAGTGGAAACAAATGAAACGATATTTCCGGGTTTCTTCTTTTCAATGAATTGCACATAGGCACACAACAATATGTATCATACATTTTTCAATGATTATAATAAAACTTTAAAAACAAACTTCATACAAAACCAATACACAAAACGAAATGTTATCTGATGTACACAAGTTCATGAAACGCTCACCAGATGGTAGGGTGCTTAGCTGCAAATCCCTATACTATGGCGGTAAATGTTTTCCTGTATGCATACGTTGATCTACCGGTGAGTTACCGTACTTACTCATCGGTCGCCATTTTATTAACCGGATTTCATTTACGGTTAGTTGCTCACCGATGGATATTTTGACAGTTATATCCTGTAGTAACACAGAATCGAGCACAAAGCAAGTAAAAAATTATGAGTGTTGAGTCAGTTTACTTAGATATTGAGGAGACGTATATAACTGAAATACGTGGAGCGCGATTTTACGCGCACAAACAAGAAAGTTGTTCACTTTAGTTCTTAACAAAATTGAACCTGTTAGTTTGTTTATTGATGTTTAAGGTTATCACGTGGCATGTGTATAAATTCGCAGAAAAAACAAACATTTTGTACATCCCTGTTGGTGTTAAATGTCACGTCTACAGCCTTCATTTCATCTTAAAAACCGTATCGAGACACATTTAAAAATAAACTTTGTCGTTTATAAATTGAAAGTGGCTTGAAAGGAGCCACAGACAATTGTTTTTATAAGCCATAATTCGCGGACGATTGACAGCACGAATCACTGTTCGATATTTAACGTCATGTGTGGTTAGTTCGCCTCCTTGACCGATCTTCACTGCCAGTTAACCTTTTTATTGGACATTTTATACAGTGAAAGTTTTAAACATTATACAAATATGTATTTCTTTTGTTGCTTATAAATACTTATACAATTTAATGCATCAATTTCATAATTACTCCTAAATTGTTAGGAAATATATTTTACTGACAATTATTGTTTCACTTATATAAGAATTTGATAGCAAAATAAGTAATAAGTGTCATTATTTTGTCATTGTTGTTAACACACTGGAAAAACTTTTCATTTACGAGAATTATCATCTGGGTTTGAGTGCTTTTCCCACGAGAACTTACCAGTAACGTCATCTGCTGGTAATTCTGATTTCAGAAGGTTTGATCTGTTTTGCTGGTATTTGGGGCATGCTAGAATTATATGAATATCTTCCTTTGCACTTTGGTGTCCCACAAGGCTCCGTGCTTGGACCTCTTCTCTTCTTAATCTATATAAACGACTTCCCTTCTTCTTTAAATGCTAAGTCAATTCTGTATGCTGATGATACAACCCTGCTGGTTTGTAATTCTGATTAAGATTCACTTTTAATGGATGATATTTCTCTGGTAGACAGTGCTAAGTCATGGTTCAATAGTAAAAATCTGTCCCTTAACTCAGACAAAACTCAGTCTTTGCTGCTGACCACCAGAAAACACTTCGATAATCCTCCTTACATTAAATTTCTTGGATTACACGTGGACCCTCACTTACGATGGGACCAACACACCGATTTCCTCAGTAGAAAACTCCGTTCTATCTACTTAATAAGAAATTTAAAATCTGAAGTCAGCACAGATATTAAAAGCGTATTTTTCCCTTTTTGAGTCCCACCTAAGATATGGTTTAATAATATGCGGTCATTCAGCGGCGGCTAATATGATTTTCGCTGTTCAGAGAAAAGTGATTAGAGTTGTTGTTCCTTTTCGCGAGTGTCGTGACCTTTTAGTGAAATTTAAAATAATGACCTTACCATCTTTATTTATATACGAGTGCCTTATATTCATATAAAAGCATAGGAACACGTATAGTACCTTTAGTGCGCAACACACGCATGACACGCGCTCTAAAAACAATATACGTTCTGATTTGATTCGTCTCAACAAATCTAGAAACGCTTCGAATTATTTCTCTATTCGTTTCTTCAACTTATTACCCATGAGCATTAGATCATCAAATTTGTTAACCAGCAATCCAATATATATTTTCGAGGAGTTTAACAATATTAGTTTCAAAATGTACAACTAGTTATAATATATTACCTATGTTATTTGATGGGTTTTACCATGTTATGTATCATGTAACAATCTGACTGACTAAAAGCTGTATAATGTACAAGTTTACTTGGTCAATAAAGATTTATTATTATTATAGTATATGCGTCAAGTAATGACATAAAACCAATAGAAATACGACTTGCAGACGATTCTTTGCCCGTTGCGACTGTACCAATTCTGGTCTATATGACCTCATTGCCAGTTCTCGTGGCAATACCACTATATAGATCATTTATTTGGTTTAAGCAGAACAGTTTCATTTTCTTATGTTGTCACGAGAAAAGAGCAAAATTCTTTTGCTGGTTCATTCTCATGAATAATATACATTTTTTTTATATTTATAAACCTTTTTTTTTAATATTATTTATTTCTATGCGCCATCTATGAGAACCTGTTTATTTGACGTCAGTTTAATCGTAATTGAGACAAATGATTTCTTACAGAAATCAATTTGGCTTAGATTTAAAAAATTCTATAAAATCTACTCTATAAACCTCCAAAAAAACATTAAAAATAAAAACTCATCTGAAAAAACTAGCAGCTAGCAAAAATATTTTTTGAATCAGTCATAAATCGAGTTCCCCGCAGTGAGCAGCGGTTCAGCGGTTCAGTGGTTGTAAATAGTTGTGAATTGATTGGTGGGAGAGCGCGCGACCACACGCTACCGGGACTCTGGCCGCTGTGAGGGGGGAGAACAGATGGGGTGGCCCCCTCAATATTTACCGCGCTGGGGGGTCCATAATTCAAGATTAACCGGGACTCGCACCCTAGCCTCGTTACACCTGCCTCTTTTATTACATTAATAAATTGTATCATCCTCTCAAAGAGAAACATTCGATTTTTCTAATATTTACGGATTTAGATTTTTATATAAATGAGAAATATAATCAGATTAATTGCTTTAGAGAATCGGATTAAGGTTTTTTTAAACAAGGAATCCTACTGAAGAATAAAATGCTACAGTGGAGTATAAATTATTTATAAATTAGATTTTTAAACAAAATTAAACATTTTGTAGGGTGTAATACAAAATAAGTAAACTTAAGAAAGTAGAATATATAATGTTATTATAGATAGATAGATAGACAGATAGTTAGATAGATAGAGAGATAGATAGATAAATTGTTTATTATTTGTCATTTTTGGGTTGGAATCTACAAAAAGCTGGAAATTTGAACTATTTAATTTTTCAACAATTCTACGCGCGTATATATCTCCATAATCACAAAATATTAAAATATAACCGTCAGGCTAGCGATTGTTTCAAATTACTAGTTTTAAGTTAAATATATGCGATATTCATAAAAACGTGAAACTTGAAAATATTAAAACCGAGTACATTCCCATACTATGGCAACAAGAATACATAGATTCTCTACAGTTTAAAGGATCATAGTATGGTAATATTGTCACATAGGTAATCCTAGGTCAGGATGACGACATCTAGACATTGTGACGGTCAGCTGTCTGATTAAAAACTATTCGTCAGCGTCTGACGTATGTGGTCTGATTACGAAAATGCAGACATCGCATTTTCATAATGAGGAAATATTTGTCATGACGAATGAATATTGGAACTGGGTTAATTTTCGTTACATAAAGACCGGCAGTCACAAAATATGGAGTTGGTGGAACATAGCCAACTCCGCTGCATTAGTCCAGAAGGTGACGACCACGACACTGACGCCAGATTCTTGTACCGAGGGTGAAGCCAAGCAAGTAGTGACCATGTGAGTGGGAGAAGACTTCTCCAGGCTCCTCGACTCCCGGATGGGTAGCCCCCGCCTCGGAGATAGGTCCAAGCCGATCCTGGCCAACACGGGGTGGACCGAAGACTTCCCCAACTCCATGGACCAATTCAAACATATTTAATAAATTTGTTATGTTGAAACCAGGAGTTGTGTCTCAATCAAACCACCCACGTGACAATATTCAACCTCTTCTTCCTAGAAAGCTTTGGGTTTCTTCTCACTAAATCAGATCTTTTATATGCACTTTTATCCGGCTTAGATTTAATTACACCTTCTCTCCATATCATCTGCATAGAATTAATATGGTTTCGTTTCCTTTCTGTCCGTGTGATAATTTGTCTGTCAGTGTTTCGAACCATTTATTGTTTAACTATAATAAACGAGGCTTAAATCTAAGCAATAATACAATTTTGTATTAAGTTATATTTAGAATATTGTTACTGGATAATACTGTTATGCTAGAATTTGTCAAACCATTTACATATTGTTTGTATCAAACAGATGGTAAGTATACTTGGAGATGAATAAAAAAATAAATAAAAAATATATGCAAGATATTTTTCGACGTTTGGGAACCCAGTGATTGTTTTAAATTGCTCATAACAGGTTTTATTTTTTAAACTGTCATCATTCTTACTCATCCTATTTGTGTTCGTCGTCAGAGAGCACTGTGTTTTGTTGCCTTGAACTATAAGGGCGTATGAGATCAGATATGTTATTATCCAAACGGTCATCTTCCGTCTTAGCTGTACCACGATTACTAAGACTTCAGGCTCTGTCACGGACATTTTAGACCGTAGCCATTAAGATATAGGAATGTTGAATAAAAGAGACACTCCTACAACCCATGGATTTATTTTATACAGGAATTATTAAAATTGTTAAATATTTTCATAATCTAAATCAGATTTCTTTAACCTTTTAATATTACCGCCCACTTTAGTTGAGGGCAAATTTCCTTATCGCCCATCATATTAAAACTGAAAAAAAAAACTCTAAAAAAAAAAAATAATTGAAAAAGGGACAGGCCTTTTTCATTAATTTTTTTTACAATAATTTTTTCCAAATGTAGCAATGTAAAATCTGTTTTAACCTATTTTAAATTTTGATTATGTCTACCTGTCTGTCTGTCCGTATGTCTGTGTACACGTGCAGAGCAAATTCGGCTAAAAGGATTTTTATGAAACTTCATATTTAAGCTTCTGCCATCAATGGCATGAGTTGATCAATTTTTGGTAAAAGTCGATTGACTAGAAATGGGAGTTTACTCGTGTCGATTTTAAGATTTTTGCGAATATTTAACAACAGAAAAATATTTCGAAAAAATGTATTTAACAAAAGTTGCTATAAAAGCAATAACTAACAACTTTTATTTAAGACATTTTTTGATAAAACGATTTTTTTTTTTTAAATTATCTATTTTTTCATACTTATATGTAAACTGCTAGACCATGAGGGCTCGGGTTCGAATCCCGGTTATGGCATGGATTTTTCAAAAATAAAATGCATCTTTTGGATAATAGCCATAGTAGCTAAGTCCAAAAAAAAAATATATAAAAAAAAATACTTATATGTAACGTTTCCATGGTTATGATAAATAATATCTCTGTTAGAAAATATTAGGCCGAGTTATTTTTACTCTGCTGCTAGAATGTATTTTATGCAAGTACTTTATGACGGCGGTCCTGTGGTGGCCACAGCTGATTTTTTTAAATAATAATATCAAATTATATGTTTTCGCGAAAATTTCGGACAAACAGATAAACAGATTTGTGGTTATCGTCCTATATGAAACGTATAGGAGCAATGAGGACAAAAAATAAAACCTCCAATTTTATTTATATAGATTTGTGATGCCATTTGGAACTTGAATAATGATAATAACGTAGAATGTTTTCAGCAAGCCACATCGCATTTTTATAATAAATTAAATATAAATATTTTCTATTTACAATTAATTTGAATAAAAAGTTTAACCGCTGTTTGACAACTGCCATAACAATAGATATTTTAATTATAATAATTTCCATTACCCGAAATTACATTGTTTGGAAAAATTTATACTACGTAAAATAAAAAATGGAAATGTATAATTATGCATGTACATATAATAAAATATATTTGTTTGCTGATAATTGGATTCTTTATGATAAACATTTCCGAGTAATTTAAATATAAATATCCCTCCGCGTGTACGCCACAAATGGACACAAATTATACTAAATTTCACCCCCAATATGAAATGTGACATATCAGTAAAATGAAAAAACCTTTTTGTGTATTTCACATTATGCACAACATGACTCTCAATAATTTTTCAATAAAGATTAAACAAAAGCAATTTTGAAATGATGAATATTTTTTCATTACTCGCTGCAGCTTATTTTCACATTTTTTTTAGAATTTTTGTGGTATTATGAAGGATTTTTAATTTTTGTTCAATTTTAAACAACAGGTAAACAGATTTGTAATGAGCTTTTTCATGCCAAAGCTTTTTATTCCATAGTTGTAAATTGGAAAGTGTTACTTTTTGAATGTTACAATACGTTGATTTTAATTTCCTTTATATGAGGAGGTAATATCACCTTTACCTTTATATGAGGATAAAATAATATAATTAAAAATTATTAAATCCAAATACCTGTTTATAAAAAGGTTGATAGTACCAGGTGTCCCAGGAATACATTTTGAAAATACACTTCAAACTGAACAAAATAAAAATTTTCTCCATATTATATACCTAGTAAAAGTATTACAGTAAATAGGGTAATTCGTCAAAGCAATAAACAATAAATAGGATCACTTTCCGCTAAAAACAAATAACATTTTTAAAATATAATACTCATATTTCTCAAACTACATAATTTAAATCTACTATTTCTTTAGTGAAGATAAAAAATTATTCAAAATGAAGTTTTTATGCAACTTACTGTTGACAGTTATGGGTTCATTGTTTTCCAAGGAATATATGGAACATTTCACTCACCTGGAACAAAAAAAAATCAATCAACATAAATATAATAGAAATCTTATCAATGAAATATAAATAATGTATGGAAAATAATTAATATACATAAGAATTACATTATTTCAACAACGCACGGAAAATCAGACATAATAGAAAAATTATAGGTTTCATGAATAATTTTCACATTATTATTAAGATAATAACAAAAGTCGATAGTAACAAAATGTTTTAATAGGTAAAATAAATAGATATTTGTTACATGTTCAATTCTTCTGAATAAAGCACAGAATCTTTTCAATATATGGATTTGTTATGAAAGTGGTGTAAGTCTATTTGGGGGGGGGGGGCTTAGAAAATAAATAATTTAGATATAATTTAGTGCGATCTTTTTATTTATAAACAATTTACAGTTCATATTAATTATATATTAAATATTGAAATTCTTTGTTGATTAAAAAACTGTTAATACCTAGGCGAAATTGCAAAATATCTTTAAACAAATAAGGTGACGAAATAGCATAACCCAGCGTTTCCCAAAGTGTGGGTCGCAGAAAAATTTTGCCGGGTCGCGAAAAAAATTGTAAAAACACAAAAAAGATTTTTTTTTGTACATATTATTTTTTTTTACGTCAGTTAAACACTAGAATAGTGTGTATTTGTGCTCTTTATTACTATATTATATTCTTTATTATTATACTATACTCTTTATTACTATACTATACTTTTTATTACTATTTATTACTATAAAGCTACTGCTTTAAAATAAAATTTGTTTTGTAAATAAATGTTTTTTTTTTCATAAGGTGGGTCGCGAAAATTTTTAAAACCTCGTACCGGGTCACGGTCCAAAAAGTTTGGGAACCGCTGGCATAACCAAACTCCAGATGAGGGCGAACATACATTTTGTAGAGAGAGTAGAACAAAGCAGGAGATGGACGATAAAAAGGGAATCGTAAATTCTTATAAAGATGACAACTCTGTCTAAAATAAATATTAGTTTTTGGGTTAATTTTCTAATGGGATACTTATCTGAGTTATCACCAATAAATTGTGGATTTTAAGATATTACAAAATTTCAAAGATAGTTGGTGTGAAATGATTTTACAGTTGAGGCGCTGTAAGCCTCTCACGGTAGTTGAGTGTAAAGAGTGAAGATGTTAAGTTCTGTTTTAAGAGTCATGGGGTAAAACCGTGTTTAAGGGAGTACAGTTCAGACAGCCATAAGATAAAGACAATGTTTAAGAAAGTTGAGTTTTAACAGTCCAGATACGTGCTTGAGGGAGTGAGAATATGTCCATTATGAGTTAGTGATTTTTAGTGTTCGGTCGTGTAACAAGTAATTCCGTATGTACATTAGTGTAGTGTCCAGCGATGGAGAACATATTAATACAGACTTGGGAAAGACAATGGTTTTAGATGATGGTAATGAGAATTCTGAGTCCAGTGATTAAATTAGTGTTTAGTATTAAAGAGTCTCTCGAGTTCTTAATGTTTGTGAATGTGTGTCTCATCCGGATTTATCTGTCCTCGTTAATTTGTAAGTCTAGTGTAAATAATGTAAATATAAAACCCGTATAGTAATTAAAGTAGGATATTTCAAATGTTGACTTTAATTCAACAACCCTTAACTCCTTCCTAAGAATCAATGCAACCAGTTAACGCACCTGGGAGGAGTCCAGATTTGATCCGCTCGCAAGTCTTGGAAATTCATAATGTGAGGAAGAGTTAAAGAATGAGGGATGTAATTAGTACAAATGCAGTATATCAATATTATATTCAAATAAATCAGCCAACCGTCACATTTCATATTATATATGTATGTTCCCTACATTGTCGTTGGTTATCATCAATACTGTTATGTGCCATACATTTCAGAAACTAGTCAAACGGTTAACGTCGGAACTAGTCAGTAGGACGGATAATCAATTTTCTGAAACTTTACGAGCTTCATTTAAGAACTCTTTAACAATGCTTAAAAACGCCTTAAAAATGCCTGGTAAAACGCTGAATCAAGACTTTTTGTATGTTATTAGGTTGGTATAATAAAAAAATCAGCTGTGGCCACCACAGGACCGACCGCCATCATAAATTACTTATATAAATTACATTCTAGCAGCAGAGTAGAAATAACTTGGCCTAATATTTTCTAACAGAGATATTATTTATCATGACCATGGAAACGTTACATATAAGTATGAAAAAAAGACTTGAAATTTTACAATTTTTTTTCGTTTTATCAAAAAACGTCTCAAATAAAAGTGATTAGTTATTACATTTAAATCAACTTTTGTTAAATAAATTTTTTCGAAATATTTTTCTGTTGCTAAATATTCGCAAAAATCTTAAAATCGACACGAGTAAACTTCCATTTCTAGTCAACCGATTTTTAGCAAAAGTTGACCAACTCATGTTGCCCTTGATGTCAAAAGCTTAAATATGCAGTTTCATAAAAATCCTTTTAGCCGAATTTTCTCTGCACGTGTACACAGACAGACGGACGGACGTACGGACGGATGGACGGACGGATAGACAGACCGACAGACATCATGCTAAAAATAGTCAAAACGTTATGTAGGGATCTCAATTCGTGGAGATCCATCGAAATCTCGAAATGTCAAGGACGGACAGACGGACGGACGGACAGACGGATAGACGGATAGACAGACCTACAGACATCATGATAAAAATAGTCAAAACGTTATGTAGGGACCTCAATTCGTGGAGATCCATCGAAATCTCGAAATGTCAAGGACGGACAGACGGACGGACGGACAGACGGATAGACAGACCTACAGACATCATGCTAAAAATAGTCAAAACGTTATGTAGGGATCTCAATTCGTGGAGATCCATCGAAATCTCGAAATGTCAAGGACGGACAGACGGACGGACGGACAGACGGATAGACGGATAGACAGACCAATAGACATCATGCTAAAAATAGTCAAAACGTTATGTAGGGATCTCAATCCGTGGAGGTCCATCGAAATCTCGAAATGTCAAAATCGGTATGATCACAATACCTCCCTTATATATGTTGGCGCTCGGTAAAAACATGTGGACCAGGGGTTTAAGTGTCCAACCACACTCGCATTAGAGACACACATATGCAATATGTCCCCCGTAAAAATATTCTTTCATGTTGGTATATTCTACGTTTCACACAACTCTTTATGACATAAAGCATTAGTCATTTATGATGTAATTTAATAAAAACCCACTAAATTATAAAACCATAAAAAATTGTTTATCAAAGAATCATCACACTCATATATGAAATTAGCACTGTAATTATAAAAAAACTCATTCCAAAAACATAACCTCCAAAATATTTTCATAGTGGATAGTACATTTTAGATTACAAACAGGTGTTCCTATTAATGAACATTCCAACCAGAGAAACAAAGACAACCGCAAACAAGCCTTAAACAAGATAGAAAGAGATAGAAACATATCGTGCATTAAGCTAATTGAATCGTACGAGAGAAAGAGAGAAAACTATATAGACAAAATTTGTGAGAGTGAGAAAGATAAGAGATGATGCATAATAGATGCACGGAATGATATCATCGATGGAGAGAGATAAGACTATTGGGTGCATTATGGAGTAGAAAGAAATGGGGAGAAGGCAATCAATAATATATGAACAACAGGTATGTATTTTGTGTGTGAAGAATATGAAAAATATAAAAATTGATGTGAAGTGTGAATATTCACACATTTCAGGGTTTCGCAGGTATATAATAAGTGAAGGCGGTATGCTGAGTGTGTAGGACAAATTTTACTTTGTAGTAATCACGGCAAAATGAACGATATTTTTAAAATAATTTATCCTCTGTTAATCATATAATAAGACTGGTTATTAAATTTACGCTCTTAAAAATTAAATACAACATTTGTCAAAATATAACTAGAATTTTGACAAAATAATTTCAACATAATAAAAATGCAAAAAAAAAACAGAAAAAATAAAATTCGCTCCGTACTCGAACTCGAAACCCTTCGTTTTCCAGCTTACGACACCAGTGCTCTAACCCATTACGCTATCACACGCCTTGCGTGTGAGTGTCTTACATTGGTATAACTTTTGTACTTTGTGAACCAAAAACCACAAAAAATGCGTTATTTTCCGAAAACATAATCTAATCAAAAATTTCTGTTGTACTATTTCGGTTCACACCAATATACATTACTTAGAATTTTTTTAGATTTTTAGTTTAAACCATCTGGGCTACAGGGTGTGGGACAAAAAAAAATTTGCACAATTTTGGCAAAAATCGCTTCAAAATAATTTATTTTGCAAAAATAAAAATTTGATCGTTAATCCACGTACCAAGGGCTTTCATTTGATACCCTACTTAGAATTTAAAAAAAGATATTATAATCGACTATATTATCAAAAAATCATCTAAAATGCTTGGATTTATATCTAGAATCGGAAAGGACTTTAAATCCTATAAAACATTCCTATCTCTTTATTTTTCTCTAGTAAGAAGTCAATTGGAATTTTGGTACCGTATGTTGGTCTCCTCAATATCTTGTATATATTAAACGAATTGAGAAAATACAAAAAAGATTTTAAAAAATATTAAATTTTAAATTTCAAAATGTAAAACACAATCTGTTACCTTCAGAAAACAGAAGAATTCTGCATGATTTAAGTTTTTGTTTTAAAATTTTCAACATTATTATTAATTGTCCTGATCTTCTAAATAAATTTAACTTCAAAATCCCAATATTTTTTATAATTTACAATACCAGAATTAATGAACATTTATCTTTGCCTTTTAGTAAAACTAATTCTGCCTATAATTCACCAATTAATGGCATTTCTTTACATGTAAATAGTTTAACTGAATATGATAACTTTCCTGATATTTTCTCTACCAGTTTTATTACCTTTAAGAAAAATAGCATTAGTATACTACAAAATTTTAACTAAAATTCAAAAAATATTCTGTTAAAATCATAACATTATATTATGATTATCATTCTACTCATAATTTAATTCTTTTGATACTGCGTAAATAACTTTGTATGTAAATTACTTTAGTGCCACACTTTTATTGGGCTTGTGCCTCTTGTGTGGCCAACATTAAATAAATAAATAAATAAAATAAATTTTATACTATTCGTAAGAATTGCATAAAACTTTTTTCAAAAATTTTTTTACGAAATTAAACAAAAGTACCTACCGATATACATACACACATACTTTAAATGTTTTGTACGACGTAAATGTACGCAAATGTTTTAATATAATAGAGGCGCGCACCTAGAAGGGGCTCACAGGGCTTAAACCCCCTCAATCACTCAAAAAACACGTTTTACGGGACACACTTTTCTTGTAATTGAACGTGTGTCCCCTTAATTTGATTTATAACCCCCCCCTCAAAAAAGAAATTTGGCTTCTCTGCCTCCACCCCCAAGAAAAAATTTAGGTGCGCGCCCGCCTGATCGTTAAAGAATATTTATCTCTCTATTTAATTTGCGTTATTTGTGACTTCCAAATACATAAATGTGTAAAAACCAATTTCCATTCGAATTTTGTTATCACTTTCAATATCCTAATTAATATTTTAAAATATGACATATTGAACAGATAATTAATGTGACAAATAAATTTAAAATATCAGTTTGATAAATGTTGTGTTTGACTTTAATTTGTCAACAGCTAAACAAATTAACACTTTCGTTAACAGTTTAAAAATACATTATACCTAAACCATTCTTTTTTAATTTGTCGCGATACCTGATGGAAAAGGAAAAGCAATGGAGTAATATTGTGCATCATTTAATACAAATTTTAAAATCAGACCAGAAGGCGTGGCCCGAGCTGTTGTTTTAAGGGAAAATGTACGAAGTGTTATATTGCGGTTACCTTAAATTTGTCACGAAGTCAAGTGAATGACGCTGGTAAGTGATATCATTGATACCGTAAAATGTTGCATATAATAGCATCCCTGTATAATACGCATAGGGCCACCGAGAGGACTTCTGGGCTCCAGGGAGAAACAGTCTTTGCGGGCCCCGGGTAATGATCAATTCTATATCAGGGAATTTTTATTATAATACAGGTGAAAATACAACTGATGATCTTAAAAAAAAAGATCCTCGCTTCCAAAATACAAGTGAGTGACAGCCACCCGCCCCTGACTTTTTTTTTATTAATACTTTTTATTTGAACTAGATCTACATACATAATGTAACACATAGTTTTGATAATACAGTGTTTGTCAGGGTTTGTCACGTTGTGGGGTCGGTTCGAAGAACTCCCCTGTGACTTCATTTTATGTTTGTTGATTCACTACTAATGTTTAATTGTATTGTTCGCTATCCGAACTATCACTGTCACTGTCTATTATAGTGTCTTGCGGTAATTTTCTCTTTAATCTTCTGTGGTTTTTTCGCTTGCCCAGTTCATAGTGGGTGGCACCGTAGCACTGTCCAATTCTGTGGAAAAATGTTGTTGACAACTTTTTCATGAATTCTTGTACTGTCATTATACCCAGTTCCTCGTGTAAATGGCTGTTCCTGATAAACCACGGGCTTTTGGTGGCGATCCGTAATACTTTCGATTGAAAAGCTTGCAATTTTTTAATTTGTGTTCGGTGTGCAGCACCCCATACCATGCACGCGTAGGTCAAGGTAGGTCTCAGTATACCTTTATATATTAAGAGGGAACATTTTCTTTTTAGGGTTGATTTCCTGTTTACTAATGGATAGAACATCGCTAATTTAGTTTGGGCTACGCGTAGTTTTTTCGTAATGTGGTGTCTCCATGTTAGTCTATTATCGAGATGCACCCCTAAATATCTTATTGCTTGGTTAGGCGGGTTCCATGGAATAATGTTGTTCCCCTGACTTTTGCGATGCCAGGCCGTTCCTACGGCTCTGCCCATGACTCCGGGGCCCCAAATACCCGGGGGGCTCTCTCGACGCCCCTGGTAACAATATATTTGTCCAAGAACGATATGCTGACTGTAATATAATTAGGTTAGAAGGCTAGTGATATCAACATTCCTAATAGAATATGTTTTGCTTGTCTAAGCAACGCTGTTTCGTCTAACAACTTTTAGTTTTGTCTACAACAAAATATTATTACGAAGCAAAACAAACCAACAGGTTACGTAGAAACGTAAAGCCGCGTATACACCACATATACAGACCAACGAACATGAATTAACACATAATTGTGGACGTATTAACGAACAGGAAGAAACACGCAACCTGAAAAATGAACGAAATATCAATTGCTTGCCGGTTCTATCGAGCATTCATCTTTATTTGGGATAGTCAAGGCTGGAGGAATGCACTCCGCCAAGGGGGCGCCAAGATTAAAGAGAGGACCTTTTTTTTAGGTCTTCTCTTGAAATTTAGAAGTGAGGACCTTTTTTTTAGGTCTTCAGTTGAAATTTAGAAGTGAGGACCTTTTTTTTAGGTCTTGAAATTTTGCCCTGTCTGGGGGCGCTCCATTAAATCTTGCCTACGGGTGCCAAAGACCCTCGCGCCGGCCCTGGGAATAGTATTAGTACTTGGTTGGTAACAATGGAAGTGGACACTGGACTGGTGGAACAAAGATGCTCAATTTTTGTTCGTCTCTATTCGCTCTTCCGTGATTGCAATAGTTGAAGTTGGTATTTCTTTCTTCGTTAGGTGTGTATGAGGCTTAACATGATTTTTTTCCAGACATAAGCACGGTTGAATTCTTTTGATAAGGAAATAAAAACACAATGCTCATATAAAATAACAAGTTACGTCAGCGTTCTCCAACTATAGACACGTATTTTTTGGCCCGTGAATAAATACAAGTTTGTACTAGAAATTTTAAATAAATATGTTCCATCCTATAAAAATTGTTTCTCCACGACCACTATAGAATTTACCAATTCTAAAACCAATTTTGACTACAGAAAGTTAATATTCTAACACAAGAGTTGGAATGTTATTTTAAAGCACTTATCTTCTTATGCATTTTGCGTGTATTTCATTCAATCACTTGTTATGGAATAACTATTCCATGCTTGCTGTCTATTGTTTTTGTAGGGTTACATTAAGATATATACAACGTTTACATTAAATAAATGCAACATAGCTTCCTAACCTAAAATAGTGGCCGATGTGCGGCAAATTAATTTAAAATTACATAAATAATAAATAAAATAAATTAGTTTAATTAATTGATTAATTTGTTATGTAATATAAATTATTTGTTAAGATAAAATGTTTGTTAAAATAATTATTTGTTAATTTTTTTTCTTTCTGGTGGTCATGCAGAAAGCAAGGTCTGTATGAGAGGTTGGAATGAGAAAATTCGATGCTCGTGGTTCCTCACGCTCGCCTGCGGCTCGCAATGTTCCACTCACATCGAATTTTCTCATTCCAACCTTGTTACAGAATATACTATTATGTCACCCTATATCAGTGTTTCTCAACAGGTGCTCCGCAGAAAAATTTTAGTGGTCCGCGAAACTTTTTGTATGAGTTTTTTGCAGTTTTTTTGTTATTTTTATGTACATTTTTTTATATAAATAATTTATATTTTGTTTATTTTCTGTAAACTTTATGTGATTTTCTACAAATAAAATAAGTGTATTTAGTAGCACATTAAATATATTTGTTTTCTTGCAAAAAATGAACCAACAATTATTATTAGTGGTCGTGTTAAAAAATTATATATTTTATTGGTCCGCGGTGCGTTTTTGATTGAGAAACACTGCCCTAGATTACTTTAATTGTTACGCACTCTTCAAGTTACTCATTCTATTTTCTTGTATATATCTAGTAGTTCGGTCTACAAACTAAAATACCACCTATTACAATCGTACAACAAGGATTATAGGATCGGTTCGCTGATGTAGACCCAGTTTTAAGAAAATTGGATAGCACTGCATTGTTATTATTTATTGTTATATTTGATATTCAAACTAATGAAGCTTTCAATTTTAGTTTCTAATTTATGTTAATGATACAATTTACCTAAAGTACCAATTTTTGTACATCTAAACCAAAAACAGAAACAAGACTTCATGTTTATTCAATTCTTTTATTTGTATGTTTAGAGTTTTTCCATTTATTTTTCACGTCGTCTGAAAAGCGACCAATTCTTTAAATTAAGTTGCCCTGAAGGCAGTGGAGAGAAACCACTGTTGATGATTCTGTGCAACCTCTCACGCCCCCCCCCCTTCCCGGCCGGCACCGGCCTTCGAAAGTCTATTGCGCATTAGCAGATTGCTTTTGGTCAAAGGACTCTTTTTATTTAGTTACTTTAAGATGTATGGGTAAAGAGTACCGGGGTTATTAAATATTTAGCTAAGTTACGTGATTTTATGGTAGCTTTAATTAATATTTAACGGTCTGTTGGGTTTTTGCGATTTAGAACTGATCTTTTTTTTTGTAACATGTGTGTTAGGGTGGGAAAAATATAGTAAATAGATATGCTGGCATACACGATTCTCATTTATAATACAAATTTTCGAATATATTAGTTTAAAAAAATTTTCATTGTATTTTATATTAATTATTTTTCATAACATCTCACTCTTTCCTTTTGAGATTAAGATTTTGGCTGCCAGGCATGAAACATGAAATAATCACTGAGCTCGTTACAACTTTAGAAAACAAAAATCCAGTTTAGTTTCGCTTAAACATAATAAACAGAAAAAATAAATAGTAGGTTCCCAACGCCTAGATAGACGTATAAGGGGCAGAGAGGTATGTTCTAGACCACCGGTCATAGAAATGAAAGCTAGGTGCTCTGTGTGACGTTTCGACCAGCCTTATTATCCCTGAATGAACAGTTACTCATTTGTAAGTATTAAATACTTCAGGCTGAGTCGACCCCAGAGCTGACTTCAAAATTTCGGGGATTTATCATCTTTCTATTGGAAATGGTGTTCATTTTCCCAAGTATGTTCGGCCAGTTTGGAACTGTAAATTTCGCCCTGCTGAACTTTTTTCTTTTGCTCGTTGATCGTCACATGCAAAGGTCTGCAAGTCTCGCCAAAGTATTGTTTCCCGCATTGGCAAGGAATAGAGTAGACACAGTTTTTATTTAGGACAGATTTGGGTTTTGTACATGATGAAATGGCAAGGGGGTTCTACCAATCACGGTCTACAGAAAACCAACACACACAGGTCTATATCTTAATTTCAACTCATTCCATCATAATAGCACTATGAGGGCTGTTGCGCTGAGTGTAGTTAATAAAGCTAAAGTAATTTGTTCCTCTAATAAAATAAAATAAAATATATAAAATAAAATAAAATAAAATAAATCAAAAATGGGCGAGAGAACTGGAAGCAAGAAGGAAGAAGATCGGAGAGGGATACCAGAAGGAGAACAGGAAGAAGGAGAGGGACATTGGAGCAAGAAGATAGAAAAGAGAAAAAACATTGTTAATTGTATTGGATTGTTATGTATTTATTGTTGGATTTATTGTTTTATTTTTTGTAATGGTTAATACCATGAACGCCGCAAGGCCTAGGGAATAAAGAATATATATAATTTGTTGCTCTATGAGGCTGTTAAAAGTTGCATTGAACATCCGTTGCACCTTATAGCATAATGGCTACAGTCATAAAATTATTACTGATGCTATCAATCATAAGAAAAATGACGCACCTAGAACTGACGAAGTGAGATATGTCTCTATGACCTACTATTAAGGAGTATATGGAAATTTGGTAAGATACTTATTAAAGAATCATAATATTTAAGTAGCCTTCAAATCGAGTTCAAATTTAAGATCTATTCTATCATGTACGATATCCAAATCTGTCCTAAACAAAAACTGTGTTTATTCCCTGCCAGTGCGGGAAACAATACATTGGCGAGACTTGCAGACCTTTGCATGTGAAGTAAAACGAGCATAAGAAATAAGTTCAGCAGGGCGAAATTTACAGTTCCAAACTGGCTCAACATGCTTGGGAAAATGAACATTTCCAATTGAAATATGCTAAACCCTTAATGTATGAAGAAAACAAGTTTAAAAGAAAATTGAAATACTCTACTTTGATCGAAAACTCTAGAGATGCTGTCAGCCAAGCCAGCATAGAATTTCCTGAACTCTGGCTGTCTATTATTCAAAACAACCTTTATCCTCAGGTCAGCAATCCGGTAACAAACAACTCATTACCACACAATGATGTGACAGACAACCTTAATCCGGTCCATACCTACAGCTGACCCCAACCATCCAACCAATAGCAACACACCTGTAACCTGGTCCCACTCTTATAATACCCGGTATAAAAACTCGAAGTAAATTGAAATGTTTATCACTCTCGTAATCGCTGAAGAGGGAAACAGATTGTTGAGCAGTTTCCGAAACGTCCGAAACTATTTTATATACCTCATGAAATATTATATTTTTGATACTAATACTCATTATATAGTACTATCAGCAATGACAAACAACCAAAATAACGGTGTCCGTAGCTATGTTAAAGTGAGCCAATATATTCAGAACAACCCTATTAATGTCACTTGATTATAAAAATCGCTAATTAGCCAAATTTAAAAGTGTTGAATTTATTATTCTTATTTGGTAGAGACCTTCAGAAATTTGTTGCTTTTACATCTCTTACAATTTATTTTCATACACAGTAATCCAATTCCTTTTATGACTCTTCATAATAAACTTTACTCTTCATAAAAAGTTGCAAAGATTCTTAAATATTATTTATAATCTTCCGCGTGTTTGTGGTTTAAAAAAAATCTTCGCTGACAAATTTCTAAATAAATCAGTACTGACTTATGAATTGACTAAACAATATGTTTGACATTTCGTATGTCAATTTTCTTGGCATTTACAAAGAGAGGGACTGTCGACAATTTGAAAATCGTGTTAAGTTTTCAAATATGAATAATGGACTATGGCTGAAAGATCGTGAAATTTTTAAACCTAATTATTAGATGTCACTCGATGCTTGTTTGAACAAGCGCCAAAATGTTTTTTAGTTTTGACATGTGTGAAATTTTGCATTTTATGTGTAGTTTGTTGAAATATATTATGTGGGATGGTGTTTTTATTTTGATTTTTATACGGAACTTTTGAAATGTACAGTTGTAATAAAATTATAATATAGTTCTTTGAACCTACATTTTTAAAATATTTTTAACACAGTTGTTGAATTTACTAAATTAAACGATTACAAAATTAGATACCTAAAAATTAATAGGCGTTTCTCCTGGTGAGCCGACAGGCCGTAACAAAATAGTTTTTGAGTATTTTATACTACAGTAATACCCCGTTACTCGACTGCCTCTTAGCTCGACGATTTCGCCACTCCACGTAAATATCGAAAGAGAGTCGACGGAGCATCGCTATCCGACGCGTGATCGAGTACCGATCACATGATACATATTTTGGTAAACAAAGCAAAATGAACGCATGGCCAGCAGTTCGCGCCTATATATCTTGACGACAACAACTCAGATTTAGTGCAGCTATGAACTTTTTGTTTTTTGCTAAAATAAGTGATTTATATTTATAATTATGGGTCCAAAAGATAGAAATGCAAGCATAGCTAAAAGGAAAACATATACATATGTGTATTTTCTTATATGTATATGTATATATGTACATATGATTCCCTTTATTTCTTATGGAGAAATTCGACTCGCCACTTGACGTAATCGCTACTCGACGCTTTTTCAGAACGAATTAACGTCGAGTGGCGGGGTATTACTGGACAAGTATATTCTTGTAATATAGAATATAAGAGAGTAATAAATTTTCTGAGATGTTTCTTATAAATTATTTTATTTTATCTTTATCTTATACACTCATTGCCGTTATTGTCTTCTCTTTCTCTATTTCTGTCTCTGTATATTCGTCTGTCCATCTCTGTTGCTCTAAATAATAATCCCTCATTACTCAAACTAATTACTGTCCGTCCGCACGCGTATTTAATTCATTAGGTTTTAACTGCTAATAAATTCACATACAAATAGCGTGCAACTTTGATGGAACAACACAACTGTGTTGGTCGCTCTAGAAATACATTGCAGTTTGTGCTGTGTACCTAATCCTTGCGGACATGCAGCCTCTCATTGTTTATTTATTTGTGGACGCATGCTTTAATTTCTTTATGTACTAAGAAATAGATAACTACATTATAAGGCTGCTATGAAACAGCTATGATACATCAGTGTACACCGTCTTTCCGTTTCTAAATGAACCAACGTATACCGAATCGGCATAAAATGAATCCATTTATTTTAGAAGTAGAAGACGATCCTTTTTTCCAATTATCTGAACGTTCTCATTTAGTTTTGCTTCCCATTATCTATATTATTAAAGAAAGTTTATATCGTGTATGTTCAAGAAAAATAATCTCAAAATATATTTAAAAGGTATAAAGAGTTTTTGTCAATTTTATTTTAAACTCTTATTACCTTGTAAATGTTAAAAACCAACTAAAAACAATTTTTTGTCATTGTTTTTATTAAAATATGATAAAATATTTTCAGTTGAAAACCCCATTGGTGTCATCATTTCTATTTAATAAAATTTAAAATGCCTTCAAAATAAATAAACAAATTGATTTAACGATTGGACAGAACGATATTTGACGCTTGAATTTAATGGTACATTTATTATTTTAACTATTAGGCTTATTATGGCTGTGATTCGCCATAATAGATTTTTTATTTATTCTGTTAATAACAACATGTAAACAAGCTTGCAAAAACATTATGATGTGTTTCAAATATGACTGTTAAAATAATCGGTGTAACTCAGTAATGGTTAATTAATTTACTCCACAATCAAAACATGTGCTTGTATATACAATATATTAAATACAAATATTGTACTGATATATTGCCTGTATATTAAAATCTTGAATAACCTATCAGCGGTTCTCAACCTGTGCTCCGCGTGCACTTCTCAAGGGCTCCGCAGCCGTTCCAGGAAATAAAATAAATAAAAATTGAATAAAATCAAAAGTATTAGAAATAAAAAACAGAATCAAAATAATAAAACTGGAAATGACATTCTGAAACAAAATTGGCCAAGTTGTATGAATGTCCAAGTGATTTCTGACTCTAGCCGGTTTATGACTCTATGACTAGCTGGAATGTGATCGGCGAGATGCATTTTTGTTTGACTAATCTACGTGTATTTTGATTATTTGCTTCATTTTATAAAAATCTGTCTATCTATCAATATGTGAGCTGTGAAAGAGAAAAGAGAGTTTATATTAACTAAAAAATCTGCCCCCTCCCCCGTAACATTACTTCTAAACACTATTAATTTGTAAGACATAGGGTAGGCCTAGGGGCTCCGTCATAGAAATTGATTCTAAAAAGGGCTCCGCAAGTAAAAAAGTTGGGAACCACTGGTCTAAAAAAAATTGGGGCTTTAATCGTTTAAAACGTTTTGAGATAATGACAATTTTTTGAATGGCATAATTTACATTTCTGAAAATTGTAAAATAAAAAAAATCACAACTCAAAAATGGTTAGAGATAGCGACCAGCGGTTGAAATTTTTGGATTCTTTGTAGTTTATTTAGTCTAGAAAAAAATTGGGGCTTTAAACGTTTAATGCGTTTTGAGATTGGGACAATTTTTTTTATGGCATAATTTACATAATTTGTGAATTAAAAAAAATCACATCTCAAAAACGGTTAGAGAAAACAACCTGACGCTTGAATTTTTGGATTCCTTGTAGTTTATTAGGTCTAGAAAAAATTTGAGGCCTTACTCGTTTTGCGTATTTTAAAATTATGACAAATTTTAATATGGAGTGATTTATAGAAATATTCATCTTTGCATGGATATATCTCAAAAACGAAATGCAATAAAGACCTGCGGTTGAAATTTTTAAAATCTTGAGGTCCTAATTTACTTGTAACCAGATTTTTAAACAAAAAATTTTTTTGAAGTTTTTTCATTGTTTTTTAATTTTTTTGAAATTTTTGAAAATTGTTAACTAAAAAATGGTTAGGGATATAAATATGCGGCTTGAAATTTTAAAATTCTACTACACTGTTTAGTCTAAGAAAAAAATTGGGTTTAAATAAACATATTATTAAGTTTTGTAGGGGCAGAAATCCAAAATCCTTGAAAATGGCAAAAAATCGAAAAAATCGTAAGGGGTACACCTTAAAAAAATCGTGATTTTGAAGTAAAAATTTTTTGTCTCCAATTTTATTGAAAATTGGTACAAATATGCATTTTTGGTCAGAGATCAAGATAATTTGGTCCATTTTGAAGTTTGGGCAAAAGTTTTGGAATTATAGGCAAAAAACTGACCTAAATCAGCTCTAACTCAAAAACTGGGAAAGCATGAATTTTTTAAATATTTTTTTCATAATCCTCACCCCGAAATTAGCCTAAAAATATATTTTGGCTAAAATCGGAGTCAAAAAAATTTTGACCAAAATTTTCAAAATTTCGGAAGAAATTTTTTTTTGATTTTTGTTCGAAAATTGTTATACTTATATATTTTTAGCCTTAGATCACAAATATATGGTCAGTTTTAAGTAACGGTGTAAAATTTTGACATTTTCGGCAAAAAAGTAAAAAAAAAGACAGTCCACAAAAAGGCTCAGAACCGATGAAATGTTAGCCTGCCCCTTTTTTTAATCTATAAACTAATACTTACTTCTTATCTATCATCTATATCGGTGTTTCTCAACAGGTGGACCGCAGAAAAATTTTAGTGGTCCGCGAAAGTTTTTGTATATGTTTTTTGCAGTTATTTTCTTATTTTTATGTACGTTTTTTTATGCAAATAATTTATATTTTGTTTATTTCCTGTAAACTTTCTGTGATTTTCTACCAATAAAATAAATATATTTAGTAGCACATTAAATATATCTGTTTTCTTGCAAAAAATGAACCAACAATTATTATAAGTGGTCCACGTTAAAAAATTATGTATTTTACTGGTCCGCGGTGCGTTTTTGGTTGAGAAACACTGATCTATAATATAGTTTACTAAATTAGATAATTTTTATATTTGTATTCAGAGAATCAACAACGATTAATACTCACTCTTATTATAGTAATCTCATGCTTAAAGAACAACAAATATCTTGACAGTTAAATTTAAAATGAATACTGGAGAATGACGTCAAAAAGATTTCTATAAAATGTATTTAAACCCGTTCACTTGAAACAACAACTTAAAATTATGAAAAGTACCCAGTCTGAAACGTAATCTAGAAATACACCTCGAAGTAATAAAGTTTGAAAAGCCTTGATAGCTTTGAAAATGTATTAAATTAAATTTACATTATTTATTAGTATTGAGAATGAAATATTCAGATATCTCAAGTCGTCTATTAATAAATGCTTATTTCAAACGTTCACACATTTCTGATTCATTTTAAAAGGCGCATTAAAATGTTGTGCAGGTCGCCAAAAACAACAGCGGAAATGGATTTTAATGCACATGTAAAGTTTCAGCGTTCAGCATCGGACTATTGTTAACCACTGCCTTTCAGAAGGATACGTGGAAACAGACAATGAAGAAGAACACATGACCGTCTCAACATGGGCATGGGCACAACTCAGGACTTTACACAAAAATTAATAAAGAACATGCGATGCAAACATGTAGAAACTTTCGTTAGTTTTAGAATTCGAAGATCTACCTCTCATCATCTCCTGACAACTTTAAAACAATTTAACACCCTAAAACACGCTCTTCGTCTCTGAGCATCGTCTCCAAAGGCTGATGAAGCGTCCAGTATTCACTAATAACATCCAAATTCCGAATAAAGGATTCCACACACCAAAGCGGCCGCGGTGGCAGCCACGGTAGCGATACGACTAGCGATCAGGTCTCCTCACACTAACGCGGTGGGAGTGGCGGTAGCGGTAGCGATCAGTTAGTGAATCACGGTATATAGTTGTATGATAATATTGATTGTGAGAATACAATAGAATAATTAATTGTATGTAGAGGAAAAATAATAATCTACTTACAGTCTGTTTCAAACGGTTAGGCGGAACTAAATGGGAATTTCGTTCTTTTAGGTTGGAAAAGGGACCTTACTTGGGATATTTGTATTAAGAATGACACAAAAATTCAAAATATAAAGAAAATGACATTTTAAAATGATATTAACCTTAACCAAAAAATGTTTGTTGCAAGTATGATTTACAAAGCTTAAACAAAACGGCTCAAAAGCATGATTTAAACGATGAAAGTAACTAGATTGCCAAATCTAGTTCCGCCTAACCGTTTGGAACAGACTTTACTATCAATTTCCAAAACTTTTCCTATTTCGTTCCACACTTTATTTGTTTTCCTAATATTCTTGTAATCATGATGTGCTAAGTCATACAAAATTAAATGATCCTTTACTGATCTATGATTTTTTCTGTTAAATTATCTATTTTCGACATTATTTTCTTAAATATATTCACTCTGTGGTATATAAACAATGAATATCGCGCGGCCTAACGCAACTTGTCGAGTTCGGCCGCCAGTGTTTGGTGATCGGTAGACTGAACGCTGCATTCGGTGGCGTTCTCAGATAGCGGAACGCTTGTATGTGCGTGGTCTCATTGTATTGTATAGGTTGCGTTAGGCCGCTGCCGTATCGCTACCGTGGCCGCCACCGCGGCCGCTTTGGTGTGTGGAATCCTTAACTCCAACCTTACAGGACCGTACGCGTAACAAAATTGTACTAAATTAAACGTTGTTAGTTTTGGTGCGTTGCGTCCCCGTTGAATTCTCCGTCAATGAGAATGTGAAATAAGGTCGGAAAAGTAACAAACCGACATTAAAGACTGTAACAAGTGACAAATGTCACTACAACGTAGAATCTCTGAAAACTATTTTAGAAACTGTTTTGACATTCATTATACTGTAAATTCTCGACTGGATGAATGCCTGAGTTTACATTTAACGTAACTAGTACACATATACATTTCTTGAACCATTTTATTTGTTACATACGTTACAATTTGATAAATGAAACTTTTGGATCTTTTCATTCGTCGAATGTTACTCATTTCTGCTATTACTAATTATATTGCAAAATTTATCATGCTTTATGCACTTTCAACAGAATATCTCAAAATTTAAACGGAATTAAAAATGAATCATTAAACAATCTTATATTTATTATTAATAATTATAAGATTGAACTAGTTGATTGAATTATAAGTTAATGAACAGTTTTAGAATGGATCTACAAGGATAGGGTTGTAATATGTCTCGGTTAATAAGAATTGTCCTGATTTGTCCAGCAAAATGAAGTCAGGACGTCCGGCAGTTTTCATCTTTAGTACTATTTTAGTTGATCTATAGCAGGGGCGCTCAAACAGTCGATCGCGTACATATTTATAAAAACTATTTTAAATATTTTTTTACAGTTATTGTAATTTAATAGTTATTAATTTAGTAACGAACATTAAATGTTAAACTATCTGATAGAATAATAGATGATAATTTAAGATTTAACATTTAATAGATATTATTTGGAATGAGGTAGATCTCATTCCAGTCTTGAAAATGATGTCAGATATACATCTCAAAGCCAGAGCAACAGATAACAAGTTTTGGGCTTGTTTATCTGAAGAAAAATATCCATGTTTGAAACAAATAGCCCTTCAGTTAACAGCATTATTTGGGTCAACTTATTTGTGCGAGTCTGCGTTTTCCGAAATGAAAATAAGTAAATCTAAATATCGTAATCGGCTCAGTGACGAACATCTTAATTCATGCTTGCGTTTGGCACTTTGTAATTATGTGCCGTTTTATGAAAAGTATGCAGATGACATGCAATGCCATTCATCAACATCAAAATAACATTAGTTGTTGTATCTTTGCAATTAATAAATATAACTATTTATGAACTTTGTATTTTATTTTTACCTAGTCGATCGCTTGCCGCCTAATGCTTTTATGGTCGATCGCCGATGGTTTAAGTCTGAACGCCCCTGATCTATAGTGACCAAACTGAGTGAAATAAAGCAGAAATTAAAGAATGCAAATGGAACTGAATTATGTGAACCAAACATTGCAAGGAAAACATTGGTTTGGAATGCGCTGGGCAAAAGAAGAGTTAAGATCAATACAAATATGGTTAATCACACGGAAAGAAGGGAATGAATACAGATAAAGCTAAAGACAATTAAAAGCATTAACAATTAACCATACCAAATGACGGCATTTCGTTGAAGACTTTGCTCCACCGAATAAGTTACAGTTATCGAATATAATAAAACATAATACCAATTTACATTTATACATTGTTAATAGATTCGTACTTAAAAGTAACTAAAACTATAAAAAAGCCTCATTAATTTTACATATAATAATGTGTGCATAGTACCGAAATACAAAGATCAGTCCTTGAACTTTTTGAACAAACTTTATATCCCCTACTAGCATACTTTATAATTAACCATTGGTTTAATACTACTGAAGTACATTTTATGAATCGGTTTTGCCAAATTTTGTACACGAAAATCAATGGTATACTGCCAAATGCATGTAATAAATGTAATTTTAAATTGTGCTAAATTCAATATCTTGATCCAAACAGCGGGATTAGAACATTAAATCTTACAGACCATAATTTATTGAAAATGTATACAAAGTAGAAAATGACCAAGTAGTACACAATTACAACAGACATGCAACACAATAGTATTGTGTTGGATCCAAAACTCTAATTTTAGTTGACAGCAAATTATCAACCCACTAAATCAAAAAACATTTGATTTAATCACAGAAAAGATTCTTTATAAACATATTCATCTCACAGTTCAAATTGTATAAACTGATAATTTATTGTTAATATTTATTTATTTATTTTTATTAGAGCTTTAAGATTAAACAATAAAACAAGAACCTATATGCTGCTACCAGATTTTGAAAGACCTTAAAGATTTCAAAATCAACAACTTATTGCGCTGAAAAGCAGGATGGGAAGACTTATAGAAGGCCAATGTTAATCCAATGTTTTCATACTGAAGCAATAGGGATCATTCCTTGCTCAACTATCTCCGATTTAGCTGAATTTTTAGCTAGATGTAGATATTGATCTACAGCTAGAAATGAACTTGTAGTCGGTATATTCAATATCCAGGAATATAACCTTTTTTTTGAAGGTCTATCTCGCAACGCAATTGAACAGCCCCAGAATATTCAAAGCTTGACTGTCTATAACTCGACACCCAAGCAGATGTTGATCTGAAAACCTTTGAATACCTAACTTTATACTTTTGCAGTAAACTAGAAAAAATGCGGAATATCCAAAAAATATTTCATTCTGCAGGATAAAATTCATCCCTTATCCTAGTGGTTCCGGCGCCCTTAATGTATCAGATTTTTTCCGCGGTGCCCCAAGTAAAAACTGGTCTAACTAACGTAGTTGGATGAATATTGAAATATTTTCGCGGCGCCTCTGCAAACCATCTGCGCACAGTTTGGGAATCGCTGCTTATCCAGTGGACAAAAAAGCCTAAATGTGTACCTGTTTATACAAGGATAACAAGACTCCTCTTAATATCTTCTTTCTCTGCCATTATGCGCCACCTAAACGTTGGGAACCTCTAGTTAAATATTTTATTAAAAAATATTTTTCTTACTCCTAGTTCTGAACAGCAAATTTTATTCAAATATTTCTGGAGGTGATATATTTTAATTTTCGTACAGAATTGTCATATAATATTATAAATCACTCACCACCTAACATTTTATTTTGTGAATTTATCATTCTTAATTCAGACTTCTAATTAGTCTGTTCAGACATATTACAAAATTCCGTTCCAAAAAAACAAAAACATTTTCTAAAATTATCATCTAGCAATTTTGTGCGGGTGAAATTTAATAATTTCTTTGATGATAAGACGAAGTTAGCGTTGATTCAGTGCGTTCACTCTGTATAAAACATTGAGAGATTTACTGATTTGGCAGCAGTCCATATTTGCCTTACTGTTATGTGTATCTAACTTAGTTTTTATTAGAACACCGGAATTAGAATTGTGTCAAATTATTCACATGAAATGATTTGTTGAATTGAAGTTGGATCTCGATATTTCAACGAGAACATTTCGTTATTTTAAAAGCAACATAACTGACTACTAGTTGTCAGTCTTATAAAAAATACATGATTTATGGTCAACAATCTGAGCGCGTGCTTGATTGACGTTGCTGCTTCTTGCAAAAATATGTTTATAGCAGAGCAGTTAATATAATCTACAAATAATGCGAACTTGGCCATTGTCGGGTTGGTTTTTGCCCACACTCGCACAATTTTGTTAGGACTCTACAAATATATATGTTCCTTGGGAAGCCACACAGCGCTGGAGACGGTTCTTCCAATCCTGATAGCAGTGCTGGAACTCAGATATTGGAATAGATTTCAGTTATTCGGTTACGGACGTTTGAATGTTTTCATGTGTCCCAAAATCACATCCCTTGAGGTGATTTTTTAATCTTGGCAAGAGGAAAAAGTCACACTCAAGTCAGGCGAATAAGGAGGTTGAGGAGCCACATGAATGTTTTTAATAGCCAAAAACTCGTTTATTGAAATTGCTGTGTAAGATTTTTCTCATCCCCAATTCATTGGTCAAAATCTGATGAATGGTGTAGTGTCAAATTCAACTCTTCCCCGATTATTCTGACTGTCAACCGATGACCGGAACGCACAAGATCCCGGAATATGTCGACATTTTCATCGGTTCTTGAAGATGAAGGCCTTCCGCTGCGTGATTCATCTTCAATCAACTATCTTCCTTCTGAAAATACCTTAAACCACAAAAAACCTGGGTCCTTGACAAAACACTGTCTCCGTAAGCCTGCTGAAGTTTTGCAAAAGTGCCCAAGTCTGAAGCAAAACTTGATGGCACACCGTTGCTCGAAATAAATGTTTTGAACGCACCAGAAAAAACTGTTTCACGAAAAAAATCGCTATGGACAACAAAAATTTTGAAAAAAAAAAAAAAATGAATCGCATAAAACCGGAACGAACAGAATGATACACTGTGTATTCAACAAGTTCAAAATTTAAATTTTTTAACCAGAAAAACAGATTCGCAGCGATTAAGAAAACCGTTAACCAACACTGAACAGTATTTTACGACAATTCGAACCATATCCACAAAATACGAGGGATGTTTCCTAAATTCTGGGAATTGTCCTATAATTAAATTACGCAGAATTTATAGGCAATGCTATTGGTGCCAGACAAGTTTTGACATGTTTATGCAACTATCTAGTGCAATATTGTTCAGTCTGATTTAGGTGTTCGACTGATATAGACGCGTTTTCATAGCATTGTTTTTGTAACCATGGAAGACGCAGCAAAATCTCAAAGAGCAATAATTGTCTTTTTGTGGAAAGGTGTGAAAACATCAGAAATTATTCAGCGTCTGCAAGGAGTATTTGGTGAGTCTGCAGAATCCAAAAGTACTGTATATCGGTGGATCGATCGTAGAACATCACTAGGAGACGATCCACGCAGTGGGCGCCCAAGCACGTCGGTAAATGAAAGAAACATTACTGCCGTCGAAGACCTACTGAAAGATGACAGGCGAATGACTATTCGTCAAATTAGTGTGCGCCTAGGGATAGGTACACGACAAGTTCATGACATCTTGCATGATTGTTTGTTAACAAGGTTTCGCCGCGCTGGGTGCCAAGACTGTTGGAATAGGTGGATTGAGAAGACACCGAAAAAGTTCTTTGAGGACGGCTTAAAAAAATTATCGTTGGGATAAATGTATTCAGTTAAATGGAGATTATGTTGAAAAACTACATTGTAATATTGACGAAAATTAACAAAATAATAAAAATTATAGCTAAATTCCCAGAACTTTGGAAACATCCCTCGTACATTGACAGAATATTAAAGATCCACCAGGCACGTTCACAAACTCTGAAGCCGATTACATAATTCGGACCTAAAAATTCAAATCTATTCACCACAAATGCGATATTCATGAGTGTTGTGAACATAACATTGCCAAGATTAACCTTGGAGGTGCGCGTCATAGGAACAGCGTTATCGCGCATTTCGAGACAATAGCATCATCTTGCAGCAGTAGACACAACTGCAAACAGCGAATGTGTGCTACTAGTCTTATCATTTGTGAGAAAAATATACATAAGATTTTGCATTTAGATTATATGTATGAGAATATTATGTAAAATATTAATATGGTAATTCGTGTTGATAAAGAATGAATATTTATTACTATTTTAATATAAGAAGTTTAGATAACACATAATACTCTCATAGGGGGTATAGCTGCCAGGGACAATTTAAATGTGAAAAGCATTAAATTAATTCAGGTAGAAAAGACCTGTCCTTTTATAGATTAGAAATATAGTACAGATCCTCAATTTTTAGGGTTTTGTAGGTATGACCAAAAAACCCTTATACCGTCATTTTGTCGTCTGTCTGTCTGTCTGTCTGTTCGGTAAAAATTGTAGCCAAACGGCTAAACCTAGAGAGTTGAAATTTGGCATGCTTATACAACTCTTTGACCCGCACATAGGAAAAATACTAAAACATCTAAAAAACATATCCCCCTAAAAATATAAACAAATATGTGCTCATCGAAAAAAAAAATATTTTTTAAAAATTCTGAGTAGGGTATCAAATGAAAGCCCTTGGTACGTGGATTAACGATCAAATTTTTATTTTTGCAAAATAAATTATTTTGACGCTATTTTTGCCAAAATTGTGCAAAATTTTTTTGTCCCACACCCTGTAGCCCAGATGGTTTAAACTAAAAATATGAAAAAATTCTAAGTCAGGAATTTTTGATCAGATTATGTTTTCGGAAAATAACGCATTTTTTGTGTTTTTTTTGTTGACGATGCATATAGCTTATACTCATATAACACGCTGAGTTGTTAAGCGTGTGGTGGTCTAGAGGCTCTGTTGCGCGCCAACTACACAGATTTGTTATACACCACACACAGGTTCGTTCCTGGCTTGTGGAGTCAATTATTTTTTTTGTTTTTTTTTAAATTTTTATTTTGTTTAAATTAATTTTTTTAAATTCTAGTTATATTTTAGCAAATTTTGAATTTAATTTTCAAGAGCGTAAATTTAATAACCAATTGAAATTATATTTTCATTCTATGTGTCATTTATACGAAACCAGAGGGGCGGAGCGTATGATTTAAGACAACCAATGAAAGCCATAGGCGCAATTTTCAAAATCTTAATGAACCTTGTTATATAAAAAAAATACTGCACTTATTTAGAAACCTAAATAATGGATATTAGGTATTCGAATTAAAATTAACAAAAAAATATTTTAACATAAAATTTGTTTTTAAAGCTCTGAGATTAACAGACGATAAATTATTTTAAAAAGATCGTTCATTTTGCCGTGGTTACTACAAAGCAAAATTTGTCCTACACACTCAGCATGCCGCCTTCATTTATTATATACCTGCAAAACCCTGCAATGTGTAAAAATTCACACTTCACATAAATTTTTTCTATATAGTGTTTTTAGAATAGGTATATATTGTTTACTATTAGAATATTTTCGTATATTTTTTACTATGTAGTAAAATACATATTTTATTGGCTACATAGCCAATTGTGCTATTTAATAAATATTATTATTATTATTATTATTAATCAATTCATATCACCGAACCATTATTTTTAGCTTTTCCTAGTTCTTACTTGGTTGAGGCAGGATTTAGTCACGTTAACAATTTATTAAGAAGAACTGGAAATCGATTAAATATTACAGAACGCGGTGATTTACGATTATTATTAATTTTACACCTAACTTAAAAAGTATTATGGAAAAGCATCAACCACAACCATCGCATTAAATTTAAAAAATTATATTGTAATTAGTTACATATTTCAGTAAAATTGAAAAATTGTTTAATAAAATATATTTATTTATATTTGTCATGTTAGTTACTGGATTGTCCTTACAACTTCAACTTGATACATGGTGCTACATATTTATGCATTATAATAAAAAAAAATTAGGGGGTCTAAGTAGAAAAAAGGTTGGGAATCCCTGCACACCATACCATTTGTATGACTAAAAATCACTGTACCAGTTGATAGTCAACTAACCAAGTAACTATGATGAAAGTATTTAAAGTTCGAATATTTAAAGTGCTTATTCAGGTCACAAATCGCTAAATAACATATGCGCATCATGACAAGTTGTCCAATTACATCACCATTCAAATATTCCCAATAATTATTAAGATCGTTTTGCACGGATTCAGCTTGCAAAATCAATTTAACAGTCCTGTACCATCGCGAAGAACGAGGACTACACGTACTGAACTTTCGTGCTGATACACTTAATTTTCGACATAAATAGCAGTGCCGCAACAAGGGTGGTGCGAGAGGTGCCGCCGCACCAGGCGCCGGACTAATAAGGGCGCCAAATTGCCATTCATTTTTTTTTTTTTTTAATATATATTAATAAACTATAATCAACACAAAATTGATTTCATAAAAGATTTTTTTTTTTTTTTATAAACTTGTTAGTTAAGGAAAGTAAATTCAAACTATATTATTTCGAATAGTACATAAAACTTGTGTATTGGATGAAAAGGCAGAGGAAGAAACGCACCTAGCAACATCCAAAGATATTTTGATAAAGAGTGTTACATGGTAATTGATACTATATTATCTCAAATCAATTGGAGATACGAATCATTTCGAGACGTTTGTTCTGATTTTACTTTCTTGACAGGATATTCTCTTGCAATAATGTCTACAGAAGAATTTTAAAAAAATGCTACAAATCTTGCTGCCAAATATTGTAAAGATTTAGATCCAATCGAATTTTCATTTGAAATCGAAAGTTTCAAATGACAGGCAAGATCATTAATTGATGACTGTACAACTGCCACTCCAATGCAATTATTAGAAGTGATCCACACTTACGATTCAAAAGATGTGTACCCTAATATTGGCATTGCGCTGCGCATATTTTTAACGCTCCCTGTAACTGTTGCTTCGAATGAACGCAATTTTAGTAAATTAAAGTTAATAAAAAATTATTTGCGTTCTACAATGGGCCAAGATAGATTGTCAAATTTAGCTTTAATATCAATAGAAAATACTATAGCGCAGTCATTAAATTATAAAGACTTAACTAACGAATTCTCACAGTTAAAAGGCAGAAAAGTTCAATTAATTTAATTTTCCATTTCGTTAAAGTGATTATATAATATATTATTAAAATACTAAAATATTTATTATTTGTTGTTTAAACATCCCATTTTTTTTTTTCTGTCATTAAATCTATATTTTCTTATTTAATATGATTTTCAGTTATGTAATATAATATTTCTTTAGCCCTTTTGTGTTTCATTTTAGGTGTTTTTCATTTTGTGTTTCATTGACCTAGAGTTTATATTTTGTCCCTTTTTATGTTAGTTGTTTATCATGATTTTTGAGTTTATTAACATAATTTGTTAATATTGCAATTTCAACCAAACCAAAGAAAAACGTTAAAACTAAACCAAAAAATAATACCAACGAATGTTTTTTATAAATTTATTGTTAAAAAATGACTTTATAACATATATTTTTGTATTTTGCTTTACTGGTAATAAGATAGTTCCTTTATTAGGAGTAAGTGTTCCTTTACTGGTGATTTTGTGATTTTTATGAATTAAGGTATGTTTTTTATTTCCTCTTCCATTAAAATAAAACAATAAGATTTTAAGGATTCTCGATAAAATATGGAAAGTAAATATCTTAAATAACATTTTGGTGAAGAAAACAACGTAAGTAAATGTCTTAAACGTTCCCTCACTGATGCAATCAGCCTACCACGAAATTTTAAAAATTGCGTATGTAATTAGAGAGGGGGCGCCAAATAATTTTAAGCACCAGGCGCCAATTTATGTTGTTGCGGCACTGATAAATAGTATCCGATAAACCAATAAACTAGAATATTTTCATTATATAATTCTCGAATATTATTAAATTACTTCAATTACTCATAAACATAGCTATTAGTATAATTACTTTTTTAGTTACGTTCATTAAATTTTTCTACAATATGCAAACAATACTACATGATTATAATTTGTAAAATAAGCTTGTTAAAACACGTCTATAATTTTCAACAGTCTACTTAACTACATAAATAAAAGATTAGCAACTATTTTGAAACATATCCGTACGTTTCGTATATCTATTATTGTTAATACGCGCTCTAGATCTTCTTTAAATTTTCACTATTTACAAATATACTTTCATTTTTCAAGTCTGTTTTGATTATATGAGATATAAAATTAATGTTTAGATTAATGTTACAACATTATTTTGAAATATTAAATAGGACCGTTATATTGAAATTATTACTCTATATCAGAGTTTCCCAAACTTTTTGAGCCACGGAGCACTTTTCACGAGAATAATTCGTCGCGGAGCACTATCTTTGCTTATACAGTGGCGTACGCAGAAAAAAATCGGAGGGGGGTTCATAACATCAGAATTTAAATGTATTGGGGATGCGAGCAATCTTGAAATGGGGTAATTATAATTTTAGTTCGTTTACTGTACGAGGGCATATTGAAAACTAATGCCTCCATGTCTAAAACTTTATTAGTAATTGATATATGGTTTACATATAAATGTGAAATAATAGTATAAACTGTCCTCTACGCACTGATATATTCACTTATCCACATAATCGTCATTGACAGTAATACATTTACGCCAACGTGGTACGAGTTTTTCAAGTCCGTCACGGAAAAAGTCTGAAGACTTCCCACGGCACCATTTCCGCACCTCTGCTATCACATGTGTATCCAAAGAGAAAAGCTTGGCCTTGAGATGTTCCTTAAGCTTTGGAAAGAGGAAAAAGCCACAAAGCGCAAGATATGGGCTATAAGATGGATGAGGTAACCACCTGCCTTTCACCACATGCAGACAGTGTTGTAATGTATCTAGGTATTTATATGTAGATACAGTAACTAGATACTGTACAAGTATCTAGTTACTGTATCTAGGTACATTTTAAAATATGTATCTGTATCTAGATATTTAAATCAGTATCTAAGTATCTGTATTTCAGGTACTTTTTTCTGATACTTTCCTATTTTGTCCTTTTCAAGGTCTTTTTACAAAATATGTCCTTACGATTTTTCAAGTTGGTAATACATTTAGCATCATTCAGATATTTGAATTTTAAGTTTAAATTAACCAATCATCGACCAGTAAACTCTTTCTTGCTTGGCGGGAGTAAAAACATGCTTCACTCTGAATCTAAACATGAGTGTGATATGACGTAGTTTTGCAATACATAAATAAAAGGATGTTTTCCAAAATTTAATTAATTATATATAGAACTTGTATTTTATCATAATTCTCAAACTTATAATTTATTTTTATCTATAAAATTTAGTAAAGTGTAATTGTATTTCCAGCTCTGAATAAATTTAAAAAAATAATAAATAAAAAAAATAAATAATTTTATTAACAACGGTTAAGTAAAACAACCATTAAGTAATTATCTAATCTAAGAATTAGAATTAATTTTATAAATGTGAATTAAATAAAGAAAAATATAATAAATAAAATTGTTGTTTTATTTTTGTCATCCTAAATACTCATTCAATAATCAGAGATATTTGCTGAAATTGGAATAAAAAAGTGATTTTTTTAAAGATTACATAGGTATATAGTTAGTTAATATTTCTGACACACAGCTTCAAAGGCTATTTGTGTTTATTTTAAGAGTAATAATAGTGCATAACTTATTTTTTATTGTGAACAAATATGTTCCTCTAGTTATATCTTTTTTTTTGTGGTGTTTTCATTTTTCCGAAAGTATCTTAAAAGTATCTTGAAGTATCTAGATACATTGTAAAAAAAATGTATCTGTATCTAGATACTTTTTAAAATTTGTATCTGTATCTGCATCTAGATACATTTTTCCTCGAGTATCTGTATCTGTATCTAGATATATTTTCAAATGTATCTATTACAACACTGCATGCAGACACTGGTCGGCCACTGCGTGCCCGATCATGGACATCCGTTACAGCAGGACTTGCGTCTTTCACAGTCCTTACCCACCTCCTAACAGAACTCACATCAACACACGCCTCACGGTAGACGGCACTTAACCTTCGATGGATATCAATGGGCGCTACACCTTCCGCAGTAAGAAATTCAATGACAGCTCGTTGTTTTAACCGCACATCCATGCCGGACGCCATGTTTAGAACGGTCATGCGCAAACGCGATGTTGCTGAGAATCTCCGCTAGGAGGACTTATGTACAGATACTTAAGGTACATGGCAAACCACTTTTGACACGGTCTGGCCCGTCATTATGGCCATGGAGACATTAGTTTTCAATATGCCCTCGTATTATATACCGCTCTTGTAATATATCATCCCTATAATAGAAACCTAAAACATTTTTCTTTCGAAAATAATGCTCTTATTTTTTACATAATTACTTCCTTTATAACTTTTAAAATTTTATCCGCTATTAAAATCGCTCGTTACTGTTTCAAAATTCTGAACATTTTAACACATTCCGCAATTGTGGAATATTTAACAAGACTTATTTATTTTGACAGCAATTAATTTAATATTTAATTCAGAGAACGATACAGGTTTATGTGAGACTAGGGAAAATTGTTTTGAACACTGTGACGTGACGTTTAATCGATTAGATATTTCGGTCAACAGAAAACATCAAAGTTAACAGGCAGACGAACGTTAATATTGCAAATGAAACATACGTCAGCTTCAATTATCCCGTCAAAATCGAGGGTAAAAATGTCTATTCGAATAACAAGAATTTTTGAATATTAAAAAATAATTAGAGCTACTAAAAACAGAGGAGCTGATAATGACAAATTGAAATATTTATCAATTCATTTCGTTCAAAGGGAATATTACTGTTTACATTTTGGATATAATGGGATGTTTGTTTGGCTTATCAGAAAAAACTGAAACTGCGCGAAAATTTAAATAGTTTTATTCTGTTTCACTAGTACAATATGTACTTATTTTTACCGACCGCCAACATATACCTATAAGGGAGGTATTGTGATCATACCGATTTTGACATTACGATATTTCAATAGATCTCCACGAATTGAGGCCCCTACATAACGTTTAGTCTATTTTTAGCATGATGTCTGTCTGTCTGTCTGTCTGTCTGTCCGTCCGTCCGTCCGTCCGTCTGTCTGTCAGTCTGTGTACACGTGCAGAGCAAATTTGGCTAAAAGGATTTTTATGAAACTTCATATTTAAGCTTTTGACATCAATGGCACGAGTTGATCAACTTTTGGTACAAATCAATGAACTAGAAATGGGAGTTTACTCGTGTCGATTTTAAGATTTTTGAGTATATTTAACAACAGAAAAATATTTCGAAAAAATCAGCTGTGGCCACTACAGGATCAACCGCCATCATAAAATAATTGTATAAAATACATTCTAGCAGCAGAGTAGAAATAACTTGGCCTAAAATTTTCTAACAGAGATATTATTTATCATGACCATGGAAACGTTACATATAAATATGAAAAAATTGAGACTTATAATAAATATTCGCAAAAATCTTAAAATCGACACGAGTAAACTCTCATTTTTAGTCAACCGATTTTTACCAAAAGTTGATCAACTCGTGCCATTGTTGGGAGAAGCTTAAATATGAAGTTTCATAAAAATCCTTTCAGCCAAATTTGCTCTGCAAGTGTACACAGACAGACGGACAGACAGACCGACAGACATCAAGTAAATAATTTATATTTTGTTTACTTTCTGTGAACTTTCTGTGATTTTCTACAAATAAAACAAATGTATTTAGTAGCACATTAAATATATTTGTTTTCTTGCAAAAAATGAACCAACAATTATTATTAGTGATCCACGTTAGAAAATTATATATTATACTGGTCCGCGGTGCGTTTTTGGTTGAGAAACACTGGTGAATAGTATATTAATTTAAGAGTTCTAAATGCGGCTTAAGACGTATTTAATTTAGAGATCTGAATTATTTGCTCGCCTTAACAAATGACAAACTTGTTGGTGACAATCAGTGTTGTAATGTATCTAGGTATTTGTATCTAGATACAGTAACTAGATACTGTGCAAGTATCTAGTTACTGTATCTAGGTACATTTTAAAATATGTATCTGTATCTGTATCTAGATATTTAAATCAGTATCTAAGTATCTGTATTTCAGGTACTTTTTTCAGATACTTTCCTATTTTGTCTTTTTCAAGGTCTTTTTACAAAATATATCCCTACGATTTTTCAAGTTGGTAATACATTTAGCATCATTCGGATATTTGAATTTTAAGTTTAAATTAACCAATCAGCGACCAGTAAACTCTTTCTTGCTTGGTGGAGAATTATGATAAAATACAAGTTCTATATGTAATTAATTAAATTTTGGAAAACATTCTTTTATTTTTTATTTTTTTAAAATTTTTTATTTAAAAAAAAAATAAAAGGATGTTTTCCAAAATTTAATTAATTATATATAGAACTTGTATTTTATCATAATTCTCAAACTTATAATTTATTTATTTATTTAATTTATTTTTATCTATAAAATTTTAATAAAGTGTAATTGTATTTCCAGCTCTGAATAAATTTAAAAAAATAATAAATAAAAAAAAAATTAAATAATTTTATTAACAACGGTTAAGTAAAACAACCATTAAGTAATTATCTAATCTAAGAATAAGAATTAATTTTATAAATGCGAATTAAATAAAGAAAAATATAATAAATAAAATTGTTGTTTTATTTTTGTCATCCTAAATACTCATTTAATAATCAGTAATTTATTAGCGAACAAAAAATGTTCGAGATATCCGCTGAAATTGGAATAAAAAAGTGATTTTTTTAAAGATTACATAGGTATATAGTTAGTTAATATTTCTGACACACAGCTTCAAAGGCTATTTGTGTTTATTTTAAGAGTAATAATAGTGCATAACTTATTTTTTATTGTGAACAAATATATTCCTTGCTCTAGTTATTTCTTTTTTTTGTGCTGTTTTCATTTTTCCGAAAGTATCTTAAAAGTATCTTGAAGTATCTAGATACATTGTAAAAAAAATGTATCTGTATCTAGATACTTTTTAAAATTTGTATCTGTATCTGCATCTAGATACATTTTTCCTCAAGTATCTGTATCTAGATATATTTTCAAATGTATCTATTACAACACTGGTGACAATCAACAGTGCACAAGCTATAACCTACAGACTACGAGCTTTAAAAAGCTCTGAACTCAGCTTTCTACTTCATATTAATTGCTTCAAGCTTGTATCAGATTATAATATAAAATCTCTATACAAATAAAGAAAATTACATTATAATGGTAAAATAATTGTAGGTTCGTTATTGAAGTTTATTATACCGAAATTCATTTTTCCCGTAAAAACAATCGAGTGACTTTTTTGGTTATTTGTTATAGGGCAATTATGGCATCTGAATTTATACCTCCTAGTTTCAAATTAAACTATAGAATTTCTATGCCTCTGTGGTTGATGACGAGCACTTGCATACGTTTGACTGTATTTACCTTTTTAGGGTTTTGTAGGTATGACCAATAAACCCTTATACCGTCATTTTGTCGTCTGTCTGTCTGTCTGTCTGTCTGTTCGGTAAAAATTGTAGCCAAACGGCTAAACCTAGAGAGTTGAAATTTGGCATGCTTATACAACTCTTTGACCCGCACATAGGAAAAATACTAAAACATCTAAAAAACATGTCCCCCTAAAAATATAAACAAATATGTGCTTATCGAAAAAAAAAATATTTTTTTATAATTCTGAGTAGGGAATCAAATGAAAGCCCTTGGTACGTGGATTAACGATCAAATTTTTATTTTTGCAAAATAAATTATTTTGAAGCGATTTTTGCCAAAATTGTGCAAAAAATTTTTTGTCCCACACCTGTAGCCCAGATGGTTTAAAATAAAAATCTGAAAAAATTCTAAGTAATGTACATTGGTGTGAACCGGAATAGTACAACAGGAATTTTTGATCAGATTATGTTTTTGGAGAAAAACGCATTTTTTGTGATTTTTTGCTAATATTGTACACAAGTTATAGCTTTGTAACACGTCACAGTGGAACGTGTTGCTGGTGTAGTGGTATTAGTAGCTGATTTTTCAACCAAGTAACCCGATCTGAAAGGGTTCGAACCCTGTTAGAAGAGACTATATAATTTTTTTTTTTTTTTAATTTTTATATTGTTTAAATTATTTTTTCAAAATTCTAATTATATTTTGGCAAATGTTGCATTTAATTTTTAAAAGCGTAAATTTAATAACCAGTGGAAATTGTTTAAATTATAATTTAATTCTGTTTCAATGTACACGAAATCAGAGGGACGGAACTTATAACAACCAATGGAAGCCATAGGCGCAATTTTTAAAATTCTTAATGAACCTTGCTATATAAAAAAAAATACTGCACCTATTTAGAAACTTAAATAATGGTATTAGGCGTTCGAATTAAAATTAACAAAAAAAAATATTTTAATATAAAATTTGTTTTCGCATCCAAAATAATCATCATTCACTTACTAAATACTTGCAAAACCCTGAAATGTGTGAAAATTCACACTTCACATCAATTTTTTATTTTCCCTATTGAAGTAAAATTTTTACAAAATGTAATATTCATATTGAGTCTATTGGGTACAATTTATTACAACATTAAATTGGTTTTATTGTGAAATATTATAGTGTTGAAAATCAGTGTCAATTCACATATTGACATGGGTCGTGTGCTTATCTATTCAGAGTTAATCTGGTACCTGGATCCAGGCCTGATTTCCGAAGCGATCGCCGAGCTCTTTGAATTGTGACAAATGGCCAGGAGTAAAAAGGAATGTAATAAATCAAGCTGGCTAGTCTATACAGCTGTTCCTTCCTGCTTTTAAACTTAAATAATGACCTGTTATCAACTGAAAATTTTAACATCATTTCGTTTTAAAAAAATTAGGTGATTCATTCATATTTTTGTTTTACATAAGAATTAGTATTTTGCGGAAAAATAATATTTATCAAAATCAAATTTGAAAACAAACTTAAAAACAACGTAGCCATCTTTATTTTACTAATTTTAGTGTTAATGGACATTTTTATTATTATTCTCAGAGCTCGACAAATCTGGTCGTCAGTGGCGACTACATTTTTCGACCTAACGATGTAAAACTATGTGTAAGTTTGTTACCGACGGCAAGCAAATATTTTTTTTGGCTAAGATTCGTTGCGATTTGTCGAGCCCTGGCTGTTGGAACTTTTAACCAATTTTAATTAAGAATGGTTAAGAAACGCTGATTTGGAAAACGCACTTTTTAGGGTTTGTAGGTGTACCCTATACCGTCCCCTATGTGTCTGCACGGTAGAAATTTTGACAAAATCGCTGGACGTAACGAATTGAGATTTGGCATGCATTTACTTTTCTTTGGCCCAAATAGGATAAATACTGAGACTTTGGAAAAACACATCGTCTGAAAAATATATAGGTATATTACCATAGATACCTGCGAAACCCCGAAATGTGTACTTCTCATCAATTTTTCTTTTTTAAACCTGTTCAGTATCGGATTTACTTATAGATCATGGCCTAAAGCCTCGTGATTTTGATGCGCCGAAGGAGCCTGTTTTTTTACTCATCATTCGATTAGACTTCCCTTAGGGGCTCATCCATTCAGCCTAGGGCCCATAAAAACCTTAATCCGGCACTGAACCAGCTGCTTATTTGATGAATCCTGTCAAAATTGAAGTTATACCAGTGTTATATGAAATTTTTATGTAATAATTAATGTCGAAATAAGTGAAGATTTCTTGTAATGGTTTCGAAAACTATGCTTCTTAACTGCAAATTGGGGCCGATCGAAGTGATTTCATCTGAGACGTGACCACGATTCTATGAATTGTCGGATTTATTCAATCATTTTGTAAAATGTCGAGAGAATCCTGACCTCATTTTCAACTAAACACACTGGGTATACTTTCAGAATATTTTGAAGTTAAACAAATATTGACTTTTAATTAATGAGCATATTAATTGTGTAATGCTATCGAAACATAAAGAATCTCTATACAGATTTTGCAACAGTCTACTCACATATTGGTTAAAAATATTAGGTGCGAACATGAATAACACTGGTCAACAAAAAACTTTTTTATTGCTGACTTAGATCTGATACTTGTTTTTAACTCATTTTGTGGTGCTGATTTCAAAAATGTTAACAGTTTCTGCCTATCACGTCAAATTTTTGTTCTATCGTATTTTGATTTTTTTCACCTTTTCACGTTCTGATATACGTCTACTTTAATTTCAACTTCGTTCTTGTTGTCCAATATATTTCGTAGGAACGCCTTTCATGCAGGTACTTGTTATAGACCTTAATGGTAAACTTTTTACTTGGTCAACAAGGTGGATTCACAAAATATCCATGTTTTTTGTGTTTGTGGGACAGCAGAGCGAGAGATAAGCATTGGACTTGGAAAAATTGGCCGGTGAGAATAGATTTAAATGTTGGAGACTCAAACATAATACACGAACTTTTGGTGGAGCGAACAAAAATCATTTTCCCCTCTCTTCATATTAAACTGGGTCTAATGAAGCAGTTTGTAAAAGCGTTGAACAAAGATGGTGACTGTTTCAAATATATATCTGAAACATTTCAAAGTCTCAGTAATGAGAAGCTAAAAGCTGGCATTTTTGACGGACCACAAATTAGAAAATTAGTGAATGATCAACATTTCACTGTACATATGGATGATATGGAGAAGAATGCATGGCATGTCTTTCGTGGCGCTCATCAAAAATTTTCTTGGGAATAAAAAAGCCGAAAACTATGTGGAGGTCGTTGAAAATTTGATTAAAAATTATCATCATCTGGGGTGCAACATGAGCGTGAAACTTCATTTTTTAAACAGTTCTTTTGACAAATTTCCTATCAATCTTGGAGATGTTAGTGATGAACAGTGTGAACGTTTCCATCAGGATTTAAAAGAGATGGAGAGACGTTATCAAGGAAGGTGGGATACACACATGATGGCTGACTACTGTTGGAGTATTAAAAGAGATTTATCGGGAATGGTGCACTCCAGAATATCTTACAAACGACCATTTAATCCTTAAATTATTTTGTATTTTTATTTTAACACTCCAATGCCTTAAAATGTAATTAAAACTGTCCTCATTTTCTTTCTTTCACAATAAATAAAATTTTACGAATATTTTCTAATTCTTTAGTCCTTATTGCTCGCCAAATTTGTACCAATTACAGTATCGACGTCTAAAATTAAACGATAGAAGCATTATTTGGCCGAAAATATGTATTTGTTGTAGAGCAAAAATCTGATGTGATACGCAAAAACTGATGTGATATTTGAGTTCAGCAGCACCAAATTAGTAAGAAACAAGTCTTAGGTGTAAGTCAGCAAAAATTGTGTTGACCAGTGTTATCAGCATAAATGTAATAATGAGCTGCAAACGACGTTTCGGTCTACGACGGACCACATATATGATGGGTCGTCCAATAAGATTTTAATGAATAGATATAGAAACGTATACACTTAATAGGAAAGACACGAACCCAGAGAGACATGCCATGGCTCACGGGCAGGAATATAATAAAAAATAAAAAAAATCATGCCAATCCCCTATTGTTTAGTTATTAATTTTCATTTTATAAAATAAAAACAGTCCTCCAAAATTTTATAATAAAAAATACCTGCTACAAATTTTTGCACATAAATTCTATTGTTTAAAATTCATAAGTAATTTAATAGGTTCATGTATTGTAATAATCTGCGAGCCAATTCAAGCCCTCAAACTATTTAAAACGAGAACAGTAGAAGCGAGCAGTGAAACTTTTTCCCTAACTAATTCAATTGTAGTGGAGCAGAGTAGAGAGTACCATTGTCCAACAGTTGGGGCTGAGGCTGGGGCATACCGGCACCGAGTCTTTTGTCACGACTATTCACGACTGACGGCCCACAAACGGAAATGAGACAGGAAAACGCGACATAATGTGCCACAGTAATACAACGCTGCCAAACTTATGGAGATAACAGCGACGTACCGGAAAAATACTTACAATTTGATAAAATATTTAAAATCATTTCATAACTTTGGTTACAGAGGGAGAACAGAACATTGCTGCACTGAGAATTACGTGCGAATTGTTAATAATAATGTTACCACATAAAAGCAGAACACGAGTAAAAAGACCTTGCTTTTTAACAACGTTTGAAGCATGATGCATGTTACATTTCCGCTAATTGTAGATAACATGTCTATGACTATGATTTTATTAACATTTGAAACTCTTATAACTTTAATTTGCCTCCATTGCTATCTTAAGAACTATAATAACTACGAGGATGGTGAAATAATAATAATAATAATAATATTTATTAATCCTTTAAATACAGGACTGCATGTAGTACATGAATTTATAATTTTACACAGACTTTGATTAGTAAAACAAGTTATACAATTGATAAAACAATAAAATCATACATTAAATTACCCAAAATCACTGTTCCCCATTGGCATGACTACACCAGTCCTTACAAAATTTCAAGAATTCGTTCATTGAGTATACACAATGCTCTATAAGAAATACCTTAATCTTCTGCTTAAATACAGTAAACTGCGTTTCATTTCTGACATGGAATGGCAGTGAATTAAATAATTTAATACCAGTTTTTGGTGATTTTCTTGTCAGCTCCAGCATGTTTGCTGGAGTTCTGAAACAATCTTTTCCTCTAGTGTTATATGAATGCTGGTTCAAATGGTGAGCAAATTAGTAGTCTATTGGGACACTTGCGCCAGACATGCCTTTGATGACATTTGATTTTTAAATACATAAACCAGCAACTCTAAGATGTAAATACCAGAAACTGTTAATAATTTGTATTTTACAAAAAGTTAAGTATTTTACATTTCTAGTTAAGTGTTGAAAGATACGGGTAGAATTACCGTCGTATATTATGATTTGTTTAAAAGAATGTTATTGTTTATATCAAATAACATGGGAAAATGTTTATACAGATGTTGATAGGCGACCATATATTTTCAGTGATATGGACTTCGTAGTAATTAGAGTAAAAATTAATTATTTGGGTTTATAAATTATTGGTAATAGAAATATGAGACTTCAACATAAGTTAAAAGGGTTTTGTTGTTAATTGGAGAGCTGATTATTTTTACAACTAGATCAGATTATTAGCTTAAGAAAAGAGCTGGAAAAATCTTGTGAGAGACAAAAGGAGTCATGAGTAAACCGTGACCGTGTACGGACGAACCTCCCAAGCAGTTTTGGTAGAGAACCCCGGTAGCGTGTAGTGGGTAAAACCAGAAGTAATCTGGAAGTGTTGAGGACAGTTTAATGAAATAAACGAACCTCGTTAACGGGTTAAACACTGTGAGTGTTGTGTGGTGTTTAGCGGCTTGTGAGGTGATAACGGTGATTGTGAGGTCTTTGTGTTTGAGTGTCTCTCATGGGATTTTATAGCCAGCATTAAATTGTAAGTTCTAATGTAATTAATAACCGATTCTAACTAAGCATTAAACGTAGATTAAGTAAAATGTAGACTTTAATTCAAACACCTTTATTCCTCTCATAAAGAATCTAAGCAACCGACCGGCGGATCCTTTAGGTTTTCAGACTTGATACCGCTCGCAAGTCTTGGAATCCACTATGTGGAGGGCCTTTCAACGTAAGTACTATGAAGTAAAATGAAATTATTTAAATTCATTTAGCCAACATTCACGTTTCAACTGATCCTAGAAATGCCCCCACAAACGGAAAAAAAAAATTTAAAATATGAACCTACTATTTATTAATGAACTCAACAATATTTATACCTTAAAAATAAATCATGATTACATGACTAGCCTCAACCAGTGTACATGTTCTGACTTGCAATGATAAAAAATGAAGAGTACAGTAAAAAGTAGACATATTGTTAACTTGTGTTTTGTATGTGGCTGCGCTAGTGGAAATAGAGAAAATACAGTTTCCCGTTATTATTCCATTACTCCATGTAACATACATAGCATGGTGTGTGGTGATGCCGGCGCTAAGTGCTGTCTATGTTGGAAGTCCGCCAAGCCTCGACTGATAACACTTGTTGAGTCCCCGTGTCTTATAACATTCCTCTCTCGATGGTATTTTTATAATCATTTGCTTAGGAATGAAATTCATGCGTGACTTCATTCGATATGTTCTTCAGTTCTCAACCAATTTCCGTGCGGCTATTATTTGATTGCCGTTAAATATTTGAAAACGTGACTAAAAGTAATATTTAGTAAATTCTAAATAGTTATTTTAGAACAACGCATTCAACAAACAAGTGTAGTTCTTATATCGATGAGTATAATCTACAATTTATTTTTGTTTTTACATATAAATTCCACAAATTGATGTATGTTGGCAGGTTAATGCTAGCGAAGTTAATTAACGTCCACCAAACATTGTTAAAGATTTGAATTTTATTAAGTATCCTCGTCATCCGACAGCTCTTGTTTCCACTGCTGAACATAGGTCTCTCCTATCTTGAGCCAACTGATTATTACCAAGAATTTAATAAAAAATTGCAGACTTTTTGTTGATGAATTTAAATTTTGTTTTTGTTATGGGCCCACATATTAATCGTTTTTATGTGTTTCAGAAGGATTGTAACGAAATAAAAAAGGTTTTATCCAGAACTAAAATCTGGTTTTAGGAGAATCAGAGGATGCAACGATGAAATATTTGTCATCCAGACTTAAGGAAAAATGCATCGAGCAAAATAGGAACTTATAATATTTGTTTCATCGACTTCAGAAAAGCGTTTGACACAGTTCCTCGTCCGTTACTCTGGAAAATACTACAAAAATTCGGATGTTCTCCAAAACTCCTATAGCTCATTCGTAACTTGCATGACAAACGGAAGCAAAAGTCTCTTAAAGCGGAACTCAATAGAACTAATTTCCAGTAACTAATGGCACCAGACAAGGGTGTGTTCTTGCACCTACACTGTTCAACATATTTGTTGCAGCACTATTAAAGTTTGCCTACTGTGACTACATGGGTGCTGCGTTAATTCTATCGTTAATATTAACTTCCAGATACAACCAATTATCTTAAAGGAAGCAGTCTGCATCCTTCGCAATAAACTGTATTCTGTTTCAAAATTAGAACACATTTATAAATATTGTTTTCCTATTGACAAAATTTCCTCTAGAATATTTATATAGATATTAACTCAAATTCAAAACATTTTTCTTTTTAAAATTTATATTATTTATTTAGCAATTTAACGATCGCTATAGTTTTTTACAGCCAAACCTAGGTAAATATTAAATATTGACTTATCCTCTCTAGTTTTTTGACATGTTTGGGTTCACTGGCATTCCCGCTCATATATCATATTTGAAGTTGTTAATAAACGAATGACGTGTGTATTTAGATACTCGCCGCTAATTATACGGACTGAAACTCTAATTGGCAATGTCGTCATCAGCCTCTCTGTACTCTGTATTTCATGCGTGAAATATTGAGGCTGATCTTTGAAAATTCAATCAAGGCCAGAGTATCACTGAAAATGATTAAGTAATAAGGATTTGGTTTTCCGTTTATTGTTGCCTAATTTAATGATGACTAAAAAATTAATATATGGTCATGTTATGCAAGGTTAAAACTATTTATAGTAGTGACTAAAATAGCAGCTAAATGTGTGTAATATTTTTTCTTTTTTGTCTAGAGTAGGACAAGTGATGAGGACGAATGATGACAGACTGTTACAGGTCTACGATGGTAAAAGTGAATATTTGTCGACTCGTGGGAAGACCTTGTATAAAATGAAAAGAAAATCGAATAGAAGATCTACTACGCTGTAGAGCAATATTCGAAAAACACAGATGAACTTAAAGAGTATAAGACGAAAGACAAAAAGTATAAGGGATAATTCGATTATCTGCCGATTAATCGGTACAACCCTAATTTATATATATTTTATTTCTTGGTTATACAGTAATACCCCGCCACTCGACGTTAATTCGTTCTAAAAAAGCGTCGAATAGCGATTTCGTCGAGTGGCGAGTCGAATTTCCCCATAAGAAATAAAGGGAATCATATGTACATCTATACATATAAGGAAACACTATCATCAGCTAAATCTTTTTCTTTGATCCAAATTAACAATAATTTTTCAATTTCGTCAATAATAGGTGGACTAAGTTCGATTATTGAAAAAACTCCCTTCGCTACATCGGTATTTTTAATTGCTTCCTTATGTTGTAAAAAATGTACATCTTAAGTAGGGTGACCATTTCCTCAAGAAGGCAATACGGTACGGAGCAAAAAAAGGTCGTCACTTCCCAAATATAAGTGAAGAGAAAAAAATGGTCCTCACCTTCCAAATCCAAGTGAAGAGCAAAAAAAAAGGTCCTCATCTTCCAAATCCAAGTGAAGAGCAAAAACAAAAGGTCCTCATCTTCCAAATCCAAGTGAAGAGCAAAAACAAAAGGTCCTCACCTCCCAAATCCAAGTGAAGAGCAAAAACAAAAGGTCCTCACCTCCCAAATCCAAGTGAAGAGCAAAAACAAAAGGTCCTCATCTTCCAAATCCAAATGAAGAGCAAAAACAAAAGGTCCTCACCTCCCAAATCCAAGTGAAGAGCAAAAAAAAGGTCCTCACCTCCCAAATCCAAGTGAAGAGCAAAAACAAGGTTCTCACCTCCCAAATCCAAGTGAAGAGCAAAAAAAAGGTCCTCATCTTCCAAATCCAAGTAAAGAACAAAAACAAAAGGTCCTCATCTTCCAAATCCAAGTGAAGAGCAAAAACAAAATGTCCTCACCTCCCAAATCCAAGTGAAGATCAAAAAAAAGGTCCTCATCTTCCAAATCCAATTGAAGAGCAAAAACAAAAGGTCCTCATCTTCCAAATCCAAGTGAAGAGCATAAACAAAAGGTCCTCACCTCCCAAATCCAAGTGAAGAGCAAAAAAAAAGGTCCTCATCTTCCAAATCCAAGTGAAGAGCATAAACAAAAGGTCCTCACCTCCCAAATCCAAGTGAAGAGCAAAAAAAAAGGTCCTCATCTTCCAAATCCAAGTGAAGAGCAAAAAAAAGGTCCTCAAATACAAGTTACAATGCGGGACAAAATGTTAGAATACGGGACTCGGGACGCATCTTAATGCGGGACACCCAATCAAAATGCGGGACAGTCCCGCAAAAAGCGGGAAGAATGGTCACCCTAATCTTAAGCTGTACTGACCGTCGATCTAGGAACGCCATACCTTGTAGACAACTCAGTCACACGTATACCACTTTCATATTTGGCTATTATTTATTTTTTCTGTTCCATAGTGATTCTTACTGTTTCCCTTTTAGCTATGCTTGCATCTCTAGCCTTGTTTGGACCCATAATTATAAATATAAATCACTCATTTTAGCAAAAAACAAAAACTTCATAGCAGCACTAATTCCGAGTTGTTTTCGTCAAGATATCCAGGCGCGAATTGCTGACCATGCGTTCATTTCTCTTTGTTTACCAAAACATGTATCACGTGATCGGTACTCGATCACGCGTCGGATAGCGATGCTTCCGTCGACTCTCACTCTCGATATTTACGTCGAATGGCGAAAACATCGAGCTAAGAGGCAGTCGAGTGGCGGGGTATTACTGTACCGTCGAAATACTAAAAATCGTTCACATAAATAATATTATTATTGATAATTATATACCATACGAAAATAATAATAATTGATAACTAAAAGAAAACAAAAATGGGTTTTAAGTAACAGAAAAAATGATTAATAATATATAATTAAAAACAGCATATATTACCGCGTGAGTTCATCAAGTATTAAAATCTTACAAAACTCTCCACATTTCTATATTATAATCTATGTAAAATTTTACTCATCTCCGCAGCGTAAAGATAATTTATAAACCTTGACATTTCGAATATATTATAGTAGAACAACTACAAAATATTCAAGTTTTTCCAATTAGGAATGACGCAATTACGATTTCAAATATTTTAACTTCTACGTTGAAAAGTACTTAAAGAATAAAAAGTTCGTAGACAAACACATTCCACCGCGGTAAGTAAGCAACACCTGACACCGATCATCAATTAGTAAAGATTACCTAAGATGTTTAACAGAATTATTAACACTAGAGAGCGCTTGAACTCCTAAATCGTAATTCCGGGAACGTTTTAAACAAATATTTCAACTAATTGGAATGCGAAAAGCGAAAATATTTTGAAAGAAAACAACTGCGTTTATTCTATAACAAGTACTGGTTGCGTTCTTACTTGAATATTATTGTGAAAATCTTGAAGTATTGAAAAAAATGTATGCCAACACTCACCTGAAACAAAAAAAGACACATTAGAAATAATGAAACAAAAATTTTCAGATGTACAAAAATAGTATAAATATTATTAGACACGCAATTTTTTCTATATATTAAAAAATAATAATAAGAAAATATTTTGTCTGTTTTTAAACCAATTTCGGAACAGTTTTAAATTCAGAGGATATGGGGGGGGAGAGTCGTACGAACTCCTAGGTCCATCTACTCCTAGGCGTTTGCACAAACTGTTAAATTGGTTAAATTTGACATACGAGGTTACGTTCTGTCACATGTTAGTATATTTTCAGTTAAATTTTATTCCGTTCTAACATTTAGTTTTCTTTTAACTAGCTGCCGATTAATCGGTACAAACCTAATTTATATATATTTTATATCTTGGTTATACCGTCGAAATACTAAAAATCGTTCACATAAATAATATTATTATTGATAATATTATTCACCATGAAAACAGTTGACTTAATTGAATCATTTCCTTTAATCATACCGGTATTGAGAAGTGACATTACCTATAGAGGCGCTATTGTCGCTTACAAAATGGCGATTGGAATAGGATATTTTTGACATTTACCATTTGATACACAACAATTCACATTGCAGTTAATTTTCTGTTGGAATTTTAAAGACAGTTTATTAAAGTTTTCTTCACTTTAACACATACAAACAATGCAATTAAATGAGCCACATCCAACAAAATCCTATTCCGTTAAGTTCCAAAATATTCCGCTAGGCGTCACTTCAGTTATTGTCAGTTCACAATATCTTCGTGCAGAGGCTCACCATTTTTTTTTTCTTTCTGGTTTTTCTGGTAAGTACTCTGAAGCCAAATTTTTCTCTCAGGGAGATTCTAAAGTCACATTTTTTCTGGGAGCGGCTCGAGTTAAATTCAGGAAAAATGTCTTCCTTAAAAACGTGTATTTTAGTGTCAGGGGATTCAATGCTTCGAGCTACACATTGCTCAAGAATAAGGATATATTTTTTTGTAAACCGTAATAGATATTTGTGATTTGTTATTGTAATTTTAAAGTGGATTTTTTTCGTCCGCATCTGAATTTAATAATTTTTGAATGCAGTTATTTTTATTTGGTTTTTAAATGTATTAGTATTAAATCTTGGTATTACTCTCATATTAAAGTAAATAATTGTCACTTGTAGGTATTTTCTCATTTTGTGTCCTAAAATATACCTGTATGATTTTAATTTAGTATTGTTAAATCTAAACTTAAAATGTATGTACAATTCAATTGTACATTCCTTCTAAAACATTACGTTCTAGATATTTGCTTCAAATATTAAATTTTCCTATTCTGCATTTATTATTTAGATTATCCATTTAGGTGAAATATGTTCGTTATTTGTTCTACAACCATATGACTTAACCTCCATGCAAATCTCATTCCATGTTTACTTCACGATCAAAATTGTCGTTTTCTTGCGCATCAACTCTAGTACTGACCAACCACCAACAAAACGCACCCAATCTGAAGCAACACGTACATATAATTTAAAATAAAAACGCCGCCAAATAGACCATTATTGTATTAGCATGCTTCCCAGAATGCACATGTTTTAACAAACCAACAAGAGAACAATTAACATGTAACCTAAAAGATCATAAACAAAGTTCCTGTAAGTTTATTAAATGTTAAGTCTGATATTCCTTCCCATGTTCTGAGAGTATGTTTTCAGTGAAATAATTAGCACAGATTATAATAGCGGAATTCTCGGAAACTTATACTATAGTCTGTGATATAGTAATATATACGTAGCAAGCTCCTAGAATATTTCGGTTTAGCTCTTTTATGCGCTGTTTAAATGTAATTTGTAAAAGTTATAGTAGATTTTTAACAAAACTTCCGGTGATTATGTTTATATTGCCACCAAATTATTTAAGCTACAAATACAGGATGTGTCGTAATTTATTTGTGGTAAACTGTATACAGTATTTCTAGCCGAGTCAACTTTTCCACTGTAACAAACATAATAATCGTGTTCCAAGGAGAGATCTTCAAGAACTCTGCAGTATGTGGCATATTACAAACTATGATTTTATACTTGGTAAATAATAATACAAATAATATCTTTATTTTCGTTAAAGATGATACATTATGCAAGTGTCACAAGATTCTAATACAATGATAAATTACAGTATAAGTTGGATGAGAGAAAAAAAAATAATAATAAATAATAATAAGAAAAGTATCTACTACCATCTTAGGACATGCCTGTGGTATTGACTAAATACCGGTTATGCCGTACGTCCCTTCTGGCAGAATCGGTGGTGGAAAATTCCAAGTGCCGCATTTATTGGAATTATTCCTTCCCCACCTCGAGATTACTGACAGCCACTAAGCCGGACATAACCCTCCTGAATATCGAGACCAAACAAATGATTGTGATCGAATTCTCGAGTCCAGCTGAGAAAAATATTTCTCTCAAGGAGAAGGAAAAGAGGTCCAAATATATGGATCTCTTTTCCGAGCTTAGAAAGCTGTATCCAGGGTATTAAGCTAAGCTTGTGGTTCTGATAGTTGGTGTTTTGGGTGGTATGAAAGCCACTTATCGAAGGGAAAACGAGTAAGTAAGGGTATAAAATTAAATGGATTTGTAAAAATACTTTGAAATTTAACCCATTTGCTGCTACAAACTGATTTATTAATTAATTAACTAATATTGAAGATATAATTCGCTAAAAATATGGATCTTAAGATGATTGTATAATAGAATCATTGGTATATAAAACAGTTTTGGGGTTTAAAAATAATGGAAATAAAAATGGGCTGAGAATAGAACCCTGTGGAACTCTACACTTCAACAAAACACAATTTAATGTCATTTGTTTTGACATTTTGTGCGAAAGGACGTTTTCGGCATGTTCTTACAAGTTGAAATATAGAAAAAAGCTAATTGGACACATTTTCCAATGAAAATTTTTGCGACACACCTACGTAGTCATAGAAGGTCTAATTGGTCTTTATTCAAATAATATTGGCGCTTGAATGCACACACCACTGTATTCAGAATATGTCAATTTCAATTCGTCATAAAAAGAACTTTCGTGTATTTTCGTAAAGGTATTGTTCGTACCTTCGAACAATGATATTAAAATAAAAACGTCGCTATATTAATTGATACTATTAATTGAGACTAATTTGTTTTTAAAGCTCTGAGATTAACAGAAGATAAATTATTTTAAAAAGATCGTTCATTTTGCCGTGGTTACTACAAAGCAAAATTTGTCCTACACACTCAGCATGCCGCCTTCACTTATTATATACCTGCAAAACCCTGCAATGTGTGAAAATTCACACTTCACATCAATTTTTATTTTACTTCAATAGTTTTTTATTTTAAATCCCTACAAAGGAAGATATTAAATTTGATAGAATTTGCAGGTTCATATGTGCGAACTAGTTTTCATAAATTTGTTGACGTTCATTCAACAGGTACCATATGTGCAATATCAACATCGCCAGGAACTGAATTGCATAAGAAAACAATGGTTATCTACAGCTACAGTTCTTAAGAAAATGAAGAGATTACTCAAGGACGTTTAATTATTTTAATTATGTGAGTTTCTATGAGAAAGTGTAAATATTACTTAATCCACCGGCGCACTATGATGTTTTGAAGAGTAGCCCTCGAGATTTTAGATTGGATTATTTACCTTTTCAGCTATGATTCAAATTACATATTTTGATAAGGAGTGGTACTTGTGTTTATCAAATGTTTGTTAGAAGTACTGTTAACATTTCACGTTGTTTAACCACAAATATGTTCTCAGTTTCATAATTAGATGAAGAAATAGATATTTTGATCTGATTCTGATATATCATTTGCAAGCAAAGGGTTATTCTGAATAAAATATGTTAATTTTCATTGATTGTAAATCCGTCAAGGTTAAAATATATCCTATCTTTTACTATGTAAATATCTGGTGAACAAGTCTGTTGAGAGTATCACTGTAAGTTAGATTGTTAGTGTTCACTTACGGTACTGAAGCATGGTAAATAAATAAAAAAATTGTAAGAAAATTACAAATGACGCAGTGAGCAAGGGAGAGACGTATGACTCTGCGAGACAAAATAATTAACAACTCGGTACTGAGCACATTAAAAGTCGCAGATGTTTAGGGAATATAGATGATAGATAAGAAATAAGTATTAGTTTATAAAGATTAAAAAAAGGGACAGGCTAACATTTCATCGGTTCTGAGCCTTTTTGTGGACTACCTTTTTTTTGCCGAAAATGTCAAAATTTTAGACCGTAACTCAAAACTGACCATATATTTGTGATCTAAGGCTAAAAATATATAAGTATACCAATTTTCGAACAAAATTTAAAAAAAAAAATCTTTCAAAATTTTTTGACTCCGATTTTTGCCAAAATATAGTTTTAGGCTAATTTTGGAGTGTGGATTATAAAAAAAATATTTAAAAAATTCATGCTTTCCTAGTTTTTGAGTTAGATCTGATTTAGGTCAGTTTTTTGCCTATAATTCCAAAACTTTTGCCCAAACTTCAAAATGGACCAAATTTTCTTGATCTCTGACCAAAAATGCATATTTGTACCAATTTTCAATAAAATTGGAGACAATTTTTTTTTACTTCAAAATCACGATTTTTTTAAGGTGTACCCCTTACGATTATTTCAATTTTTGGCCATTTTCAAGGATTTTGGATTACTACCCCTACAAAACTTAATAATATGTTTATTTAAGCCCAATTTTTTTCTTAGACTAAACAGTGTAGTAGAATTTTAAAATTTCAAGCCGCATATTTATATCCCTAACCATTTTTTAGTTAGAAATTTTCAAAACTTTCAAAAAAAATTTAAAAAAATGAAAAATCTTCAAAAAAATTTTTTGTTTAAAAATCTGGTTACAAGTAAATTAGGACCTCAAGATTTCAAAAATTTCAACCGCAAGTCTTTATTGCATTTCGTTTTTGAGATATATCCATGCGAAGATGAATATTTCTATAAATCACGCCATATTAAAATTTGTCATAATTTTAAAATACGCAAAAGGAGTAAGGCCTCAAATTTTTTCTAGACTTAATAAACTACGAGGAATTAAAAAATTCTAGCGTCAGGTTGTTTTCTCTAACCGTTTTTGAGTTCTGATTTTTTTAAACTCGCAATGTTCACAAATTATGTAAATTATGCCATAAAAAAAAATGTCACAATCTCAAAACGTTTTCAACGATTAAAGCCCAAAATTTTCTCTAGACCAGTGGTTCCCAACCTTTTTTACTTGAGGAGCCCCTAGGCCTACCCTATGTCTTACAAATTAATGGTGTTTAGAAGTAATGTTACGGGGGATGGGGTAGATTTTTAGTTAACATAAATTCACTTTTCTCTTTCACAGCTCACATATTGATAGATAGACAGTTTTTATAAAATAAAGCAAATTTATTCAAACAAATTCATCGATTATTCAAACAAAAATACATCTCGCCGATCACATTCCAGCTAGTCATAGAGTCATAAACCGGCTAGAGTAAGAAATCACTTGGACATACATACAACTAGGTTGATTTTTTTTAGCATTTCCTTACACCAATCAATGAGTCTTTTTTTGAGCTTCGGTCAAATTATACGGAATCCATCAGGAACAGATCTTTTTCACATTGGTTTACATTGATTTCCATTCTTGAAAGAAAATCTTAGTTATATTTCTGGTTGCAGCACCTCTATTAGAGGTTTCCACTAGTTGCCATTGATGCGAAGCATAAACTATGAAGAAATACCATCTTTTTTGTAGGACAGGATACTTTCGAACTTATAGTCTCATACGATATTTACAAAAAAAGCATGAAAATTTCATTTGAGGCACGCCATTTTGATTTTAAAATTGAATGGTTATTAATATATAATATCTGAAATATTAAGCCAGGCAGTATTCTGCTAACCCACAATCAGAAATATTAATTTCCTCTGTCGTATTCCGTCCTTACAGTGTTGAATCTTATCAAGCCACGTTGCCACAAGACAACAGTGGCTTTATACCTGCGGGCCGGGTAAAAAATCTCGTATCAGCCCAGACAATGGTGCCATTGTACCGCAGTACGCGCTCAAAGCTGGGAAGTAAGTTGCCCTACAATACACACGATAACAGACATAGAACTCGGCTTGCTCGCTATTCAGCCCATGTGTTTATTGTTGGGTTTAAGGGTGCTTTTCAGGGAGATTGACATATTTAGCTAAAGAAAGTTATGGTTTATTTTTATGTTGAAGGTGAACATAGTTACAAGAATAACACAGTTGGACTTACTCAATTTTAGGGGAGCGTTGCCTAATGCGTACTACTCACCTAAATAGCACCCATTGATATTATTTGTAGTTCTTTAATCCAAATAGTCTCGATATCGAAAACTTTATTTAGTTAGACTTTCCACGCGTGTTCAGCAAAGAATCACCAGTATTTCGGTCTTGTGGCACGCAGGACAATCTAGAAAAAATGGTCATTCAGGGCAAAATTGAAGGTACCCGCCCAAGAGGAAAGCCTTATAAAAGACGGATAGATCAAATAAAAGACTATACTGGGTCTAAACTAAATGTCAGCCTCAGAAATGCAGAAGACCGGCAAAAATGGTGCAAGATTGTACATACAAGCTGACCTTGTAGCTGCACCCCTCATGGCTCCTTACTATTGAAGAAAACGACCAGAAAGAAGAATATAGTAGAATGCAGATTGATGTGAAAATATTTTCCTTTCAATTTTTGTTAGCAGAATTTATTTTAGACTTACAGATTTGGGACAAGGCCTGTGTAAATTCGACCATTATCATGTGCTGTCTTTCTTTTTTAGGGTTTTGTAGGTATGACCAAAAAACCCTTATACCGTCATTTTGTCGTCTGTCTGTCTGTTCGGTAAAAATTGTAGCCAAACGGCTAAACCTAGAGAGTTGAAATTTGGCATGCTTATACAACTTTTTGACCCGCACATAGGAAAAATACTAAAACATCTAAAAAACATATCCCCCTAAAAATATAAACAAATATGTGCTAAACGAAAAAAAAAATATTTTTTTAAAATTCTGAGTAGGGTATACAATTGAAAGCCCTTAGTACGTGGATTAACGGTCAAAATTTTATTTTTGCAAAATAAATTATTTTGACGCGATTTTTGTCAAAATTATGCAAAAAAATTTTTTGTTCCACACCCTGTAGCCCAGATGGTTTAAACTAAAAATCTGAAAAAATTCTATATTGGTGTGAACCGGAATAGTACAACAGGAATTTTTATCAGATTATGTTTTCGGAAAATAATGCATTTTTTTTTTGTTTTTAACCAAAATATGTTAAATATTTAATTTGCTATGTAACCAAGCTGATACGTCAGCGCTCATAGCGATGTGCGTTTAGTCATTGGTTTTCTAATTTCTCAAACAGGTAACTTGCAAACTAGAGTTCGAATCCTGTCAATTTGATTTTTTTTTTGTTTTTTTTGCATTTTTCTTTTGCTTAAATTATTTTGTCAAAATTCTAGTTATATTTTGGTAAATGTTGCATTTAATTTTTAAAAGCGTAAATTTAATAACCAGTGGGAAGTGTTGAAATTATAATTTAATTCAGTTTGATGTGCTAATGATTTAAGCAACCAATAGAAGCCATAGGCGCAATTTTCAAAATCTTAATGAACCTCGCTATGTAAAAAAAAAAATACTGCACATATTTAGAAACTTAAATAATGGTATTAGGCATTCGAATTAAAATTCATAAAAAATATTTTGACATAAAATTTGTTTTGGCATCCCAAATAATCATCATTCAGTTATTAAATACCTGCAAAACCCTGAAATGTGTGAAACTTCACACTTCACATCAATTTTTTTTTCTTCGTTTTTAGTAATATTAGAGTCGTCAAATTTTCCAACAAATAAAACGCGAAATAAAACATTACACCTGGATGCTATTGTCGAAATACCGCTGACAGCAGAATGTGAAATGTTCTTTTGTATAAAAAATCTGGAATAACGATGCAACTTGTTTTAATCTGTGCTACAAGAAAAAGAATAAATTTTATTCCGCAGAAGATAACACAAATTAAAATTGCATCTCTAAAATAAAATTTTACGTTATTTAAAATATAAAACTTTAAATAATCCTAAGGCTACAAAGTGTAATGGAATAGACAGAAATAAAATTAAAAACAGACTGAAATATATATATAAAAGGACAATGCAACAAAGCTAAACAAAAATTCAAAAAATGGCTTGAACAGCGAAAAATTATACCAAGTCAACATAAATGAAAAAAAGCAAAAAGCATGTTGAAAAAAATTAACAAAGCCAATCTGGTCTGTTATGCATTGAAAAGTTTTTTTGTTGCTTTATTCCCAGTCACTAGAGTTCAACTCTGAGCTGATTCAACAACACTGAATATTAAATTCTACTAGGCAAGCATTTAATTTTTTTCCCATCAGTCAGTGAATTTCGACACGGTTTGTTTTATAAAAAGTACCTGAACAAAGGATGCAGTTAAGTTGGTCAATCGATCAACGATTGCGAATACATTTATATTCTGAAAGGTTACCTTTTTACAAGGTTGATAGATTTTGTTCAGTGAATATTTCCAGTTTTATTACCTTAAGGGACGGTTTGCAGTGCTTCGTTAAGTATTTACTGACAAATCATTGCTTTCACCATATTATATTAATATCTGCCTTTGTGATTATTAACGTTTTTTTGCAATGCTATTTTTAGGAGTTTCATGAAACCTGAATACACAAAATTTCTAATAAAATCACGTTGGATGCATAAGACTGTTAGAATTTACAGAAAGTATGCTGTCCAATTAGTTATTAAAAATACATTTCCCTTAAGCCCACTGCATATACACCTACAAGTTGGCTTGTCAAACAAAGTTTTATGAAAAGAATCTTGTTCGTCAGCATCTCCACACGTACCTACTTATTCGGTGATTTGTAGAGTAGTTTTACTAGTTAATTCGGTAGCATGCAACAATGTTGTCGAATGTCTACTTATTGCCACAACTGTTGCATTATATGTGAAATCAAAATAAAAAATAACGGTCACGATGGACGAAAGATTGGTTACAAAAAAGGGGGAAATCGATAAATGTAAATTTAGTAGTGGAATTGCGACTAGAAACCGCGATTTCATAAACTACTCACATACAAGTATGTCATACTAGCCTATTCAAGAAAAAATGGTCTACTTCCATACGTGTGTGTAGCGGGCTTTATACCTTTCATTCGACTTTACGCAACAAATTATGCTTTACGCAACCATTTTATTATTGAGTTTCATGAAACTGCACACTGAAAGTTCATTATTCACTATGGGAGTGTCGAAAAACTAACACTTAGTAGTTTCAATAGCATAAGTTTGTCAGCGGACACGTATTTCTCATTTTCAGTAACTGTCGGTAAAGATCAAATACTTGTTGTTGGATTTGAGTCTAGACAAGTGTTAACAGAAGACCGAAACGACGTGCTAAATGATGAAAAGATCTACTCACAAAAAAATAAATATTATGCAAGTTACCTGAAAAGACCGCCAACAAATCAAGTCGAAAAACTTTTGTTGGGTCGTTTATTTATTATTTTATTTATTTATTTAACCTATAACCAAATTTTCAAAAAATTTATACATAAAAATAAATATAAAACAAAATATAATAGGTCCATAACATAAACACTGGAGTATCACTGTTCTGCTTATAGTACGAACATATGTTTATAATAAATAGACAATGTACTCCACTGATACATCCTTATGGTTATGCCATGCTCATGTGCTATGGATCTATTACAATAAAGCTTAATAGTCAATCCTAAAAGTGCCCAGGAAGATACAGAGAAAATAATTTCACCCTTATCCTTTTCAATCGACGTCTTATTTTCTTCAAAATCTTATTATTTCATCTCTTAAGGATTATATTATTCATTTCTCCTGCAACAAGTCCATTGTTTGAAAATTCTCAAATAAAAAAGAAAAACTTTTTTTGTGAAATAAATGTTTTATGTCCTGACAATAAAATTCGAAGTTCGACCCTTAGCTAACTATTCATAAAGTAATAAAATTGGTTACAGCGCTGAATAGATTCATTCTTAGAAAGGGGGAAATCGGTATGAAATTTTATGACATTATAGAATATATTTTATAAATCCTATTTTGACCCTAGTATATATATCTAACTCAGCTCATAATAGAGAAATATTGTCAACCTGGGACTTATATTTATAATAATATTAGATAAATAAAAATATGATATAGGTATAAACAAATATACAATTAAATTATATATTAAGACCATGTAAAAGAATTATGGCTGTACAAGAAGATATTGAATAACGCCATATATTTATTTACAATACAGTAAATGAAATAGAAAAGTTGATGAAAAGAGATGATGTCCAAGGAAGTATACGCATACAAGTTACGTTTCATTTATTTTGCAACATAGGGATAAACACTCATTAAAAGGCTAAATTGAAAAATTATTTTTCACTTTTAAGAGCTCTATATACAAATGACTTACTTACAGATACGGTTTAAGCGATTAATTTAGTAGATGTACAGTTATTACTTTCAACTTCTAAAGCAATTTCTAATTTCTTTTCTTCAGTCAGTATAGTTGATGTTCGTTTTCCTTCTTGTATGATTCAAATTGAGGCATCCATTGCGTTTAAATTTGGTAACCAGCCTCGATATTGTGGTATAGGACGATTCGGATAAGTAACACTGAACAAAGCAGAAACTTCTCTAAAACTCATCTGAGAATTGTACCAAGTTACAAGCATGTAATAAATCTAATAAAGAAGATAGCAATGCTTAAACATTTCCCAATAATACCCTGTATGTCTGAGATCGAAAAATGGTCTACCTATCATGTTTTTATTATTTCTTGTTGTTTTGATTGATTGCATTTAAAATAAACAAATTTGAAATATATTACCCAAACAAATGTCAAGAATTTGAAACGTAAATGTTAACAAAGATTTAATTTTTACTGTTTGTGAATGAAAAAAACAAATAATCCTGTGTTCTGGAAAATGCTTGTAAACATGCTCTACTTTTTATTTTACTGGTAACATCACAATAATTTATTTTAACTATCTCATAAATTTTTAATTCATCCACTAAAATCTGATTTAATGGCTAGTAAATTTTATTTCTACAAATTTTAAAATATTTAAGTCACAAACGCATTCACACTAAACATTAGTTGCTGAAATATACTATTTTAAAACAGTTAGCTAATCCAAACAATTTTGTGTTTCGGGTAATAAAAATGCTATTTCTAGCAAGCATCTTCGATCTGTTATAACTTGTTGACAACAAATAATGTTATGTTTTAAATCATTCTAAACGCCTTATTAACGTAAAATAAAAAACACAAAATATTTTAAATTAAAAAAAATTATGTATGTCAAAATTACAAGATTGTTAGACACGTGTTATTACACCCAAAGTGAAAACATTTAGTTGAAAAGTAAAAAGAAAAAATAACAAATCGTGCTGTCTATTTTAAAACCGGGGAAAAAAATGGCACCGACTCAAAAAATTAGAAACAAATGAGGTATGTGGTTAGAACAACATTAGAATAGAACAAAAAAAGAACAATATGTTTTTAACGAAGGTCTTCTAAATTTTTTTATGCTTGAGCGCATCTGTCAACTTTAATGGACATTTTCAACTCGTTAAGAAGGCCAACTTTGATTTGTAATCAGCTTCTTTAGTATGTTGAAATGTAAATTTGCTTATTTTAGAAAAACGTATCCTGGCGTATTACGTATTCTTTTTACAGTTTGAAAATATTTGAAACATATATTTACATAAATATTTGCCATTATATTGTAAATTTAAATATGTTTACATTGACATAACTTTGAAGTATGACTTCTAAATTTGCGTTTTAAGATACCTTCTAAATATTCTTTTTTATATAAAGTATCCCAAAAATATTGAGGTATCAAGGTCATTCAAATTTTGCATCTTTTAAAATTGTGGAATGACTTGATCAAAAGAAAGAGTAGCTAGCGCCTCTGTGCTTATATATATATATACAGGGTGGGCCATAGGAACCTCACGATTTTTTAATGAACATTACACAATGATTTCTCATGACAAATTTTTTTTATTAACATACATTAATAGTAAATTATATGCCATTTTAATTTTTAAATATTATATCAGTCATGTGATGACCATTCTGCTCATAACATGTACTTTATGAAGTTACCACCACAATGGTAGCGCATGGAATTAGCTCCGTCCGATATTATTTACCAAATCTACTGTGCATCGAAACTATGACGGGCAGGGCCGCCGAGAGGACTTCTAGGGCCCCGGGGAGAAACTTTCTTTGCGGGCCCCGGGTAATGATCAATTTTATATCCGGGAATTTTTATTATAATACAATTGAAAACACAACTGATGACCTAAAAAGAAAGGTCCACACATACAAAAAACAAGTGATGAGCATAAAATAACGGTCCTCGCTTCCACCAAAAATACAAGTGATGAGCAAAAAGAAAAAGGTCATCACTTCCAAAATACAAGTGAGTGACGGCCACGCGCCCCTGGCATTTGCGTCGATTCCAGACCGGTCTTAGGGGATTTGCCCATGACTCCGGGCCCCGGGAATTCTCCCCGGCTCCCCCCCCCCCTCTTGTCGGGCTTTGTGACCGGCCACCTTGGCTGCTAACTGCTGTACAACTATACATTCATATATTTCCAAATGGTTATTTTACTCAGAAATGAAAGGAGGTTGCTCAACTGGTTAATTTTTATATTTGGGACTTTTATGGGATAAAATTGTTGGTGTCTTACATAGGCTAGTTGTAGTTTATGAGTTTATTCCATATTAGTTGTATCCAGATGAACTCCTACATATTTTACTGTTTTGTATTCTGGTTTTCACTCTATTATATTAGGTCTATTTGTAGAATCATTTCCAACTGCTGATTTTCATCAGACGCAAGCTCTGATCAATTTGCAAGCACTCCTATACACTCTGCGCTTGCATCTGATGATAATAAACTGTTAGAAATGACTACGAAAAGACGTACATATTAATTAATTTATATAATACATAAAACCTTAATGGCTCTATGAGTTTGTGGTATTTACGGGCAGTTTATAGGTTGTAGGTTACTCTTCATAAATTTTGATCTTCTGTTGACAGATATTAAAGAGTATAGGCCCTTAAGATAATCTTTTGAGCGAAGGAGTCCCCCAAAACTTGTTTTGCATACCTAGAGATATTTCATTAATAATTATTATTTTGTTTTCTGTTTTTGAATGTTCTGTTTTCTAGGAATGAAAAGATAAGTAATGATAAATATGGTGGTAGGTTTCAATAGAATAATTTTAATTCCAAGCCTTCTGTCCTTTATCTATTAAACCTCCTCACATTCCCTACGGTTTGAAAATGCGGGCTCATACATTGCTTTTAACAGTTCTTATAAATTAATTAAGTTTTGATGTTTAATCGATATTTGGATATATAGTAAATGGACCCACATACACGCTACATTTACATATGTGGCAGGCCTGTTCTCGATTCCGATAGTCAAATAATAGCTTCAACTAACCATAACCATAGACTACACAATGCAATGCCAAGGAAACCAGATTTATTTTGTATAATCATGGGAAATTATTGTCAAGGTTAAAAACTTGCATATTTTTCGCGCTGACTTAGATAATAGAAACACAAGGAAACGTGTGAATCGCTGCTATTCTACCGGAAAAAAAAGATGGGGTATAATTTTATCACGTAAAAAAATTAAACTTTGAATCCATGAAAATTTGGAGCTTTCCAAACATATTAATTTTAATAATAATTAACAATTAATGACACCCATTATAGATTGTTATTATTCTCTGGCATTGGCGCAAATAGCCATCGTTGCGTGCGTCAAAAATCTTATCTAACTAAATATTCTTTGACATTATTTCAGTAATGTTCATTATTTTACGTACAAAACTCTAAAATATTTTGTGACATAAAATATGAATAGCGTCGTCAGCAGGTAGTATATCGTACAGTGACTTTGTTTACGGTATGAATTTACGCCGGATGACAACAAGACAAGACAAGGAAACAACTTGTACATTTCTGGCGAGTCTAATGACTGGGACAATGTAATGTGATTCAAAATGCGTGACCCATTTCAAGGCTAGAAAAGTAAAAATTGCTACTTTGTTTCCGTCCACAGAATAACAATTATTACACTTTGGTATGTTTTACTCACTACTAGAATTTAAATTATGTAGTCTATGTACATACATTTATGAAATGAAATGATTGTTACCATACCAACGTAATATGAAACACTTCTTGAATTCCGTTTATATAATGCAAACCTTATATTTAGAATTGGGCCATGTAGCCCAATTATTCCTGCCTCCGAAAATATATACAGGTAGGTCTCGTTTTACGCCGATGTTACGTTCCGGCGTAAAAAAAATCGGCGCAAAAAGAGTCCAAAATGTGAAATTCCAGAGACGGATTGACTTCAAATCTACATGTCATTGATGTATTTCAGTCTTGATATTTCAAGGATATTAAATATATTTGCAAGTGTTTTGTATGAATACCACGAATTTAAAACTTTGTTTTCAGGGACGGACCTATATAAATATTATTAAAATGAATTTGACATAAATGAAGCAAATAAATATTTATTCTTTTGTGCTATATAAATACAATACAACGATATGATTTAACAACAAACTTACGACTAACAAAACTAACAACAAAAAATTAATAATAATTTAACATAAAGAAAAATATGATGTAGAAATAAAAATATATTTTACAAAATTATTTTCCTGTGTATTTTCTCTTTTTTTCTCGGAGGAGCTCTGCATACGGTGCCAATGAAGCTGCAACACTCCTCTTTACTTGCATACTGCGTTCACTATCATTATCGAGCTCACAAAGTTTTTCAGTAAGGATGTCTATATTTGTCAAAATTCGTTCTAAAGCATTCTTCATGATGGTTGTAACAGTCGAGGTAAATTGAGGTCCCTATAAACTTTTGAACGTGTTTCTCCATCTAGCATTCTATAATCACCTCCATTTTCTCTTGATTTGTAATGGATCTTCGTTTTTTCTTAGCATTTAATTTAGGTGGTTTATTTTCCTTGTTAGAAGACATGGTTAGTGAAAAATTTATCTAATTTAAAAAAAAATGAATCACCTAAAAATTATAAAATACATTACACTGTATATTAATATATACTACACTATATATAATACAATAAATTATTACTTACAAACAACAAATTAAATTTACCTTAAGGAAAATTAAATTTGGCAGACGTAAAAATTTATATAATATATTCTATATAATAATTGCAATAAACTCAATGTGCTGAATGCAACCCTGTACTGGCAAAATATTACTAAGCAATGATGTACTTTATTAACTGCGCGTGCGTAAAACCTCAGAACATCCCCGCTTCGACAATAGATTCGGCGGCGACGTCGACAGACGACTCTGGCGTTCAAGCGGCGTTATTTCGAGACCGGCGTAAATAAAACCGGCGCAAAATGAGTCCTACCTGTATATATATACACACACACACACACACACACACACACACACACACATATATATATATATATATATATATATATATATATATATATATATATATATATATATATATATATATATATATATATATATATATATATATATATATATATATATATATATATATATATATATATATATATATATATATATATATATATATATATATATATATATATATATATATATATATACACATTGAGCACAATTCAGAAATACATCTTTTAATTATAGAAAAAGGCAAAAACATATACATATACATATACATATATATATATATATATGTATATGTATATGTATATGTTTTTGCCTTTTTCTATAATTAAAAGATGTATTTCTGAATTGTATTGACGTTATAAATTAATTCTAAATAGAAGTTCTGCTTCTACAGTTATAAGTTCTTCATTTGACCGAAATCTCTTTCTAGCTAGATTTTTGGAAAGAGATAAAAGTCTGAGTGTGCTAGATCTGTCGAATAAGGTGGATGACTAACTACTTCCAACTTTAATTCTTCCAAATTTCGAGTGTGAATGTCGTTGGAGTGTGCAAAGGATTTTCTTTTTGACCAAACCAGCACGTTTTCCGCGATTTTCATTCAACATACGGTCAGAAAGTTCAGCAAGGTATTGTCCGTTAATTGTTTATCCCATTGGGAGATAGTCTATTTGTAAGATTTCTTTCGTGTCCCAAAAAATTAACGTCATGATCTTTCTGGATGATGGTGTCACTTTTGATTTCTTTGGAGTCGGGAATTGCGATGAATCCACTGTTTGGACTGTTTCTGGCTCTCTGGCGTATAATAATAGACCCATATCCCATCCATGGTCACGAAGTGCCGCAAAAATCCACCGGAATTTTATTAAATCTATTCAAACTACCCTAAGAAAGTTGAAATCGAAAGAGTCTGTTCTTCGAAGAGAGCAAACGCGGTACCATCTTACGGATAGCTTCCGCATATACAATTCCTGGGTTAAAATAAGATGTATGCGTTCCTGCGATATGTTAGTTATCTCTGCTACATCTGACAATTTTAGACGTCGGTTATTTAAAATGGTATAGTTGATTTTCAACTATTTTCGGAGTTGTGGGTGCTTTCGCACGTCCGCTAAAACCTGCAACTTTGAAACTGATTCTTTCTCTCTTGAACTCACCCAGCGGCAAATTGTTACAACGAAGGGGAATTCTCACTCAATGTATTAACCATATTGCCACGGATTTCCTTTTCCGAAACCTCTTTTTGTTAAAGGTACATAATGATTGCGTGATATTCAAAATGTTCAATTTCTTAAACAAAACCACACCGTGCAATTCATATTTGATAATTGAGCAGTGTAGACGTGACAAATTTGTTGTGGAGCGCATTACGATTCAACAATGTATTATTAATAAAGCATAATACGAAAATCAGTCTGCCTTTTTAAAATTTTATATTTAATCTTTATTTAAAAGTATACTCACACATTTAAGACAAAATACCGTAGGCGCCAATGACAATCTCCGTCGAACTTGCGATGACTTGTTCCACACTCGTTCAGACAACTACACGAATTGATGTACACACATACATGTATTTAAGAAGTACTACATACTTTTATGATGGATTATTATCAACGCACGTATCTATTTTTCACACACACATGTTGAGATATGTACGCTCGAGTATATATACAAATACGTTTTAAAATAAGTCTCTGGTTGTATGGCGAGCTTTATAATAAACTATAAACTGTAGTTTACTTACTCGCGTGACTGTAGATTGATTAACACTAATATATTCTAGAAGTTCCAGTTACAACTTAGGAAAACAATTTTAAACACTGTAAAATCTATTTTTTCACAATTTTCAATAGTCGCGTGTTGAATCTTGTGACGTAACGCTTGCGGCGTGCAATGTGTGGAAGCCAACAAGTTGTCGGTCCGCGCTCTTGGCATCGTCAGACGTGCCCGACATCGCCAATGTGGTCGATATTACGTGTACCGAGTAGGTGGTAGGTGCGGGCAACCTAGGATAATGAACCTCTAATTTTGATGATTGATAGTTTAAGATTATGTCATTGTTTTAAACCTCCAAGTGGATTTTGCGATTTAACTTAGTAATTTTTGGTATTGGCGTAGGAAGAACAGAAGTTACTATAGTAATCGCCGGTTTAATATATTCGAAATATAATACTTAATATTAGTAAAAAATTTACCGCAAATTATTTATATTATTATTTAATTTGCGAATTACTTTTTGGCAGTTAGTGGTAACATAAATGACAGCTGTCAGATATTTATCAATCTATTCAAATAAAATTGGCTAATTTATATTTTGTATTTTTATTACTTCTTATTTGGTTCCTGGGGATCATAAGACAATTAAAAACATGCTCTAAAAAAACATTTCAAACGCATAAAAATTATCTGTAAAAATGAGTAGTTCAAATTAAATATCCAATCATCAGTTTGAATTTCGAAAAAAATTATCAACGATTCAGCAAGCCCATAGAATAGTAAATCAAATAGCCAAGAGCCTTGAGGAGAAGAAATATTGTGCTGCCGTATTTTTTGAAATTTCGCAAGCATTTGATAAAGTGTGGCATACAGGTCTGCTTTATAAACTAAAAAATCTCGTATCCAGCAATTGTTACTTTCTTTTTAAGTCCTGCTTGACAGAAAGAAACTTTTCAGTTAAATATAATGATGCCCTATCAATTTACTATCCTATAACATCTGGTGTTCCCCAAGGCAGTGTATTTGGGCCATTCCTTTACCTACTGCAGATATACCTGAGACAGACGACACTATGATAGCTGCATTTGCTGATAACGTTGCTATACTATCAACAAACGATGATCCTAACGAAGCTTCTGCAAATCTTCAAAGACATTTAAAACTTATAAACGATTGGTACAATAATGGAGAACTAAAGTAAACCAGTCTAAATCTGTCCAAGTCACGTTTACAACCAGACTCAATACTTGCCCACAAGTAACAATCAAGAACATTCCAGTTCCCATAAAAACTGAAGTGAAATACCTTGGATTGCATTTGGACCAACGATTGATCTGGAGTAAACATACAAGCCAAACGTAAGAAGTTAGACCTGAAATTTCGCCAAATGTACTGACTTTTTGGTAGAAAATCAAAATTATCAGTTTCAAATAAAATTTTGCTTTATAAAAGCCTTATCACACTAGAGTTTTTATTCAATTCTAAACTTGGAAAATTAAAGTCTTTGCATTCGAATCGAAGTCTTGTGCGTGTGATAGTATGAAGAAAATACCTAGGTTTTGAAGACCAGGCAAATGAAACAGGATACAATTTCTCGGTCTTTTTATCCAGGTCTTACAGCTGACGCGTCTTTGTCTTTTGTTTATGTCAAAATATAACTGTCAACTGCATGGGTAAACAAACAATTTCCAAGTCTTAACTAATATTCAAATACCGTGTGATATGTCAAGACCTGAAGACTTGGATCCTGAAAAAAAACTTACAAAAATAAGACTTGGATAGCGTTCTAGTGTGATAAGGCCTTAAGACTTTACTCAAGTCCATATGGTCGTATGGACTTCAATTATAGGGATGTGCCAAGCCGACCAGATTAAAAATAATACAGCGATTCCAATCAAAAACACTTTAGTGAATGTACCTTGGTACGTCTCAAATAGAATGATCCATGAAGACCTCAAAATCCCTTTTATCACGAAGGAAATTCTGTTCTCGAACAGTATTTTTTGAAATATTTACAATGTAAATGTTATAAAAATTAACTGTAAGTGCACAACATTTTTTTACAATTTTCTAAAATTGGCAATGTTGTCTAGAACCTTTTCTAACGTAATCAAATTGTAAACTTGTGATATTTTTCTTGTTTCCCAATTTCTTGTTATATGCCACGCTGATTGTTGTAACGAAGACAAAATATTCAGCCCTATCTAATGAAGTTTAAATATTTATCTTATTTGATTCTACCCTTTGTTTTTAGTGCCCCCTTCTATTGCTTCCATGTGTTGTGAATTAGAAAACAGACATGCTGGATGCTAGGACGTCGATACTATTCATGACTACATTCGATGTTTTACGAATGGGGTGTGTACGGGGATTCCCCCAAAGATGTGTTAAATTGATTACACATACAAATGTTCTTACCCGTCATAAATAGAAGGGTGGTTTTTCTGTTAATGGAATTTCTTTCAGGGAATTTTATGGGTTAAAAATTGATGTCACATCTAATTCAAAGTCCAGGCGAGAAACATGTAATTATTTTGAACATATCAAAATGTTTATAACTCTAACGTTCAACGTCCCAAAAAAGACTACAAAATTGTTATCAACCCACAAATTAGTGGATTTTGTAACTTGTACTGCTCCTGATTTCAAGCACAATTGCTCTAATCTCTACACATAACTATGTGAAATTGGCAAGTATTTACGAGTCGTTAGTCAGGTAATTTTTTTTGCACAGCAACCATGGCTATTTGCGCCTACCACAGCCAATCTAAATTACTAGAGTATATATTAAAAAGAATACATTAAACAATCCAATCAAGTGCCATATCTGCTACAGACATCGGCTACCATGGAACGCCAATTGGTTCTATGGTCCACTACACTAATTAGTTTTTGATAATTTTGAGTCCTAGAAACAACAATTATTCTTCTACGTCCTCTTTCACGGTTTTTGGCACATGGTCCACTACATAAGTTCCACTCAGTATTTCTTTCCCTCACTATGTGACCAAAAAATGTTAACTACTGTCTTTTAATTTTACTTAATAACTGTCTGTTTACTTTCTTTTTATTTAATATCTCTATTCACTCTGCCAGTCCACGGTACTTTTAAACATTTCCTATACAACCACATTTCACAAGCTTTTATTTTATTAATATTGTATTTATTTAACACCCAAAATTCACTTCCATACGTCAAAACACTCCAAAGATAGCAGTTGATTACACGATTTTAAGTACCTGAATTAATATTTCTGTTACAATGAACTAAATTTATGAAATGCAGCTTTAGTCATGCTTATTCTGGTATTAATGCTTACTTACTTAATCCTTAAGCCTTTCTACCTTGCGGTGTAAGGCTATAGTCGAGTTGCTTATTTTCTGGTGTTGTTCTCCATACTTCTTTCCATCGTGTTCTGTCCTTTGTATATTTTCTTATCTCCTCCCACTTTACGCCTCTCTTCGTTGCAGCTTCTTTTGTTTCTTGATGCCAGGTTTTTCTCGGTCTTCCTGGTCTAACTTTCTTCACTGTTCTTGCTTCATAAACTCTTTTTACTATTTTGTCTTCACTCATTCTGTGTATATGTCCCAGCCATCTTAGTTGTCCTTCTTCTATTATAGTCTCTACTGGTTTTGTGCCTAGTTTTTCTCTAAATACTTCATTTATTATTCTGTCCAATTTTGTTTTACCTTCGATTTTCCTTAAAAATCTCATTTCGGAGCTTCTTATTTTAGACCTGTGCGTCTCTGTAGTGGTCCAGGATTTTGAGGCGTATGTCGAAATTGGTACTGTCACTTTTTTGAGGATTTCTACCTTGATGTTATTTGGTATTTCTTTTTTAGTTAAGAACGATGCTTTGATGCTATTGAACATTCTTCCTGCTGCGCCTACTCTTTACATAATTTCTTCATCCATTTTTCAATCATCCGCGAAAACTGTGCCTAGGTATTTGAATTTTCCTTCCTGTTCTATTATTTTGTCGTCTATTTTTATTTTGTGTTGCATTTTTGTCCTTCTTATTACCATTGTTTTTGTTTTTTGTGTGCTAATTTTCATATTTATTTTCTTCATTTCTTTATTGTATTGGTTCAAGTTATTTTGTAGTTCGTCCTCGTTCCGTGCTATTATAACCATGTCATCCGCATAGCAAAGTTCTGCTACTGTCACATTTTCCATTTTCCAGTAGCCCACAGAATATTCTTTAATATTTTGTCTTACTTCTTTTATGGCGTCGTCTAGAACCAGTGAGAACAGTAGCGGACTGAGTACGCATCCTTGTCCGAGTCCGTTTTCCGTTATAAAAGATCTCGATACTTCATTTCTTGTTCTGACATAATTCTTGCTATCGGTATACAGACTTTTAATATTTGAGATGGTGCTCTGGTATTAATCTCTGCATAAACGTTCACACTAGGTCACCTTACTTTAAGTAACGCGAAGATAGCTTACGAATCTATGTCTCATTACAAAATTCTACAATATATAGGTATTGTAACAATTGTTGAATTACCAAAACGACCGCTACGTTTAATATTGTTTATGCATTTGATTTTTCCAGGGTAAAATCCCTTTTTCAAACATTCTGTCACTATGACCCATATTTGCGTTTATGATAGTACACAATATATTTTCAGCTGCTGGTTTGATAAAACTTTGAAATGTTTACCAAATATAAAAAGTTGTGTTACATCTCGTCAACAAAAAACTGTTTACCTTTTTACATTAAAATAGATAAGTATATGAGCAGAATAAAACGTAAATAAAAAATGCATTAATAAACTAAAAGAGCTGTAAAGAAACCTAGTCTTTTACAAAACCACAACCAATTTTTTAAAATAAATGTACTTTACTCGCCTTCATTACTGGATAAAATAACTGGATAATATATAATATCTACTGGAAAAAAATTAAAAAAAGTAGGAAGTTATTGTAATAAGTGTAAACTACAATGAAGAGAATTTGTAATGGTTCTTAAGAACTGAATGCAATTTAAATTAATTAATGAAATTTAAAATAATGAATAGTGAATAAAATTTGTGTTTTGATGTCTGTCAGTCTATGTTCTTTGTGTTTATGTTTACAGTTATACATATGTATATGTACATTTTTGTATGTGTTTGTGAGTGTATGTGTAGTACGTGTGTGTATTTGATATGTTTATTTATATATGTACTGTCTACGCGTAATCTCAATGGTTTCTAGTTGCGTTTCTCATACTTTTTGTCCCATAACCTGTTCAATTGATGTTACGCGACTCACACAAATATGCTGTTCAATCGGATCACCTAAACTAGCATTACTCTGATTTAATTCAGATTTTTAAACCAGTCCATTTTTAGTCAACTGATTTTTACCAAAAGTTGATTAACTCGTGCCATTGATGTCAGAAGCTTAAATATGAAGTTTCATAAAAATCCTTTTAGCCGAATTTGCTCTGTACGTGTACACAGACAGACGGACAGACGGACAGAAGAACAGACGGACGGACAGACGGACGGACGGACGGACGGACAGACGGACAGACAGACCGACAGACATCATTCTAAAAATAGTCAAAACGTTATGTAGGGACCTCAATTCGTGAAGATCCATCAAAATCTCCAAAAGTCTAAATCGGTATGATCACAATACATCCCTTACAGAGCCGCAGTAAGGGGGGGGGGGCTAGCGCACGACGAGCTTCGAGCTTGACTAAGGGGCACCACATTGCGAAGGTGAGGACCTTTTTTTTGCTCATCACTTGGATTTTAGGAGGTGAGGACTTTTTTTTTTGCTCATCACTTGGATTTTGGGAAGTGAGGACCCTTTTTTGCTTACATTTATTTGCCAAGGGCGCCAAAACACATTTTTGCCCCTAGCGCAAGTTTTCCTTACTGCGGCTCTGCTCCCTTATATATGTTGGCGGTCGATAAAAATGAAAATATTGAATTAGGACGATCTTCGTAGGACGGATCGAATTTTTTTCACCTAACGTGGCAGTTGGGTGTAAGTACGAGGTGCACGAACTCACTAGCCTGTGGTTAGAAAACGCAATACAAAATAGAGTACGTTCCAACTATGCTTTACATGTTGTATCTAATGAAGTACCCGTACAACGGTCGAGCAATAACTGAACTCCTTCCGATATCAATTACTGGGTCTACTGCGTATCTAACTGCGAACTGCCAACCTAGATGTAAACTGCTGAACGATGTTCTTCGACGTTATTGCGGATTCAAGAGCTTCTTTTACTACGTATTATTGCCTCTCAAAAAGTAGTCAATACAATAGTAAGATAAATTTGACATTGGAATTAAAGAGTCAAATTTTCATATTACTGCTGTAATGATCTCTAAATATAACAAATGTAAAATTGTCTTGAATGTAAAATCTTGCATTTAAACAACCAGATAACGTCAGTTCTTGTAGATATGAGTTCATAATGAAAAATATCGGTAAGCAAATAAGACTGAACAAGAAAATTAAAACAACATCCTTTGTTTGAATAATAATTACGTCAATTCCAAGAATCTATCATGATTCACACCTATTTAATGTCGCTAATTACAGATATCCTTAGAGCAAAAGGTTATAAACAAGTTAGAATTCTTTATTTTTAAATTTGAAATCGTGAGATTCATTCACAGAAGAATAACAAACTTAACCTTATTATATTAGACTTTCAAGGTAACCTCACTAACAATAACATTACTAAATGATGGGATATATTGTACAATATATTACTATTAAAAAAAAAAACAGTTAAAATTATAGAAAAATATCTTGGAAAAAGAATAAATTACAGTAATTTAATTAAATTGGCTTATTTTGTATCGCTACGAACGATTTTAAACAGGATAGTACGTGGGTAAAATAGGAAATTTAACGTTGTGGAAATTTGGACCATTGTTAACCAATTTCGTAAGGCTCAATTATGTTACAAATAATCAGACGTAAATTACAAATGCAATAGTTTTGTAAGTTTTAGGAAATGGCCCCCACAGTGTAATTATAAAGTAAGGATTACTCAACAATTCACTAAAACGATAGTGAACATGGCCAAATGAGTATTTATTTTGCACCTAACCCTTAATTTATTTTAATACTGAGTAAGTACATATATGTTACATTTGAAATACTAGAGAGTGGGTATAATATAAGCACTGGTCCGTCAGAAATAAATCTTGCAACTAATGCGATTATTTTGCACTTTACCGCTGCGGAACACCGGGGTACTGGCCTAGTGCGAAATGACAGCACTGGCCCATTACTTTCAATGCCGGGGAGTATGTGCTTCAACAGTACTGGCTCATATAAAAATGTTTGCTGGGTAAGCACTGGTCCGTCAGATATAATCTTGCAACTAATACGATTATTTTTCACTTTACCGTTGCTGGGCCGGCAACTGATACATCAATGGGCCAGCTAACGGCCACGGGGACACCGGGGTATTGGCCCTGTACGAAATGCCAGTACTGGCCCATTACTTTGAATGCCGGGGAGTATGTGCTTCAACAGTACTGGCCCGTATAAAAATGTTTGCTGGGATATCTATTATAAATGAAGCTTTAGGCGTTGCTACTGAATTTTAGCTTAAAAGCAATAGATAAGAGTTGTCCCTTGTATAGCCAACAACGTGTACCAAAAGTTTAAATTATTCCGCAGTTTCTAAAAACCCATTAAAAAATTTAGTATATCTTACACCTATAATTTTAAAAACCAACAAAATAATGACTATGTCACTATGCCAAAAAACTAAAAGCTTGTGTATCTCATAAACAGTCTTGTATTACTTAAATATACCTACACATATACAATCCGTAAGTTGTTTATTTTAACAATACGTGGCAACTATGCGGGTTCATAATATGATAGGACCTCTTGCTTTAATAGGCTTAATAATATATCTAGTTTATTTTCATTTCATAAAATTAGAAATCAACTATAGAACGCCAGCTCACCCCTATTTCTCTCACTGGTTGAATACAAGCATCCCCTGCCATAACTGCGTGAGAGTACAGCACTTATGTACCCCAGATGAAGGCGCCATGTGCCAACGCAGAGGGTTTGCGGCAGGGGGAGAAGAGATCACGAAGCTCATCCGCTCGTTGCCTGGAAACCGCTGTAAACATTACCTGTGGATTCCAGGCATATGGCGCATACTGGGAACCGCATTTGTAAACGTTGTTTTCAAACGCAGTTTACTGCAGCTGGTGATTTTCATAAAGATGTAGTTATTGCTTTTATCGAGAGATTTAACGAACAATACTTAAATCGATTGTCAATATTTTATATTGTATTAAATGTTAAATGAATGATAAAAAAAAGTATATATAAATGTGTCGCATGACTATTGACAATATTAAATTACACATATTAATTTAATATGTATTTTATTTATTACTTTACCATAAGAATAATAAAAATATATGTAAACAAATAAGGGATTTATTGTTTAGATAAAACTCAAGTTGTTCACAGACTATTTTATTCTAAGTATTCACTCTTATAACGTAAGAATACATCTGAAAACGTCGGAAAACGTTTTCAAACGTTTCGTTTTCCTTCCACGGTGGAAGTTTCACCAATGTGTTCCAACATAATCACTTATTATAGTTGAAGGTAATGGGATTCGGACCAGTCAGAAAATAAAAACAAAATTAACTTCGCTAACGTTTCGATTTTACTTTAAATCTTCATCAGAGCTTAGTTAATATTGTTAAAATTGTTATTTTATATCGTGACTAAATTAAAATCGAAACGTTAGCGAAGTTAATAAATTTGTTTTTATTTTCTGACTGGTCCGAATCCCATTACCTTCAACTATAATTACTAACTTACGGACGTAACTCATCTAATCAAGATAATCACTTATTATTTGCAATAATTGAAACGTATCACTTGCGTTTTTCACTTTCAAAATACTATCTTAGACAAACAATATTTTCATACCCATTTGTTCCATTTTTCCCATTCCCAACCAGAAACGTTATCGAACGTTCGCCTTCGCAAACTGATTAAATAAGTTTTTCATGAACAAAATTGCATAATTAACTTTTGTAACTGTTCAAGCACACAAACTTAAATTCAATAATATCCTAAACAACGCAGACAGGTAATAATTTATCACATCACTATTTTTCACTTAATCATCAAATTAATAATTTAAACAAAACACTGCAAAAATGCAACAAAGCAAAATCCCAATAAAATAACAAAATATTATTAAGACGTGCATGATTCCCATTCACAAGCAGAAACGTTGACTCGATCCCACTTCTGATGTAAACAAATAAGGGATTTATTGTTTAAATAAAACTCAAGTTGTTCACAGACTATTTTATTCTAAGTATTCACTCTTACAACGTAAAAAAACATCTGATCCCTCTATCAAATTCTACGTGTGTTTTATAAAAACCAATTAGTGTAATGAGCCGTCATCGTTATCGTTAATGAGTCGTCATCATTAGTGGGTCCAGATTACGGATTGCATCTAGATAACATTTTATGGTGACGTAACAGGGCTTCGTGGAAGGCTAGATGCTAACATATATAAGACGTTTACAGCTTTGGAAAAGCGTATTGACTAAATGAGTGAAAAAAGCTTAATGGGTCCGCACCAGTTGTTTCAAAAAGTTCCATGACAACTGGGGCCGTAAGACAATTCGGACGTTCACAATTGGGGCTTTTCACAACTGGGGCCATTAACATCTGGGGCGATGGAAAATTTGGACCGTACACAATTGGGGCTTTTCACAATTGGGACTATTAGCAATTCGGGCCGTTCACAATTGGGGATTTTGACAACTGGGGCCATAACTATAAGAACTAGAGTCTTCTTTTAAAATAAAAAATAATTATTTTACAAGTTGGCATAAATTAAATTGCGTGTTCATGATATTTTCATAAATTATTTTCGAGGATTCTGATACGTGGGTATCAGTTTAACATTCAATTTTAAAGAAATAATTAATTTTTTAAATAATGCAAAAAAAATCTATAAAAAATTAGTATCATTCTATTCCAGTCCTCATTAATGTATATTAAGCCTGAATGTTTTAGATTTTTAAACAAATACTTCTGGGAAATCAAGTGGGGGCAAAAGTTTTTTGACATATTTCAAACAAAAACCACGTAAAAATGTAACAAAGTGAATGACATAATTTTTACTCTTAGCACTGGTTTAAAGTTAAAAATCGTTGATAATTCGTTCAGTCAACTTAGGAATGATACTCTTGAAGTATTATTTGTTTATTATGTGTCACTTAAGCCCCATTTATACAATTATGTTCTATTATAGACCAAATTGGCTAAATGAAGCCAGATCTTTTTAAACCACACGTGCACCATCGTCTGTCGGAACAAATTACTAAGCTGGTACTGATCCGAAAATACTGAACTGCCATCATTTGTTTATATTATTGACTCGGCGTATCAACTTATTTTTACTTAATTAATCATTTTTCTTTTTTCTTAACTTATCCGTCATTTTAAATTAAGACGTGTTATACATATTTTGCCTTTCCTCTTCTCTAATCTCTAGATTAAAGGGAATGTCTGACTGAATGTTTGCTATCCTAAAACTTTAGAACATCTGAACCGATTTTGATGCGCATTCGCCAGCATACTGGAAATTTGGCTAGATATATTTTAAGATAAATTCGACAAAGTATACAGCCATGCTCATATGCAGGGTTGCCAGGCGTCCGGATAAAGCAGGACATAGTTAGGCTTTTTTATTGCGTGTCCGGCCAAAATAAACGGTGTCCGGCTTGTCCGGCTTTTGTTAGGCTTTTTACATTTCGCAAACGAGCGAGCGCCGTTTTCTGAACAATAACAAAGAGAACGTTAATTTCAAGAAGCTGTTAGCACACAAGAAATGGGTAGCCTATTTTAAATCGATGAGTAATCAAGATTGCTTTTCAGAATTCCTAACTATTTGTCAGTATTACTTTGCGATCCCAGGACATAACGCAAACGTTGAAAGAGTTTTTTCCTTGATAGGTCAGCAATGGTCAAAAGAACGCATCAGATTACATGTTAACACTGTAGCTAAAATGTTGGTAGTAGAATTTAATTTAAAACATTTGACGTGTAAGGATTTTTACAACTGCATTTTGAAAGAAACTGAGCTTTTAAAGCAGATTTCTGCCAACCAAAAATATGAATAATTATTTTTATTGTTTAACTTAAAGTTTTGTTTTGTTTTTGTTTTGTTTAGATTGTTTTTTATTTTGTTTTGCTTTGGGAAGTAATAGCAAGTAAATAAGACTTATTTGTGCAATTGCCTTTATTTAATTTAAGAAGAATTTAAAAATGTTGATAAATGTTTATCTAGAATATAATTTTGACTGATGACTTGATTTGACTGATTAATAATAAATTATTTAGACTGATTTGGCGTTTTACTTATTTTTTATTTATTTTTCATTAGAATTTAACAAGATTTATGGTAATAATCAAAAAAGCTTGATTCTACATAAAAAAAATTTGTCGTACCTATTAATACTGAGAAACAAAATCCTCAATAATGTAGGGTGTCCGGCTTTTTTACCCAAACGTCCGGCCAAACTGGCTGGTCTGTTCGGATATTATGTTTGGCGACCTGGCAACTCTACTCATATGTATTAGGCACTTAACGATTTGGTATATTTAGCCCAGATTAACAAGTTTCGAGGCAATTAAGGAATACAGGTGTGCTTCTTAGAAGCCCTAATGACTTTTGAGAAGGTATGATTTTAATATGTTAAGCTCCAAACAAGCTGGAGGGGAATGCCACATAAGATAGGGTTTTCGTTCAATAGCAATCAGTTCTAATACAGATTTTATCCAAGTGAGCAAGTGTTGATTTAAGAAAAATTTTGGTTTAACGAATTAATGAAGTGTAAAGATGCCGAAAAAAAGAGAATTAACAGTTGGCGAGCGCACCCAGATAGTGTTATTGCATAAGCAGGGTGTCACCCAATGCGATATTCCAAAACAAATGAAATGTTCTCGGTGCGCAGTCCAAACAACAATTAAACGGTTCAACGAGATTGGATCTTATGAAAATCGACCCAAAAGTGGTCGAAAACGAAGAACCAGTGCAAGGCAAGACCGTATTTTGGAGCGGATATCTTTTCGAGATAGAACGAAAACTTCCGAATTACTGCAAGACCACGGAATAAATTTGGCAGCAAGTAGTGTTAGAAGAAGACTTGTTGAACATAATTTGCATGGGAGAAAGGCACGACATAAAACACTTCTCACTGACAGGCATAAGAAACTACGTCTTTCTTGGGTAAAAAAATACAAAAATTGCAAGAGGACTGGGCTAAAGTTATATGGACGGATGAAACCAATGTTGAGGTAATATTCTACTAATGTATTAGCAATAATAATCCAGTAAAATACAAAAAAATCTCTTTAAAGAACATCTTCCTTAAAAAAAAAACTTATATTTTTTCTTTATTTTTTTATTAGTTATTCGGTCAACCTGGGGCTCGCTACGTTCGTAGAAGAAGCGGTGAAGTTTTCCAAGAAGAATATCTGATCCCTACTGTGAAATATGGAGGAGGGAGTATAATGATTTGGGGTTCCATGTCTGCCAGTGGCGTCGGCAATGTTTTATTGTGTGAAGGACGCATGAATTCCAAGAAGTACATCGACATGCTATAGGACGTTATGGAGCCAACCGTATTGAAATTAGTAGAAACTGACCCTCCGGAATATCACTTTCAACAAGATAATGCAGCGTACCACAAATCCCACGAAGCACCCCAGTCTCCTGATCTATTCCCGATAGAAAATTTGTGGTACATTTTAAAGTGCAAGATTGCAACACACAAATACAGCTCAAAAACAATGCTGAAGCAAAGAATAATTGAAGAGTGGAACGCAATTTCACCAGATGTGTGTAAAAATTTGGTATCAAGTATGTCACGTAGAATAAAATTATTAATTAAGGCTGGAGAAGGATCCATAAAATATTAATTTGATGTATTAATTTTATAATAAATTATAAGTAGCATAAATTTGTTTTTCTCAAAATTACCTATTCCAAAAATTATTTATTAGAATAACAAGTGCCTAATACATATGAGCATGGCAGTATGATAAGTATCCCGTGTATATCCTTTGAAAATAATTTGCGACAAGGCCAAAGGATGCGCCTTTGGTGGAATACAAGGGCTTGAACCTTCCCAACCAAGTACTCAAATCTCGTTTTTATGAGACACATCTGTCTTATAATTGATGTTCTGTTCTGTGGTTTGCGACCCACCTATAGGTGGTCGCGATTTATAAATCGCGACCTATGAATTGAGAACCGCACGAACTTTTGAGGACATTTTTTATTATGCCCATACGATCCGTTTGATATTTTGCTAACACGAGAGGTATAGAGGACGCATTCATCTTACTGTAATTAATTTTGTTTTTTCAAAATTTTTGTCAGATTTTTCACGCCTAATTTAATTTCGTAAATTAGTTTCATCTGACATATTAGCAGTATTTTCTAGCAGCCTTCCTGAAATCAGTATCCTAAAAATACAGTTGACATATGTTGACGTTTTAAACGCGGAACCGTTTAATATAAAAAAAAATAATAATATGCATATTTTAGTCTATTTTAAACCATTCTTCAATAAAATATGAAAAACAAACCTTGAAATCCATTATAATAAACATTATTTAGCTGTTTTATTATACACTCAGACCTATTTATAACAAGAATACATAAATTCGAAGACATTCAAGTTAAAACGTAAAACTGCGATAATTTAAACTATACTTTTTAATATTTATTATAAAAATAAATAGCACCATTTCTTTCCGCCGCAAGATTGAAACTTGCGGTTACTTTAGTATTTTAATATATTCCAAGAAACGTACGTGAGATAAGGTAGACGATAATATCAGTGACGTACTGCAAGGGGTAATTTTTAGGGCGACATAATTTTTTGTACGTTAATAAAAATTCGATATTTATTTATAACTTAAACAAAAAACTAAATCAAGAACGAACTGTAATTTGTTTCAGATTAAATAAGCAGGTTGTTTTTTTACGATTAAATCAACTGAAAAGTATCCAAAACAATATTAAAAATGTATGCGTAATTTGTAATATATCATGGTTTTGTACGATTCGTAAATACAATTTTTTGGACAATTTATTGTAATCGCATCAAGTCAAAATTTGTAAATCACATTACAACTATTAATTTAATCCTTTGCCGCATAGTGTGCCATATATGGCACATTCCGATTTTTATTTTTTATTTTACTTTTAAAACTGAATCAGAACGTTACTTCATGAATGTTCATATAAGCCACATACACAGCAATGGATCCTGCAGTATCTCAAGTAATGGGCTGCAATAGATTTCAGAATATCAAGCGGAATTTGCACTTCAACGATAACTCTGAATTTATTGAGAAAGGACAACTAGAAGATACATTTTCTTTAAAAAATTCGAGGGCGACTGTTTTTAATCCCTAATGAAGAACACCTAGCAATTGACGAGCAAATAATACGGAATCATTTTCTTTTGTAACATAATGTAGAATCATAATGTTCCATGTATGGCACAAACCCTAAATTATTATTTTAATTATTATTTTTTCATAAAAAGGTGCAAAAAGTCATCGTTACTGTGTGCTAAAAAAATATCTAACTTTTCTTTGGTCTACCAGACATCCTTCTATCATTGAAAATCCATTTTAAAGTTATTTTTCATCCTCTCAAACCTTCTAGTGCATCTCAAACAGTGGACCGCAACATGATCGAGTCTCAAAAATACTAAAGAAAGCTTTTTTGTTCCAGGACTGCAAGTTTTTATTATTTTCCCCAGGGGAGGGTTGATATCAATGAGTTTGAGAAGTACTGTTCCAGAAACATGTTTTAATAAGTAAATAAAAAATGTAAAAATAAGATAATAACCAGATATTTGGTTGCGATTAGTAATGATTTTTGTTGATAGTTCATTGTTTGATGGACAATTTATTCAACTGATAGTTCTGTTTAAATCTATAACCTTAATATTCTGTGTTGTTCTGCTCATATCATATGTATATGTAAATAGGTATCAACAATATTTACAAACCGAGATACTTTTAACTGATTCATCATCGATTGAAAGCGATGATGATGAATTTACCATGGATTTACCAAGGACAGATTCGCGCCATAAAAAGTAGAGGGGAGTAGAAACCGAGAAAAACCAGGATTAAAATCTAGGTTGTTTTGGTCAGTAAACATTCTATCAAACTTGAATATCCGCGTTCCGAAAAAAATAATTGTTCAGCAATATTGTTTTCGGAACGAAAAATCGCATTCTTGATTCAAATTAGTATTTACGGTACACACCAGTGGCGCACCCAGGAATTTGTTGGGGGGGATGACAAAATTATTTAAATTATGAAAATATAAAGTGATGACCTAAAAAAAGGTCCTCCCTCACTTCTAAAATATAAGTGACGACTTAAAAAAAGGTCCTCATCTCTATTTTTAAAAATTTCTAGTGTGTTTGTGTATTTTTATTTTTATTTCCTTCCTTCACAGGGGGGGGGGCTCCCTGGGTGCGCCAGTGGTACACAGTATTAGGTTAACTAAGTTTTTGATAAAAATTACAATACAATTTGCAGCAATTTAATCATGATTCGTTCTTCTCCAGAGACCAACTTGAAACCAAATATTATTCTAAGTATACTACCAAATATTCCTAGATTTGGGGCAATTTGTTGTGGTCCTAGTGTAGGGCTGCCATACGTCCCGGTACACGGGGACATGTCTCGGTTTTGAGGTTTGTGTCCTAGTGTCCCGGTCCGAGAGTCATTTGTCCCGGTCGATTTAAAATTTATGCATAATAAAAAATTATTTTTCGATAATATTGTACATATACATATATACATTCTGTATATAAATTATATAACAGATTCGAAGTCCGAAATGTTCCGGAGTAATGCCGAGTACCAGTCAGCTAGTGTCTAATTAATTAAAACCCATTGGACAGATGAGCGCAATTCGCTTTCTATTGACACCGTGAAAAGCATAATTCAATGTGTTTTAAATTATAAAATGTCATGCATTGAATTCTATAATTATATAAAAGGGGAAAAAGAACTGCTCCAAAAAACGAAAACATCGGAGAAGTATGATTGGGCAAAGAAGAGCGATGATAAAGAAGCCACCGAAGTCGGGGAAGGGGGAGAGTAAAGGCAAGAGAAGAATGGAATGTAAGGTTCTATTTGGTTTTATTAAATTGAATCGCCCATTAATTTATATTATATTATTTTAGATTTAATAAAGACGCATCCACAAAAAAAAATATCAAATTTTTCCAGTCGAACTGAGTGTTCCAAAATGATTCACCATTGATCCCAACGTTTTGCTCTTGGAATACCTATTATCAATCTCTACTTTAATTATTTTTTTTTGTCTTTTTTAAAATATTGTGCAATTTTTTATAATAAAGGTATTATTGTCGATAAAAGTTTTCTGGGGGGGGGGTCCCTGTCGGTAGTCCGACAATTATGGCAGCCCTATCCTAGTTTCACAGCCGATTTATGGTTGAATTATTAAATTTAACACAATAGTACATTAATGAATGTTAAGAAAATTAATTATGAAATGGACGATCATAGTAAGAAACTGAACTTTATACTGACTACGATTAAAGAGTTGACTATAAAAACCATCACACGCGGTAAGAAGCATTGTTGCCATTCGGGCACAACCTGTTCCTTGAAAGAAGGCGTGTACCTTTGTTCAGCGCGTATCTTTACTTATAAAATTCTAAATAATAAAAAACTTGTTACATGAAGTTTCTAACAAAATATACAGACGCACGTAAACATTTTGATTATGTACATATAAATACAGTGTAATTTGGTTCATTATTATATGAATACAACAAATAAAAATGCATATCTATACAAATCAAAAAAATACAGTACAAAATATAAATAAAATTTGATATATTTATTAAATATTCGTCAAATAAAAGCATTGTTTGGAAAGCAATTAAATTAATTATAATTAGCAGAACAGCCCTGCGCAAAATGGAGGGCAATTGCAATTTTTGGCGGTAAAACACGTGATCAAAAGGACACCATAAAAAAATACAAAAATCCGTATTTGAAATAAAATACTGTAACTCAATAAATAATGTAAGGTTATATTATAAATGGAAATGTTTAAAATATTGTTTACGTACACAAAGTAGAGATTTTTACATCATTTTCAGCGTAAAAAAATGCATAATTTACTGAAACTATTCTAATATTTATTTAAAAACTACATACCCAGTAAAATAATCCAATAATTACGAAGAAAAAAGAGCTTTGTTAACTTTATCCTCCGTCGAACACACTTGTAAATATTAAAAACTCACTCAAACGTTACAAAACGTTTAATTAACGATTATTTTACAGGAAAAAACACGTAAAACAAACACGAAACTACTAGAAATATTATAAACTGACTCACAAGTTATATGGTAAGGCACTGAAATACTGAAATGCTTGTAGCGTGGCTCAGTAGGATGCGCGAGGTTTGAACGAAAGTAACCGAATCCTAACGAAACTTTCGATTACTATTGTATGGACGGGATGGTTTTGTAGTCACCATACCTGTATTTTGTACCTGGTCCTGGTCCATACGACTTTGAAAACCAGTTCGTGTTTATAAATTAATGTGTTAGGATTTTAAAGCGGCTTGAATTAAAAGAATTTTGGATAATTTTTTGATTTTAGGCTGTTTAAGACTTAAATTTTTTTTTAAATGTTTTATATTTACTTCAGAATGAACAAGAACAAAAAAAATGAACAGAAAATTGGAAAGAATGAAAATTTGGAGGAATATTGGACACAGTAATATTTTTGCAGGACACAATAATTTATAATATACCTCGCGGGCCAGATCGAATTTCAGCGCGGTCCTGATCCGGCCCGCGGGCCGCTATTTGCCTAGGTCTGATCCGAGTGTTAAAACTTTTTCATGGGCGTCCGCAGTAAGAAGCAAAAAGGGGCACAAAATCCCGCAGCATGGAGTCACATACTTTTAATTGTTTTATTCCAAACCCTTATGCTTTTTAGGGTTTTGTAGGTATGACCAACAAACCCTTATACCATCAGTTTGTCGTCTGTCTGTCTGTCTATCTGTCTGTCTGTCTGTTTGGTAAAAATTCTAGCCAAACGGATAAACCTAGAGAGTTGAAATTTGGCATGCTTATACAACTCTCTGACCCGCACATAGGAAAAATACTAAAACATCTAAAAAACATATCCCCCTAAAAATATAAACAAATATGTGTTCATCCAAAGAAAATATATTTATTTAAAATTCTGATTAGGGTATCAAATGAAAGCCCTTAGTACGTGGATTAACGATAAAATATTTATTTTTGCAAAATAAATTATTTTGATGCGATTTTTGCCAAAATTGTGCAAAAAATTTTTTGTCCCACACCCTGTAGCCCAGATGGTTTAAACTAAAAATCTGAAAAAAATGTAAGTAATGTATATTGGTGCGAATCGGAATAGTACAACAGGAATTTTTTATCAGATTATGTTTTCGGAAAATAACGCATTTTTTGTGTTTTTTGGTTGACAATACACAAAATTTATAGTTATGTAACACATCTTATTGGAAAGCGTATCCTGGTCTAATGGTTAGCTTGCTCACTTGCTACCCATACTAGGGTTCGTTCCCGGGCAGAGGAGACATTTTTTTTTGTTTTTTTTTTTTGTTTTTTTTTTTTTTGTTTTTGTTTTCCGTTTTAATTTTGTTTAATTAATTTGTCAAAATTCCTAGTTATATTATGGCAAATGTTGCATTTAATTTTTAAGAGAGTAAATTTAAAAACCAATTGGAATTGTTGGAATTATATTTTCATGTGTCATGTATACGAAACCAGAGGGGCGAAGCTTATGACTTAAAACAACCAATGGAAGCCATAGGCACAATTTTCAAAATCTTAATGAACCTTGCTATATAAAAAAATACTGCACATATTTAGAAACCCAAATATTGGTATTAGTTATTCGAATTAAAATTAACAGGCAAATAGTCATGCAAACATCACAGAGTGTTTCGAATCTTATATCTGTAGATTTGTCAATTCTGAAATAATTATAAAATTGCTGATTTTGCTTCAATGTATGAAAAATTTTGTAGACACCAGGAAAACTCATAAGATACAGTTCCTTAAATTTTATTTTTTGTTATTATTTTTTGTTTCAGAAAGGTACCCGACCTCCATTTAAGAACAATGGGTTCAACCTAATGGAACACTCAATTAAATGACGTAATTTTAAAATGTTGTAAATTTTAACTCATTTATTTATGATATTTATTAAAATGTATGTATACAAATTTAAATAAATGTTTAGGATTATGAAATAAAATTTAGTTATTTGTATGCGTTGAATGCAAAAACTAATGCATATTTGGCACGCCAAGCCATGAATAGCTCGGATTTTAATGAAATATTTTGTTTAACACTTTAAATGCCACACATGCACTATGAAATTTCCGTGTCAAACCAAATGACGGCTGACGCTAAGTATGGACTGAAAAGTGTTAATATAACCGTTATTGTACACATTTGTGGACAGAATAAATCATTATATTCAGAAATTCTTAAAGTTTTAAATCGCTACAAGTGACAGAAACAAATCGGAGATAATTTCCCGCCATTTAGACGTTTCTAAGACTATTTGTTAATACCATTAATATTTATTAACATTTAAATATCAAATTCCACAAAAATAACATGGCAGCCAATTACATTTGTAGCTTAGATAGATTTAACCTAATGACCCTGTCCATTCGTAGAGTAAAAATTGAGATGAATTACATTTTTTAAATAGTAAATTAGATGATTGACTGCTCCACCTTGTTGGAATTAGTGAACTTCAATATAACAAAAAGAAACATTCGACAATATGTTACATTTTATTCACCGGTATGAATTAACCAATTCTGGTATGAATTCTCCCCTTAAAAGGAATATGATTCTATAGAAAGTTTTCTTCAATACTTCAGACATATTTTTTATTAAATTTGCGCAATTTAAGAAGGAAGTTACCAGTAAACTTAAGGATGTTTCGCTGTAAATTTTTGATTTTGTTTTCTCATAATTATTTCATAAATAACATTGTGGAACATCCGCCACGTTGTATCGTCTTTTTCTTTACGTACTCCACATTTTGTCTTCTTCACTTTTCCATGTTTAATTTTCTAATATTTTGTTTGCACATTTAAATCTATTATGCTCTGTTTAAATTTGTACCTGTTTGTTTCTACTTTCTACATTAATTTTCACGTTCACCCCTGTTCAGGGAAATCTTATTCATAACCCTAAAACTTTTCCCAAAACAGCTTAAAAATTGTTTAAATTAACTTTAATGTGAAAAATGTCGTATTTATTTTGTAAACTATAATTTTAAAATAAACATTAATAAAGTCATAAAGTTAAACAGAACATTTTTATTCATAATACATTATTAATAAAAATTATTCTGTGTACACTAAAAAATGGACGGTATACTAACCATATTATTTCTGATGTATAACATATATATATATAAAATATGGTCATGAAACTAGGAAACTGGAAGCCTAGGCTCACTTTGGGCCAATAATGATGATTAATAAAAGTAACTAATTTGTTGCCTAGAAGAGTTTAATACAAAAATAAATCTGGATACCATCGCACATAGGTATAGAAGCATCCAGAAAAGGAAATTAACAAGCACCAAAATCCAACCTTATGACTTCCAAACAGAAGAAACGGATACTGGAGCAAGAAAGAAATAAATGACAAAACATCCAACAAAACCATCTCAGAATCATAAAAGACAACACCCAACAATGGAAATTCGAAGGAACAAGGAAGAACCAAATAACCTTAACTAGATTAAGAATTGGTCACACAAGGATTACCCATAGTCACAAAATGAAAAAGAAGACCCACCAAGATGCAACGAATGCAACAAAACACCTCATAGTAGAATGTAATAAGTATGACAGAGAAAGGCAAAAACACAAAATACCAATCACTAGTGAACAAGCACTCTGCGAAAACAAAGACAATCTCACAAAATTACAAAAATACCCAACAGACACAGGACTATACAATCACATATAAAACAAAGAATAGCCACCAGACACAATAAATACTTGCACATCCAAACAACAAAAAGTAATATATAATATAACGTAAAATTACAAAATAATGTAAACGATACTATGTACAGGGTACAAATAAAAACAAACGGACAGAAAGACACAAAATATCTTATATGCACCGACTCGCTTAGTGTGATTCAAAGTCTTCAGCAGATGTATCTGAAAAACAAACGGCTTATCAAAATAAAAGAACATACGGCCCACGAAGAAAAATATATAAATACCAAAATTATATGGACACCGGCCCATGATGGAATCATGGGCAACGAAACGGCCGATAAAGCAGCTAAGGAAGCGACAAACAAGACTGCCATCCAAATCAGTACAAAAACCGAAGACTTCAATAACCACATAACAAACAAAATCCAAAATGGCAAAATAAATCGACCCAAACGACGAACGACGAATAAATAAAAGAACAAACGAAGACCTGGGAGACATTAGACAAAAGACAAGACCAAATAACTATTACCAGAATCGGACATTGCCGACTGACACACGGACATATATTACAAAAAGAGGACAGACCACAGTGTGAAACTTGACACCACTGACAGTAAAACACATTATTACTGTGTAAAATACACTACCGAACGACAGACATACCAAATACCATCAGACATAAAAGAAGTCCTCAGCAATAAAACAAAACTACCAAACATAGTGGACTATCTAAAAGACATAAACTTATATGACAAAATATAAATAACCTAATCTTATATACGAGGTCTGTTCAAAAAGTATCGCGAATTTTTAATTTCCGCGGGTCACGTATATTCCATTTTAGATTTTTTGTGGCGTACTCATGTCGACAAGTTCGGCCATTTTGAATGTTCAGTTAATTTTTGACAGTTGTTTTGCTTACATGTGTTTTGTCTCGCCTTCGATTTTTGCCTATAGCAAAAAATGGATCAAAGAATCTGTATCAAATTTTGTGTGAAAAACAATAAGTGCGCGGACGTATTCCGAATGTTGACTGTAGCATATGGTGAAGCTACCTTGGACCGAAGCAACGTTTATCGGTGGTACAAAATGTTCTCAGAGGGCCGAGAAAATGTGAACGACGAAGAGCGTTCGACGACGCCCGAGCACGTCAACAACAGACGAAAACATTGATGAAGTGAAGAAAATAGTATTGGCCAATCGTCGAATCACCGTTAGAGAAGTTGCTGAGGACCTAAACATATCGATTGGCTCGTGCCATTCGATTTTTACCAATGATTTGGGCATGAGACGGGTCGCCGCCCATACATCGTTGCTTGTGCGCGAATTTTTGGCCAAAAACAACACACTAATAATGCCGCAGCCACCGTATTCCCCAGATCTGGTCCCCTGTGACTTTTTCTTGTTCCCGAAACTGAAGAGGCCCATGAAAGGACGACGCTACGCTACGAGTGAGGAGATAAAGACGGCATCGAAGGAGGAGCTGAACAAGATCACAAAAAATGATTTTTTCAAGTGCTTCGAGGATTGGGAAAAACGTTGGCACAAGTGTATAATATCTGGTGGGGATTACTTTGAAGGGGACAAAATAGATATTCATGAATAAATAAATAATTTTTGAAAAAACACGGATACGGATGCGGATATCTGTCACATCTCTAATCAGTACTTTAATTATAAATCGGGCATATGGAATTGAACTTTTTTATAAATTGTAGTATATCATTTTCTTTGTTGTTTCTCTTTGTCATACTTTCTCACAAAGTAATGAGAAGTATTGTATACCTTTCTGAAATAACTCAATGGAAAATAGTAAAAAGTAAACAGTTCAATCAAATTATTACAAATCAAATAACTGCTGAATTTATACCAATTACTGTAACAACATAAAAAGTCACTTACTTGAATTTCTCTAAACATGCCACCCACATTCCAGTACAAAATAAACAAAGAACTTCACATTGACTTACCTAGAACAAAAGAAAAAATAATATTAGTCTTTCGTCGTGGAACCAAGGTCATATAATTTAGGCTTCATCGAACAAAAAAATAAACTAGACGAAGTCAAACGTACAAAAAATATTACAGGTTTGAACGATTCACAAGTCACATTTCAAATATATTTACGAGTCTACGAGTTGGAGAATTTTAAAACTTAGAATTTATCTTGAGAGTACTTCATAAAGTTTACAAAGTAAGGATTATTAAAGAAAATCATTATTACAAATGTTTAAGAAATTTACTTTCAAGTGTTGTTTAAAAAGTAAATTAAAAGGTTTTTAAATAAACTTCAAATCGAAGTAATCGAGGTAAAAAGTTTTCTGTAAAATGAATAAATTTTACATATTAATTTGGTTAATCATATCAAACAAGTAATACTACTTAACCTTAATCACAAAAAGTACAACCCGTTGTAAAAAAACTGATTCTGATTTAAAATCTACTTTTAACATTTTATCATTAATTACTAGTCGCCAGGAGTAGAAAACCAGGACAAATTCCCAAATAAAGCCCAGGTTTGGATTATTATTATTATTGTTTTACAAATCACTATCCAGTTTTATTATTTGTGATTTTGTTGTATAATTTCTTTAATCTTTTTCGGTAATCGTCGACAGAAAAATAAAAGACTCCCGGCTTTCAACTCAAGAGTATTTTTGAGAACCGCCCACAAGTAATGGCTATGGAGGAACCAAACCTAGAAAATCCCTCGATGTCTCTGAAAACCCTAGCCAAGCAACAAACAATGCGGTAGACGTTGCTCAACACGATATGCATATCACATAAAGAAAATACAGTACCCCAAAAAATAAACTATTATATAAAAAACTGATTCATTTATAGCAAAAAATAATGTGAAATACAAAAATACAGAACACTAAATTTAAATTCAAATATAACAGCACCCGTGATCAATAGACCAGCGTGTGCGAACCAAAATCTACAGGTAACAGCGCTGATGCGATAACTTGCAGAATAGAAATATATGTTATAAAAATATTAAATAAACAATGAAATTGAGTTAATGTAAAATTGGAATGGACTTACAGTGTCATGGTTTCAGTCATGGGTCTAATCTGTATGAGTTTTCTACCGCTGTAAGCTGTAAGGAAAATGCTATTCTGTATTGACTCGCGTTGCTCTGTAAACTCTACACCAATGTAAAATATCGCTGTAAACTTACGGCGAAATTTTTGTAGCCGTAAGTCAGTTACAGTACAGTATAGAATTCAAATTGTATACGTTTGTATTGTTCGTGTCCCCTAAAAAAAAAAAATGAATGATCCAAATTTCGCCCTATTTCTAATGCAACTAGTACAAGAGGATCATAACAGGTAATTATGCTTAAAATATCACGTTACAAACACACATATATATATATTTTTTTAGAAATTATATACGAGAAAAAAAGATTGTTAAGGGATAGAGAAAATCCGTTTTCTATCCCGGAAAATCATTTTATGAAGTTATTTAGATTGCATAAAAATTTAGTAATAGACATAATCAATGAATTAAGATTATATAGTGGTCCTTTTTTTTCATGCATACATGTTTTCATTTATATATTTTTATATACAGGTTTTATCAACACTGTATTTTTTAAGTAATGGATCCTATCAGGCTACTACAGGGGCTCACAATTTCACTTCTATGAGCAATTCTATGGTTAGTAGATCGATAACAGAAATTTGTTATCTGATAACAACACATCTAATGCCAGTTCATATAAAGTTCCCTACTACGAGGGAATAAAAACGTGGAGTGAAAGAATGGTAAGTTTTGCATAATATAGCAACAAAAGCAAGAATACCTAACTATGCTGAGATTGATGCTGATGAGCTTGAACTTGTAAATAATGAAGATCCTGAACCTGAAAATAATGAAGATCCTGTACCAAATGGTAAAATATTTGAAAAGTATTTAAAATTTTCAAAAACTGATTTAAAACTTTTCTTTAAGAGCTAATCAAGATATGAATTTGGGAAAGCAGATTTGGAATTTATATGTTCAGCAGTGCATTGTACAATTAGATGTAAAAAATATGTTTATATGGAATAAAGATACATAAGATGCAAAGAGAAACTTTTATTTTTATAAACAAATTATAACTATAATTAATAAAAATTACAAACGTAAAAAACATGAGCATATGTGTATATACAAATATGATACACACTTAGCGATCGATGACATTGATCTATACGTCAAATTTTGAGGTTAGAAATAAACATAGTGAAATTAGCCACAATGTAAGCAAAGTTTAAATCGACCGAAATTACAGAATAGCTAATGCTCAATATTTACAGAGCCGCCGTAACTTGGCACTTTACAGGGCTAAGCTCGCTACAGCGCTATAGTGATACAGTACTGTAAACATGTTTTTACAGAATAGACCCGTTAAATATGTAGAATATCATTCCCAACTTTACATTACGTAGTACTGGTGTCCCAAAAAACAGGTTCCTGGGTCCTGGGAAGGTTTCTTCAACAGTCGTTGATGCACAAAAAATTTAATGATAACAATAATAAATTAAATTGAATTAATTTAATAATAATAAGCGTCAAACGGACGCAACAATTACTATTGCTTGTCTTCTGCAGACACATTTTCGTCACAGAATGTTACTTAAATAAGAATTATGTTTTTCCTAATTTTATTTAATGTACCGCAAAATCGTTTGATGTTATTTAAATAAATCACAAACACAACTATTAAATCCTTTTAAATTGGACATAAGATTTAAATTTTCCAACATAGATCATCCCTAATTATAATAATTATTTACATTAGTTAGAGTAGCGTTTGATTTAAAAATAGTTTTAGAAATAAAACCACAAATAACATAATAGTGTTACTGATATTTCTGTCACAACTAACATCACATAACTTGATACGTCTTACGACATCCCAAACATAAACACACGGAAAATGTTTAACAAAAATAGATGCTATATAAATAAAGGAAATAGTTATTTATAGTCATTGATTGTGTTTATAACCATTGTTTTTGTACATCGTATGACTGTTTCATCAAAATTCTATGCGGTGAACATAGCCAGAAATCTACTCACTATGAAGCAACTGGTGGAGAAAATATTGAAACCACTTATTACCAATAATGTTGGATTTACACGTGTTTAGTAACTAAATCAAGTACTTGCATCATGTAAACCAAGGGTGGCGAACCTCTTGGTGCACACGTGCCACACAACATTAACAATAACCTGTATTAATAAAATTGGTGGATCCACTCAAACAAAAAAAAAAAAAAAGAGTGTTAAAACGTCTTGATACCAGGGCTTCGAACCGTTATTTTTTTCGTTTCGGTTTTCGTTCCGGTTCAATTAAGAAATATATATCAGTTCGGTTCCGGTTTTCGTTTTGGCAAAAATAACGTTTTTTTCGGTTTTCGGTTCAGTTCCGAGTGAAAAATTTTTAAAGGCTTTTATTTGTATTAGAAATTTATTTTCTCTATAATTTAGAACATTTTATTCTTTATTTTCTGATAATTATACCAAGGCCGCTGCCAGGAAGGGGTTCTGGGTGTTTACCCCCCCCCCCCAATTAATAGTAGCGCATTTTTTTTAGTTTTCAGTTAAAAAAAATACGATTTTTTTCTGCTCATCAGTTTAAAAATAATCTTAAATAAAATGTATTTCATATTCACTCACATAAACATTATCTGAACCGAAATAAACCGATATTTTTTTTTCGGATCAGTTCCGGTTTTCGTTCCGACAAAAATAACGTTTTTTTTCGGTTTTCGGTTCAGTTCCGGTTCGAAGCCCTGCATGATACACTAAAAAATTGATGTGAAGTGTGAATTTTCACACATTTTAGGGTTTCGCAGGTATTTACTAAGTGAATGATGATTATTTGAGATGCCAAAACAAATTTTATGTTAAAATATTTTTTTTGTTAATTTTAATTTGAATGCCTAATACCATTATTTAGCATTATTAAAGCATTTATAAATATCATTACTAAAAATTTAAAACAAAAGAGGTCCAAGGTGTGAACCTTGTGGCACTCCTGAAGTTACTAGAACGAGAGAAGATTTGTAATTATTTTCAACCACATAATGAGCAATATTGAATGAATATTTATGGCATGACGAAATTGAGAAACAATTAAGAGTTGATCAGGCAACATTTAGTGAATTTTCACACATTTCAGGGTTTCGCAGGAATTTAGTAAGTGAATGATGATTATTTGGGATGCCAAAACAAATTTTATGTTAAAATATTTTTTTTATTAATTTTAATTCGAATGCCTAATACCATTATTTAGCATTATTAAACCATTTATAAATATCATTAATAAAAATTGAAAACAAAAAAGGTCCAAGGTGTGAACCTTGTGGAACTCCTGCAGTTACTAGAACGAGAGACGATTTGTAATTATTTACAACCACATACTGAGCAATATTGAATGAAAATTTCTGGCACATGCACGAAATTGAGAAACAATTAGGAGTTGATCAGGCAACAGTTTCGAGACTAATGCATGAAATGAATATGGGTCAAATATAAACCGAAAAGATGGATTATGTATTACCCGTGCATAATCATTATTATATCTATGAAACTACTGAACATATTGTAAAAATTCTTTAATTCTGATTAATGTATAAATCGTGTACCAACTTTACCATTAACGAAACTTAAGTTGTTGCTGGAAATTTCAAGAAAATGCATTAAATTAGCACGGAAAATATGGATTTCGTTTTACCCGACCGCACAAATATCATTATAATATTAGAACTATTGAACCAAACGCAGAAAATAGTCGAAAAGCTGACCAGATAGATAGATAGAATATACTAATATAAATAGAAGAAGAAGAAAAACGCATGGAAGTCGGATCAGCAGGTCTCGATTAAAAAGCGAACATACGGACAGACAGAGAGACGTTTTCTTTTATATGTATAGAGATGAAAACAAAACAAAAATCGGCACAATAATGATATAAAGTAGAAAATTTTTGTGCCAACCAGATGAATAAATAAATTTCCAATAAAAGTTTAGACAAAACATTATTTAATTTTCAAAATACATTTTTTTGACATTATTTTACAAGGCGTTTTGTATAGCCCTGTGGGACATAATGACATTTTAATTAACTAACATAATGGAGTTGAGTTTATAAAAAGACAAAAGCCATTCTACGATGACTGCGATGACAAGCAGATATTATTTAAGAAAACATGCTCCGTTTATACTGGTTCACAGTCTGGTGAACTGAGACGGATACTGAGAGATGACCACTCTTCCTTTCTCGCGAGAATGTGAGAGTGTTGGACCGTTACATAACCAGTGAACTTGGAATTCGTTCATCTCATAGTGAAACTGTAACGTTACCTATTAACCGATTTATGAAACACGATTAGATTCATGGGAAAGTATTTAGAAACATGTTGTAACAGAACATTAAATACTGAATTAGATTGTGTCACAAGTAAGTAATCAGTTTTAAATAAAGTTAAGGTCAAAGTTGTTAGAATAGGCGACACTGCCACTTATATTTCCGGTGAGTGACTTCTTATATAGTGATCTTTCTAGTACAGGGTGAATGTACTTACTTATTTAATCGTTAAGCCCTTTTACCATCTCCTCGAGTTATCATCAAGCCTTGTCTATCATCGGGTGATTTTGGACTGCCTTTAAAAAGAGCTGTCAATAAAATTTCTCCATCTAACTCGCCTATCTGCCATAGGTTTCAAGTCGGTGATGTTGTTATACAGTTTTTTGTCTTGGTTTTGAGAGCTCCATGCATTTATTTCTAGCAGGGTTGAGCGATGCCAGGTGTTCTTGGGTCGCCCTCTACGCCTACTGCCCTGAGGGTTTTATGCTAGTGCATAACGACACACTTCGCTAGAAGCCCTTCGAAGAGTGTGCTCTAACCAACCATACTTTCTTCTTTTTATTTGCAAATTAATGTCCATTTGATCAGTTCTTTCCCCCAATTCAACATTTGATATTCTACGTGGCCAATAAATGCGAAGGATTTTCGAAGACATCGATTTACAAATACTCGCACTTTTCTTTTGATAGCTTCTGTTACGAACCAAGTCTCGCAGCCGTACAGAAGAACTGACGTCACGCATGCCCTGAATATGGTAGTTTTCGTGGAGGTACTGTAGATCGCAGAATTCCATACACGGCTAAGTTGGATGAAGGCGCCTCTCGCTTTACGTATTCTACTTTTCACATCTATATCCGCGCCACCGTCCACAGACACAATACTCCCCAAGTACTGGAAATCACCCACACGCTCGATTTGATGATTACCAAGCAGTAAAAGTCTATCAGTTTCTGCATTTATCCGCATTTCTTTTGTCTTGGAGCTATTAATTTTCAATCCAACTTTTGCAGATTCAATCGTGAGGTCATTCAGTTTTCGCTGCATGTCTCCCATGCTCACATTTATCGTCTGCAAAATTCAGTGACTCCAGTCTGACTGTTGGTATTAGCGGATTCCAAATGATTTCTCTGGATTTGTTGGCTGTTGATCGTCTAGCCGCGGCGTCTAAAACTGTCAAAAAAAGAAGCGGTGACATCACACAACCTTGTCTAACACCTGTAATTGTTGGAAAGGGTTCTGACAAGCTACCATTGTGTAGAACTCTACACGTGAAGCTGTTGTATCTATTTCTAACCAGAGATTTTATTTTGTCAGGCACTCCAATATTTTGCATTTCAGCCCAAATGCATTCTCTATCGACAAAGTCGAATGCTTTTTCATAGTCGACGAAAAGGAGATACAAAGGGGAACGGAACTCGACTGCTTGTTCGATGATAATCCTGACGGTATTAATTTGATCTATACAAGACCTGCCTGTTCTGAAACCGGCCTGTTCAGGTCGCAATTTCTTGTCGATAGCTGTTACCATTCTTTCAAGGATTATCTTGCAAAATATCTTATTACTGAGCATAAGATGTTAATACCTCGAGATATAGTCCTCTTAATTAGAGCAATAACAATTCATGTCAGCCTTAATATTTTTTTTTAATTCATCTAAAATATGCTGAAATACGTAGGTTTGTTGATGATAACTAAAAATTTTGACCTATTTCTTATACGCTTTTAGAATTTCGTTGAAAATAAAACGGAAATTTCAATATCCGTTTGTTTGTTTGTATTTTAAAATCCAAATGTACCAAACAAAACTAAATAGTCACGATAGTTTAGGTTACACCGGATATATTATGTGCGTATATCCATGGGACCATTTTAAAATTATTTATTTATTTACTGTAAATGGTAAATATTGGTGGTAGATATTGCATTTATATTTACAATTATATAGGGTTTGAATAAAGAGCAATGATAAATTTTTAAAATTTGCAGAAGGGGTAATTAGAAGTAATTTTGAATAGGGATCCCAAGAATCTCGCCGCCTTCGTGGTATTGTAAAAATTGTATGTTCCTTGTAACAAATTATGGCATTATGGCATGGATATGTCTGAATCCTACTATTTTTCACCATCCTAACCATTATTAATGATCTTAATCGTTATCCGTTATGACATTAACAAAGCGTTTAAAAAATCGAGTTGACATCGAAATCGTTTATAGCATGACCGCACAAAGCAAAGAACTTAATTATTACCAACGTATACTCGTGTAACTCCGTTAATGTTACTATTTCATTATTTTTGCTCATCATGATTGCTCATATGAGCTTTTGATGAATTCTCGATTCAAATATTGATGGTCACAGCATGCGGCTTGTGTGTTATATGACAGGCTAATATTTTTGGACTGATGAATATTTTATTGGAAATATGATGTTTTTCCATGGCAGTTTGTAAATAGATTTTTGTTATTAGGGGACAATAATGAATTGTAAATATTTTAATGAAAATCATACGTTGCTTTGAATTTAATATACAACCTCAAATTATAAACTGATCATGAAATTATTATTATGATGTATATCCCCGATATATACATTATTAACGATAATGTGTAAATTTACAGCATGAATAAATTTTTTGGATAATTGTACAACTGTACAGTTGTATACGCGGATATTCAGATAACAAATTCAACAATGAATATATATAATGACGTGTCTAGACTAGGTCGACATAGTCATGCGTCATTGTTGCGAGGCCATGTCACGCGACAAAGTCTTTCGCAAGCATATGAAAGTTTACGTAAGTTTTCGAAAGTTTATGTTTTCAAAAAAGGTTCCGAAGCATACGAAAGTTTACGAAAGTTTACGTACTCAAAAACAGGGTTTATAGAAGAGGTAAGTGTAGCAAAGTACGATGGGGGAAACGGGTATGTGTAGCAGAGTGCGGCTGAGGAAACAGACAGCCTCCATATTGAACCTGGCTAAAACATTAGTTTATATAAGGTAATCGGTCAGGGCAGTTGCGTAAAATAAAAATATAAATAATCAGCGCGTCACTGGAAAGCTTATATTTTAAACAAAAAAAAATTTTTGAAAAATTTTGAAATTTTTGTAATCAAATTTAATTTTTCAAAAAATTATATCTCAATAACGGTAAATGATAGGGACCTCTGGTTTAAATTTTTGAGTTCCTCAAGTCCATTTTAGCCGAAAACAATTGGGGCCTTAATTACCTAACTTATACAAAAGCATGTATCATTAAACAAAACCCTTAAAAATGGCAAAAAATCGAAAAATCGTAAGGGGGACCCCTTTGATAAGAAATCGCGAATTTTTCCAAAAAAAAATATTTCAGATTTTTCTCAAAATTGATACACATTGGGCCGTAGATCACAAAAATAAGGTTCATTTTGGATTTTGGCCAACTGTTTTTGAGTAAATCGGAAAAAAAAGTACCTAAAATTGACTATATCGGAAAATAGTACCTAAAATTGACTATAACTCAAAAACTAAGGCCTCTTGATTTTTTTAAATATTTTTTTATTAATCTTCACCCCAAAATTACCTAACGGCCATATTTTGGACTGTATTAGGAAAACTTTTTTTTTCAAAAAAATGAACAAAAATAATATGAACTTGTATTTCAAAAACTAAAAGAGATAGGGACCTGCGGTTGGAATTTTTGAAGTTTTAAGGTATGATATATGGTAAAGTCACATTTTAAAACAAATTTTAAACAAAAAAAATTTTTGAAAAATTTTAAAATTTTTGTAATCAAATTTAATTTTTCAAAAAATTATATCTCGATAACGGTAAAAAATAGGGACCTCTGGTTTAAATTTTTGAGTTCCTCAAGTCCATTTTAGTCGAAAACAATTGGGGCCTTAATTACCAAACTTATACAAAAGCATGTATCATTAAACAAAACCCTTAAAAATGGCAAAAAATCGAAAAATCGTAAGGGGGACCCCTTTGATAAGAAATCGCGAATTTTTACAAAAGAAAATATTTCGGATTTTTCTCAAAATTGATACACATTGGGCAGTAGATCTCAAAAATAAGGTTCATTTTGGATTTTGGCCAACTGTTTTTGAGTAAATCGGAAAAAAAGTACCTAAAATTGACTATATCGGAAAATAGTACCTAACATTGACTATAACTCAAAAACTAAGGCCTCTTGATTTTTTTAAATATTTTTTTTATTAATCCTCGCCCCAAAATTACCTAACGGCCATATTTTGGACTGTATTAGGAAAACTTTTTTTTTTCAAAAAAATGAACTAAAAAAATATGAACATGTATTTCAGAAACTAAAAGAGATAGGGACCTGCGGTTGGAATTTTTGAAGTTTTAAGGTCTGAAATACGGTAAAGGCACATTTTAAAACATATTATAAACAAAAATCGTCGGTCTTGGTAGCGTAGAGGTAGCGCTCCTGCTTCACGAGCCAAAGGTCCCGGGTTCGAATCCCGGTCAGGGCATGGATGTTTGTAAGACAAAGTGTAATTGGGACATTAAGTCCTGTTCTGTGTTAATATATATATATATATATATATATATATATATATATATATATATATATATATATATATATATATATATATATATATATATATATATATATATATATATATATACACATATATATATATCTCTAGTAATATGTTAAATATAAACCGAAATTTGATTAAGATAGATGGATTTTGTATTAATCAAGCGCATTATATCTTTGTAAATACTGAACAGATTTAAAAAAAATCGATTTTACTTAGTGTATAAATCGTGTAGGGTAAGGCGCCCCGCCTTAAAAATGGCACTTTGTGCCCCACAAAGTGCCATTTTACCTATATTTGTGCATATCTACGAAAGTATTAGGATTAAGTTAATTTTTTTTTGACTAACGAGTAGTTCCATTCGGTAGCTACAAACACTACAACTATCAGAGCACACGCTCATTCAAGTTGTGTGATATGCACGTTTTAAATGGTCAAGTTCCTTGCGTTAAAGGTTAAAAGTTCCTGCTACGGGGTAAATTGGGCCAAGAATAGTAAAATTAATTTTTCTAAGGAATAGAATACAAGAATTGCATAAAAATTAGTTTTATAATCAGAATTTTTATTAATTTTCGTATTTGTAATGCTGACTGCATTATAAATACACAGGTTGGTTCTTTTTACCCAATGAACTTTTAGCCCCGTCCTACCCTACCAACTTTACCGCTGACGAAATCTACGTTGTCACTGAAAATATGCAAAATATGAATGGAAAACATGGATTTCGGATTACCTATGCGCACAAATTCCTTATTACTTTGGAACTACTGAACTGCTTTTAATAAAACAACCGAAAATCTGACCAAATGATATTATTCTGTAATGCTACAGATAAAAAAAAAACTGTATTAAAAACGGATTAGCAGTTCTTGGGTGAAAAGCAAAAATACGGACAGACAGACAGAGAGACGTTATCTTTTATATACCTAGAGACAACATAACTATAAAATATTATCAGAAAACTGTGAACTTATAAAATATATATATATATATATATATATATATATATATATATATATATATATATATATATAAGATTTTCTTATCAGTACATTAACAATTTCCCATGCATCGATCGTATTATACCTAATACTTTTACTACAATTACGCCATAGCCTGTTTGCAAAACAATGAATAGCAAATGTAATAAAAATTTTACAATCGCACATTTGTTATCGTTGCATGTAATCTTATTCCGCTGTTAAAACATTGCTTGTATGATTTAAATCGAGAAAGAAAGTAAATCAGTTTTTTCCTAGTTTATATTTACTTAGTCATTTCAACACATATTAAAGAATTTTTTTGTTTTCTTTATAATTCTGATAAATTGTACTTTTTAATAATGTCCGACACGAATATATATCACTAGAAAGTTTTATTGGAATAATTTATTTCAACATGTTTGAAATTAAAAAAAGAACTAGTGCAAAAGTTAGTTTTTGTTCAATTCTATAAAATTTACCAAAATTATAACGTATATAATTAAATTTTCATGTAATAACTGACATAATAATAATAATAAGTACTGTGGCGTGTTGCTCGGATCACTTCACATTGTGCCATCATTGGATTTGCTATGAGTCCATCGATCGCATATCGGCAGGGTTTGGGATACAGATTTTCCAGATAAAAATATTTTATTATTTAATGAATACCAAAAATTTGCACAAAAAAACTCGTTAGAATGAAGAGACTACTTTTCTGTTCAATTCTTTTCTGTTCAATTCAGTTTTTAATAAAAAGAATATTTGTATGAAGCATACGTATAACAAAAACTATTTAGAATTTGATAAAATTTTATGATTTTTTTCTGCGGAATCCGTGATGCAATTACTGCTGTTTCTAAGCATCTACATGTGTGAAGTAAGAATTCCCACTCTTGCCTTCAGAAAAAGAAATAAGATTTTTCAATTTTCTTTCAAAGTAAAAGTCAGTCACCTTAAAAATGATCAATTTTTAAAAGTTCAGTTATATTACATAGCCCAACAGACATTTTGGTGCCTGCGAGTTTTTAACTGTCTCTAGGAAATATTTGGGCACAGAATCCAAAATAGCCGTCAGATTTGGTCTATCAGTTCTAGTTTTTGAGATACGCTATATTGGCCTCTTTTACAATAAAATATCTTATTTCTTAACTTGTGTATTTTTCACGTTATTACTGTTACTATTTGCTCCAACTGCCAGTTACAAACACAAAAGAGACAAAGGTATTTATTTCACAAAGTAGATAAATATACATTCATCACTTATCACTTAAAAATGTTCTTTTGTACGACTTTCTAGCATGGAGTTTACCAGAACAGTCTTTCTGAAGACTCCAACAGTAGTAGGCCATCATGTGGCTATCTTATCTTCCTTGATATCTATCTTCCATAGTTTTATGTCCTGATGGAATTTTCCCCCGGTTCTTCACTAAAATCACCTAGGTTTTCTGGTAAGTGGTCATAATACAACCGAGAATATTAAAGTTGGAAAGCATATTTTCCACTAATTCTCTGCCTTATGATTTCCAAGAAAATTTTGTACTACTTCAATAAATGAACACCAAGAATTAGATTCAATCTCGTTCATTGATCCGGTTGGATTGGATTGTGGATCTTCAGTAGGTTGCCTTATCTAAGGACCATCAAATATTCTTGCTTTCAGTTTTTCAGAGTTAATCCCAGTAAATTTACGTGTCAAGTAGCCTACACAATGTCCATCTCGATTTAAAGCCTTCAAAAATTGCTACATAAGCCCAAACTTGATATGCAAGGGTGGAAATATAATTTTCTCTCTCGCAACCGTTCGTTGACAACGTTTTGTTTTTCTTGAATTATGACATTTATTAATGTAAATCACCCAATTTCTGTTAACCCAGTGCTGATCCTTAGCTCTGCTGTCCCAAAGACACAAAAAACAAGGATATTTTGTATATCCACTTTCCAAGGAGGAAGTTTACCGTTTCTAGATAAAAAACTAAAATCAATTAGTCTGTATCTCAAAAACTAGATCTGCTACGAAAAACTCAGGTATTTTTGAAATCAGCACATCAAAAATATCCAAAATCTTTCTTTTCCAGCACCAAGATAAAATATTATTTTGTTGGGCATTGTTATTATTAAGCTATGTTTAAAAAAGTATATTTATAATAAACACCGAATTCTGCATTCACTCCAATTTGAAAGTAAATAAACAACAAAATATTCATATTTCCATTAATTCTTATCGTGATTTTCGACTCCTTTCATAGCCGTTATCATTTTAATTAAGTCGGTGTTTTCGTAATTCATTAAATTGTGTATTTACACCCTTCGTGCTCTCTGCTGGCTGCTGACCTCTGCCATGGGGTGAACTAATTAAATGAATATGATTTTAATTTCAAAGACTGGACAATTGCAGCTAATGGCATATTCGTGTCAACATAAATCAACTTTGTATTCTGATGGGACAGAATATGGACTATGGTCATTGCTATTCAGCATCATTTAAAAAATTTAAGATATTGTGGTCAACGTACTCAATCAGTAAATTAAATAGGCAATAACATTTTGATAACTGTGGTTTAGTAACCACAACAATCAATTCATTTCAATTTTTAGTATCGCTAGGTGTATTTATAAATGATGATGCACTTGATAACATTTAAAAATTTTGAAGTGAACACCATCATAATATCCTCATCATCATCCTATTGGCCTATGATTCTTGTTTTAAAGAGAAAGCCAAGTTTAAAGTAAAATGATAAACAGCAAGACATATTAGCATGTCTTGCAGAAACATATTTTACGAATCTCTTCGAATTTAAAAAAATATATATAAAATTCGTAATTTTGTTAAATGGCTCTGAGGCAGGCCCATCTATATTATTTATGCGTCCAGTTAAGATATTACAATTACAAATTCAATGCGACCCACTGAAATTGGGAATTTATTAAACGGTGTGCTTGTCCAGTTAAATAATTGCGATCGATCTAGGAACTAAATAATATTATGTATAAATTGAATTTATAATTATGTCTGATTTGATGAAATATATGCAGATATATTTAGCTAGTTTAATGCAATTTTTAAGTATAAATGATATTTTTATTTTTTTTTATTAAGTTTTTCATATTAATTTTTTTTTTAGGTGGACACTGTCCCAGCGCTACACTGTCTCAGCCACCACTGCGCTAGTTATTGTATTGACGTTTTTGTAAGTTAGTTTTTAGTCGATCTTTAAGGGACTATTACCGGTTAGAAAGGCAAAAAATGACCTATAATTAAATATTTTTTTTCTCGTTTCCTTTATTATAGAACGTTGTGCAACTTTTTTTATTTTATTAATATTATATTCAAAATTATAAATTTTTTTTTTTTTTTTTTTCAATACATAGATAATTATATAGATGGCGCCAAAGTTCAGTAACAAAAAATTATGATGCTCCATGGCCCGGGGTTAATCTCGAAATTGACAAGTCTGAAACAAAAAATTCAAAAATAATTTTAAAGATGAAGGTGTCTTACATCGTAATTTACCACCTATTATAAAAAAAAGGATGTAAAAACAAAATGGCGGATAGGTGAATTTTTTTTTCTAAAAATCATGTTTTTTTCCCCTTTTACCCTTATCAATTTATTTTTTTTTTTTATTTTTTTTGCAATTTTCTGGTAAATTACGGTAGAGGACATCAAAATGAACAAAATTCACTAAATTTTAAAAATATCCGTTGTGTAGTTATAGAGAATAAGTCTGGGTCGATTGAAAAAACACCATTTCGAGAAAATCACTTTTAAAGTTTTTTTTAATATTTGTATTGTAATATTTTTAAAAAAATTAAGTTTCAGCCCTTACAATTGGTTAATCAGCAATCCCTGGTCCATATAAAAGTACCCCCGAATCAATCATTTGTTGCTGTTCCTCTTGCTGAGCAGTTTGCTTTGCCAAGCGAGCTTCCTTCGACGCCGCGGTACTCGCTTTATTGGCCATCTCAATGCGTTCCTCATCTTTTTTTTAAACATAATCATACGCAGAGTGTCCAATTATGCATCCCATTACCTCCAATATTTTCAAGAGGGACGTTCTACCTTCATTAAATATTGCTAATGAAATATTAGCAGCCAACTCAGTAACTTCTCTTCCCACAAACGTATGTTTGGGAACGATAGCCCAAAGTGTTTTATATATATATATATATATATATATATTAATGTTTTATTATATGTTTAATTATATATATATATATATATATATATATATATATATATATATATATATATATATATATATATATATATATATATATGTATGTATTTGAACAGAATAACGGTGTTGAGAAGCACACCTGCCGAAACTCGTCAAACCAGCTGTCGCGCACCGAAAAAGCGCATGCGCTAAAATTGCCACCAATTTCTTTTTTTTTTTTGAATTTCGTTATAAAAATTTAGGATATGATTTCTGAAGGTATAAGGAATCAAAAAATGTAAAAAAAAAACGATTTTTTGAAAATTATAACCGGTAATAGTCCCTTAATAGTGTCCTAGCAAAAAATGTACATTTGTTTTCCTTGTTTCTTATTTGGAGGAAAAGAATAATGCAGAATGTTGGTGAGTCTGAAAGTTAGTTCATTATCATTACATTATAAGTATTCATGTACAAAAATAAATGCTTTACTATCTAAAAAAAATGTATATTTAATAAACTTTAACTTATATAACCTGTAATATGATAAATGTTTTCTTTAAAATTTTTATTATTGTGATAATCTGTAATTGGCCTCATGGCTGTAGATCAACTTAACAAATAAATAAAATAATAACTGGTACCTATATAATAATATAATAATAATAATTTATTTTGTTAATATGTACGTACATTATATATAATACAGATAAATAAAAATATAATGTTATACATGTAGAGCAAGTCAACTTTGTATGTTACTTAATATTGATTGAAACTGTGAAGCTAATTCGTTATCGGTTTCGCACTTTATAAGGAAGCTATTGTCATCTGCAAAAGAAGTTATTGTTAATTTTTTTATTTTGTTAAAATAATTAGATCGTTGGAGTATAGTATGAATAAAGTCGGACCAATTATACTGCCTTGTGGCACCCCTATTTCTAAGGGTTGATTTTTGGAGCGATTTATTATTAATTCGGATACTTGTATATTGGGATGTGTTCGACAGGAATGAATTGAACCACTGCAGGGCTTGACCTCGAATTCCGTATCGTTCCATTTTTGTCAGTAAAATGGTGTTATCGATGCAGTCGAAGGCTATAAAATTTGTAATATAAAAGTTGTAATCCCACACTTCTACAGCACGAGCCGTCACTGATAGTCTGATGTAATTATTTCTTTCACAAGTAAAGGACGCTACAATAAAAAAACTTATTTATTACTATTTGATTCTCATTATCTAAGTTTGTTGACCCAAGACTTCCCGCATAATACTGTGCACGCATGCCATGCTGGCTGCCTATATTGCAGTTCCACAATTACTGACCGTTGTTTTCTGCCACAAAAATCTATTTCATAAGGTGCCATAGCGTGCCTGTGTGAAATTGCACTAAACGAATCGATGCATTAAAAATAGTCGCTAGTATTAATTTGATGGAGTGCTTAAAAAAGTTCAAATTTAAGAATTTATGTAATTAGTTTAATATAAGTTTAGTTTAGTTTAGTTTTATTCTTGTCTTTACATAAATATTACATAATAGCAATGTGCAACAATAATACTATTACATGAAAAGAAAGTCAAAACATAATAATATAAGAAACTATTTAAAACATTAGAGATATGGACAGTGAAACGAAAACAAATAAATAAACAATAATAAACAATAAATATGGAAGTTATCTAAAAAAAAAATCCTTAAATTCATAAAATTCTCTTTCAATTAGGTATTTTTTAACATTGGTCTTGAAGATGAGTGCATTTTTTGACTTTATTTCATCAGGAAGCGCATTATAGTATTTCAGCAATTGAAATGGGCACCCCTTTGGTAAAAGGTTAAATTGTATGACCTTGGAACTAGTGCATCTTTGTTCCTTCTGTTATGGGAATGTTAGATTTTTAGGAACAGTTGTTTATTTTTGTAGACGAACATACAAAGAGATAGAATATATTCTGCTGGTTGGGTTAATATTGGGTGAAATATTTCTTGCACGAGTCTCTGCAGTTCAGCGATTGAAGGACTCGTATTGCTGACTTTTGGAGACGAAATACTTGTTTGCAATTAGTCGATTGGCCCCAGTGGATAATATTATACTTTAAATGTGAGTGGAAACATGAAAAGTATACATTCTTTAACACTTTGATGCTACAATTCAGTTTCAACGAACTTAGGAGGAATAAACATGAGCACAACCTTCTACACAGTTTATCGATGTGGTTTGTCCAGTTAATGTTTTTGTCTAGCGTTAGTCCTAGTATGAGTGAGGTATCCGATATTTTTACTTTTTGATTTTCAAAATTTAATTGCTTAGGCGGAATGAATTTATTTTGTGGTGTTTTGAAGACTACACAGGATGTACAAGGTGTCTCAAAAGAAATTTTATATTTAGTGGATCGATTAAAAAAAAAAGTAAGCCGTATATAGAAAAAATGTTTATTAATTATTAAAATACACTTTTTGGGGATTTATTTCTTAAAAATAATATCGTCTAAATGTAGACCCTCGCGTTCTCGGCACTCATTTAATCGAACAGTAAAATTACTTATGACGTCTCGGCAGGTGGACTCAGGGATGGCTGCCATTTCTTGACGGATATTTTCTTTCAAATGCGCCAGTGAAGTCGGTTTATTGGCGTAAACTTTAGATTTAAGATAACCCCATAGGAAAAAGATGAAAATGAGCTTCATCCGAAAACAAAATGTTGGTAAACGTTGAAAATCGCTCAATCACCTGATTTACGAAATTAAACCTCTGACTGGCATCTTGGGGCTTTAATTCTTGCACCAATTGAATTTTGTAAGGGTGCAGCTTTAGGTCTTTGTGCATAATGCGATGTAATGATGATCTATGCACATTTAAAGCACTTGCGCGCTTCCGAATTGAAAGGTTCGGGTCGTCACGAACAGACTGATTAATATTCTCCACGTTTTCTACCGTTCTTGATGACCTAGGTCGCCCGGATTTTGATTTATCCAGCGTTGTACCAGTCGCTTCAAACTTTTTAACCCAATGTCGAATGAGAGGAATGCTTGGCGCATCATTTAAGTGGCGAAAACCTCGAATACTGCAGAATTCTCTACGCGCTACAGTCGCCGAATCACCGTTTTTGTAAAACTCTCGCACGTATAACGCGCGGTCTGCTCCCGAGAAACGCTCCATAGCGACTGAATTCCCAAGAGCCAGGCTACCGATTGACATAACCCCCGCGCCCCTCGGATACGTTGCGTTCACGCAGTAAGCTAAATAAATATAAAATTTCTTTTGAGACACCTTGTATTATCAATATTTAGTGTTAATTTATTTTTATTTGCACATGTGGATGCTATTTTCATTACGTCATTAAAGGAGGTTTCAATATCTGTCGTGTTTTTACATCGAGTAAGGAAATTATTGTCGTCAGCAAATGAAGTCACGGTTAAGTTTGTTATATTTGTAAAATAATTAGGGAAGTCACTTGCGTAAATTAAAAATAGAGTAGAAACCAAGACACTTCCTTGTGGGGCACCTAGGTTAACAGACTTTTTATCGAAAAAATGTGACTTGTTATTATTATAATAACATACGTTATTTTCAATTCTTGAGGGAAAACTGCTATATAACAGAAAAATCCTCTGTTACACAGCGATTTTGTCCACTTTATAAATGTCATTTTCGCCTTTTACCCAAGTTCTTAGATATTTATAGTACCTTACACTTTCAATGTATTTGCCTTGTACTTGTAAACTGGCTGTGATGTTAGATAATTTAACTAACTAGGTATATTGTTTTGTATGAAATAAGGGTAAAAAATTACACTCATATTTTACACCATGATGCTTTTATATAATGGTTACCTTGACACCTACACAGCTGCATGAAATTTTATTTTATTCATTTGAGAAAATCTCAATTTACGCATTTAATAAAGAAAGTATAAAATTATATAATCCTATTCAACTTTTACCTTCACCTTTGTACTCTTACAACACCTCGTGACCTAAAACCCTGACCTTATTTCCCGGGCACCCTGTAACTCCTGACGTAACTCTCTTCTACAAAGATGTGAGATGAACGTTCTTTGTGTAGATGTTTGTCCGATGATGTCATGACCACGTCAAGTGTCAACGGCGGTCACTCAATGACGAGGGGAGTGTGGACCAAGGGGAAGGAGGAAAAAGAGAGTGGGAAGAGGAAGAAAATATGGTGATATTGGTGGGCAACCAATGAGCAATGACCTTTACTTTAAACCTCACTGTGAGAACTATCTTAAGCGAAAGTACAGTCGAGGAAATGTTAGCGTTTAAAAATGAAGCAACTTATTGAAATTCATAAAATATTTGTGCCATTTTATCAGTCGTTATTCAAAGATTTTTCAATACTGTTTTATTAACTTCACATATACTGTTTCTAAGAGAGTTATCGATACACATTGTCAATGAATTGAAACTGAAATGTCATTGAATCCTGATCTTGATAGAAAACGATCAGAGAAACTATTATCTAATTGTCGGTAAGCAGTCCGAGAAACGCGACTAAGAAGGGAAAGCGAGAGTGGGAACACTCCTTTATTGATGTAGGACTGTGCGGAGTGAGAAGGGAGATACTGTGGCGCCCTAATTAGGCGTGGGCCCGGGACTAATTGACTCAACTATGTGTGATGACTGTAGCATTATTACAATGAGGTGTTATATATCTCTAAATGTGCTGCTTGAGATGGGAACTGCTTACAAGCATGGTTTAAATGTTTAATGCAATCTAGGAATTTGTTACATTAGTTTCCTTTTGATGTTAATTGCTTTTTGGATTACGTTTTAGTACTATAGTAAGATAATGAATATTTTTCAATCTTCATTTGGATTCACGGTTTCAATTTCCAGGCTGATTTATATATCAAAAGATTTTTAGAGCTAATTCTATTGATTAATTATTTTAAAATATTTAGGTTAAGCTAATACGACTCACTGTGTCAGGATGCATTTTTAAAAATCACGACGCAAATCCAAATGTAATTTGTCTTAATACATATTAGAATCAGGACTAGTTCTTGGTCGTCCTTTGTAATATGTTACGATAGCAACTATAACATAATGACATATATGTGACTGTATATATATATATAATTTAAAGTTATTACAGATAGATGGAAGTTCGTTCACGTATAAAATAAATAAAAGGGGTCCCAAAATAGAGCCTTGTGGTACGCCAACATTAATAACTTTTTCGGCAGATACATTTTGTCCTATTTTTACTACCTGTCTTCGCTCTGACAAGTATGATTGCAATAAACTTAACACGTTGCCTTTTATTCCAACCCTTTCTAATTTGGTTAATGATATTTTATGATTTACGGTGTCAAAAGCTTTGGATAAATCGGAAAATACACCAGTCACAGATTACCCCTGATACTAACTGTTTAGAAATTGTTGAGTGCTGTTTCTGTTGGCAATTTAGATTCTTCAATTCTTAGAAAATATTGACAAAAGTGTGGAAAGCCTCTATATATATATATATATGATGTCACGGTTGGCTGATTAATTTATTTCACTTGTACTTACTCTGTACATCCCTCAACTTTAGGTCTCCCTCACATTATGGGTTCCAAGACTTGCGAGCGGATCAAGTCTGGACCCCCCCTATTAGTCCGCTAGTTGGTTGCTATGATTCTTGGAAGGATTAAGGGTTGTTCAATTAAACTCAAATTAAACTTAAATTATGATAAGGTTTAAATATTTACACTAATTACACTAGACTTACAATTACGTCGATACAGCTAAATCCAAATGAGACACACATTCGCACACACTAGACACACTAATTTAACCACTACATGTTTCTAAATATTGTCTCTCCACTTTTTAGCTGGTCACTACACTAACCTTCCATACGGAATTACTTGTTACATTTTACTTGTCCGACCGAACACACTACATGTCTCTAACCCATGATTAACAAAATCTCACTCTACTTAAAACTCGACTTAACTTCTTCACTCTTTAAACTCAACTCTTCTAATAACATCCTAACGTTATGACGGTTTAAAATCCACTCCCCAAAACACGACTTACGCTGAAAAACTTACATCGCCCAACTGTTAAACATTTAACACCTCGGTCAATCGAGACGACATTTACTATCCATAAATTAAATTGTATAATCTCCCCAGATAAGTAACCAACTAATATTTATTTTAAAACAGAGATTAATAGATTTTCCCATATAGTTCTAACACTTCAAATTTAATTTATTAACAGAGTTGTCTTTCAATATTACAATTTACTATTTCCTTTTCATGTTACATTTACAAAGTCCACAGTTACAATAATAAACAAGTCTACCCTTATATTGAATGCCCTTTCTAAGAAATAGATTATTTTTTTTAACATTTAACATTTTAAATATTTTACTCTAATTGAATGATTATACTGAATTTATTTTATTTATGAAATAATACCAAAATCACCTCCCTTACAAAATAGGTCTGTAATTTTTGACTTGAGTTTTTGAGCCTTTTTTTTTTAAAGCTATAGATAGAACTGAAACCCTATCTAATTTTCTCTTTCCAAAATGAGCAAGCTAAGTTTCTAGTAATTTCATAAAGGTTGTGAATCTATAATATTAATTAAAGTAACGAAGAAGCAGTCACAGTAAATGATTATACATCCTCTCCTGACAAAAGTTAATTTTAACTTAATCATATTCTGAAATGTGGTTTCATATATAGGAGTTATTAAATATAAATACGAATATTAAATGTAATTAGAAAGTGAAAACAAGGGTGAAAAGTTTCGATAAAGAATTCTAAATTAGGATTATCAAGTTCAAATCATTATAATTTCGTTAGGTACCGTGAAACATATCAACCCTGACACATCTGTTCTGCTAAATTAAACAGAGTTGGTAACTTTTTATGTATCATGACTCTCATATAGAAAAATAACAAATTCTCATGTTTACAGCGCATTTGTCATGAGTTCATAAACATTTAAATTAACATAACCTCTACCTCTGGAACATAACTGTTTATAAAAATGTAATTTACCTGAAAGCATTCTATTATTATGTCCTTAATGATATCAACATTAAAATGAAAAAAGGGATGGAAAAATTAATATAAGCTAAAGTATGAATGTTGTTATTTTGTTCTTTTTATGGAGTGATAACTGATATGTTCGGTTTATATAGGGAACAAGAATAAGGAATAGGAAATAAGAATAGTACACAAGATGTTAAAACATGGCTGCGCCGTATATCGGTTTATGTAGGAATGAAATTTAACTTAAACATAAGAATAGTTGGTAACATTCAACATTTTATTCTTATTTCAAGAATAAGACACGATAAGCCTGCGCACAGCAATCAAAATGTCTGCCATAATAAAGTTTATTCAACAGATGTTTTTCAGTTGTGATCAGAGGGTTGTAAACAACAATAAAATGTTTTTATAATTTTTATTTATTCTTCTTGTAAGTTTTAAGAACCTGTCAAGTGACAAACGTTAAACACAGGCCAACGCAAGTACGCAGGCGCAGCGACGAAATGTTATGTCCTATATAAACGGTTTAATATTTTTTATTCTTGTGTACTATTCTTATTTCCTATTCCTTATTCTTGTTCCGTATATAAACCAACCATAAGATACTTGAAAATTTATAATGTTTTGTTTTTTATCGTGTCAATTGTTTTGTATTTTATGATGGTAATCTATAGAAGTAGGTGAAAGATAATTGCATTTTTATCAGCAATGTTTGAAACAAACTGTGAAAAATTATAAAATAAATTTAAATAAAATAATAAATATTTTGTCATTAATATGAAATGGACTTATTTATGACCTGAACGTTAATACGTTTTCATAGTCGTAATTTTAAAAAATATGATTTTATTATAATTTAAATAAACCTGCATAAAAATTACACTGGTCAACACAATTTTTGCTGACTTACAGCTAAGACTTGTTTCTTACTAATTTGGTGCTGCTGAACTCAAATATCGCATCAGTTTTTAAGTATCACATCAGATTTTTGCTCTACAACAAATACATATTTTCGGCCAAATAATGCTTCTATCGTTTAATTTTAGACGTCGATACTGTAATTGGTACAAATTTGGCGAACAATAAGAACTAAATAATTAGAAAATATTCTTAAAATTATAGTGAAAGAAATAAAATGAGAACAGTTTTAATTATATTTCAATGCATTGGAGTGTTAAAATAAAAATACAAAATAATTTAAGGATTAAATCGTCGTTTGTAAGATCTTCTGGAGTGCACCATTTCCGATAAGTCTCTTTTAATACTCCAACAGTAGTCAGCCATCATGTGAGTATCCCACCTTCCTTGGTAACGTCTTTCCATCTCTTTTAAATCCTGATGGAAACGTTCACCCTGTTCACTAACATCTCCAACATTGACACAAAATTTGTCAAGATGACTGTTTAAAAAAAGATTCACGCTCATGTTGCACCCCAGATGATGATAATTTTCAATCAAATTTTCAACGACCATAGTTTTCGGCTTTTTTATTCTCAAGAAAATTTTTGATGAGCGCCACGAAAGACTGCCATGCATTCTTCTCCATATCATCCATATGTACAGTGAAATGTGGATCATTCACTAATTTTCTAATTTGTGGTCCGTCAAAAATGCCAGCTTTTAGCTTCTCATTACTGAGAATTTGAAATGTTTCAGATATATATTTGAAACAGTCACCATCTTTGTTCAACGCTTTTACAAACTTCATTGGATCCAGTTTAATATGAAAAGGGGGGAAAATGATTTTTGTTCGCTCCACCAAAGGTTCGTATATTATGTTTGGGTCACCAATATTTAAATCTATTCTCACCGGCCAATTATTCTGAGTCCAATGCTTATCTCTCGCTCTGCTGTCCCATAAACACAAAAAACATGGATATTTTGTGAATCCACCTTGGTTGCAACCCCCGCCGTTGTAAAAAGATCTATAACAAGTACCTGCATGTAAGGCGTTCCTACGAAATATATTGGACAACAAGAACGAAGTTGAAATTAAAGTAGACGTATATCAGAACGTGAAAAGGTGAAAAAAGTCAAAATACGATAGAACAAAAATTTGACGTGATAGGCAGAAACTGTTAACATTTTTGAAATCAGCACCCCAAAATTAGTTAAAAACAAATATCAGATCTAAGTCAGCAAAAAAAAGTTTAAATTTGTTGACCAGTGTTATTAATGTCTAGAGCAGCGGTTCCCAACCTTTCTTCTTGGAATAGCCTGTATATTTAGTAGAAAAGCAAATATGAACATTTAGTCGTTGTGGAAGAAAGAAAGAAATGTAACTAAGCAAATTGCGACAAAAATCAAACGGATCGTTAGAAAAAATACTCCTTTCAACATGTACAATAACAAAAATTCACATTTTCGATGCGATATTTTGAAAGGTAGTGTGAGAAACCTTCCATTCCTCATATTAGAAATCCTCCCCTGGTTTCAGAGGGATTAGCGACACAGTTCGACAGGCAGTTCCCCCTGTAACCTCAAATACAAGGGCACGATCTGAATTTGACACCAGGAATTGTACTGACATATATGAATGCCTTTCACTCTGACAAGTAGCATAACTGAGAAATTTATACCTTCTTATATTGAATCCCATCTACTAATAATAAATATTTTCCCCGCTGCCAATAATATAAGCGAAGTTAAAACGTCTGTTCAATGAAAATAAACGAATAAACAATTAAATTATTTATATATTTCTTTCTCATTCATGCTTGCAAGCCAGGTACAAAATAGAAATATATAAATAAGTTGGTTGTTGCTTCATTCATTTGTCAATGAACAGTATTCTTTAAAAAACTGAATTGTACATTAGGCATCCATACTTATAAGCAGAGTAGGATCGAGGGTGAGGTGAAAACTCAGGTGATCCAGTGAAAAGGGCGCCAAAATGATGTAAAAATAATAATCAATAAGAAAAATAAATGAAAAATTAACTTCAATAATTAATAACATTTTTCTGTTTTACAATTTATTAACAAGATAGCTTGAATTCTTGTTAAAACTAAAAATACCGATCCGGAATTAAGATATCGTAGCGATCCTCTGCTTAGGTGCACCACGGAATGGGGGTACCGGAAAGTCATAAAATTAAGACTTTCATGTAATGTGCAGTATGTAAAAATTCTATTTTAATATTTTGTTTACATGCAATAATCAAAAGCTACTAAAGGATCCCTAATTAAAAATTCCACCGCTGCCACCAGATGTGAACAGATAAAAGCTACTAAAGAATCTCTTATTTAAAAATCCCATCACTGCCAATGATATGTAGAAGGCAAAAGGTACTAAAGAATCCCACCACTGCCACTAGAAATGTAATAATCAAAAGCTACTAAAGAATCCCTAATTAAAAATCCCACCGCTGCCACCAAATGTAACAATCAAAAGGTGCTAAAGGAATCCCTTAATTAAAGATCCCACCGCTGCCACCAAATGTAATAAAATAAAGCTACTAAAGAATCCTATTTGAAAATCCCACCGCTGGCCACCAAAAATGTAACAACCAGGGAGGGGGGGAGAATGAAGATGAATTTACCAAAATGTAAAAACAAGGGGGAAAGCTGCCACTGGGAAAATAAAAAAGACTGAATTTACCTGCTTCTCTGGTGATGGGAATTTTAAAGTCAAACAAGTGGGAACATTTTAACATTGTAAATTTATAGTACAAAAAAATAAATAAATGAAAAACAAAATTTAAAGTTATTAATTGCGTTATTAAATTAATTGCGTGATTATCAAATGAAGGCAGAACATTTTAAAACAGAATGAATATAAAAAAATAAATAAAATTATTATTTTCTATCACTTTGGACAAACGCTCAGGCAATTTCATAATGCCATCTCTTCAGAAGGTTCCGTCTTTGCTCTCGAAAAATCTGTAGAGGTGGGGAAGAAATTTCGAGCGGGCCGTTTTTAAGTTATTCTCGCGATGGATACGGCCCGAGGGCTGTATGTTGGACGCCACTGATGTGAAAGATAAACGAGCGTTCTACAATTGGCGTTGTTTCTCGTTAACTCCTTTGTTAGTCCATTCTGTGCCTCTATAGATCTTTATTTAGTTTCCTTGCCTCCATTGCTTCTTGAATGTCAACCATCCATTGTCTACATTGATGACCTCTTCTATGTCTATCCGATGAAGTATATCGTCGCTTTTCATTTGAATTATTTAATATGTTTTTGACACATACGTCATTACCTCGGCAAACTCATAAACTAACAAAATCTTTTTGTTAGTTTTTTTTTTTATTTCAGATGATCCAGTGACGAGTTATGCTGGTCACCGCAAAATCTAATTTTTTTCCCGGAGTCTGAGAAGATTTGCCACAGCTGGCTCATTTCGCCATATTTTGCCTTCAAAATTTTTTTGTATCTTCTTCAAAACATACTTTATATGTACTTAGTTTGAAAATGAATAAATTTAACCATAGATTTGAAAAAAATTCACAAAAATATGCTTAAAATGTGGTTATCAGACCCTACCCACCCCGCTTAATTCTTTACAAAAGTTTAGGTCTACGTCAAGCACGAGGTCCGGTTGCCCGAACCTAACAGATGCCTTGTAACATGTTAGCTTTGGAGAGCTTTAGTATGCTGATAAACTATCGTTTTACGAAATTAGTTCATTGGCCTTGTTTTCACAATAAAAATATTCAATATCTTTAATAAACATCTAGGGTTTGTATAGAAATACCTAGTATTTATTTAAATGGAAATATTTTATAAATTTTTAATCTAGAAAACTTACAAAGTTTAATTGTTTGTGTAAAGTTTAGAGCAATGTTGATATAAACAAAGAAGAGAAATGGAATTAAAAGTGCAAATTAAATGAATATATAATTTAATATTTATTCATAAAGGCGCCTTGGAAAAGAACTTAAGATCAAGAAGAAATGGACAGACTTAATAAATTATTACTTTAATAAAAATATAAAAACAAAACTTGAGTAAATTTACTCAAATACATTTTCTTTCTACAAATAATTTGCATATTTTATAAACACGTCTGTTAATGTAATTTATGAGAAATGATAAAAAAATAAAATAAGCGAACGTCATAAAATTTTATTAATAAGAAATGATCTTACATTTAAATTATCATCTTCAAATAACGGCTCATTTGCGCACACAACCCTGCAGCATATTTTCCTCTTATGAAAATAGTATATTATGTTACTAGGAGTAGAACGCGCTCTTTTTTGTGCTGAGCTCAAATGTTGCTGCCGAGGCGCAGCCGAGGCTTGCATATTCAGCGAAGCACAAAAAAGGCGTTCTACTCCGAGTAACATATACTATTTTTTCTTCAAGCGTAGGTATTAAAAATTTGCAACCATAAATACTTATGACTTTATAGTTTCAGATGCTATTGCTGCTAATCACGGCGGTGTACATTGAATTGGTTGAGACATTTTTTAATTTTTGATCTTTATATTGTGTATTTTGTAACTAATCACAGAATGATCACAGAATAATAATAAAGTAACTCACTAATAACGTAACTAATTTCTGAATTCACTACAAACCACGCTCCAAACATATTAAATTGACAGATGTTTTATTTATGGCGACTGCTGCCATCAGTTGCCATCTGTTGATAACTATATGAACTATTTACTAGTATAAAAATGTTCACATTTTGTTACTAGTAAAAAAATGTATCATTTCTACCGAATGTATTGAATAATGTAATGTTAGCATTATAATCCGCTTGAAGAAAAAATATATATTAGACACTTTTTGGAATGGTTTTTAGATCAGATACAGATTTTTTTACACCTTCAATCGAATGAAAACGGCTTGTTTTTAACAAACATTTCAGGTTTTGGATTAAAAAAGTCATACGGGGTCAAATTCAGTGAATATGGTGAATAGGGAACGAGAGTGAATTTCTTCAGATAATAAAATAAAATTAGAAACCGTTTCAGCACGTAACTTAAGAAATATATTTTTTTATGTTTCATTGTTCAAAGAGACATTTGTTCAGAGTTATTGCTAAATAACTTTGAACACTAGCATCTCCTTGAACAATGCTTAAACCGTTTTCCCTAGAAACGCTACTAGCCCTCTTATATAAACCCCCATCTCTCTGAAGACGAGGGCAGAAAATATTCGGTCCGATTAGCGTAAACATCTAAATCTAAACATTCTGGTGGTAATAAATTGTCTTTGCCTCTAGTATTATGATTAAGTTTACCACTAATTTTTTACTTAATCAAATCAAATACATCTGCGTTACCAGTTGACCTAAATTCAGTAATCCGAAAATATCCTTAATTTACATAAGTGAAAAACATTTGGGATAAATTTAATTCGGACAAAGGTAGTTGATGTGTGACAAATCCAAACAAAGATTGGATTGTGTTTAGCTTTGATCAATAGAAATGTGTGTAGTGTCTAGTGTGTAACATTTGCGTAACAATGTGACCCGTATTGGGGCGAGCGCCACAGCACAGATCAAAATACGTAAGTCACAGAGATAAGGGAGAAATTAGGCCAAAGCATTCCATCTCCCTGATCACTGGACCCTTTGTACATTCATGCTTACTAAATACTCTTATGATGGTTCAGTGACGTACACAATCATATTTATTCAAAAACGGTTTAATCAAGTTTTATAAAGAAAAGTTATTATAGAATATTAATTAACTTACTAATAGACATAGATACGATGCTTTTTAATTAACTAACTGATAATTAACTTGTGAATCTCCACCCTTAATATAGTAAGTACCTTAATTAATTCTTGATAATAATTAGATGTCTTGCTTACCTTATTTTTAATTTGAAACTAAGCAAACTTCATGGGATTATTTCATAACTATTTAGTTTTTGTTAATATTCCCAATTAAACACGTATTGGGTTGCCATCTCTATGGGTTTGATGCGGAAATTCCGAGTTTTGAAGGCTTCATTCTGGGTTTTGAGCCTGACAATTATTTCTCCAGTTTGTGCAACGCAGCCATTCCAGGAAATAAAATAAATAAAAATTGAATAAAATCAAAAGTATTAGAAATAGAAAAACAGAATCAAAATAATAAAACTGGAAATGACATTCTGAAAGAAAATTGGCCAAGTTGTATGTATGTCAAAGTGATTTCTGACTCTAGCCGGTTTATGACTCTATGACTAGCTGGAATGTGATCGGCGAGATGCATTTTTGTTTGAATAATCTGCGTGTATTTTGATTATTTGCTTTATTTTATAAAAATCTGTCTATCTATCAATCAATATGTGAGTTGTGAAAGAGAAAAGTGAATTTATATTAACTAAAAAAATCTACCCCGTCCCCCGTAACATTACTTCTAAACACCATTAATTTGTAAGACATAGGGTAGGCCTAGGGGCTCCGTCATAGAAATTGATTCTAAAAAGGACTCCGCAAGTAAGAAAGGTCGGGAACCACTGTTTTAACCTATTCTCGATCGTTTTGTTTGGTACTTAGTCTTGCAGTTGTTGGTATAGTTCACTAAAAGTTCACCAAACGGATATCATCCTACAACAACAGGGCGAAAAAGAAGAAGTAATTTCTTTTCTCCACGACCACTATAGAATTTACCAATTCTAAAACCAATTTTGACTACAGAAAGTTAATATTCTAACACAAGAGTTGGAATGTTATTCTAAAGCACTTATCTTCTTATGCATTTCGCGTGTATTTCATTCCATCACTTGTTATGGAATAACTATTTCATACTTGTTGTCTTTTGTTTTTGTAGGGTTACATTAAAATATATGCAACGTTTACATTAAATAAATGCAACATAACTTCCTAACCTAAAATAGTGGCCGATGTGCGGTAAATTAAATTAAAATTAAATAAATAATAAATAAAAAAATAGTTTAATTAATTGATTAATTTGTTATATAATATAAATTATTTGTTAAGATAAAATATTTATTAAAATAATTATTTGTTATTTATTTTTTCTCTCTGGTGGTCGTGGAGAAAGTAGGGTCTGTGACTCGGTTGGAAGAGAAAATTCGATGCTCGTGGTTCCTCACACTCGCATCGAATTTTCTCATTCCAACTTTGTTACAGAATATACTATTATTTACTTATACATGTTATTACTTATACATGAAATAAGGGCTGGACATTATTGTGGTTTAAAGTGTATTTCAAAAAAACTCAAAAATATGCCGTAGAACTTGTTCATATTCATGCAAAAGATAAGTCCATAATTGAATATTTACGTATGGCAATCTTTATAAAAGAATCTAAACGTTTGTTTCAATTTCACGAAAAGGAATATTAGATTTAAATTGTTCTGAAAAAGCAGTTAACTATAAAGATTCCCCTGTTAATATCAGATGTCGTGAGATTCTAAATTTTGTTTTTATTATTTGATGAATTTTTTTATAGACTTTTTCTTCGTATTTTATTAAAAGCGTATTGTTGTAAGAATATCTCACTCTGTAATTTAATTCTGTTTCAATTTCAAGTGTTTTGATTTGATAAAATTGTTATTAGTTTTTTACAGATTTTTTTCTACAGCGTTTCTCTAAATGTCTGTCTAATTTTCTTATAAATACAAAACTGGAGCAGAGTTGTTTTTCTTCATACTTTTAAAGAAGTCTTTTTGCTTATTTTAAATTAAAATTTGTCATAAATAATTTTCTTTAGTATGGCATGTATTTTTTATTTTAATGCAAATATCTACGATGCTTGTCTTCAAGAAAACATTACAGTAAACCAGTGTCGGATTAACACTGGAACAAAAGTAAGCATATGCTACGCCCCCCCCCCCACAAAATATATACGATATTAAGTGTAATGCTTGTAGCACACAATGCAATTTCTCTTTTTGAATCTCGTATGATTTATCGTTTTTACAGTTTATCTTGCTTCTCATATGGAAATAAAAAATAAAATACTTTGTGGAGTCACGTCTTGTTTCCCAAATCTGAGAACTGCTTTTCGTATTCTTTGTCGCTCATGGAAAACTAAAAAGGTTTAAAAATGAACTAAGGAGCGCAATGGGTAATGAGCTCGTTAATACGCTGATCTTGGCCCATAACCAATATAAAGAAAACGGATACAACATTTATCAAGAACATAAGAAATAACCAAGAAATACCAACAAATAACCAACAAATATCCAAAATGGTATTCTTCGTCTTTAATAAAAATTATCAAAGAAAAAAACAAATTTCATAGAAAATGGAAATGTTATGGCAACATTGATGATTATAATTCATTTTCCTTATTGCGTAAAAGAGTTAAAATCTGCACAGATTTTAACTATAAAAAGCATATTAATTTCATTGAGTCCAGAATAAAGTCTGATGTAAAACATTTTTGGAATTATACTAAAACTTTAAAGAAAAATAACAACATACCTAATGTTATGTATCACGAAAACAAACAAGCTGCAAATGGTTCTGATATATGTGATCTATTTGCGTGTCATTTTGAATCTGTGTATACTTCTTCTCTTATTAATCCATCAAATAACCTACTTAGTGATAGTAATGTCAACTTGGGTTCTATTAGTTTAACGCAAGACGAAATTCTTACCAAGTTAGCCTCTTTAGATACAAAGAAAGGTTGTGGTCCAGATGGAATACATCCTTTGTTCATAAAGAATTGTGCCTATTACCTTGTTCTTCCTCTTTTTATAATTTTCAATAAATCTTTAAATTCTGGTATCTTTCCTGACTTTTGGAAAAAATCATATGTTACACCGATTTTTAAATCAGGCGATAAAAGTAACGTTTCAAATTATAGACCTATTTCTATATTACCAATATTTGCGAAAATATTTGAATCATTAATAGTAGATAAAATCAAAAATCCATTAAATCAATTAATAATTCCTCAACAGAACGGATTCTGCTCTGGTAAATCTGTATTAAACAACTTAATCCCTTTTACTGAATTTGTTAGCAGTAATATGGATCTCAAGAAACAAATTGATACAATTTGCACCGACTTTTGCAAGGCATTTGATAGAGTTAACCATCACATTCTTTTACTCAAATTGAGACATTATGGAATACATGGGTCGTTACTGCGCTGGATTGAAAGTTATATTCGTAACAGATCGCAATTTGTTGTCTGCAATGGTTACATATCTCGAGGAATTTTAGTGACTTCGGGAGTACCCCAGGGCTCACATTTGGGACCTATTTTATTTAACTTATATATAAATTCTATTTCGTCTTCCTTCAAATATTGTAATTTCTTATTATTTGCTGACGATTTAAAATTCTATAAAACTGTTGAAACTCTCATCGACTGTTACAAAATCCAAGATGACCTAATTAGATTGAACAAATGGTGTATAGAAAATGATATGTCTCTAAATTTAAATAAATGCTTTGTAGTAAACTATGCAAGAAAAAGGAGTATAATTAATTTTAACTATAATTTAAATGGCGTTAATCTATCTAAAAAAAACACTGTACGGGATCTTGGAGTTACTTTTGACTCAAAGTTACTTTTTAATAATCATATCGACACCATTACTAGTAAGGCTTACAAACTTTTAGGATTTGTTATAAGAGTTAGTAAGCCTTTTCACAGCAAAGAATCATTAACTACACTTTATACCTCAATTGTCAGATCTCAACTGGAGTATTGTTCAATAGTATGGAATCCAATGTATGCCAAAAATATAAACTTACTAGAATCTATACAGAGAAAATTCACTTTTGTAGTATGCAATAGGCTTAATATTGTAAATTCAGAGTACTTAAAAACATTACAATTATTAAAATTATGTCCACTTGAACAGAGACGAGTGAATGCTGATATGATATTCCTATATAAGGTGTTCAATAACTTAATTGATTCACAAAATTTTATTCATAATTTTTATCTATTAGCTCCTCTTAAAACAACTAGATCTAAACAACTGTTTCAATTAACTAAATTTAATTCTTTTAGCTATAAAAACTCTCCCTTAAACAGACTCATGTCAACTTACAATAATAATTATATTCATTTAGATATATTTAACTTGCCTTTACAAAAATTTAAACTTTATCTTCGAATGTCATAAATGAAATTAACTTGTTCTTGTATATCGATATTAAATTATGTATTAGTCTCTTACTTTGTTGTTACACAGTATGTATGTAAATTCATTTTGTAATCTGTGGAAGCCAGTCATTGGTTTTTACTGTTGGCTTTCCTTAATGTAAAAAAATAAAATAAAATAAAAAATAAAAAATAAAATAAAAAATCAAGCGGATGGCACTTGCTGGAATAGAACTAAAATTGTAATAAATTGCTGCAATATTCAACGGAGTCGATGCAACTGCAAGTAGTCAATTTTAAATATTTAGGCTGTAATATAACTTTTAAACACGGATATAAAAAAAATAAATAAAACAAAATATACTACTTCCAACTACTATGTTTGGAACCATACGTAGAAACCAGACACGAAACTAAAAAATGGACTGAAGTTTTATAAATCAACAGGTAAAAAAAAAATTAAAAAAAAGAACACATGAAAGCATACTCCAGAACGTAGCAGCAAGCATGAATCGGGGGGGGGGGCTCAGGGGCTTGAGCTTTTATTATCAGAAAGTGCTTTTTTATTTACTTTTTTACAATATTTCACTGGTAAGGAAAAAATAGCCACTTAAACAATAGTAAATATTTGTTATTAATACGTTGCTTTGTCAATTCGTTAATTTACCTATGTACGCCACTGGTAAGTATCAACTTATAAAATTAATCTGATGAGCGGGAAATTCAAACACACATCATTTACACGTTCTGTACTACAAAAAATATCGCAAAAATATGTAAAAAAATGTATGTAAAATGTAAATAAGTATCAAAAAATTTCTCAAATAAAAGTTATTTATTACTTGTATAGCAACTATTGCTAGTTCTTTTTACCGACCGCCAACATATATAAGGGAGGTATTGTGATCATACCGATTTGGACATTTCGAGATTTCGATGGATCTCCACGAATTGAGGTCCCTACATAACGTTTTGACTATTTTTAGCATGATGTCTGTAGTTATAATACCAATATATAAACCAAAACATATCCAAAAATAGTACTAATATGTTAAAAATAGTCCGAAAGGTGCAGAATTGATAAACTATCGAAATCGTAAATATCCATAAATATTTCCATTAAATTATGAAACCAGTTTGCCTTTACTGCTAGGCTGGTTGCCTATACATATTAAATTTCGTTACCAATTACATTCATTTTGAGTAATCATTGCTGAGTAATTTACTGCAAAGAAATTAATTAGAATAAATTCCATGAAGACTGGGACCGAAATTAAAATCCTTTTCTATGCTCTTGTGTATGTTTTTTGTTATTCCAGCAAAAAATCTATTACAAGAGAAATAAAAGACGTGAAGAATTGTATAAAATAATATTCCGGAATATTCGTCACGTATAAAACAACTGGTCCTTTAACGATATGACGTCATCGACTGTAGCATCTTCAAGAGTTAACAAAAGAACTGATTTCCCCATCGGCAGCCATTGTGTCACTATCGGAATTCATCTTGGCAAAACAATGGAGGGCCCTTTTTGTTTCAATAAAATTCAGGTGCCGACAAGTTAGAATAGACCGGAACACATTCCAGATTATTTTCAAGTTGAAAAATCTCAAGTGGTAGAAACAATGCTCTTCAAAAAGACTTTTTATTTCACAAGAATTTTGTACGGAAATTTTGTTAGTTTCTTGTAAGAAAAAAATGGAGGGTTCGAATATTATGTTCAGTGTATTGTTCAAATTTTGGCAGACAGTTTTTAACTTAATTTTACCATTTACTCTCAAGCATAGGAAACGTTGTAACAAGTGGCGCAACCAGATATTTTATATATTACAACATACAAAAACAAATGATTTTAACTTGAGTTAGGGATAATTCTTATTATAGCAACCGACCAATAGTGAGTTAATGTACATCGCTCGTACATACCCAGACAATCTAGTTTCCATCACACCATAGGCGCCCGCAGAAATTATTCTGGGGGGGGGGGGAAGACCCCTTTCCACGTGGCGGGTCTGGGAACGATCCCCGCTGAGGATAAACATTTATTTTCTAGTTAAAAATGTGTTCTCTATAGTTAAAAATCATCGATTTAGTAAATAAGAACTATCCTGGCTAATAGCCAGAGTTGCTAAAGCAAAATATAATAATAAACAATCGTTTTTTAGGGTTTTGTAGGTATGACCAAAAAACCCTTATACCGTCATTTTGTCGTCTGTCTGTCTGTCTGTCTGTCTGTCTGTTCGGTAAAAATTGTAGCCAAACGGCTAAACCTAGAGAGTTGAAAATTGGCATGCTTGTACAACTTTTTGACCCACACATAGGAAAAATACTAAAACATCTAAAAAACATATCCCCCTAAAAATATAAACAAATATGTGCTCATCGAAAAAAAAAATATTTTTTTTAAATTCTGAGTAGGGTATCAAATGAAAGCCCTTAGTACGTGGATTAACGATCAAAATTTAATTTTTTCAAAATAAATTATTTTGAGGCGATTTTTGCCAAAATTGCCAGATGGTTTAAACTAAAAATGTGAAAAAATTCTAAGTAATGTATAATGGTGTGAACCGGAATAGTACAACAGGAATTTTTGATCAGATTATGTTTTCGGAAAAAAACGCATTTTTTGTGTTTTTTAGTTGACGATGCACACATGTTATACTCTTATAACACACTAAGTTGATAAGCGTTTGGTGGTCTAGTGGCTCAGTTGCTCGACAACCACACAGGATCGTTATTCACTACACAGGTTCGTTCCTGGCTTGTGGAGTCAATTTTATTTTTTGTTTTTTTTTTCATATTTATTATGTTTAAATTAATTTGTTAAAATTCTAGTTATATTTTAGCACATTTTGAATTTAATTTTCAAGAGCGTAAATTTAATAACCAATTGGAATTATATTTTCATTCTGTGTCATTTATACGAAGCCAGAGGGGCGGAGCGTATGATTTAAGACAACCAATGAAAGACATAGGCCCAATATTCAAAATCTTAATGAACCTTGTTATATAAAAAAAAATACTGCACTTATTTAGAAACCTAAATAATGATATTAGGTATTCGAATTAAAGTTAACAAAAAAATATTTTAACATAAAATTTGTTTTTAAAGCTCTGAGATTAACAGACGATAAATTATTTTAAAAAGATCGTTCATTTTGCCGTGGTTACTACAAAGCAAAATTTGTCCTACACACTCAGCATGCCGCCTTCACTTATTATATACCTGCGAAACCCTGCAATGTGTGAAAATTCACACTTCACATCAATTTTTTATGAATTTTATATTTAAATAATATAATTTTTTTTTCTAAGATACGAATTGGTAATTGGTTTCGAAATCCAGGGGGGGGCAACTGACCCATCTTGCCCCCCTTGCGGGCGCCTATGCATCACACATACATGCGAGTTATGGTTTGTATCAGGTGATTGCAAAAATTGGTGTCCGATTTGAAATAAAATTAAATAAAACACATTTTCGTGGAAAAACATTTTAATTAATCAATAATGTACTCCCCATCATTTTCTATAACTATCTCCCAATGTTTTACAAGTTTTTGAATTCCTTCTTTGTAGAAACTGGGTGGTTTATCTTCAAAGAAAGTAGTAAGGTAGTTTTTGACTTCTGCCACAGAAACAATTTTTTTGCCATTCAAATTATTTTGAAGAGAACGAAACAGATGAAAATCTGAAGGGGCAACGTCGGTGGAATATGGTGCTGGAGGATTTCCCATTTTAACTCCCTAAGTTTTTTCAGTGTCTGTTGAGCGGCATGTGGTCTAGCGTTGTCGTGATGAAAAAGGATGCCTTTTCGATTAACCAAACTTGGACGTTTTGCTTGGATTGAGTTGGGTGAGTTGCTCACAGTACTTCTCCACAGTTATAGTTTTGCCACGTGGAAGAAGCTCGAAATAAAGTATTCCTCTGCAATCCCACCAGATACATAACAACACTTTCATTGGATGCAATTCGGCTTTTACCAAAGATTCTGCTCTGTCACTCCCACGCTTCCAGCTTTTTCTTTTTATGTTGTGATACATAATCCATTTTTTATCTCCAGTTATTACTCGATCCAAGAAAGGTTCATTTTGTTGACGGGCAAGGAGAGAAACGGCAGTGGAAACACGTTTCAGTTTGTTCCGTTCTGTCAAAATGTGTGGAACCCATATATCGAGTTTCGAAGTATAGCCAAGTTTTTTTAAATGGCGAAATGTTGTCGATTTGTCAACATTTAACTTCTCAGCAATCTCTTCAGTCGAAATCCGTGGATTACTATTCACCAAATAACGGATACATTATTACACGGGCACGAACTTTTGTAATCACCTGATACTATATAAAGTACAATAACCTTTAGAATGCCCTCAAATGTACCTTAACTCAGCCTGTACTATAATCACTTGGACTAGAAAACATATCTTTTAGTATCTCAATCTGTGAAATCACCCTATTTGAACAGACATTCACCACATGTAGTAGTGTTGTGATGTGTGCAGTGTGGTGTCGTCATTACTGATGTACATACCGGGACTGCCCCCCCCCCCCCCCGCACGCCCGGTGGTCTGCTGTTGTAAGCTCAACTCGCCCCTCTGGCCGGTAAGCTGTACAAGCCACGAGAGCCCTAGCGACATGCCGTCCGCCGCCAGGTGACCCCACGAGAATACCCAATCCAGCCGTAATTGAATGCGAAATTATGGACAGGATTCTAGCTACCCAGTACAATGTAATTTAATGTTACGATTTTTGTTTACGTAGTTTTAGAAATAGAAACAAAGTGTATTTAAAGCTTGATGCTTTTTATGTATTTACTCGAAAATTTTCGGGTTACAGTTTAGAAATTGTTGTAGAAAATTTTACACTTCCCTAGATACTGTGTCAAACACAGGGGGTGAAACTTTAATGGCAACACGAAAACCATATTACGTTCCATAACCCAACACGAATAGCGCCCCAGTCGCTATAGCTACGCGCATGACAGGATGTTGCCTGTTACGGCTTCTGTCATTAGCGTCAAAATCTGTAATTAGTGTCAAAATCGTCTTCTGTAATTTTGTAATTTCATTGTTTAATTCGGAAAATGGGTGTTAAATGCTTTGTTTTGGGGTGTGATAGTAGTGAACCTACAAGATATCGCTTTCCAAACCCGAAAACAAAGACACGTGTGGCTCCAGAATTGTATAAAACGTGGATGAGGAACATTGGAAATCCAAAATTGGATGGCTTGTCCATGGAAGTGTCCACAAATATTAAGTATTAGTAAATATTATGTTATATGTTAGTCTACTTAGGCCCGGTTTTTCCACCTTCAGATAAAGTTCCAGGTAACTATCTGACAGATAAGGTTATTTTTAACTTCATCTGCTGAGTAAATGTCATCCCTTCTTTCTATACAAATGTATCTATCGGATAGTTATCTAACGTATAATAAGACTGACGTATTGGATTCACTGACTGGTATTGGCATTTATTCAGCAGATGAAGTTACAAATAACCTTATCTGTCAGATAGTTACCTGGAACTTTATCTGAAGGTGGAAAGACCGGGCCTTAATAAATAATTATTTCTGCTAGTTATTGTTTTTCTGTTTCTGTATAATTCCTAACTGCTTGTTCTTAATTGTAAACATAATTAAATGTTATTATTAAATGATACAATTGTTATGATTTATTTTGTCTATTTTTAATATTGTTGTCGTTAATAATATTAAAAATAGACAAAATAAATCATAACAATTGTTTCATTTAATAATAACATTTAATTATGCTTACAACTATATCCACTGAAGCATTTGAAATACCCGCTAAAACCCAACCCTTTCCTCCCCTACCAATTTTAGTTCCATAACCCAACAACTACAGCGCTAATTTGGTTTAAAAAAATATAACAGTTTCGCATCTATTTCCTTCTTTATCTATGCATCGGCTGTTTTAGTTAACACACATCAGTAATGCGTCGCGATTTTTACAATAAACCAAACTACTGAACAAAGAGTTTGTCTTAAATTTTGTGTTACGAATGGAATTACGTGTGCCGACTCGTTACAAATGTTGGAAAAGTGTTATGGTGAATTAGCTTTATCAAAAACACGGGCGTACGAGTGGTACAAAGCGTTTAAAAACGGTCGAGAGATCGTCGAAGACAAACCACGTTCCGGACGGCTGTCGAACGCTTCAACCGACGAAAACATAAAGTAGAAGAAATTGTACTCGATAATCGGCGTTATAGCTTAAGAGAGATTTCACGTGATTTGAAAGAACAATTCATGTGTTTTACATGATGATAATGAACCATCGCATAGAGCAGCAATTGTGACTGAATTTAAGGCCAAAATACCATCGAGCAACCACCGTATTCACCAGATTTGGCCCCGTGTGACTTCTTTTTATTTCCGAAATTAAAATTGCCGCTACGTGGAACCCGTTTTGAGTCGATCGAGGCCATAAAAGAATGCTAAACCGGAAAGCGCCTATACAAGGTGTCTCAAAAGAAATTTTATATTAATTTAGCTTACTGCGTGAACGCAACGTATCCGAGGGGCGCGGGGGTTATGTCAATCGGTAGCCTGGCTCTTGGGAATTTAGTCGCTATGGAGCGTTTCTCGAGAGCAGACCGCGCGTTATGCGTGCGAGAGTTTTACAAAAACGGTGATTCGGCGACTGTAGCGCGTAGAAAATTCTGCAGTATTCGAGGTTTTCGCCACTTAAATGATGCGCCAAGCATTCCTCTCATTCGACATTGGGTTAAAAAGTTTGAAGAGACTGGTACAACGCTGGATAAATCAAAATCCTGGCGACCTAGGTCATCAAGAACGGTAGAAAACGTGGAGAATGTTAATCAGTCTGTTCGTGACGACCCGAACCTTTCAATTCGGAAGTGCGCAAGTGCTTTAAATGTGCATAGATCATCATTACATCGCATTATGCACAAAGACCTAAAGCTGCATCCCTACAAAATTCAATTGGTGCAAGAATTAAAGCCCCAAGATGCCAGTCAGAGGCTTAATTCTCAGGCAAATTGATCTCCCGGAGAGGTGACATAAATTGGCCTCCACGCAATCCAGATTTAACCCCTATTGACTTTTTCCTATGGGGTTATCTTAAATCTAAAGTTTACGCCAATAAACCGACTTTACTGGCGCATTTGAAAGAAAATATCCGTCACGAAATGGCAGCCATCCCTGAGTCCACCTGCCGAGACGTCATAAGTAATTTTACTGTTCGATTAAATGAGTGACGAGAACGCGAGGGTCTACACTTAGACGATATTATTTTTAAGAAATAAATCCCCAAAAAGTGTATTTTAATAATTAATAAACATTTTTTCTATATACGGCTTACTTTTTTTTTTAATCGATCCACTAAATATAAAATTTCTTTTGAGACACCTTGTATAAGGTGTTTCGAAAACTGGAAAAAACGCTGGGAAATGTGTGTTGCATCAAATGGGGCCTACTTTGAAGGCGACTAATTAAATTTTGATGATTAAATGAAAATTGTGTGCTATATTTAACAATTCCCGCTACTTTCCTGACAGAAGTATAGAAGAACAGATTTAACATATAAGGTAATTTGTAGGTATTATAACTTTTGGACGGAGTTGGACCGAAAAGAATAAACACAAACAGTTGTAAGTGTAACAGTTCTCGTTGTTTTTAATTATTTTCTGTATAAATATTTGGAATTAAAATAATAATTATAAAATTAATTATTACAGTAATAAATAAATAAAAATTTTAATTAATATGTTTTAAATAATACAACGCTGACAAAGGCCTTTTTGTTATAATAACCATTCGGGTATGTTAGTTGGTAATTGAATCTGAGCATATATTAACAGAACAAATAATTTAATATATTAAGTACCTTTGTATTGTTATGACCGTTGTTATTTTTGTTTAATAATATTTATTAATTTAATGAAAATCTATTATTTTACACATTCAATGGTTATATGTTATAGCAGTAGTTCCAAACTTTTCGGTTCCCGGCGCCCTTAATGTATCAGAATTTTCCTGCGATGCCCTAAGTCAAAACATTGGCCTAACTAACGCAATTGGAGGAATATTGGAATATTTCCGTGGCGAACAGTTTGGGAATTGCTGATATAGATAACAAGTAAGTATTAGTTTATAAAGATAGTTCAAAAAGGAGGCAGGCTACCATTTTATCGGCTCTGAGTATTATTGTAGACTTTTTTTTTAAATTTTTTGACTGCAAATGTCAAAAAATTTTTTGGGGTGAGGTTATGAAAAAAATATTTTAAAAAATCATGCTTCCCTAGTTTTTGAGTTAGAGCTGATTTGGGTCAGTTTTTCGCCAATAATTCCAAAATTTTTGCCCAAACTTCAAAATGGACCAAATTTTGTTGATCTATGACCAAAAATACATATTTGTACCAATTTTCAATAAAATCGGGGACAAAAATGTTTTGCTTAAAATTCACGATTTTTTTAAGCTCTACCCCTTATGATTTTTTCGTTTTTTTGCCATTTTCACGGGTTTTGGATTACTGCCCATACAAAACTTAATAAACGGTTTATTAAAGCCCATTTTTTTTTTTTTTTTAGTCTAAACAATCTATGTGGATTTTAAAAATTCAAACTGCAGATTTCTATCCCTTACCATTTTTAGGGTTTTGTAGGTATGACCAAAAAACCCTTATACCGTCATTTTGTCGTCTGTCTGTCTGTCTGTCTGTCTGTCTGTCTGTCTGTCTGTCTGTCTGTCTGTTCGGTAAAAATTGTAGCCGAACGGCTAAACCTAGAGAGTTGAAATTTGGCATGCTTATACAACTCGTTGACCCGCACATAGGAAAAATACCAAAACATCTAAAAAACATATCCCCCTAAAAATATAAACAAATATGTGCTCATCGAAAAAAAATATATTTTTTTTTAATTCTGAGTAGGGTATCAAATGAAAGCCCTTGGTACGTGAATTAACGATCAAATTTTTATTTTTCCAAAATAAAATATTTTGAAGCGATTTTTGCCAATATTGTGCAAAAAAAATTTTGTCTCACACCCTGTAGCCCAGATGGTTTAAACTAAAAATCTGAAAAAATTCTAAGTAATGTACATTGGTGTGAACCGGAATAGTTCAACAGGAATTTTTGATCAGATTATGTTTTTGGAAAAAAAAGCATTTTTTGTGTTTTTTTGCTAATAATGTTGACAACTTATAGTTATATAATACGCTCAACAGTAACGTGTTTCTTGGTGCTGTGGCTAAGATACTTGCGTTCTGTCCAAGAATTCGTAATCGGACTCATGTTCGAGTCCTACGTGAGGAGACAATATTATTTATTATTTATTTTTTGCATTTTTATATTGTTTAAATTATTTTTTCAAAATTTTAATTATATTTTGGCAATTGTTGCATTTAATTTTTAATAGCGTAAATTTAATAACCAGTGGAAATTGTTGAAATTATAATTTAATTATATATTTGAATGTACACGAAATCAAAGGGGAGGAGCTATGACTAAAAACAACCAATGGAAGCCATAGGCGCAATTTTCAAAATCTTAATGAACCTTGATATATAAAAAAAAAATACTGCACATCTTTAAAAACTTAAATAATGGTATTAGGCATTCGAATTAAAATTCATAAAAAAATATTTTGTCATAAAATTTGTTTTGGCACCCCAAATAATCATCATTCACTTACTAAATACCTGCAAAACCCTGAAATGTGTGAAAATTCACACTTCACATCAATTTTATAAAAGATAAAATAAAAAAATTAAAAAAATTAAATTTTTTCAAAAATATGGTTACAAGTAAGACCATGTTATTTGAGTTTTCTCTGCTTTTTGTGTTTTCCTAAAATAATATTTACGAGACATCTTTTAGCCCGACTAGGCATTATATTTACTTGACAAACTTGTAATCTGTGTTTATCTTGACCTTAATAGAAGAACTTACTATAGGTATTTTCTTTGTCAAACACGTTAAGTATACGCAAAATTTGCTTTTAATGACAGCAAGTCTAATACGGGTACTAGCACTTCCATATAAATATTAAATTTCATACATTTTCTTTTTATAGCAGGAAAATAAAATGAATAAAACTCCATAAATCTTTGCATCTGCTTTATATGGGCTTAATGCTTTACACGCGAAATGGCATTTTAGAAGTAATGTGCTCATATGTCCATATTGGGTTTCCTTATAGAGTTTCTGATTGCATTTGGTTATTTCTCGTATTTACAAACACACTTACATCTGAAAGGGAAATGGAACGAGAATTCTATAGGTCAAAACTAAATTAGATTTTTATATTAAGTGTTAGATTTACTTATCATTAATTCATTTCTGTCTCGAAATTAATAGTTAATTTTTTCAAAAATACATCTGCAGAGATATCCTTTTTACTCATTAAATAAAAAGACTAAAAGACTTTATGAATCTTTACATACAAAAATTTGTGGTAATTTTCTGATGGAAATTACCACAATTGCTGCCAATATTTTATTGTTTTCATATTAAAAAGTGATTACCGTTTTAGATCCCCAGCGCAATTTTAGCCTAACTTTTAAACTCCCAGATAGTATGTTTATCTACAATGCGGAAATGGTGGGCTTAAAGTTGAATTTGGAATACTTAAAGAATCACTTTCATAATGAATTTGTAATTTTTTCTGACTGTAAAAGCGCCGTCCAAAAATTGAGTTGCCCTGGATTTGAGAAAAATAATTCACTAATTTATGATACACATAGGTGAGGCTTACGACATCTAGACATTGTGACGGGCAGCTGTCTGATTAAACACTATTCGTCAGCGTCTGACGTATGTGGCCTGATTACGAAATGCAGACACTGCATTTTCGTAATGGGGAAATATTTGTCATGACGAATGAATTTTGGAACTGGGTTAAACTTTCGTTACAAAAAGGCTGGATAAAACAGAATATCGAGGCAGTACGAATTTTTTTCATACTTATATGTAACGTCTCCAGGGTCATGATAAATAGTCAGATCAATTCTGTAAAAAATTACTGTGTAGTAACGTTACTACAAGATAAAATATTATAAAAAGTGTAATGAGTTTCATTCATGATAGTAACTGACCTTGCTTATAGTGACAAATAGAGTTCCTATGATCATAGTAACTGAGTTACAGAATTGGTCTGAATATCTCTGTTAGAAAATATTTGGCCAAGTTATTTCTACTGTGCTGCTAGAATATATTGTATACAAGTAGTTTGTGATGGCGGTCGGTCCTGTGGTGGCCACAGCTGATTTTTAATAATGGGCGAAGAGTTATTCAATTTGAATTGGATGAAGTAAGGCGTATGGCTAGAGAAAGAAGTCTGAGGTGTCGAGCAAGTTCCACATTAGGGTAATTATGTGTTTGTATTGACTAGTTGTCAATATATTACTACTAATATCATACATATACTCACACCTCCATAACCCAATGCTTTGGTACTAGGATGCGAAATTCTTAGGTTTGTGGGTTCGATTCCCGGTCAGGTACTATCTTGATATTAATTTACTTTTAATAATAGTTTAAAATGTTAATTAAGTGATTATAGTAAGACACCTAATTTCTCAATATATATTCAATTAGTTCACACATCCTAACTTGTATATGAATGGCCAATTCTTGCATGTCACCCCTTTCATAACCCCCAACAGTTCCCCGCATTGCCCCCAAATATCGTGTTTGTCGCTGTTAATGGATTACCGGATAGCTCTAATAAAATATTCATGTGCAAATCATATACATCTCGGGTGTTAAGTGCTAAGATAGGTGTGTTTCAATGTATTAAATATTACAGTGTGTGAAAGATGGAATGAAATAATGTACCAACAGAATTGGGAATGTAAAAGGAATTTTAAAAAGGAATGAAATTTCGGCTCAAATGTAATTTTCATGATAAAATTTCAGTTATGAATACGTTTTATTTGAATGTCTGTAAGTGAATAACATTTGGGGAAATTAAATATTTGGATATTAGGGTGTGTTAGGGTTTCCTTCAATTCACTTTTTGTTGATATTTATGTTTAAAAGTTTTCGGGCTGTGATGATAGATTTTATTAGGTGCGAATTAATTCGGTCCGTTTTTTTCTTCCAGAAAAGACTTTCTTGTGAAAAAACATGAAAAAATACATTTATAATTTGATATTTTCTGCGTTACGATTGCGAAAATGAATTGGGCATTCGAACAATACACCACACACCAATACACAATACGGACAGAAAGCAGACGAAACCATATTAATTCTATGCAGATGATATGGAGAGAAGGTGTGATTAAATCTAAGCCGGATAAAAGTGCATATAAAAGATCTGCTTTGTTGAGAAGAAAACCAAAGCTTTCTAGGAAGAAGAGGTTGAATTTGACCATAGTATGATCCTTTGAACTGTAGAGAATCTATGTTTTCTTGTTGCCATTGGTTGTATATAGAAGATTTAAAGATTGACATAATCTCATTACTGTTTAGAGGAATATTTAAGAGGGAGCCATTTACAGCTTCTTTGGCTAGAAGATCGACTTCGATGTTGAACTCAAAATCTGAATGCCTTTAATCCAGCATATTTTAATAATTTTACCGCTGATCGTGATATCGTTTAGACCTTTAATAATATTGTCACTTGAGTGGTTTGATTGAGACACAACTCCTGGTTTCAACATAACAAATTTATTAAACATTTATCAAAATTACAATATAATGTTTGAATTGGTCCATGGAGTTGGGGAAGTCTTCGGTCCACCCCGTGTTGGCCAGGATCGGCTTGGACCTATCTCCGAGGCGGGGGCTACCCATCCGGGAGTCGAGGAGCCTGGAGAAGTCTTCTTCCACTCATATGGTCACTACTTGCTTGGCTTCACCCTCGATACAAGAATCTGGCGTCAGTGTCTTGGTCGTCACCTTGTGGACTTATACGTGAAGCGTATAAGTCCACATAAAAAATTATTCATTTTTACCAAAGCGTGTTTTACTCACTGCATTATATTTACATTTTTGAAATTTTAAAACGTTAGATAATTTAAAACTTTCATCGTAGAAATAAAAAAATAATAAAGCATTGAAAAAATAATAATAAAGATTTTTGGTAAAAATTATTAATTTTTAATCATTTCAAATCAGGTAGAAATCAGTAGCCAATGGAATACAAAAGTAGCACTATAATTTTATGCAATCATTCGGCTTTATGGACAAGTATTTACTTTAGAACACAACGTTTCTTTAGCAGGTAATTATCATCTTCAGGGGCTGTAAATTAAGATACAGCTATATGTATTTGCAAAATTTAAATAATTGTATTACAATAATCAAATCGTCATATGAGAAATTGAGTCTCTTTTTACGGCGAGAGCTCGACGCTTTCATACTTCCATTTCTAGAAAACTATACAATATCTACAGAATAGTTCGTACGATATAGTATACTTAGTTCTCCAGTTTAGTTCTGTCCCATTTATCAAAATCATTTAAGATGTTTTGTCTAAGCTATATAAATATGTATAAAATATTACAAAATTTTCCTTGAAATGTTTACATTGGTTAAATTTAACGTGTAACTTGGCTCTTATATTTGCAATACTTTGTAATTGTTTAATATTTGTAATTACATGATTAATATTTGGAAAGCTGCCCGTAGTATGTTTGACAAGTAAGACATCTACGTGCTACATATTAAGCAAGACATATATGTATGTTTATATCCAGAATTATATATTCAGAAGTGTGAAATTATAAGCAAAACCTCATAATTAATTTAAATATACTGCACATTTTGGTTTCACTCTGCTACAAATAGGGTTTCTAAATTCTCAACACTTTTTAACTTTCGGGGATCGGGAATGGGATAAGTCTACAAAAAGCTGTTAGGTGATCAGCGGAGAAAAGTACTTTTCGAATAAAAACAACAATTTTCCCTTTAGGAATGAAATTTAAAAAATTTGAAGTGTGAATTTTCACACATTTCAGGGTTTCGTAGGTATTTAGTAACTGAATGATTATTATTTGAGATGCCAAAACAAATTTTATGTTAAAATATATTTTTTTGTTAATTTTAATTCGAATACCTAATACCATACTTTAGGTTTCTAAATATGTGCAGTATTTTTTTTTTTTTAATATAGCAAGGTTCATTTAGGTTTTGCAAAATTGCGCCTATGGCTTCCATTGGTTGTTATAAAATCCGCCCCTCTGATTTCGTGTACATTGAAATAGAATTAAATTATAATTTCAACAATTTCCACTGGTTATTAAATTTACGCTTTTAAAAATTAAATGTAACATTTGTCAAAATATAACTAGAAATTTGAAAAAATAATTTAAACAAAATAAACATGCAAAAAAAAAAAAAACAAAAAATAATATTGTCTCCTCTCGCAGGGATCGAATTGTTTTAGTTGGGTAAGAAGCCACCACCATAACCACTACACCAAGATACACCTTCTAGTTTAGCGTGTTATATAAGTATAAATTGTGTACATTATTAGCAAAAAAACAAAAAATGCGTTTTTTTCCCAAAACATAATCTGATCAAAAATTCCTGTTTTACTATTCCGGTTCACACCAATATACATTACTTAGAATTTTTTCAGATTTTTAGTTTAAACCATCTGGGCTACAGGGTGTGGGACACATTTTTTTTGCACAATTTTGGCAAAAATCGCTTCAAAATAATTTATTTTGCAAAAATAAAAATTTGATCGTTAATCCACGTACTAAAGGCTTTTATTTGATACCCTACTCAGAATTTAAAAAAAAATATTTTTTTTTTCGATGAGTACATATTTGTTTATATTTTTAGGAGGATATGTTTTTTAGATGTTTTAGTATTTTTCCTATATGTAAAATCCTAAAAGTTGTATAAACATGCCAAATTTCAACTCTCTAGGTTTAGCCGTTTGGCTACAATTTTTACCGAACAGACAGACAGACAGACAGACAGACAGACAGACAGACGACAAAATGACGGTATAAGGGTTTTTGGTCATACCTAAAAAACCCTAAAAAAACGGTCAAATATCTTTGTAAAGATTTCAAAAAGAAACTTCTATGTCATAAAAGAATGTTAAAACTCAACAAATACAGAGATACAAACTATGCCATAATTCACCCTGAATCGCCTCTTCAGGAGTTGACTGCTTACCCTTTTTAAGCAAAAACGGTAGTCGATATTTCATTGGGCCCAAGACATATTGAGGAATCCGTGAAAAAACATTTTACCCCCTTCGCGATCGAATTTAAACAAATCCCTTGTTAGTGGATGCTTACGTCATGGAAGAAATATACTCCCAGAATTTCATGTTTCTAGGTCCAGGAGTTTGGGTTGGCTGTTGATGAGTCACATTCCTACAACACGCTTTTGCTTTATATAGTTGAAAAATTGTGGTAAGCCCCATGTAACACGCGTGAGAATTTCCAAGTGAAAATATGTACACTGAAGACATTCAATATAGAAGAAGAGGTTAATAGATAGATGCTGAGGAGCTGATAGAAGACAATGAAGGAGATTTGGTGTAAGTGATATATAAGCTAAACGAAATAAATTCAGAGGAAGATTTGAAGTTCAAAATTTTACCCTAAAAAGCCTAGAGAAGACTTAAACTTCGAAAAGTTGGAATAAAATTTTCTTAATACAGATCATTCCACTGAAAGAAGTCCGATATTCAAAATTGCCTAGTCCAAATTTTATGTATTTAAATTACCTTTCCAGTAAATTTTGCCTGCCAACCTTTAGTAATCGCATATAATAATTTTCCAAAAATGTATCAAAAATACTGTCTATCAAACCTGTCAAACCAAACATGTATTTTTCATAAAATTTCATTTTCAAATGTTAAATTATAGAGATCAATTTTATAAACAGCTCTGTGCAACCTAATTTCAAAATCATTTGTAAAACATTGCCAACGCAGTAAACACAAAACAAGCTCTATTATGTAATAACACTGTCCGTTGAGTATCCATTATTTTAGTTACAATAAATCTACACAGTTAAAAACAATATAAGTTGGCATTTGGTAACATATTGGCGGTTCAGTGTTGCCAACATGATAAATTAATGGTGTACAACGAAGTAGGGGATGCCACTACAACACCACTCATTGTCTGATTTGCCCAGCTTGACAAATAAGTTTTTATACTGACATCAACAATTAATTATTGCTGTTAATAAAGTTTGGTTGTTTGCATAAAGGCGACTTCGTTTATTATAAAACCGTCGCCATAAACGGAGCAAAATACAAGAGGTGTTGTAGGCCTAAAATGATTTTATAAGTGTGTTTTTTTTTTAAATTATATTTATTTTGAGGTGCTTCAACAGCTTAGGTATTAGGTTGAAGTAGGGTGACCATTTTCTTAAGAAGGCAATGCGGGACGGAGCAAAAAAAAAAGATCCTCATCTCCCAAATCCAAGTGAAGAGCAAAAAAAAGGTCCTCACCTCCCAAATCGGTGAAGAGCAAAAAAGGTCTTCACATTCCAAATAGAAGTGAAGAGCAAAAAAAAGGTCTTCACCTCCCAAATCCAAGTGAAGAGCAAAAGAAAGGTCCTCAATCTAAAATGTTAAAATGCGGGACAAAATGTTAAAATGCGGGATTTTTGTGGGACACATCTTAATGCGGGACGAATGGTCACCCTAGGTTGGAGGGAAAGTTCTGTCGTATTTAAATAAAAATATTTTAAGATATTTAAAAAAGTATATATATAATATTATTCAATGATATAATTTCCATTATTTGTAACAACTTATTGCCATCTTTCAGACAACCTGTCAATTCCTCTTCTGTAAAAGTTCTCGTCCTTGGAATGAAAATAGTCAGCAACTGCCTTAGAAACACTTTCGAAAGAATTAATTTTTTTCCCGTTAGATAATTTTGCAGAGATCTGAATAGGTAGTAATCTGATGCAATATCAGATGAATATGGTGGGTGACCAAGAACCTTCTATCCAAACGCACTAAGTTTTTGTTGTGTCACCATTGCGGTATGCGGTCTAGCGTTGTCTTGATGGCACACGATTCGTTTTCTAGACGCTAATACGGCCAGTCTTTGCTTGATAGCTGCATGCAATTCATCGAGTTGGTTGCAGTACAGATCCGTAGTGACAGTTTGTTCTTTCTTTAGCAGCTCTTAATACACTGGACCTTTTCTATCCCACCACAAACAGAGCATTACTTTTTTTGATGAATATTTGGTTTTGCAGGAGTTGCTGACGATGTTGCAGGTTTGCAGTTCGCTTTTCTTCTCTTAATATTCTCGTAAATAATCCACTTTTCATCTCCAGTAATCAGCATGTCCAAAACCGGCTCCACATTGCGTTTAATGAGATGTGATGAGCATATTCTTACACGTTATGAAAAATTCTTTTGGGTTAATTCATGGGGGACCCAAATGCTTTGCTTTAAGACAAAACCAAGAGATTTAATGTGGTCACCAGCAGTTGTATGATGGACGCCGAACTCTTTTTGCAATGTCTCTAGTTGTTAGATGTGGATTTTGCTCCAACATGGACCGCAAAACATTATTATCGATCTTGGATGGTCTTCCAGATCGAGTATTTTCTTTTAGGCTCAGATCTCCGGAACGAAATTTTGTAAACCATCTTTAGCAAATACGTACATTTACAACAAGTATTACAATAAGTTTTCACATGCAACCGATGCGTTGCTTACTCTTTCGAACTCATACAACATACAATGTCGTAAATGCACTTTATTCACTGATATCATGCTCACTCTAAATATGGTGAGTTACAGATGAATTCTTGAAACAATTCTTTTTATATTCAACAACAGATAATAAAAGATATAATAAAAATATCCCCATGTCTCATAAGCCACACGTGTCTTTTATTTACAAGCAAAATCAGTTGTTTATTTAAAATACGACAAAACTTTCCCTCCAACCTAATATTTACACTCATAGTTTATATTAAATTGTGGTGCTATATTATTTATATTTTATTGCGCAAATTAAGTCTTTTATTACCTGTATTATTTTAGCACTATTTCTAGGTTATCCAGCAGAGCTTCCACTAATGTACTTGGATCTTTGTTACTACGTCTTTCTTCTTTGTATTTTGCACAGTCTATTAATATGTGTTTAACTGTGATGGATGTATTGCATAGAAATCATATTTCGGGGTCAGTCCATTTAAGTAGATGCTGTCTAAAGGTGCGTACTGACTTGAGCATTTGTACGCGCACGGATTATGTGCGCGCACAAATGCTCAGGTGAGTACGAGGTACAATTTGTGTGCGCGTACAGTAATCCTCCCACGATTGCTATCCGTAGCTTGTCGGTCCCACCGATAAGATCAAAGGACTTGTGCGCTCAGTGTGTACGGGTTTATGCAGTCATATAATTGTGCGCGTAAATTTAAGTAAACACCAGTAAATATTCAACATGAAATGGAGTAAAAATGTATTGTATGCTGGTAAACGAATCCCCAGTTGCAAAAAAACGTAGGGTTATGGCTAATCGTTCTTTCGCGGGAACAGCCCTTATAAATCTTGTCTTTCTCCCAATTTTGTGACCAACTTTATTAACGAGTAGTTCAAAATCTGCCGCTGACATTCGAACAAAATTTTGAAATTGTCCACTAACCTCTTGCATTTGCAGTTCTGCTAGCAAACTTGAACTATTGTATATTTCCCTGCTTCTATATAGTTGTGTCATCCACCACCGTTTTTTTGTTTTTCTTTTTTTTTTTACTAAGTATACTATGGCCACATTCAACAGACTCGCCAGTGAGTTACCGGTTGGTAAATTTTTTTCCTGTATGCCTACGTTGATCTACCAGTGAGTTACCGTACTTACTCACCGGTCGCCATTTTATTCACCGGATTTCATTAACGATTAGTTGCTCACCGATGGACGTTTTGACAGTTATATCTGTAGTAACAAAGAATCAAGCACAAAGCAAGTAAAAAATTATGGAATTGAGTGTTAAGTTAGTTTACTTAGATATTGAGGAGACGTATATAAAGAACATGTACTTTTAAAATTACTGTAAAAGCTTCTATTCAAAATTTACTGTCATTACAATCTGTCATTGTTCAAATATTGTAGTTTTCATATACGCCGTTCGACAACGCTGCCAAAAAATGTGCATTTAGTCAAATTCACCGGTAAGTCACCGATGAGTCTGCTTAATGCGACCTATGTACGCTGCACTTGTTAAGTCAACAACATTACTTTCCGCCTTCGTTGAGACTTCTTACTTTAAATAAATATGTGCGCGGATATAACTGAAATACGCGGAGCGAGATTTTACGCGCACAAATTAGAAAGTTGTGTGTGCAAATTTTTTTACCCGCCCGAAAATCCTTGCCCGCACGAAAATCCGTGCGCGTACAAATGCTCAAGTCAGTACGCACCTTAATATGTCATCGTCTAATATTTATTCGATAAATTAGCTACTTCCATGCTATGCCAGTCGGTGGAAATAAAGTTCAGTTTTTATTTGAACGATTCAGAACTGGGATAAAGTCGGTCTTTCATTTGAGAGGGATTTTTATTTTCGTCAACTAATCTCTTAATTCTCAAGTTACGTTTCAATAAAATTAATTCAACAAAAAAGATAATATTCCAATTAAAACTAGACATGATTTTTTTCATTAAAATCTATTTCACGTGGAAAATTGACAATAAAATACTTAAAATATCAGAAAAAAAACAACTTTTTGAAATTGTAAGATGAAATCTATAAATGAAGTTATTAAGAAATCACAGGCCCTGCTTCATGGCAGGTCTGTAATTAAAAGAATTTATAAAGTTGTATCAACCGAAAATCAATTCCTTTGAGATTCATTTCTTCCAAACTTAATTAACATTGTTTTAATTATTTTTCTTACTGGAACTTCTTAATTAATATTCAAGATTTTAAGTTCGCACTCGGGAACTGTGTTATACGATAGATGGGGGAATTTTGATTTATTTTGTGTGTCTGTCCGCGGGTCTGTTTAATATCTAAAGGTATTTAGAATATTAATAGTGGTTTCTTAGTTAATAGACTCTTGACAACGTTAATTTATTCTGTAATAACTACGATGAAATTTATTGTGCAATGGAATTTCATAGCGAAATTTTGTAAGGGGAATATTTCAGCAAAACTTAATACGCACTTATTAAGCACCCTTCGTTTGGGAAAAATCGATTAGAAATAAAAATGAACAAAATCAGAATAATAAAATTATTGATTGCTACAAAATATAGACATTTATAAATGGGAACATAAGCAATCTCCTTTCAAACGAACAATTAATACCATCCGTACCAAATGACTTTGAAAAGGAAGTTTGGTATTGTTCAGAAATAAAATTTCATGATTAAATTTAATATAATCATCCGATTAGAGTAAAATATTAAACATATTAAATGATAAAAAATAATCTATTTATTGGACACTTAAGGGCGAATGTCTATTACTGTAACTTGAGACTTTTGTAAAGTTAACATGAATCGTCGTATCTTCTAGATCGCAATCTATCTGTTGGCTATTGTGGTCATACAACCTCACCTTTTAAAGTCACTTCCGGAGTCCCACAAGGAGCAAATTTAGGTCCTCTTCTTTTCTAAATATTTATTGATGACATTAATAATGTAATAGTCAGTGAAAGATTAGTTTTTGCCGACGATCTCAAAATTTTTCGAACTATCTCTTCAAATAATGATTACCACATTCTTCAAAACGACTTGGAAAATCTAATTGGTGCACCTTAAACAAACTTAACCTCAATCTTTCTAAATGCAAAATTATGACATTTACACGAAAATGTAACCCCACTGTTTTCCCCTATTCGATACTTAATTTGTTGTTTACTCGTTGCGAAAGTACCCGGGATCTGGGCATTGAGTTTGATAGTAGACTTACTTTCAACTCGCATATAGATACGATTTGTTCTTCGTCCTATAAAATGCTTGGATTTATTATCACGCATTTTTTCGAATATAAACGTTATCTTCACACTTTATTATGCATTCATTCGCTCTAAAATTGAATATTGTTCAATAGTATGGGATCCCATTTATGAGATTCAAAGAATGCCATTGAAAAAGTGCAACATAAATTTTTAAAGTTCATCTACTTTAAAGTTATGGAATCCTACCCCCCTTTCAATCTCTCATATAGTACTCTTCTTAATATTTTTTCCACCAAATCTTTAAGCGAGCGTCGTGAGTTAAGCTCCACAAATTATTTGAAAAAATTAGCATCAAATCTAATTGACGAACCACTTTCCTTTCAACAATTAAATTTCCACAACCCATCTTTCCGTACAAGGCATTCTTCACTTTTTTATTTTCCCCAGGCACATACCAATCTATTCCTTAAATCCCCATTGAACAGGATGTGTTCATATTATGAGCAGAATACAATAATTGAACTGTTCTAGTAATTATTCATTTTTGTGTATTATATTTTCTTATGTTTAATAGTTTTTAATTTTTATGTCTTAATTATGTTATGTTCCTTCTGTTATGTTATGTTTGTTATGCTCTAAATTGAATAAACGAACTCAAACATAATTAATAAAACATAGATCGGCAACATATATTAGAAAAAGAAGAGGTCCAAGTACTGAACCTTGTGGTACACCACTGAAGACTTCTTCAGGGAAAGAAATATGGTCTGCCACTCTTACTTGAAAGTTAATCTTAAGTTTTAATGTTAAGGATTGATCGGAAACATGATGCAATAACTTTAATGTGATAAAATTATACTAAGTTGATTAATGGTCTCTGTTTGAAACAATATGCACTAGATATTACACATAATGAGTTAAACTAGCAGGCAGACAACATATATTTTTAAAATAATCAATTTATTGACCAAAGCTATAAAAAACGTTGATAATGCGAAATAATGGAATGGAAATGCTCGCATTATGAGCATGCATTAGTATTAGAGCATTCACATTACTGGTAGTGAATGAGTAGTTAGTGTATTTATGCGTAGAGCTGCTGCGGTAATCAAACAATGTCCCTAGCGAACCGCACCTATCCATTGTTTGAGGAGCATACAAGACATTTGGAAATGAATCCTGTGACAGTTTGTGCACATGTTTCTATCTGTCAGTTGTTTGTTCCATAGCCAACTATTATACTCTAGTTCACTACATATTTGTTTTGGTATTGTACTGTCTGTACAGGCATTGTTTAGTTTAATTGATATTACATCAACATGGAATGTTTTGCTTAATTAACCGTATAACTTGGGGTGTTTCTTTCCACATGTTGGCACACCTGTGGGTACACAATGTAGATGTTGAATACTTGGGAAATATTAGGGTAGCAATAAAGGTATCTGATGGGATTTACCTAGTAAATGGCGTTTTCATAGCATACTTGTATAACAATTATCTTGGCCGTTCTAAATATAATTAGTTTGCAAATTTAGATTTTAATTATAATTTACTAACAATTTATATTATTTTAAAGTAGTTTAAGTAAAATTTTGCCGAAAATACTCTAATTCAGTGATGGTTGATTGTACCTCTTCTGTTTCACGAGCGACTTTGTTTGCTTTTTCGTTTCCTGTTATATCAATTAACATGACCAGGTACCCAAGTGAGAATTATGCGTTTGTTTTGTGTCTTTAGATGGATATTATTTATCTTGGATTTGTTGTATGATTGCTGTCTCTTTTGTATGGAGTTCCAGAGGGATCAATTCTAGGACCTCTCTTGTTTATTATATAAATTAATGACCTACCTTCGTCAATTTCTACAAATACCAAATCTATTTTATATGCAGATGACTCTAATTTTGTTTTGAGATCATCAGACTATGATCAGCTATTAAATGATACTGGTCACTGTTTCGATCTGGTTTATATCTAATAAACTTTCTATGAACGATGAGAAAACTCAAAATATGCTCATCAGCTGTAGAAATCACATTTATGAAAATGAAGCTTGCGTAAAATTTCTTGGTATTTACGTAGATCCGAAACAAGTGTGGGAACGACATGCATCATTGTCAACGTAGAGTTTTTAGGCTACAGCGCCGGGCATTAAAAATAATTACACGCATTTTCTATAGGGCTGATTGCCGTTTAATGATCTTAATATTATGACCCTGTCTTCTTTGAACTTTTTTCAAAGTTTACTGTATGTTAGGGTGACCATTTTCTTAAGAAGGCAATGCGGGACGGAGCAAAAAAACAAAAGGTCCTCATCTCCCAAATCCAAGTGAAGAGCAAAAAAAGGTCCTCGCCTCCCAAATCCAAGTGAAGAGCAAAAAAAAAGGTCCTCATCTTCCAAAATCCAAGTGAAGAGCAAAAAAAAGGTCCTTACCTCCCAAATCCAAGTGAAGAGCAAAAAAAAAGGTTCTCATCTTCCAAAATCCAAGTGAAGAGCAAAAAAAAAAGGGTTTCAACTCCCAAATCCAAGTGAAGAGCAAAAAAAAGGTCCTCATCTTCTAAAATCCAAGTTAAGAGCAAAAAAAAGGTCCTCACCTCCCAAATCCAAAAATGCGGGACAAAATGTTAAAATGCGGGATTACTTTTGCGGGACGCATCTTAATGCGGGACGAATGGTCACCCTACTGTATGTACACAAAAGAAAATCAGATCTATCTACATATGAATAAAATCATAATTACAACACAAGGAATAAAGGTAACATCTACCTAAAATTTGTACGTCTTGATAGATCTAAAAATAATGAAAAGTACTGACATTATAATTTGTTATAATTCATTACCTAACACGCTCAAAACTCAAAATTTTACAAACTTTAAAAAAGTAATAAAAGAAATTTTAACAAAAAACCCGATGCATTCGATAAGTGAGTTCCTGGAATATTTTAAACAACAGTGATATTTTATCCATTTGACTATTTTCTTATATCTCTGCATATTTGATGTTATTATATTTTATATTTATGTTTATTATATTTTGTTTATATCTATGTCCTCAATTTTATGTAAACTTCATATATTTATAATTTTGACTGACTAAAAACAGTCTTTGTTATTATAATTTAGTCAATAAATATATTATTATTATTATTATGCTTTAGAATAGATTATTTTTTAGGGTTTTGTAGGTATGACCAAAAAACCCTTATACCGTCATTTTGTCGTCTGTCTGTCTGTCTGTCTGTCAAACGGCTAAACCTAGAAAGTTGAAATTTGGCATGCTTATACAACTCTTTGACCCGCACATAGGAAAAATACTAAAACATCTAAAAAACATATCCCTCTAAAAATATAAACAAATATGTGCTCATCAAAAAAAAAAATATTTTTTTTAAATTCTGAGTAGGGTATCAAATGAAAGCCCTTAGTACGTGGATTAACGATCAAAATTTTATTTTTGCATAATAAATTATTTTGATGCGTTTTTTGCCAAAATTGTGCAAAAAAATTTTTGTCCCACACCCTGTAGCCCAGATGGTTTAAACTAAAAATCTGAAAAAATTCTAACTAATGTACATTGGTGTGAACCGGAATAGTACAACAGGAATTTTTGATCAGATTATGTTTTCGGAAAATAACGCATTTTTTGTGTTTTTAACTAAAATATGTTAACTATTTAATACGTTGTGTAACATACCAGATCAGTAGCTCTCGTGGCGTGGTTGGATTTGTCGTACGCTTAATAATATAACTTAACTTGCAAACTAGGGTTCGAATCCTGTTGATTTTATTTTTTGTTTTTTTTTGCATTTTTTTGTTTAAATTATTTTGTTAAAATTCTAGTTATATTTGGTAAATGTTGCATTTAATTTTTAAAAGCGTAAATTTAATAACTAGTGGAAAGTGTTGAAATTATAATTTAATTCTATGTTTGACGAAATCAAAGGGCGGGACTTATGATGTAAGCAACCAATGGAAGCCATAGGTGCAATTTTCAAAATCTTAATGAACTTTGCTATATAAAAAAAAATACTGCATATATTTAGAAACTTAAATATTGGTATTAGGAATTCGAATTAAAATTCATAAAAAAATATTTTGACATAAAATTTGTTTTGGCATCCCAAATAATCATCGTTCAGTTACTAAATACCTGCAAAACCCAGAAATGTGTGAAAATTCACACTTCACATCAATTTATTAAATAATAGTTTTATATACACTACGAACAATAGGGGAAGTATTTTAAGATCGCAGCGCTATTGTGGCAAACTTGGAACCTTCAATATAGACATTCGTTACATATAAACAACGTGAATTTTAATGTTTACTGGTGGTTTTTGTAATTTTGCTACAATATTAATACTTGTTTTTATGCAATTATATTTTTATGCAAACATTTTTTATAAAAAAAAAGCGCGATAGAATGTCTATTTCTGTAGTTCCTAAAATCCCGCCAGATGTCATATCGCTTAGCAATTTTTCCCTATGAATATTTAATTTGTTTTTAGATTAAGCTAATATTATGTGATGAATACCCTTTTCTTAGCATGAGGTACACCTCAAAATAAATAAATGTTTATTATTATTATTATCAAGGAATCAGTTATCGGCTTTAAACATACAAATAAACAATTTTGCATCCATATCCCTTTTACAACTTAACATAAATGCACATGTATTCAAAAGTAACAAGCATACATGCATTGGAGTGTTACCAACTGTAAAATAATCTACAATTGTAGGCTTTTATTGGAGTTATTAATTCATATTATATTGTTGTTTACCAGCATCATGTTCGCCCAGTGTTTTAATTATTCATAGCTGTGGAACTGTTCATATTGGACGGGTTTGGCGAGGTGTAAGGGGGAAAGAGGCAAACGTTCGCTGTTCCAATGAGTGATATCGATGTGCAATATGTATGCATGGCTGAATCTAACCCTTTAGCTCAAATCAACCACGTTTTACCATTTTGTTAGTTTTGTGTCAAGTGTTTTATTTATTGTTGCAAATAAAACTGATTTTTGAGTTCGCAGAATACTATATTGGGAAACAGTATTTGAATAAAAACCGCAATTTAGGATTTTGTTAGTATAATCAAGAAAATTATATGAGTATCGGTACAAGTTTCTTGTTTCTATCTGTCTGTGAAAGAAAGAGAGAAAAGACAAGAGATAGAGGTATACAGGGATAAATTACGAAACTCGTTTAGTTCCATTTTAATACCCTTTTCACACTAGAACTTTAAGACGAGTGAACTTAAAGTTCACCGATGTTTAACATCGGTATGCTTTCACACTTGATGTTTAAATCTCCGGTGCTGTCATCAGCTACAGTAATTTTGTCCTTAAGTTACCGTCATGAAATTACCAGTTTTGAACTGTCTGCGCAGACACACATTTTGAATTATTATAAACAAATATGGATATTTTATTTCATTCTACAATAAAGACACTACAATAAAGAATATATTACACCTGTATTAACATGTAAGTCGATACATTTTATCTCAATTATTCTAGCTCTGTATTTTATTTAACACATTATTAAAATAAATAATTTTATTATAACAATAAGTATAAACTTCTTATAACGTCGATATAATACAGTATTCTTGTTTATGATAATATAAAATGTTGACAGCACAAATTCAAAGAGTATTTTTTTATATTAGAAATTAAGTTGGCAATGGTGACGATGTTTACGACGCAGATCTCTGTCTTAAACATCGCTTGTATTTAGACGAGGCCATACGGTTTCACATTAGCGTTTAAAGATACACTCACTTTAACATCCGATCTTAAAGTTCTAGTGTGAAAAGGGTATTAGTAATGAAAATATGATATTTTCATTTCGTAAGTAAATTAATTTACGATAAAATTTCTATATAATTTTTTTTACGGTTGTGTAAAGTTACACAAATACACTAAAGCTAACTAAAAGCAGTAACTAACCAAAAAGTAAGAATAAAAGAAATGAGCCTAACATGTAAAAACTAAAAGAAATATACTTCTATTATTTTTCGGATATAAATACTCTATTTCTTCAGCTATAAGCCTCGTGTTTCTAACAAAATCTTAAATACATCAAATGCGAATTCAACCAAAGACTATAATCCAAAAATACTGAAAATGAACTAAAAAGAAAAGTCAATTTCCGCAAATGATGAAAGATATAGAAGGTAAATCAATCAAGCGAAAAATCAATCTAAAATATTTGCTCACTTAGAAAAGATTTCCACCAACAAAAATACCGTGAACACACGAACCGATCAGATAAAACGAAAAATAATAACAAGTCAAAGAACACTTACTTACAAATTACCGGCTTTTTCAACACAATAGACGAATTATCTCAATGACTCATTGATTATGATAAAACTCACCTGAAACAGAAAAACAAATGTCAATCTATTATTCCTCAAGTAAATTCATCTTTAAATCGTTTAAAATTGATGAATATTATATAAATATCTCTACATTCGAACGTGTCGGACATTAATGGTAAGTTATTTAATATACTTAGGCCTAAAGTCACTGGATTATACAAAGTACCGCAAGCCTTTGAAGAAGCCGACAGACCCCAGGGTTTGATTGGCAACATTGCTTCCCCTGTTAAGCAAACTAAAGCAGGAATTTTTACGTTCTTAAGTTTACGTCTGCGCTGTCACATCTCCCTCTCTCGCTCTCATTTAATAACCTTCTTTGTCAGCGGTTTGAATATTTAAGGTTAAGTTTAATTTAAATTTATATATTATATCCATTTTATTTAATAAAAATTAAAAAAATAATTGAAATTGTACCAGAATTTCGTTATAGTGCATCTTTGATTAAAAAAATCGTGATTACAATGTTTAAAATAAAAACTAGTTTCTTATTTTTATAATGTTGGAATCACTGAACATCATTTGTGTTGGCGACATTTTTAACCCCAGCATGGCCGCCGTTGCGGTACTTTGTATAATCTAGTGACTTTACTTAGGCCCAGTATTTCGAACCATAGATAAAATTGACTATCTATGGGATAAGTTGTTATCAAGGGAATAAACGAATTTTTGCGTATTTCTAATTATTTATCGATAGAGTAACGAAGTTATCTATAGGATAAGTTACAGTCTGTTCCAAACGCTTAAGCGGAACTAGATTTTGCAATCTAGTTACTTTCATAGTTTAAATCGTACCTTTTGGCCGTTTTGTTTAAGCTTTGTAAATCATACTTACAATTAACATTTTTTGGTTAAGGTTAATATCATTTTAAAATGTCATTTTCTTTATATTTTGATTTTTTGTGTCATTCTTAATACAAATTTCCCATTTATTTATTTTTTGTCATTAAAATATCTAAAAAAAATATTTAATTTTGACATATGTCATTCGTTTCCATGGTTTCATTGTTGGAATTTTAAATTTTGACATCCCAACGTGAAAAATTAAATATCCCAAGCAAGGTCCCTTCTCGTGACAACCTAAAAGAACTAAATTCCCATTTAGTTCCGCTTAACCGTTTGGAACAGACTGTATTCACAACATGTATGTAGGTACAGATAAATATTATCCATTGGATAAATATTATCCATTGGATAAAAATGACAGATCTTGACAGATAGGTGTCAAAAAACATTTTATTGATAAACATATGTACATAATATAGACATATATACGTAAAATATATATTATAACAAGTACTATGTACATATTAGACATACCTACACTTTATATACATATTACATACACCTGTTCCATTATGTGTACTATTTTATTGTGTAATTACCTATATCAAAATAAATTCAAAATAATTTAGTAATCTACTTTAATTTATACTGAAATAAAAAAAAAATATTGTCGATTATTTTTCGATAATTTACATTTATTTTTAAAGAAAGAAATCATGGATGCTGATTTAGAAGATTTGCAAGCAGACGATGATGAAGAAATTGTAGAGTATTCAGAACGTCCATACATAGTTTGTGTTAGACCAAATCATATGAACCATTGGGATGAGAAATAACCGGTCGTATTTAATTTTCAGTGCATTTCTATTCTGTATGCAGGATGCATTAAACATAATACAATTTTTTATCCCAGGCCCCTTGTTTATCTTTTAGATTTACAGCATCAGTAGCTTTATTTTCTATAACATTTTTACATTTTAACACAAGATTTACAAGTTGCCTTGTTTCGGAAATATTGAAATTTGCGCTTCTTTGACAGTTGTCATTTATTTTGACAGTTGTATGTGTCTCTCTTTTATTCGTGCGAGTTGCGTATATGTCTCTCTTTGTTTAAGATAGCGCTACTAATACCAACATAAAAAAAACATTCTAAAATAAATATTATTATCAATCAGAATAGCTATCTACGGGATAACTAGAGTTGGAAATACAGAAAGCAATTTATCCTAGCGACTATCAAATGGATAATATTATCCCATTGATAGTTATTCTTATAGATAACAGTAAGGTGGAAATACTGGGCCTTAGGTATGTAAATTAGTGAATACTTTCTGGACGGAAGGACATTACAGACAAAATGAGGACTGTCCTCGGAAATGGAGGACGGTTGGCAACCATACGTATCTCCCATGACGGACCAATCAAACTGATAATTATGATGATAATGATGATGATGTAGACAAAGTGGTTATATTTACACCAATTATATTATCTATTTATTTTACTTTACCTGATGCAAAGTATTATGTTGTGATTCGAAATTACTTTACTAAGTTGTGGACAAAATTGATTAACTCTAATATGGGAATTTCGTGACCAGAAAATTATATTGTTTCATGTCCAATATTAGTAGATTATAAGATATCTGATTTTTGTACCTTTAAGTTACAAAGAACATTTATTTCTGTTTTTCTTGTTTGAAAAATATCAATTAGATGCGGCGATAAGGATATTGTTTAAATTTATTTTGATTTTATGAATAAATGCTGCGTAATAAAACTTTTAGAAGTGATTTTGTGTACCAGATCTACAAGTATGAAATGCGGATTTTTTTTTAAAATAAAACACATTACACTCAAAAGAACAGTAAAAGTTTATTTATTCAAAGTATGCTCCATTAGAAGTTATACATTTTTCCCATCTTTCAGGCAATTTGTGAATACCTCGCCAGTAGAACTCTTTCTCTTTCCCCGCAAACCATTCATCTAGCCATTCTTTCACATTTTCATATGAACAAAAGTGCTGCTCAGCAAGTGCGTGACCCATCGATGCGAACAAGTGGTAATCTGAAAGGGCCAAGTCTGATGAGTAAGCGGCATGGGGTAGCACTTCCCACTTGAGTGCCTCTAATGTGTTGCAAACTGCTTTTGCCTTATGTGATGGAGCGTTTTCGTTAAGAAAGATTACCTTGTGCTGTCTTCTTTCGTATTCTGGTCGTTTTATGAGCACCGAATGGTTCAATTCGATCAGTTGTTGTTGCGTTGGGTATTAACTGTTTCACCAGGTTTTAACAATTCATAATAGACCACACTCTTTTGGTCCCACCAAGTACAGAACATTGTCTTTTTGCCAAAGCGATTCGGTCTTGCAGTTGAAGTGGATGGTGAGCCTGGGTTCACCCATGATTTTTTGCGTTTGGGATTTTCAAAATAAATCCATTTTTCATCGGCAGTAATGATACGATGCAAAAAAGACTTTCTTTTGTATCGTGCAAGCAAAATTTCACAAGTGTTTTTGCGTTTTTCCATCTGCCTCTCATTCAAAGCATGTGGAACCCACCTGCCTACTTTCTGGATCTTACTCATCTCTCGTAGGCGATTGGAAACAGCTTGTTGACTAACGTTTAACTGCTCTGCTAGTTGTTTTTGTGATTGACTATCGTCTTCCTGTAGCAATGTTTCCAATTTTGTATCTTTTTGGAGGTTTTCCATGTTCTTTGTCTGTAAGATCAAAGTCACCACTTTTGAAACACCGAAACCATCGTTCACACGTATCTTGCGATGGAGCATATTCACCATAAGCTTCTCGAAGCAGTCGGTATGATTCAGCAGCAGTTTTTTTCAAATCTCCCACAGAAGAAAAATTAAAAGGCGGATAAAGAATCAAATTTTGTTTATATAAATTAAAAATGAATTTATCCCGATTAACCAGAGTAGTTTAAGTATTCCTGGAATAGGATGTATACATGAGGCACCCTCTCATATATGGATGCATGTCGTACATTGATGTATCATAGGGTTCGGTCATACGGGATCGTGCAGGGTGATAACGATATCGAGCCGCCGCACTCGCGATCCACTGTAAACACTACATTGTTGTCCATCACAGCTGCACATTCCTCTCCATACATAACTTTGATTACAACACATTTTATGATTTATATGTCATTCCTCCCAACACTCACTTATACAACTATCCTCAAATATTTAATTACGCAGCATGAAGCAAATGTTTAATTACGTAAGCAAAGGGTTCGGTTTGCGTGTACACATTATAGCTCAATAATAAATACGCAAGGTGTGAGCGCAAATGTATAAACAAGGTATTAAATTCCGTAATAAAAAAATTAAAATTATATAAACTGTGAATTTTCACACTCTTCAAGGATTCGTAGGTATCTCGTAAGTGAGGGAGCCCAAACTTTCAATTTCTGCCATTAGATAACAAAACCGTAGTCCAGAAGCTGAATCAATTCTTCCTTGTATTGTAACCTTATATTGGTTTTTTCCATGTCAAAATTTTTGAAACTTCTTTTCTCAAATGTAATACACTTCGACATACAACCTTATTATTTTCAGCCAACGAATTATTTTTACAGTTATACAAAATTTTCTTTCAGAATCACACGCATACAAAATTATGCCACGTTAATAAAATTTTACCCAAATTCCAGAATTTTGTCAACATCTCTATCAAAATCAAATTTGACTGTTATTCTGGTCATTTTAGGAATATAAAAATAAGATTTATATCTAAAATAACCAGAATAACGAAGGGAATGTTTGGAATTCGGAATTGCTTTAAATATTCCACTTTGGATATCAGTAACGAAATACCAACTGAGAATATCTTACTCCATTCTGAGTATGATAATCAATCTGCTGCTAATTCAAATTAAAATTAAATGAGAGGGTTCAACTGTAGGGTTTTAGTGTAATTTGTACTTTACCCTTGTTCCACTTACTTTGATTTCTCAATTTGTCTCTTTTAGATAATGAAAGAGCATCTTGAAATCACCGTTAAAGGATTAAATGCCATTTAACATGGACATTAAGAACTTTTACTTTTCTTTGAATTAATGGATTTGACGCACAAGGGAAATTTGACTTTCGCTTTTTGTGGCTATGGAACAAGAAAATTCGTCAACATTCATCATACAATTTCATTGGTATATTGTAAAATAGATATATATATATATATATATATATATATATATATATATATATATATATATATATATATATACAATGGCGACTAAAACTGGATACATTGTATTCAAATTCCTCGACATTTATTCAGTTCTGTCTTTTCCATAAGGGCGCATGGGGCACGAGTCCAGGGTCCCCAACCTTGACGGGAGCCTCAAACCCCGAAATTGTCGTTTACACGAAAAAAAGAGAAGCTCAATTTTTAGTGCAATTTTACTGCAATTCTACTTCTTTTGTTAAAAAAACTTGCAAATGAATCGGCGAACTTGAGTATCTGAGCCGTAGATACTCTAATAAAAGCAGATAAATTAGAAGAAATTTTCCCGAATGTGGAAGTTGCTACAAGGATATTCCTTTGCTTAATGGCAACCGATTGTAGTGGACGGCTAAAAAGAATAAAAAATGAATTACGAACGACTATGTTACAAAAACGACTTACTAATTTGTCAGTCATGTGCAAAGAAATTATTTAATTTTAATTTGTTCTAAACTGTAAGTAATCAAGTCGAAAAAAATGTTGACGTATTATTTGAACATTTCTACACAAAACTATATAAATATAAAAGATATTTGAAACCCATAAATAGATTTTAAAAATTACAGAACAATGTTGCTGATGTCTATTATTAAGTTTTTGAGCGAAAAGTTTTTACAATAAATGATATTACAATTAAAAAAAATCATCTGTGGCCACCACAGGACTGACCGCCATAACAAAGTACTTGTATAAAATACATTCTAGCAGGAGAGTAGCAATAAATTGGCCTAATATTTTCTAACAGAGATATTATTTATTGTTACCGTGGAAACGTTACATATAAGTATGAAAAAATAGATACTACTTAGAAAAAAAAATTCAAAAATTTATCATTTTATCAAAAAATGTCTCAAATAAAAGTTGTTAGTTATTGCATTTATAGCAACTTTTGTTAAATAAATTTTTTCGAAATATTTTTCTGTTGCTAAATATTCGCAAAAATCGACACGAGTAAACTCCTATTTCTAGTCAATTTTTACCAAAAGTTGATTAACTCGTGCCATTGATGTCAAAAGCTTAAATATGAAGTTTCATAAAAATCCTTTTAGCCGAATTTGTTCTGCACGTGTACACAGACAGACGGACGGACGGATAGACGGACAGACCGACAGACATCATGCTAAAAATAGTCAAAACGATATGTAGGGACCTCAATTCGTGGAGATCCATCGAAATCTCGAAATGTCAAAATCGGTATGATTACAATACCTCCCTTATATATGTTGGCGGTCGGTACTAACCTATTAGATAGATAAAAATTCGGTGCAAAATTTGATGTATAGATTGATACTAATTTTATTTCAGATTGTTAGTTTTGTATAAGAAATTGGTAACCTCTGGGGGTTATACGCAGCCTTAACCTCCCAAGTACAGACAATTTTCACGATTACATTGTGTAGTAGAGGCACCAAAATTTACATACAGATAAATTATTTTGGTATTATTTTGAAACACAATTAGAGAAAACAAAATAAATAGTGGAGACTAATTTAAATACTTTTACGTAAATTTAAATGCAAAAATTGTATTTTTTTCCCGAAACTTCAAAGAACCCCATTTATATTTTTTTAATCTTTTAACTTTAATTTTTCAGTTTTCGATTTCCCATGTAACACGTTTCAAAATAAACTGTTTGCGGGTTAAAACAATAGAGTTTGCTCTCCGCAATGATACCTATGGCGGTAAAATTTAAAGGTACATACTAGAGCGGTATTTTCATGGAAACAATGGGCTGTGTTATTACATACGGAGAATAATAACAAGCCCACGGGCTGGACATACGCCATATGTAGCTCCACAGTTACAATGAACTGCACATAGGGCTGCACAGTACTGCACAGTGCTGGGAGGATACCACGGAAATTATGTTCATGTTCTGCAGTTTCATGCGTAGAGGAGGGCCATTATGCAATATAATTTTTGAGGTATTATAAAATATTTTGCAAAATTGTTAATTCATATACAGTGGCGGGCCTATGTTTCTGGGGTCCTGAAGCTATTTTTACATTTAAACAAAAGATATTGTCACAATTATAATATAAATTTATTCTATTGTCCCAATTCCTTGAGCGGCCTTTAGGCTGTGTAGGTCAAGGTTGCTGATGTACGATTTTGGGAATTAAAGAATGTGCAGAGTGTTGCTTGTTTGTCAACACACGTGTTGAACTATAGTGATCTCAAAATGTAAAGAGCCACTGCTCTGACGTCTTAAAATTATAATAAATGACTTCTGAATTATAATAAATTATCACACACTAACAAATGTCATACAACAGCGTTAGACGTACGTCTATGAAACAGAATATCACTTAAATACACCTCTCGAATATGCAGTTGGACTAGTTTGAACGAATTTTGGTTTAATGCAATGGCAATAGACTGGCTCATAATCGCCATTGACAGTAATACATTTACGCCAACGTGGTACGAGTGTTTCAAGTCCGTCACGGAAAAAGTCTGAAGACTTTCCACGGCACCATTTCCGCACCTCCGCTATAACCTCTGCATCCGAAGAAAAACGTTTGCCCTTGAGATGTTCCTTAAGCTTTGGAAAGAGGAAAAAGTCACAAGGCGCAAGATCTGGGCTATAAGAGTTGTTCGCAAATTTGTTTCCGATTGGCTTTCATTTCATCAGTAAGCATTCGGGGCACTCAACGCGCGCATACTCTCCTATACTGCAGCACATTGCAGATAATGTGATGTACTCTTTCTTGTGAAATATCCACCCTGTTGGTTATGTCAGTTTGTTTACACCGTCAATTCTCACGAACCAGTTCATCCAGGAGAGCCACCTTTCACCACATGCAGACACTGGTCGGCCACTGCGTGCCCGATCATGGACATCCGTTTCAGCAGGACTTGCGTCTTTCACAGTCCTTACCCACCTCCTAACAGTACTCACATCAACACACGCCTCACGGTAGACCGCACTTAACCTTCGATGGATATCAATGGGCGCTACACCCTCCGCAGTAAGAAATTCAATGATAGCTCGTTGTTTTAACCGCACATCCATGCCGGCCGCCATGTTTAGAACTGTCATGCGCAAACGCGATGTTGCTGAGAATCTCTGCTAGGAGGACTTATGTACAGATACTTAAGGTAAATGGCAAACCACTTTTGACACTGTCTGGCCCGTTATTATAAAAGTTATGGACATGGAGGCATTAGTTTTCAATATGCCCTCGTATAAAAATAAATTAGCAATCTACTTATAATATAGGACTCAATATGTAAAAATACTCCTTCAGACCTAAGTTTGTCGTTCCAAGGAAGCAACATTAGTAGTGTGTGAGAAAAAATATATCGTCGGCTGAAAATAATAAGGTTGTATGTCGAAGTGTATTACATTTGAGAAAACAAGCTTAAAAAATTTTGACATGGAAAAAACCAATATAGGGTTACAATACAAGGAAGACATTTTTTTAATAACTATATATTGATATGTTATTGTCATTAACGCATTATTTTGAAAAAAAAATTTTTGAATAATACCATTTTAACAATTTGAAAAATGAACATACAACTTTGTGATTAAGAAAAACACGAAACTTAGTACCTTAATATTACATACAGCTTTGTAGTTCAAAGTAATATCGGGGGGAAATTCAGTTTATAGGTAAAGCTTCAGTTTTTAGGTTTCTGAAAATTGTTAAAAAGGTACCAGAAAAGGTAAAAGAAATGTTAGTCACGTATTAAATTTTTATTTGATTAAATAACACAAATTAAACAATATGCTTGCAAAATAATAACAAATTAAACATTAATCTTACAAAAAATTAAGATAAATTAAGATAATTTGAACTGAAACTGAAACATTCGAAAAAAAAAAATTAAACGAAATAAATTGTATTTTTATTATTTTCTTGAGATTTACTTTCTTGGCAATATTGTTTCATAATAAGATTTATCCATAGTAGGCATCCAATCCAGCATAGATTTTAAAGCGATTACCTTGTTTTCTGGTAACGGATTTTTATTTGTAGAAACCTTAATGTCTCTAAATATATTTAACAAGTCTTCAAGACTTTGTTTTATTCTTTTTAATATTTTTTGTAACCCAGGTGCCCGAAAAAGATGTTTTATATTTAACATAAAAGATGTTGTATGTCAAACATACAACCATAAATTATGAATTAAAAAAAAAAAAAAAAAAACAATTAAAATACAAGGGTGTATGTTTTAACATACAACTATGTTTTGTAAAGCTGCATTCAGAGCTCTGTAAATCAACACGTTGTACGCTATGGATAATTTTTAAACGAGGTCATTTGGTATGCTCGGACATGCTCGTGCTTTGTCGTTGCTATACTACTGTTGAGCGATATAGTACGAGCTTGTCCGATCATACCAATTGCACTCGTTTAAAAACTATCCATAACGCACAGAGTGTTAATTTACTGAGCTCTGAATGCAGCTTAAGTTTTTTATTTTTTAAGACATACAACTATGGTTTTCTGCTTTTTTCTCCGACACCGGTAATGCTATCTTATGAAAATTATTGGAACAAGTAGGTTACGTGACATACAACTCTATAGTATTGAAAAGTGCATTTGACAAAAAATGTCACATACAACCTTATTATTTTCAGCCGACGATATGTTAAACTACTTCCGTATTTGTTAAAAATATATAATATCCGCAATATTTTCTCATCCATCATATTATGAGTTATAAAAAATCATATGAATATAATAGTCACTTAATATTAAACCACTGATACACACGGGCTTTCTATGACCATGCCCCGTGACATGTGTCCACTTGTTAAGTCAACCCTGCCGGATATGGCACGAAGCAAACAAAAATTATTTCAAATATAAATACTGTTCAAATGTTTTCCTTTCTGTTAGAACAAAAAAGTTCGCTAAACGATAAGTAACGGCACGGCATGTTACAGCCGTAGCACACGAATGCAAAACAAACGTACAGAGAATGTACATGGCCCAGTGGACTTTACAGATGTTTATTGTTTTCAATCGAATGGTAATTGAACCGTTACCGAGGTTAATTATTTACGGAATTAATTGCCGTCGGCCCAAACAGTAGAAAAAACAAATGGTCATCGCGGTTCCGCGGTGATGCGATTGTCAATTTGAATTTGTTTTTTTGGTCGTTTCGCGCTTGTTGTGTTTTGAATTTGTATTAGTTTAATCTGGATGGTCGAGCTAGCTAGGGATGATTGTTTTAATCTTTATTATATTTTGTTTTGTTGTGTTTATGGTAATTATTAAAAGGGTTTTTGTTTTGTGGGTAAATAGGGTACAGTCGTTATTATTAGAAATAAATTGGATACAGACATGTTAATAATTTGTACTGTTTTTGTGATCAAGTTGCTGTATACTAATTAAGTTTTTACACATACGTTTTTGCCATGTACCTGCTTCCTAGGTTTGGGTGATGATATTCTATTTAGCCAATTAAACATCTATTAAATTTTGTATTAAAAAAAAGAAAGTTATAGAATTTTCAAGATAAAAAACTTAGTTGCTAGCAACAAAACTTGGCAAAACTTAGTTAAATCAGGCATTTCTTTCTAGGTTTAGTTATTAGATTGTTTTTTTAATTGGATTTATATTTTATTTTTGTTTGAGCTACCGTTCTAGCATACCATGCAAGCTATGGTCTATTTCAAAGTAGAAAAAAGTAGATAGCGCTGCGAACCGAGTACGATTTACACTGATCAAATACAGTATAGCGGGAAATTTAAAATAAGTTACAACTAGGGCATGGGCGTAGCAACTGGGTTAGCAAATGATTTTTTTTTTAATATAAAAAAGGTTTATAAGATATTGAAATAAACAAGGCAGATAATACAATTACGTTATTTATACAACATAAATTCAGTTTAATGGGAAATTTGAAAAAGTTAAAAAAATATTAATTTTAAAAATTATGTACTATAATATATGTATAAAATGAGAGATTTGGCTAAACAGTTTAAATAAAGCAATAAAACAAACAATATATCTTCAGAGCTAAAGTTTCTTATTTAAATAATTATTGTAAATAAAAATTAAAAATATATGTATATATGAAGGTCTAAAAATTATATCAATAACCTCTTCTTTAGGCACAATCAGCTGGGCTGTCTTTTGGCCTCACATTAGTCCTCTCTCTTGATCTGTTAATTATCAAGTGTCAAAAAATATTTATATGTCAGATAACCTAAAATATATATAACTGCGTAAAAACAAATTACATGGAGAATTTTCTCCATAAAATCTACGCCAAGAATATAAATAAAAGTCTAAATATGTAAATAATAACAAAATATATGAGAAAAATTAAATAATATAAATAATATATATTTCCAATGTACGACACTGAACATCTGTTAACTTGGACTAAAAACAATATTTTTACAGTGTAATAGGGATGACGATCTAAACCAATCCGAAGCAAGGACAAACAGCTCCTATCTTCTTACACACATTTTTCTACTTTGAAATAGACCATAGTTTATTTGAATAAATTTTAGTTTTTTCACCTATTTAATTTACTATTATTATATATACTTGCAGACCGCTTGCCAACAACGTTGGCAAACTGATATCGAATAAAAATCAATATAAGCAGGAATCAATTATTAAAATTTGCATGATTCTGCGTATATTAACAAAACAAAAACGTTTCTTGATTGTACCTAGGAAATCCTATTATTATTGTATTGAGCCGGATACGGCCCGCGGGCCATATGCTGGACTTAATAGTAGGAAAATGAGATAGCCACATGATGGCCTACTGTTGTTAGAGTCTTCAGAAAGACTGTTCTGGTAAACTCATTGCTAGAAAGTCGTCAAAAGAAAATTTTTAAGTGATAAGTGATGAATGTATATTTATCTACTTTGTGAAATAAATACCTTACTATGTCTCTTTTGTGTTTGTAACTGGCAGTTGGAGCAAATAATAACAGTAATAACGTGAAAAATACACAAGTTAAGAAATAAGATATTTTATTGTAAAAGAGGCCAATATAGCGTATCTCAAAAACTAGATCTGATAGATCAAATCTGACGGCTATTTTGGATTCTGTGCCCAAAAATTACCTAGAGACAAAATCTCGCAGGCACCAAAATGTCTGTTGGGCTGTGTAATATAACTGCACTTTTGAAAATTAATCATTTTTAAGGTGACTGACTTTCACTTTAAAAGAAAATTGAAAAATCTTATTTCTTTTTCTGAAGGCAAGAGTGGGAATTCTTACTTCACACATGTAGATGCTTGGAAACAGCAGCAATTGCATCACGGATTCCGCAGAAAAAATTCATCAAATTTTATCAAATATGTATTAAACAGAAAATGTTGCTTAATCATTCTAAATAATTTTTCACAATTTGGCACCAAAATGTCTGCTGGGCTGTGTAATTATTATGAAATATTATCTTTCCCTTTTTATCATTCATTCACTTTAATCTCCATTTTCTATTTCTTATTCATTCTAGAATTTGAATACCTGGTGTTAAATTAAAATGATGAGATCATAAATTAGAACTTAATATATTCATACGTTCAGAGTGAGAGTCGGTTAGAGAGGCAGAAGGCGAAGGTAGACGGGCCAAGCTCTGCTTTGCGGAGCTTTGATTATACATAGATATATGTGTGATTAACAAACACACATATATCTTGATGGACCGACGCTTCATTAGCATATTTCTACATATATGTACATACAAACCTGAGGAATATTCAAGTTTAAGAAGAGATGTACTCCTATGTAGTAAATTCCATCGATAAGGTACAGCATTGCTTTTCAAACCGGGTTCTGCGACAACGTAGGGTACCGAATGAGAGGCGCGCACACAAATATTTATCTAGGGGGGGGGCTCAGAATATAAATTTGTTTTTTAAAAGAGTAAGAATCGAGAAATTACTCGGCATCAAGTGCTTACCAAAAGCACTTTATTTTAAACAGCGTTTAACAAATATCAAATATCGTTGGTGCTTCCATATTGTACATATAAGCACATTCTACAAAACAATAACTTGCATTATAAAATTAACAAAAATTTCTTTAAATTTTGACACAGTCAAGTAATAATACGTGAAATGTTTATGTAACTTCAATTATTTACTTTGGTACCAAATGTTAATTTAATTTGAACTGTTTATCGTGCAGCGAGCTACATACATTCTTTATAAATTATTTAACATACTGTGAAATATGCCTAATTTGGTGCGCTTCTCAATATTTAACGAAACAGCGTTTAACAAATATCAAATATCGTTGGTGCTCCCATATTGTACATATGTATAAGCACATTCTACAAAACAATAACTTGCATTATAAAATTAACAAAAATTTCTACAAGTACCTTTCCAATCTCTCCAATTTTTGTCTCCATGAAGTCCAAACACCAAAGTCCACATTATCACACACTTTTTAAGTATTCACTGCACTTTTACCACTTAAAAATAACTAAAATCGCCAAAAAATGTAAACACGACTTGTAAAAATCTAGCGTCACTGCCATTCAAGATGGCTAACACTGATAAAGCTCATTAACGAATATAGTCATTAAAAATTAATAGATAAGGAACAGAATTGCTTAAAATAATTATTAATGAGACTAAACAAATATATTAATATTTTAAAAATAATATACAGGTGGTTAAAGTTATATTACCCAATGCAAAACTTTTATTGTTGAAGATAGGGTATAATATTAGATTTGAAAATTGTTTGATTGTACATGATCTATAATAGTTTATATTTAGAATAACAATTGACTGTCAGATACCTCAGATATTCGATTATTTATGAAAAATTTAAACGGAACATGCTAAATATTTTTACTTTATTTGAAAGGCACTTAAATTACTTATACAATCATGACACAAATGTCAGTAGATGTTAAATAAAGGCTCAAATAATAAATAAAGAAATGCATTAAGTACGAATTTAATAATTAGTAATAAGTAAATTGTTATAAGTAAATTGTTTAAATTTTAATCTAATTATTAGGTCGTCAAGGATAAAATTTGTAGAAAAAATCAGCTGTGGCCACCACAGGACCGACCGCCATCGTAAAGTACTTCTATAAAATACATTCTAGCAGCAGAGTAGAAATAACTTGGCCTAATATTTTCTAACAGAGATATTATTTATCATGACCATGGAAACGTTACATAAAAGTATGAAAAATGTAAATTACTTTACTAGTAATCAAAGTTACCCGAGTATTAGGTTGTCTAATATTAAGTTATCCTCTTAAATGAGACAACAAATTTACAATTTCAGATCAATTTACATGATATTGTTGTCGAAACTTGTGTAATGTAATGTCATAAGATTTTTTCATTGACATCCTACTAACAGCTACCCTTCAATAATCGAATTGGATCGACGCCGGTTCAAGGCGTTTACCTTTTCCTTCGACATCCGCCGTCTGTAACCCCATCCCTTCGCCCTCTGCTTTACACTTATCCACAAGTCACAGATAAAATCACTGACAGGGGTATTTATAAATAAAATCTCGTTTTCAGTATCGCTAAAATTCGAAATCCCGAATTAAGCAATTCTAACGTCGCATCGCTGCATAGTACACACAAAAGATAATGAGTAATATTTAATATAGCTAGTGTTTCTTCTCAGAATTTTTTCTCGAGAAAAATTATAATTTTCATTTTGTTTTTCTCGAGAAATGTAACATTTTCACGGCGCCACGTTAAACGCATTGTGCTTTTAAAAAACTATTTAAAAAAAATATAGGGCCATGTGCATAATCTTTTACTAAATGTTAATAGCACTACTAGGGAATGAAACCAGGCACTACTAATCATGCTTCTCGCTCTGACACATTATCTGAGAGGTATGTCGCACTCTTTTCATAAACGTCAAATTTAGTTGTAGAATTTAGTAAAAGATTATGCACACGGCCCATAATGTTTAGTGAGTCACTGATTATAATTTAATTTTGATCAAATTTGTCTTCTGTCTTCCGCAACGCAACTGTGGCTACAGATAAGAAGCGATTTATAGTATATAGCTAAGTTACGGTGGAGGGGGTAGATTTTTTAGTTAATATAAATTCACTTTTCTCTTTCACAGCTCACATATTGATAGATAGACAGACTTTTATAAAATGAAGCAAATAATCAAAATACACGCAGATTATTCAAACAAAAATGCATCTCGCCGATCACATTCCAGCTAGTCATAGAGTGATAAACCGGCTAGAGTCAAGAATCACTTGGACATACATACAACTTGGACAATTTTCTTTCAGAATGTCATTTCCAGTTTTATTATTTTGATTCTGTTTTTTATTTCTAATACTTTAATTTTTATTTATTTTATTTCCTGGAACGGCTGCGGAGCCCCTGAGAAGTGCACGCGGAGCACAGGTTGGGAACCGCTGCTCTAGATGATAGATAAGAAGTAAGTATTAGTTTATAAAGATTAAAAAAAGGGGCAGGCTAACATTTCATCTGTTCTGAGCCATTTTGTGGACTGTCTTTTTTTTACTTTTTTTTGCCGAAAATGTCAAAATTTTATACCGTAACTCAAAACTGACCATATATTTGTGATCTAAGGCTGAAAATATATAAGTATACCAATTTTCGAAAAAAAAAAAAATTCTTCCAAGATTTTGAAAATTTTGGTCAAAATTTTTTTGACTCCGATTTTAGCCAAAATAAATTTTTAGGTTAATTTTGTGGTGAGGACTATGACAAAAATATTTTAAAAATTCATGCTTACCTAGTTTTTGAGTTAGAGCTGATTTAGGTCAGTTTTTTGCCCATAATTCCAAAACTTTTGCCCAAACTTCAAAATGAACCAAATTTTCTTGATCTCTGACCAAAAATGCATATTTGTACCAATTTTCAATAAAATTGGAGACAAAATTTTTTTACTTCAAAATCACGATTTTTTTAAGGTCTACCCCTTACGATTTTTTCGATTTTTGGCCATTTTCAAGGATTTTGGATTTCTGTCCCTACAAAACTTAATAATATGTTTATTTAAGCCAATTTTTTTTCTTAGACTAAACAGTGTAGTAGAATTTTAAAATTCCAAGCCGCATATTTATATCCCTAACCATTTTTTAGTGAGCAATTTTCAAAATTTTCAAAAAAAATTTAAAAAAATGAAAAAACTTCAAAAAATTTTTTTGTTTCAAAATCTGGTTACAAGTAAATTAGGACCTCAAGATTTCAAAAATTTCAACCGCAGGTCTTTATTGCATTTCGTTTTTGAGATATATCCATGCGAAGATGAATATTTCTGTAAATCACGCCATATTAAAATTTGTCATAATTTTAAAATACGCAAGACCAGTACCAGGCCTCAAATTTTTTCTAGACTTAATAAGTTGCGATGAATCCAAAAATTCTAGCGTCAGGTTATTTTCTCTAACCGTTTTTGAGTTGTGATTTTTTTAAACTAACAATTTTCACAAATAATTTAAATTATGCCATTCATAAAATTGTCATTATCTCAAAACGTTTTAAACGATTAAAGCCCCAATTTTTCTCTAGACCAGTGGTTCCCAACCTTTTTTACTTGCGAAGCCCTTTTTAGAATCAATTTCTATGACGGAGCCCCTAGGCCTACCCTATGTCTTACAAATTAATGGTGTTTAGAAGTAATGTTACGGGGGAGGGGGTAGATTTTTTAGTTAATATAAATTCACTTTTCTCTTTCACAGCTCACATATTGATAGATAGACAGATTTTTATAAAATGAAGCAAATACTCAAAATACACGCAGGTTATTCAAACAATAATGCATCTCGCCGATCACATTCCAGCTAGTCATAGAGTCATAAACCGGCTAGAGTCAGAAATCACTTGGACATACAACTTGGCCAGTTTTATTATTTTGATTCTGTTTTTTATTTATAATACTTTTGATTTTATTCAATTTTTATTTATTTTACTTCCTGGAACGGCTGCGGAGGCCCTGAGAAGTGCACGCAGAGCACAGGTTGGGAACCGCTGCTTTAGACTATGGCAATAAAAAAATAAAGTGACGGCCGTTTTAAAAGACTTTAACATGTTTCCCATGCTGGATCAATTCTCGAAAGAATGCCCACTTACAGAATTTTCAAGCATGCTCTGCTTTATGAGTTAAAAGAGGTATGAGACCAAGGAGGACCAAAAATATGGGCACCGAAAGGAACTGCAGACATTGAAATCCATGAGCGATGGAGATTCTTTTGAATTGACATTTTCATTTTTAGTTTTATTTTGATTTATTTACACCATAAATTTCACAATACCCTTAATACTGAGTTCTAGTCATTTAGACGGGTTGTGTTAGACGCGAAATAAAATTCAAGAACTAAGTGAGGAAATAGGACTAAAGTTAAATCGAGATAAATCATTATACATGGTAATAAGCAAGAAACGACCTAGTGATCAACGAAATCTAATTATAAACAATGGAGTCATAAATAGAGTGAAGAAATGTAGGTATCTGGGAAGTATAATAACAGAAGACCGGAAAAGTGACGCTGATATAAATGCAAGAATAGCCTTAACAAAAACTGCGTTTGGTAAATTAAAATATTTGTTAAAAAATAGAAATATCAACTTAAAAAATAAAAATCGTTTGATCAGTTGTTACTTATGGAGTACGTTATTATACGGAAGTGAATGTTGGACTCTAAATCAAAAAACCATAAATAAATTAAAAGCGTGTGAAATGTGGATTATTAGGAAGACTTTAAAAATATCATGGACCGAAAGAATGACAAATAGTGATGTGTTAAAAAAATGAAAACAAGCAGACAAATAATAAGCAGAATTAAGAAACTTCAATTAGTGTTGGTTGGGCATATTATACGTCAGAGGGATTTGGAATGGGATATTATTAGTGGACAATGTGACGGAAAAAGAGGCAGAGATCGAAAAAGAAAAACATTAATCTCTAATATAATATGTGATACACAGTTAAACAATTTTCAAACTCTTGTAAGGACTATTTACGACAGAGAATTGTGGAATTCCGTGGTAGCCGAAGTATGTATCAGATACGGCACATGATTGGATTGGTGTTAGACGCGAATAGCTATCGTTGCTGTTCGTCAAAAATTGTAACTAACTTACTACTGAGTTGTGACGCATCAAGGTGTTGCGACACACCGGTTGGAAAGTACTGCTTTATTCAATTCTGTGCTCTTTTTATGTTTGTGTTAAAAATGTGCGTTAAATTGTTATTCCTTTACCAGTAATTTAATATAATATTTAGGTCTCTAAACCATAATGGAAGAAAGTAGAATTTTCGACGCCTATGATCTTTATCCCCTCTCCTTTAATATTCATTGTGAAGTAACAAAAGCCGATAGTCAAAACTTTGTCATCGCAACAGCTTTTATGAATGCATATTAAATAATTGAATGCCGGACTTTTGCGATAAAAGTTGTTTGCGAATTTTTTAATCAGAAAATTTCTTAATTAAAAAAGTGTCTCTAATTTTTCAGGTTTTTAACTTTAGCACTGAATATTTATGTAGAAATATTTTATATTGGGGTTTTTGCGCGAGGGGAAGTTTCACTGGGACATGAGGGGTGAATGGTATCAGGTGTACTGTTCAATCGTACTGCTAGGGATTTCATAAATCCTTTGAAATTTTTCAATTGATGTTTGTATATTTGTGTGAAGCTTGGTTATTATTTTACTAACTGGATTTATAGTTTTATTTTCATGTGAATTTTTCTGTTTTATTGATACATTCGAAATAATATATTTTAGATCAGGGGTGCTCAAACCAAGTTCGACGAGCCAAAAGTGTCCTTAATTGTGGCTGTAAAAGCCAAGTTTGCAAAGCTAGTAATTCAGAAAGAAATGCGAAGCATCCCAGTACCAGTAGATAGTGTAAAAAAACTCTATCAAAATAAAGGTCAGACTAAAAAACGCATGGAACATAGAATGGACCAACACCGACACAACCAACAAACTGAGGGCAGGACCCAAGGAAACTACTCAAAAAAAGACCCAGTGCATAAACAAGAAGTTACTCATTTCAAGTACGTATTGAATACTTGAGACTCTTACAATATTGTCACGGGGAGAAGTCAAGAACGGAATCTTTTCTACAAAATTTATTATATAATATTAATTTACATTAGAATACAATTGTTGGTCAAAATGGCTGCTATTGTTGTCCGTTAGAAGCTGATGCAAGTCTCGTTCTTGCCCCGGCTTCTCCAGGTTCGGTCGAACCACCCTAGGTATCCGCACGAGGCGAACACGTGGAGAAGCCCTGTAGACAACACTCACATCTCGTCTTGGTGACTTCAACAGCTGGGCTGGTCCTTGGGTAGCGTAATACAGTCCGTATTACGCTAGTCCGATGACTGGTCACAAGAATTACTACTACTTCACTACCAAAAATGAGTAACCACGACTCTATTCCCTAAGACCATTTTGTAACTGTTACCCAGGACACTATGACGTCAGTAGGACCTGACGTCATAGTGTCCTGGGTGTCATGGGTGTCCTCAATTGTTTTGGAATCATTATTCATTTGTGTAATTGTTGGCAGCAATTAAAGACCATAGTCAGCACAATTGAATAATGTTTAACAATACATTAGAATGTAGTTCATTATGTTAACAAACACGCAACACTCTTCACATTCTTTAATTCCCAAAACCGTACGTCAGCAACCTTGACCTACACAGCCTAAAGGTCGCTCAAGGATTTGGGACAATAGAACACAATTATACCATAATTGTGACAATATACATATGTAATAAATGAAATGGTGTGCTTGGTGAGAAATTAGAAAACTGTATAGGAGTGCCACAGGAAAGTGTGGTGGGACCACTGCTATTTATTGTATACATTAATGACATCAAAAAATATTAAAAAAGTGTAAAATAAATATGTTCGCGGATGATACTTTAATATATGTTGAAGGAGATAGTTATAAAGAGGTAGTTAGTGGATTAAAAGATGAACTAAAAATAATGAATGAGTATTTTGAAATGAACAGACTGAAACTTAACTTAGATAAATGTAAATATATGATATTATGTAAAAATAGTGAGTATGATTTAAATATAAAATAGGGTAGAAAGAATAGAAGTTAATAATTGTGTGTTAGAATTGATTGATAAATACAAATACTTAGGAGTTGTACTAGATAGGAAGTTGAAATTTAAAGAGCACGTGCAATACGTAATTAAGAAAGTGGCAAAAATAGGCTTTTTCAGCAGAGTTTCTTATAGGTATAGTTTAAGTAGATACACTAGATTATTAATATATAATACAATTATACTGCCACACTTTACATACTGTGCAACTGTTACTTTTATGTGCAATAAAACAGATATAGATACGTTACAGAAATGTCAAAATAAGGCCCTAAGAGTAATATTAAAATGTGATAAGTATGCAAGTATTATGTCTATGTTAAAGGCGATGAACTGGCTAGATATCAGTAGTTATGTTGAATTTAAAGTATTAACATTTATTTATAAAATACTAAAAAGTATGATACCTGATTATCTAAGAATTAGAATTAAACAAAATAAAGATGTACATGTGTAGAACACAAGAAATAAGAAAGATTTTCCATAACTTGTGTTAGAAAGGAAGCAACTAAGAGCAGTGTTTTTTCTAAAGGTTTGACTTTATATAACCAACTTCCTAAGGAAATTAAAGATATTGAAAGATACAAATTATTTGAGTGTAAAGTACGTGAACATCTTTTGAAAAAGTTGTTTTGTTGATTTTTAATACTTATTATATGTATTAGGTTGTGTAATAAATTCCCGCGTTTTTTGTATTTTATCTTTTTCCCGCAATTTTGTGTTTTGTTAGGTTTAGTTTATGTATGCATTCTTAAGTGTTTTTCGTGCTCTACAAACTTATCTGCTTTAATTTTCGGAATTAATTAATTTTAATTCAATTTTAGGCTTTTGAAATGGAAGTTCCAGGAGGTAAAAAAAGTCATTTTCGACATCTGCACTATTTTGCCTTTCGTCGTGGTCAAAAAGCTACGGAAGCAGCTCGCGACATTTGTGACGTATATGGAGTAGATGCTATAGCTCCGAGGACCGCGTAAGATTGGTCTTCAAAGTTTAAAAATGGCAATTTTGACCTTGGTGATGCACCTCGCTCCGGCCGACCTCCCGACTTCGACGATGATCGTTTCAAGATGTTTTTGAAGGAAGATGGTCGTCAAACCACACGAGAATTGGCCGAAAAGATGGAATGTACCTTTACGACCATCGCTAACCATCTTTACTCCATGGGCTTTACACAAAAACTTGGGAATTGGGTGCCACATAACTTGAGCGATGGCCACAAGATCTCAATGATCTCAAATGGGAGGTTCTATCGCATCCGCCATACACTCCGGACCTTGCGCCAACGGATTATCACCTTTTCCGCTCCATGCCGAACCAAATGAGGGACGTACCCTTCGCTAACGATGAAGACCTCAAAACCTGGCTCACAAACTTCTTCAACACAAAATCAAAAGATTTTTGGCGAGACGGCATCAACAAGTTGGTCGATAGGTGGGAACAGGTTGTAAATAATGATGGAGAATATATTATTGATTAATTTGTTACTATAATTATTGTTTTCTTCAATAAATCATATGAACAGAAAAACGCGGGAATTTATTACTCAACCCAATAGTTTATTTTAGTTTAAATGCAATTTTAATTTATATTTTGAATTTTTGATTGGCCACTGTGCTATTAAATAAAGATATTATTATATTATTATTATAATCAACCAAGAATTTTCCGTAATTGCCACAATCTAGAGTAGCAGATAAAAAGAGTCTTCCGTAAAATTACATAAAGTGGCTTACGTTCTTTTGTCTGCCCACCTGAGATGCATAGTCCTAGAATAAATTTGCAACTCTTAAGAAACATATTAGTTTTATTTCGTGTAAAACCACCCTTAAAAGCCTGCCACCGAAATGAGTTGTGGTTGTATGTTCATGTTCGTTTATAGGGAGTTAGAAACTTGTTGTTGTGGTAAACCTGACGCAGATGTGCAGATTTTCATTGTTTTACAGTGAGTTTTGTTTTGTTTCCGTGACATGACGTTGTGTTATGTTGTACACAATGAATGAACATATACTACAATTGTTCGCTAAATGAAAATACACCCAACGTGTGCCTGTGCCTGATGGAGATACTTTATAAATATGCCCCACATAAATACTTTCATAATTTCTTTAACGTTTACGTCTGTCTATTTTAAACATTGATGTTAAGTGTGCATTTTTACACATATCAGGATTTTATTTATCTAAATTTATTTAGCTTATTATAACAGGACACGAAGTTCCAATAATATCTAGGGTAGTGATAGTATTACAAAGAAGTTGCTATAAAAGCAAGAACTAACAACTTTTATTTGAGACATTTTTTGATAAAATGAATAAATTTTGAAAAAATTTTCGAAATTATTTTTAATATCTATTTTTTCATACTTATATGTAACGTTTCCATGGTCATGATAAATAATACTACTATCTCTGTTAGAAAATATTGGGCAAGTTATTTCTACTCTGCTGCTAGAATGTATTTTATACAAGTACTTTGTGATGGCGGTTGGTCCTGTGGTGGCATCTGATTTTTTAGAGTGTAAGTAGAAACCAAATCTGGTTATTTTGGTTACTTTTATGGTGTATTACTGACCATAAAAACCATCTAAAAAAAAATTCTTTCACTTCAGAATCAGACTTCAGATTTGTTGGTTATGATCATTATAAATTAAGATATCATTTTTAGGGTTATGTAGGTATGACCACCAAAAAAACCCTTCTAACGTCACTCATGTGTCTGTTTGTCTGTCTAATGTCGGATTGCTAACGTAAGAGTTTTCTCTAACTCAAGTTAAAATAGTTTGTTTTTGTATGCTACAACATACAAAAACAAATGATTTTAACTTGAGTTAGAGAAAATATTACATTAGCAATCGGCCATAAGAAACTGTAGCCAAATGGCTGAACATAGAATGGATATACATAAGGAATTTCTCCAAAAATATGTAGAAAAAAACTTTTGTCCCCCGCCCTATTTCCCAGAGGGACTGATCTAAAAATCTGAAAAAATCTCCATAATGTACATAATGGTTCTTTAATTCAAACCGGAATAATTAACTGGAATTTTCGAAAAAAAATTTAAAAATTTATTGTGTGCCCAGCAAACATTCAACTAACGGCCGAATGCTGGCAAACTGCTTTTATGCTGGTAAATTACTGGCACCAAAAGTAAGTGCAACGCCAGTATTAATAATGTACTTCACATTTGTATTTCGCATTCCGCCTATACGAAGTATTTTACCACCATTTTATAAGCACTCTTCTTCACTCATACTTTTTACTTAAAACCATCAGAAATAAATCTTGCAACTAATGCGATTATTTTGCACTTTACCGTTGCTGGGCCAGCAACTGATACATCAATGGGCCAGTAACGGCCCCGGGGACACCGTGGTACTGGCCCATTACTTTCAATGCCGGGGAGTATGTGCTTTACCAGTACTGGCCCGTATAAAAATGTTTGCTGGGTGGTATCAAAAGAAAGCTCTTAAAGTAAAAGCTCTTAGATTTTTAAAATTTCTTTATTTTAACATTTTTTTTTTTTCAAAAATGCTTTAAAAAAGTTAAACTAAAAGGGGTTAAATTAAAAATATGACAAAATTCTAGGTAATGCATATTATGCTGAACCGAAAACGTACGAAATTAAATAAATGTTGATCAGATTACGTTTTTGACAATTTTTTTTTTTTTTTATATATATTTTTATATATTTTTTATTTTATAGATATATTATTACGAATAATATTATAGATTTTTTGTATTTATGGCTAAGGTCTGTATGAGTGTATATCTTCTTTTAAAAATAAAATAAAATAAAAGAAATAAAAATATAATAAAAAAATTTAATAACTATTATTATAGGTCATGATTAAATAAAACATGGTTAATAGTTAGAAATAACGAATATATAAATAAATAAATAATAAATACGAAGCAAATGCAGAAAAAATCGCTGGAATTTTTTTAATTAAATTTTAATGCGATGAAATTTTTGCAAATTATTTAAATTTAATTTAAAAAAATTAAATAAATCTCTCAGTACCAACTTAAATAAAAGGTATTTTAAAAAAAATTGTCGACTTATTCCACTTTTAAAATACCTACAACGCTCTGAAATGTTTGAAAATTCACATTTGACATCAATTTCATTTTTATTTATTTATATATTTTCATTCGATTCCCAAGTCAATAAAATGCATATACACAAACATATATAAAGTTTTAATTAGACAAGTGCCAGAAAACGAAGCTTTGGATTTACAATATGTGAACTGTAATTCAAGTAAATCTATTATTTGAAGTATTTCTCAACGGATTTTGTAGAGAGCACAATACCTGATAAAACAATATTTTCTCGGAGAACCATGCAAATCTGACGGGTAAAAAAATCCATTTTCTCACGTATTTTGTTGCGGAGTAAAGTGTAATCCTTGCACCAGTACCGGTGTGCGTACAGTCGGTGACAGAAGGCGACATTTGAAGTGCCCGTGTGATATATACGACACATTTATCACAGCGGTAATTGCTTACAGACCCACTTGCCAACACGAGGTATTTTTACTGGTGTCTTCTTGTAAATTAGCCGTGCACACATTGGTTTTAAACGGCGTCGAGGCCACAAATTCGCCTCTACACTTGTTTGTATTTACAGTCTTTTTAATATTTTTATTTATTTTGCATATCCTGTGATTTTATATTTTTATACTACGTAACAGCGTGTACATTATATTAGTTAATTGAGTCAGGATTTTGCAGTGCCTAGGTTGAATTTTTTTTAGCATTCCATTACACCAATCAACACGTGCCTTTTTTTTGAGCTTCGATAAAATAATGCGGAATCCATCGGGAACAGATCATTTTCACAGCTAAATGTTCATGCAAAATCGAATGTATTGCAGTCTGCGATAAGTAGGGTTACCAACTCAGCCCAGCTCAAAAAGAGTACATTTCTTTAAAAAAATAAAATCGTACCCATATTTTATATAGCAATTCCTACATACCTACTAACTATCGTCTTATCATTTTCGCCAATAGTCATTTATATATTTAATAAATAATAAAATTGCTAAGATAAGAAATACGTGTATTTAAAAAATCAAAATAAACAATATAAACAAAAATAAACTATATAAATATTACAAAACATATTATAGGACGAACAAAACGTAATTTAGTCACAAACGATCAGCAAAATCATAGATATTTGGTTTTGCTTCTCACATCTTTTAACAAATTTTTATTGTCCACACAATATTTAAAAAATTGTTCACAATTAAAATTTTCAAAATTAAATTGCACTATAAGTTTTTTACTGATTCTGGCAAGAGTCTGTTTCTTTCAGCAGTCCAAATACTCTTCATCATGCTGAAAATCATTTCCGCCTTTGCGTTCTGCGCTGGAATCGCGAAAAAAAATTAACATATCTCGGAATTCTGAAGATGTTGTTTGATTTCTTTCTTCAAAATAATTAATCCATTTTGAATCAGCTGACAATTTTGAAAATTCTTCATTTCTTCAATTTTTTTAAAAAAGAGTACTTTTATTGAATTTTTGGAAAAAGTAAGAGTACTTAATTTTATTTGCTCAAAAAGAGTACATGTACTCTTTAAAGAGTACGGTTGGTCACCCTAGCGATAAGCCAAAGGATGCCTCTATCTCACGGTAAGTCACATACCGATCTTCTTCAATCATTTTGCGCACAGCATCGATGTTTTTTTGAATCACAACCGATTTTGGTCGACCTTCACTGTTCATCAATTACGGACGCACGACCACGACGAAATTCTGGTACAGTAATACCCCGCCACTCGACGTTAATTCGTTCTGAAAAAGCGTCGAATAGCGATTTCGTCGAAAGTCGAATTTCCCCATAAGAAATAAAGGGAATCATATGTACATATATACATATACATATAAGGAAATACATATATGTATAATTTTTTAATACACTGTTTAAAATATTGAGTAATGACAATATAAGCATACATAAAACAATAATGTACAGTAGTTATACACTATACTGTAAAACTTTTAATTGCTTCCTTATGCTGTACAAAAGTATTGATCGTCGATCTAGGAACGCCATACCTTGTAGACAACTCAGTCACACGAATACCACTTTCATATCTGGCTATTATTTCTTTTTTCTGTTCCATAGTGATTCTTACTGTTTCCCTTTTAGCTATGCTTGCATCTCTAGCCTTCTTTGAGCCCATAATTATAAATATAAATCACTTATTTTAGCAAAAAACGAAAAGTTCATAGCATCACTAATTCTGAGTTGTTTTCGTCAAGATATCTATCCATGCGTTCATTTCGCTTTGTTTTCCAAAAAATGTATAACGTAATTGGTACTCGATCACGCGTCGAATAGCGATGCTTCCGTCGAATAACGAAAACGCCACTTTACGTCGAATAACGAAAACGTCGAGCTAAAAGGCAGTCGAGTGGCGGGGTATTACTGTACCAAAAAAGTTGCAAACCCCCATTTCTATAACACGAGTCGCCATTTTCAAGAGCCATATGCTGACTTTTGCCCTAGATATTTCCCACTACTTAGAACCAAACACACCTACACATATTAAATTAAATTATGATATTTCTGTAATTTTTGACAACTCTCCCCATTAACAGCTCAGACTCATAACTTTACTTTGTAATTCCCATCAAATATTTATATAAAAATTAATTTAATATTCTTATTGTAGCTTTCCGTAATTAACAATAACATAAAAACCACGAATATTAAAAATAAAAAATTCATTAACATTTAATTATTATTTGAATTTAATAATACACACAATAAATAAATAATTTAAAATATTTTAATTAAAAATCATAAATTAGTTCTATTGGAAAATGTAATTTATGAATTATTAAAAATAACAAATATGATTTTAATAAATGTGAAATTATAAAAAGCTATCACAAAAATTAATTTAGTCCTCGTGTAATTATACATTTATTTAAAATTGCCTCTAAATTATTACTTTGGGCCACATGCCAATTTTTTTATAGGGGCTCCATATAACCGGAAAGCGTGCAGGGGTTTAGTACCCTCCTTTCTTTGTTGTCACAGGGTAAATATTCTCTCCTCCAAAAGGTATGCTATATGAAATCGGAGACCATAAACTGTCATGAGCTCCTGGTCTATTAAATATTTTTTTAAGGCGTTAAAAATCTTACTTTAACCCATTAATGGCTAAAGGTTCGTATACGCAACCTTTTAGAAACTATTTTTTTTAAGGAAAGCAATCGTTTTATTTTTATTGCATAATTATTTTACAAGCATTACTAGGATACAATAGCTTCGTGAATATTTTATTTCGCAGTTTATTTAAAGAGTATATTTTTTAAAATATTTTAAAATTGGTCAATTTTTAAAGATTTTACTGATTTATAAAAGCAGGCATTTTCTATACACTTGTTGGTAATATAAAATATATATATATAGTCAGACCGTATGAGAACATTGTTAAGAATTATCCTATTTTGAAAAAATATTTTATCTGTCATGTTGCTGTGTACATCATTCAAATTTATGGGGTGCGTATACGCACCTTTGTCCAAATCAGTGAAATGTACAGGCGTGATTCAACATCGACAAGTCTCATCTTGTCTTAGCCATCTAACCTCTTGTTCAATTCTACTGTGTGTTCTTTCATAGTGCAGTATATGTATTTACAGAATAAGTATAGTGAAAATAAAAATTAGTTGTACAGTTGTCAAATGATAGTAAAATTTCTTAATTGGTCACGACTAGCAGTTTCTCTTATGAAGTATCAGAGTAATACAGATACTAATAGAGAAGCAACAAATTCAAACTATGGGCGTCCTTCAAAAAACCGTTTAACAGATGTCATCAGATTTGATAATATTGGTCATCTGATAAGAGGTCTGAAACGAATGTAAAAAAAATGCAGTTTGTGTAAAAGCAACTCCATTTATTTATGTGTAAAATGTAAAGTACATCTGTGCCCAGAGTGTTTTGAAATGTTTCATTCCAAATAAGTTCATATTTCATTCATAAATAAAATAATTTACTTATTACATGTTTACTTATATTTGATATTGTTATTAGCCAAGGGTGCGTATACGCATCCTTATATTCCTGTCGAGTTAAGCATATATATTTTTTCAAAATGCAATAATTGTTTAAGTTGATGTATTTTAATTAATTTACATTACAAGTTTTGTGAAAAATATTTTTTCTTAATAGCTTGGCCATTAATGGGTTAAAAATATAAATATAATAAGCTTTTGATGAAAAAAATATATATTTCTATATTAAATAAATAATAATTAATATATGTAATAATATAAATCCTTGTCAAAAATTAAACGCAATTAGAATCACACAATGTAAAGCATGTGAGTATTAAATTTTAGTTGTCAGAGCTATTTGTTAATTTACTTTGACACAGCAAATAATTGTACATTTTAAATATAAAACGGTAATCCCTAATTTCCCCGTCATTAGCTCGAACATTATTTATTAACCAACCTTGCATATTTCGAGCACTATCATATACCAGAAATAACCAACATGCTTTGAAAATATGTATTTACAACTAGGAAATTTATAGGCGTTGCAACGCAGGTTTTTCAGTTTTTCGCAACACAAAGATAGATAATTTGTGGAAATAACATCTACAGAAAAAATGCAAATATTGGCTTTAACTAATTAACTTAGTTTTTTAATATAATTCCTTAAAGGCTGTTTGATTTGTGTTGAAAATGGTTGACTTAGAATCAACTTTTCTTCGTAAATATTTTCTGTTTAAATGTTTAACGTTTAACTTTCTATAAACTTTTCTAAATATATAAAAGCGAGGACTGTTTCGCATGAATCCGATATGCACGAATTTCAGTTCATCGAGAATTCGCTATTTCTATCGCATCAATACGAGAAACACCAGTTCCCCAACATCATCAAGTGTTATGTCTATTGCAGACTTCGGTTATCTTGGGACGACACATTTTCCACATTGTTTTTTAGTTCAGTTTATTAGATTTTTTGTGTCAGTGTCACTATTAATATTGTGTATTAATAACTCTTTTTCTTCCTCTTGCTATCATATGAGGGTCAAGCTAGAATTATTGAGAATAACAAAATCTAGTAGGCCGTGGAAAACAAAAATAGGATTAAAAAGTTGTAGCTGGTTTTGTGTCACATCATCTTTTTAATTACTAAAAATCGGAGCGTGTAAGAATTTTTTATGAAACTTTAAAACTCTTTTAAGAGTGTCCGCCACTATTTATAGCATGTATACTTGATCCTTGTGAAAAAGAAAAGCTGATCGAGTTGTCTTGTGATGTCACTCTGGTGTCCAGATATAAAATACAATCATTGTCTGAATTTTGGAAATCGCTAGAAACAGAATATCCATCTTTGAGTTATAAAGCTATCAAATTATTAGTCATTTTTAAGACTTCCTATTTGTGCGAAAAGATTTTTTCAGCCATGTCAATTATAAAAACAAACAGAGAAATCGAATGGATGTTAACGCAGCGCTTCGTCTCTCAGAAACAACTGCAGCCACGTATATCAAATTTTCTAACAAAGAAGCAGCAGCAGATGTCGCACTAAAATTGTAATTATATAATTGTATAACATATACCTATATAATAATAAAATACTATCTATATTGGTTTTTATTTGTGTCTTAGCTTTCAGCCGGTCCGCGAAATATTTATCCTATTTTCACCGGTCCGTAGGGGCAAAAAGGTTGAAGAAAACTGCTATAGTACACTGGTGTCCAACCTTTTATCATAATGGGGCCATATTTAATGCGTTTAATGGCTCGGATTGAGTTGGACTAGGGACCAGATATTCAAAAATCACATAAGGGGGGCCGGTACAAATTCACTTAGACGGAGAGAAATAAATTTAGAAAATTACTCGATCGAGGGGATATAGAACTTTAAAAAATCATTTAAAGACTGAGGAAAAAAATGTATGCGGGCGATTTGAAAATCAGAATTGGGCCGGATCCGGACCGCGGGTTGTACTAGATACCAATGTTATAGAATATTATATAGAGAAAGGTTAAAGAGGGCAGAGGTCCTGGAAACCATCTTAGATCTCCTGGCTAGGTAACTTGAGGAAATTGTATAATGTTATATTCATAGAATTATTTTAGATAGGAGCGAGCAAGAGTAGGGTTGCCGTGATAGTTTATGTTTGGAATGGATGAGACAAAAAAGTAATAGTAAGAGAATATTAATAAGCCACCATAGAGAAAGGTGATATTATTTAGTAGGTGAGTATAACAAGATTCTCTACCACTGTTCCAGAATTTATTAATCCACCAGGTAGAAGGAAAAGAGCAAGTAATACCCCGTCACTCGACTGCCTTGTAGCTCGACGTTTTCGCCATTCGACGTAAATGTCGAGAGTAAAAGTCGACGGAGCATCGCTATCCGACGCGTGATCGAGTACCGATCACGTGATACATATTTTGGTAAACAAAGCGAAATGAACGCATGGCCAGCAGTTCGCGCCTAGATATCTTGACGAAAACAACTCAGAATTAGTGCTGCTACGAACTTTTTTGCTAATTTTTTTGATAAATGATTTATATTTATAATTATGGGTCCAAAGAAGGCTAGAGATGCAAGCATAGCTTAAAGGAAAACAGTAAGAATCACTATGGAACAGAAAAAAGGAATAATAGCCAAATATGAAAGTGGTATTCGTGTGACTGAGTTGTCTACAAGGTATGGCATTCCTAGATCGACGATCAGTACTTTAGTACAGCATTTAAAAGTGCCGATGTAGCGAAGGGAGTTTTTTTCAATAACCAAACTTCGTCCACCTATTATTGACGAAATTGAAAAATTATTGTTAATTTGAATCAAAGAAAAAGAGTTAGCTGGTGAAAGTGTTTCTAAAGCTATAATTTGTGCAAAAGCCAGGTCATTGCATAGTGATTTGTTGAAAGACAGGTCTTGCACCAGTAGTGATATGTATGTACATATGATTCCCTTTATTTATTATGGGGAAATTTGACTCGCCACTCGACGAAATCGCTATTCGACGCTTTTTCAGAACGAATTAACGTCGAGTGACGGGGTATTACTGTATTAGGAAAGAACAAGTAACTGAAGGTGTCTTGGATAAAGGTGAAAGCAAAAGCAATAGATAGTAGCCACATGGCTACAATATTGCACACATCTTCACATAGAAGGTCAAACATTATTTCTCAAGAGCATTGAATACAACACAATTATGATGAATGAGTCGTTTGACGACCTCTGCATTAATATACATAGAGAATACACGAATTTTCAATAAACAATACACTGCTCTATGATTTATCAAAATCCCAGTGAGATTACAATAAATGTACAAACCCCTGAAACATTACCTGTTATCTGGATTTTAGATTACTACTGTACATATACTGGTAGTTGTAAAGCTAGTATGCAAGTGGATTTTATCGTACTTTGTTTCTGGTTATTAATAAACATAATTCACCCGCATATAAAGGATTTATATTATTGAAATTAATTGTATTATAAAATATTTAATTAGGATAGTTAAATAAAATTTATACGTTCAAGTTAACAATAGGAATACAGTTGGCAGAATGTATTGGATTCAGATCAAATGATTGTTCAATGGATGCATCAGCCAAGTTATCTAAGTTGTAAATAGTTCTGAAGTAAACTAAATAATTAAGAAGATTCTGCTGTCTGTATAAACATATATGACAAATAAAAACTTGTAAATGAGTTATTTTTTGTCTATGTTAATCCTTTAATTAAAAAATATATAAATACGAGGGCATATTGAAAACTAATGCCTCCATGACCATAACTTTTATAATGACGGGCCAGACCGTGTCAAAAGTGTTTTGCCATTTACCTTAAGTATCTGTACATAAGTCCTCCTAGCATAGATTCTCAGCAACATCGCGTTTGCGCATGACAGTTCTAAACATGGCGTCCGGCATGGATGTGCGGTTAAAACAACGAGCTGTCATTGAATTTCTTACTGCGAAGGGTGTAGCGCCCATTGATATCCATCGAAGGTTAAGTGCCGTCTACCGTGAGGCGTGTGTTGATGTGAGTACTGTTAGGAAGTGGGTAAGGACTGTGAAAGACGCAAGTCCTGCTGAAATGTCCATGATCGGACACGCAGTGGCCGACCAGTGTCTTATAGACCAGATCTTGCGCATTGTGACTTTTTCCTCTTTCCAAAGCTTAAGGAACATCTCAAGGGCAAGCGTTTCTCTTCGGATGCAGAGGTGATAGCGGAGGTGCGGAAATGGTGCCGTGGGAAGTCTTCATACTTTTTCCGTGACGGACTTGAAAAATTCGTACCATGTTGGCGTAAATGTATTACTGTCAATAGCGATTATGTGGAAAAGTGAATATATCAGTGCGTAGCGGACAGTTTATACTATTATTTCACATTTATATGTAAACCATATATCAATTACTAATAAATTTATAGCCATTCCCTCATTCATTAGTTTTCAATATGCCCTCGTATATACAAAGAGAAAGATATGAAAATGGGACACTTATTTTTGGTGTAGGGATATTTTATAAAATTTCGATACTTAATATGGATGAGCACTCTGGCAAGATATTTCGCGTTATAATTAGTGTTATAGTTCAATATTTAGATTTAGTAATTTTTCATTATTTAGAAATTCTAATAAATAGACAAAATCTTAAAATAAATATTAAAAATGATTTATTTTAAATTCTCACAATTTCAGTATATTTGTGTGGTAGACAGAAAAGCATTTTTCATAATAAAAATTACAACAATTTTTATTTCCATTATTTTTCCACAGTATAAATGTAGTATGAGTACATTTAGTGGTGTATTCCCTATTGGTTTGGTTTAATTGTATTTTTTACCGTTGTGTGTCGCTTGTCAAAAGATACCTTTTGGGATTTTTTTTGTTTGGGTTGAATGATGATGAATTTTATATCAATTAATCAAAATATTGGTAGGCTTTTGTGTTTATTGCATGTATGTATTGTAGAGTTAACTTTTGAAATATTATTTTGAAAACAGGTTTATTTATATGGGATTATATTTGCAAATTTATGAACAGGAGATTAATTTATGGTAACAATAGTTGCCCGAAATAGGTATTTTAATATCTCAAACTTTATTACTATGAAATAAAACACGTTTTATGTTTTAAGTTTATATAATATCTCGTTTACATTAATATTGAAAGAGAGCAAAAAAGCAAGTTCTGATAATCAACTGTAGTCGGGGTCGTAGCGAGGGAAGTCAAAAGCGCTCTCCCAGTTCAGCAAAATTTGGGGGACGCCAAAAACGGAACCAATAAAAAAATTGATGGGAAGTGTAAATTATCACACATTTCAGGTCGTTGTAAATATCTAGTAAATGAGGGAGGCCCATTTGATAGCCCAAATTGTATAATTCATAGATATAAATCATTCCAAATACCATATCGTCGGCTGAACATAATAAGGTTGTATGTGACATTTTTTGTCAAATGCACTTTTCAATACTATAGAGTTGTATGTCACGTACTTGTTCCAATAATTTCCATAAGATAGCATTACCGGTGTCGGAGAAAAAACCAGAAAACCATAGTTGTATGTCTTAAAAAATAAAAAACTTACAAAACATAGTTGTATGTTTAAACATACACCCTTGTATTTTAATTGTTTTTTTTTTTAATTCATAATTTATGGTTGTATGTTTCACATACAACATCTTTTATGTTAAATATAAAACATCTTTTTCGGGCACCTGGGTTACAAAAAATATTAAAAAGAATAAAACAAGGTCTTGAAGACTTGTTAAATATATTTAGAGACATTAAGGTTTCTACAAATAAAAATCCGTTACCAGAAAACAAGGTAATCGTTTTAAAATCTATGCTGGATTGGATGCCTACTATGGATAAATCTTATTACGAAACAATATTGCCAAGAAAGTAAATCTCAAGAAAATAATAAAATTACTTTTATTTCGTTTAATTTTTTTTATTTCGAATGTTTCAGTTTCAGTTCAAATTATCTTAATTTTTTGTAAGATTAATGTTTAATTTGTTATTATTTTGCAACCATATTGTTTAATTTGCGTTATTTAATCGAATAAAAATTTAATAGGTGACTAATATTTCTTTTACCTTTTCTGGTACCTTTTTAACAATTTTCAGAAACCTAAAAACTGAAGTTTTACCTATAAACTGAATTTCCCCCCGATATTACTTTGAACTACAAAGCTGTATGTAACGTTAAGGTACTAAGTTTCGTGTTTTTCTTAATGACAAAGTTGTATGTTCATTTTTCAAATTGTTAAAATGGTATTATTCAAAATTATTTTTTTTTAAATAATGCGTTAATGACAATAACATATCAATAAATAGTTATTAAAAAAATTTCTTCCTTGTATTGTAACCTTATATTGGTTTTTTTCATGTCAAAATTTTTGAAGCTTGTTTTCTCAAATGTAATACACTTCGACATACAACCTTATTATTTTCAGCCGACGATATGTATGTATTTACTGATTTGTCAGTTTATGACGATGATATGCATGTAAAAATGTCTTACTCTAATAAAGATTATTATTATTATTATATTATTATGATTATCATATATCAGTACAAAATCGCATTTACAGATTAAATAAATTGATATTCAGAGTAAGTTGTTGCAACAGTCTTCATCTTTAACTGGTACAGCTCCAAACTGGGACATGTCTACAACAAATAAGGAATATTGTTAATGAAGATGTGATAAGGAGGCTGGAAGGGTTGTCCAGGTGTGTCAGGGGTAGAGTTTGCACACGGCTTCGTCCCAACTCAGCCCAGCATAAGGGATGAACTCGCCACCCGGCACACGTTGCAACTGATCATGTATTCTATTTGAGAACTCTCTCGTCTAATTAACGGGTTTAATTGTTTTTGTTCATCCAGTGACGTAGACATAATTACTGCGCATGGTAAGTTTTATAAGACTATATTATAAGGGTTTATTATGGAAATATCATTTGTTTCCTGCTTTAATTAGGAATTAATTGGAAATTTTACAAGAAAGTTCAATAGACAATCAAAGTATCTCTTGCCATATTATAAGAAGCATCTTGATTTTTATAGAATAAAATAGAATAATAGACTTGTACTCGGCTTTGTTAGGGCAAACCAGCAATAATTTTGAGCGCTCTGCGTTGCAATTCTTTCTCTAGCGGGCGAATGGTCCCATGCTAATAGTGCATAAGCGATCTGAGACTGGAAAAGTGAGATATAAACTATCCGCATAACATGCTCAGATACCGAATTCGCTAAATTTCTAAATAGATACATGATACTACATAATTTATTGGGGAGATGGGTTACATGCTGATCCCATTGGAGAGTGGGATCAACATGGATACCTAAGAATTTAACGGAAAGTGGGTTATTGAAATTATGTTAGAAATTATGAAATTATTTAAAAGTTGTTACTAGCTACTGAGTTTTATTTTTACCAACGGAGTGGCCGAGCGCACTAAGTCGTGCGGTTTGTACTGGCGGAAACCCAGTACGACTGTCCGGTCGATGGTTCGAGCCTCCTTCGCTGGTGATATTATTCGGGCGAGAATAATATGTTTATATTACTCCCATTTTCACAATCATTCACCCCTCATCCAGGTGTAGGAGCTCGCCCCCTGGCATCGGCGATAAGCCTCGTTGCAGAAATAGACCGATGTAAAAAAAAAAGTTTTATTTTTATTTAGTAATAGTCCATTTACATTAAACCACATTTTAGCTCGACTTAGAAAGTCGTTACTACTAGACAGTGCTTTATCTAGGTCATTAGATCTAACAATTAATGTAGTATTATCGGCATAGAGGATGCTTTTGATCTTTATTTATAAGGGAAAATCATTAATAAAAATTAGAAATAATAACGGGCCTAGAACGGAACCCTGAGGAACACCGATATTTACTGGAAGAGGATCAGATTTTATATTATTAATAGATACATACTGTTTTCTATTAGAGAGATAAGATTTTACGAAAACGCAACTGCCTTCATCAAAACCTTTCCAACTTATTGAAAAGGATTGGGTGTGAAACACAGTCAAAGGCTTTTGATAAATCTAGGAAAGTCGAAAGACAGTATTCACCAGCCTCTAAAATTTTGGTAGGTGTAGTAGCTTATAAAACTGGACCGATTCACCACACGTACTGAGTGCACTGGAAAATGGAAATGCCAGCCAAGGCCACACTGACGCTGCGTTGACAAAAAAGATGGTTCATCTTCGCGGGCGCTATACGCAATACACTTTTGTAATTTCCTCGATCTCTGACCTAAGTCCAATTAAGAATTAATGTCTTCCTGCTTTCAGAGATTATGGGCTTGAGATGGGTGCATGTTCCTAGGAGGATAAGATACAGATGTTGGACTTTTTAGATGAATAATAAAGTTTATTTTTGAGTGAAAATTAACTGAAAAATATCAGTGGCCCACCAGAGTATGAATGAAACATGCGAAGAAAATTTCTCTCTGGAATTACACCATTATATTGTCTTTTCAAATGTCCCGAATAATCTTGAGTTAATTTAATCAAGCGTACCCTATCAAAAATTAACCTACTCACACTAATCCCATGTACCAATAACTCTTGCGGTTATACCCCATTCATTATTAACAAGTTCTGTCCGACCGAATACAACTAATACCTACCAAAAACCGAATTACAAACCTTTTGTGAATACTTAACAATTGTGCAAACACCATCCTAATTACAATGTTCAGGGCAATTAAAACATTAATTCTTCACAGAGAGGCTTAGAGCTACATCAATTGATGTTAGATTAGTGCGGTGGCGAAGAGGTGAAGGGGAGAAAGGGAGAATGCGACGGTGTCACGTTTAAATTACATAGTATTACGATGTCAAATGAGCGGGAAATCGCATTGGATTATGACCAGGTGGGAAAATGGGACGGGTGTGTTTGCCGCTGAATTCATAAACGTAGAATCGCTGATTACAGACAAAACTTGTACTATACGGGTAACAAGGGCAGCTTATAAGCACACCAACAAAAAGTACGCTCTTAAAAACTATTTTAAGTTCCTAAAAAATTGATGTGAAGTGTGAATCTTCACACATTTCTGGGTTTTGCAGGTATTTAGTAACTGAATGATGATTATTTGGGATGCCAAAACAAATTTTATGTCAACATATTTTTTTATGAATTTTAATTCGAATGCCTAATACCATTATTTAAGTTTCTAAATATGTACAGCATTTTATTTATACAGCAAGGTTCAGTAAGATTTTTAAAATTGCGCCTATGGCTTCCATTGGTTGCTTATATCATAATTACTCTGATTTCGTCAAACAGAATTAAATTATAATTTCAACACTTCCCACTGGTTATTAAATTTACGCTTTTAAAAAATAAATGCAACATATACCAAAATATAACTAGAATTTTGACAAAATAATTTAAACAAAATAGAAATGCAAAAAAAAAACAGAAAAAAATAAAATTAACAGGATTCGAACTCTGCAACGTTCGCACTGCAATTTACAAAGTGCGTTACGAAACCATCTGAGCTACCAGAGTTTCTTATCTGAAGTGTTACATAGCGAATTAAATATTTAACATATTTTAGTTAAAAACACAAAAAATGCGTTATTTTCCGAAAACATAATCTGATCAAAAATTCCTGTTGTACTATTCCGGTTCACACCAATATACATTACTTAGAATTTTTTCACATTTTTAGTTTAAACCATCTGGGCTACAGGGTGTGGGACAAAAAATTTTTTGCACAATTTTGGCAAAAATCGCATCAAAATAATTTATTTTGCAAAAATAAAAATTTGATCGTTAATCCACGTACTAAGGGCTTTCATTTGATACCCTACTCAGAATTAAAAAAATATATTTTTGTTTTCGATGAGCACATATTTGTTTATATTTTTAGGGGGGTATGTTTTTTAGATGTTTTAGTATTTTTCCTATGTGCGGGTCAAAGAGTTGTATAAGCATGCCAAATTTCAACTCTCTAGGTTTAGCCGTTTGGCTACAATTTTTACCGAACAGACAGACAGACAGACAGACAGACAGACAGACAGACAGACAGACAGACAGACAGACAGACAGACAGACAGACAGACAGACGACAAAATGACGGTATAAGGGTTTTTTGGTCATACCTACAAAACCCTAAAAATGACCAATAAAATCCATTTACCATAACAATGAAATCACGTCACACTTGATTAATTTAGGCACAGCCTTTGTAATCATTAAAATTGGAAATTATTATTCTTTTTTAAATTATATTGTTTTATTGGCTATTAGTCTATACAACCATATTAGCCAACTAAATACAAATTTATACATTATATACAATATGTCGCGCCCGCAAGGCCGCGTTTATTATTAAATTTAATTTTCTTAATTTAATTTAAAAACATCAAAAACTTTTGGTGTTTTTATAAAATGTTGAGATCCGCTCTTGCGAGTTCCAACATTAATCTCTCATTAACACTCGTTAACTGACCTGTTCAGAGAGTGTGTGTATAGTTCGCCTGCCGGAATATATATTTTACAAGTTTTCTTAACTTAAAATTCGCGTCTCTAACGCGGTTAAGTGATTCTACACCTGTTGTGTTATCATTTAAATAATTGTGTGTGTTAACTTCTACCAAGGATCTATTCCGAAGACCCAGGAACCTGTTTTTTGGGACACCAGTGCCACATCTATAAATTGGAATAAATATTCTACATATTTATTAAGAATACATCTATTGTAAGTCTGTTCCGATTTTACATACATTTTAATTCATTGTTTATTTAATATATTTTTTTGTAACTTAAATTCTATTTTGTTATCGCCTCTGTGCGATTTTGTATTTCTTTGTTCACATACGCTGATCTCCTGATCACGTGTGCTGATTTATTTTCAATTTATATTTAACATCAGTAATTTTTGTAATATTATTAATTTTGTTATTATCAGTTTATTATTTTTATATTGTATTTGTGGTATTGCTATTTCATTTATGTGATACGTCCATCGTGTTGAGCAACGTTTTCCGCATTGTTTGTCGCTTGGCTAGGGTTTTCAGAGACGTCGTGGGTATTCTAGGTTTGGTTCCTTCATAGCCATTACTTGTGGGCCTAGGATTTTACCCGTCTACACCCCAGCTAGGGCTACCATTTCCCTTGTGTTAGTCTCCTAGAGTAGCCCCTAGGAGCAGAAGAGTTTTTTATCCCCTCTCCTTTCCTCAAAGTCGTCCGTATCTTCCTCTGCGGCTCAACTCGGTGCGTTCGTGTCACATAACATTCGTTTCTTTTCTATATTCCAGCCTTCTGCTGGTGGTCCCTCGAGGCGTCCGCCACGAGGACCTTTTGTGTGACTGTCTGGCCACCCTACCTTACTTAGGCGGGGAGCGGGCGCCACACAATATATTTTTTGATTTCACAGGTACAGAAAAATAAACGTAAAAAACTAAAGAAGCTGTTCAAAATGACCACCGTTTTCCTGCAGACACAAATTTACTCGTCTTTTCATACTATTAAAAGCATTTATAAGAATTTGAGGAGTTATATTGGCACAGTGTTCGGTAATTCTGTTTTGCAGTTCCTCGATATTAATAGGAGTCTTGTAGATATTATTTTTCAGATAAGGGAATATAAAGTAATCTAAAACAGTCTGGTGATCTAGGTGGAAATTCTGGATTTGAGCAGAAACTAATTATTCGATCGGCAAAAAATTCAAGGTAATTGATGGTCTCTTGAGCGGTGTGGGCAGTAGCGCCATCCTGTTGTAAGTAAGCTTGCTGGAGCTCATCCTCATGAAGCTGATTAATAAATTCACGTACAATATTCCGGTATCTCTTGAGCAGTAACAGTTTCGTGAAAAAATATGGTTCCGATAATACGTCTTCGAGAAAAAGCAATCCAAACACTAACTTTTAACGGGTGAAGGGGAGTTTCACGAAAAGTATGAGGATTTTAAGCACTCCATAACCTCATATTTTGTGAATTAATATACCCCGAAAGGGTGAACCAGGCCTCGTCAGAAAAAAACCTTAAATTTAACAAATCATCATTAATTAAATTTTGTGGGACCAGTGGCAATACACAATTCGCCTATTGTGATCTGCTGGCAGCAACTCATTTAAAGCAAGAATTTTGTTTGGGAACAGCTTTAAATCTTTTTATGGCAAGTTCCTAATGATAAACTAGTTTCTTCCGATAGTGATGTAGTGGGTTGCTCGTTCATACGTTGACGAACATCATCAACTGTATTTTGAGTACGAACTCTTGGCCTTCCAGTTCTATCTCTGAGTAATGCTCCCTGTATCTTGGAATAAATCAACACATCTTCTAAGTGCGCTATAAAAATTTCCTGAAAGAAATATCTGGAAATTGTAGCCGAAATTCCTCTAAACATGACACCGCACTGTAAATCCATTCGTCGTTCACTCGAACACCAATTCGAAAATATGATTCAATCGTAATTTTTTTGTGCTCTATTGTAAAAACCGTTATAATTGTAGCTTAATTGAATTTTTAATAGAAACTTATGACAACAACAGTGATGACAGTTAATTAATTGACAGTTAAAGCTTGCTGTACACATTATTTTATTTTTCCACATTTCTTTTTGAACACATGGTTATAACACATGCCTTGTTTTCAATTTACATTAATTTACGTTAGAATATAGACTCAATTGCGAAAAGGTTTGAATTAACAATTACGAAAAAAAAAAGTGTAATATTTTTGATGTATTTCAGTTATCTTACAGACTATTTTTTCAACAGGTATTTTAGCATTATTCAAAGGTGTAGAACCGTTACATAATCAAATTTAACTAACAGATAAAACACCCCACAAAAAGATGTTCGGAATTTCAAATTCACAAAAAAATCTTGAATATACAACGGTTCGGTTTTCCTTTGATATGAACAGGTGTGAAAATCGCTTGGAAAACAGCTCGAAATTAGCATATCTGATACATTTTCATCATGTGACGCAAAGAAAACATGTTGGATCCATAGAGATTAACTGACGAAGAGGCCGAACAATGCCGATATGGCGAAAGTGTATGTACGATCCATAATATTTAATATTTATGGGCATGCCGAAGTGCTATATCGCCTATATATACTGAACATCTCTATGCAAAATAGAGTGTTCTCTACGGTAACTTGCAAAAAACGCAACATAAAGCTTCTTGTAGACATAGAATGGAATAAGTTAATATCTTCCGTCACTTAGTCTACTGCTTTTATTAAATGGAAATGTATTGCTACCTAATATTACAAAATTACCTCCTGTACCATTAATAATAATAATAATAATAATATTTATTTCATGCTAGACATCTTACGACGTTTACATTTGTCAGTACATATATGATAAATTCAATGAACAAAAGTAGAAAGTATTTGAAAACATTGAAAAATGAAATACAATATTAAGTATGATAGAAAAGAGAGAGAGAAAAAAAAAATATATATATAAAATTAACAAAGGTAGAGCAAAAAACAACAGCATACATGTTAGATGTAGGAACTGAAATTAATTTTGAAAAAATCGTCCGAATTGTAGAGACAATTCTCAATAAGATTTTTTTTTTATTTTGGACTTAAATAATCTAATTGACAAATTTTTTAAAGAAGCTGGTAAGTAGTTAAAGAAAGTGGCTGCCAAAAAAATACCATTCCTAGATTTAGACAATCTAAGTCTTGGTAGTCTGATGTTGCCAGCAGAACGAATATTGTAAACATGTCTAGAGGATACGGTTACATATCTGTTCGGGTTTTCTTTAACTTATACCAGACAAGCATAAACAAAAAGACCATAAAAAGACAAAATGCTACATTTCCTAAAGAGCTCTCGGCAGTGGTGCCTGTTAGGAACATTATTCAGGATTCTTACCGCACGTTTTTGGAGTAAGAAAATTCTGTTGACAGACGAACTTAAACCCCAGTGAATTATGCCGTAAGTTAAACGCGACTGAAAAGCAGCAAAATAGAACATACGCAGCATATCAAAAGACACAGACGTTTTCAGCCTGATGAACGCATAGATAACCCTTTTAAGAACTTTTGCCAAATAGTAAATGTGATCATGCCAGCTAAGTACTAATTAACATACAGTACGCTACAATAGGGGATAGGCATGAATTTATTTTTTATTATATGCCTCCTGTTGCATATAAACATAAAAAATAGTTTTGCATTTTTTTTTTTAATTTGAAGGCTTAAAATAATCATAAATGTATGTAGTGCGCGAAAACCATGTGTGACGTCATACCCTACATATGTGTACTGCGTACAGCCTACCCAGTCTACAGCGTACAGCCTACACAGTCTATCGTGAACTTATTTGCTTGTATAACTTTTATAGATTGTGTAAAGTTAGACTGATTTTAATTAAAATAAAGTTTAATTCTATAAAAACAATTTATACATGTATACCGAATTAAATTTTATATTAAAATATATAACCTATATCAGTTGTACTCAATAGGTGGTCCGCGGACCACCGGTGGTCCGTAGAAAAATTTTAGTGGTCCGCCAAAGTTTTTGTACGTGTTTTTTGCATTTTTTTTGTTATTTTTTATGCACATTTTTTATGTAAATTATTTATATTTTGTTAATTTTCTGTAAACTTTCTGTGATTTTCTACAAATAAAATAAATGTATTTAGTAGCACATTAAACATATTTGTTTATTTGCAAAAAATAAACCAACAATTATTATTAGTGGTCCGCGTTAGAAAATTATATATTTTACTGGTCCGCCGCTCGTTTTTGGTTGAGAAACACTGACCTATATTGCGGTATTTCAATTATGCCTCTAACGTTTTATAACTTCATGTAAACAATGTAGTAAAATTTTGACATCTAAATTACATAAATATTTACATTCTACAGAGTTTCAGCGTTTATATTGTTTACATAAAGTTATAGAATACATAAATGGTTTACTTACAAGTCTGTTTTGCCACCACGTATTTCTTCAGCACTGTAGCATTCATTATTTTTCATATATTCCATGAGCATAAAACCGATTTTACCAAAAGTTGATCAATTCGTGCCATTGATGTCAAAAGCTTAAATATGAAGTTTCATAAAAATCCTTTAATTAGATTGTTCTTATTGCAATTCTTCATACATTGAGCAAACAGAAAGATCTTCCACCAGAGTTTCCGAATAGAAAGTCTTTTTTAAAACTCAAAACCAATTTTTCTCATGCCGAACAATATTTCTTACATGAAAATCATAACTGTAACAAATTTATCTCTTATATTTAATTTGAATACTCTTATAATGTTAGGAAACCTTCATAAATTTTAGGTTAGACATCCTTTTTCTTACAGAAATAACAGGTTATTACTGTGTTAAATAATCCTAGATATAGTCACGCTTATTAACCCAAAAAACAGAAAATCACCAGAAGTTTACAAGTTAGTAAGACGAGAGGGTGAGATAAAATAAGTTCATTCACATAACATGTAAAAGTTGGAGCAAAGTCAAGTTGCTAGTGAGCATGGTAGCCGTTTTATAAACCGTCACGAAAGTATTATAGATACACTCCCGAGAGAGTCAATTTCTGGCAAATTAAGTTACCTAGTTTCTAGTCCCCTTACCTGCAGATCGTATTACGGAATGAATGTCGCATAGTAAAACTTTTGTATGTGTTTATGATGGGAAAAGTGACATGTTTGAACAAGTTATAACATGAGCCTGAAATACCATTGCTTCTAAAGTGTATGGGAAAAATGAAATGTTTGAACAAGTTACAACGAGAGACTGAAATATAATTTCCACTGGTTATTAAATTTACGCTTTTAAAAATTAAATACAACATTTGCCCAAATATAACTAGAATTTTGAAAAAATTATTTAAACAAAATAAAAATGCAAAAAAACAAAAAAATAAAATTGCCTGGAGAACGGAGCGAACTTTAATTTGCAAATTAGAACGCGAGCATGCTAGCCATTACACTATCAAAGCGTACTGTGTTAGATAAGTTATTAAATATTTTACGTGGTCAAGCAAAAAACACAAAAAATACGTAATTTTTCGAAAACATAATCTGATTCCTGTTTCACTATTCCGGTTCACACAAATGTACATTATTTAGAATTTTTTCAGATTTTTAATTTAAACCATCTGTGCTACAGGTGTGGGACAAAAAAATTTTTGCACAATTTTGGCTTCAAAATTATTTATTTTGCAAAAGTAAAATTTTGATCGTTAATCCACGTACTAAGGATTTTCATTTAATATCCCAATCAGAATAAAAAAAAAAATTTTTTTTTTTCGATGAGGTTGTCACGAGAAGCTTGTGTTATTTCATTTTTCACGTTGACAAGTGAAAATTTAAAATTCCACCAGTGAAACCATGGAAACGAATGATATATGTCAATAATAAAATACTTTTTCACATATTTTAATGACAAAAAATTAAATAAATGGGAAATTTGTATTCAGAATGACACAAAAAATTTAAATATAAAGAAAATTATATTTTAAATTACATTTTAAATGATATGAACCTTAATCAAAAAATGTTTATTGTATGTATGATTTACAAAACTTAAACAACATGGCCAAAAAGCACGATTCAAACGATGAAAGTAACTAGATTGCAAAATCTAATTCCACCTAAATGTTTGGAAAGCCTGTATATAATGCAATTTGTTTATTTACAATTGCATAAGAGTATTTTCTACAATTAAAAAATATTAGATAGATAAAAATTCGCTGCAAATTTTGATGCATAGATTGGTATTAATTTTATTTCAGAGTGTTAGTTTTGTATAAGATACTATACGGCTGCGCTCCCATTTAAAGGGATCCTTCATTTTATTATGTTTATGATCCGTTTTATAAATAGCTATTATGCACGATTATGGCTTCTGTTGTTAACTTGTTTTCTATTTCTCAAAGGCTTGTATTATATGAAAGATCTAGCAAGTAACACTTTCAAGCACATAACAAAATATCTACAAAACTAAAAATCCACTCATCTTTTGATACCCCTTGAAAACAACCTAAAACCTACCTTGGCTTCATACAATATTCATGACAGGGCATATAGAGGGATCATGCTTTATGCAACCGGTGGTCATCTCGCGGGGTCACAGAAGCGAGGAGGGGAACAGGGCAAAAGGTACCCTGGTAGAGGCTACAAGACCGCTCAGTTCCGGCGCCAAACATTTTACATTCAAATCGGGTATGCTATATTGCATATTTAATGCCAAAAAGTTATGCATGCGATATGTATAGGATGTTCTGAAATATGAGAGTAGGAAGATATGTGAAACAGAGGTTTTACTGAATAGACTCTAAATGTATGATATGGTAAATTTTCAGATAAGTGCGAAATAAATTTATAAACTCTTTCCAGATAAGAGGATTTAAAAGCTTTAAAAATATAAGGAACATTACGAAGTCAAGTACCACTCAGAACATACCGTCCTCCTTCACAAGCGATCAATCGCAGTTCATCATCCAGTATCAGTAGTTTTTAGGTCTACTGACACATGCAATTGAGAAGTGACATTACCGTTGGCGGCGCTGTACTCCAAGGCAATATGGCTGTCGTGTCTAGTATTCAGCTGTCAATATGCTAATAGCAAACAGGTTAATTTAAGCACAGTACATTTTTAGGGTTTTGTAGGTATGACCAAAAAACCCTTATACCGTCATTTTGTCGTCTGTCTGTCTGTCTGTCTGTCTGTCTGTCTGTTCGGTAAAAATTGTAGCCAAACGGCTAAACCTAGAGAGTTGAAAATTGGCATGCTTGTACAACTTTTTGACCCGCACATAGGAAAAATACTAAAACATCTAAAAAACATATCCCCCTAAAAATATAAACAAATATGTGCTCATCGAAAAAAAAATATTTTTTTAAAATTCTGAGTAGGGTATCAAATGAAAGCCCTTAGTACGTGGATTAACGATCAAAATTTAATTTTTGCAAAATAAATTATTTTGAGGCGATTTTTGCCGAAATTGTGCAAAAAATTTTTTGTCCCACACCCTGTAGCCCAGATGGTTTAAACTAAAAATGTAAAAAAATTCTAAGTAATGTATAATGGTGTGAACCGGAATAGTACAACAGGAATTTTTGATCAGATTATGTTTTCGGAAAATAACGCATTTTCTGTGTTTTTTGGTTGACGATGCATACATGTTATACTCTTATAACATACTAAGTTGATAAGCGTTTGGTGGTCTAGTGGCTCAGTTGCTCGACAACCACACAGGATCGTTATTCGCTACACAGGTTCGTTCCTGGCTGGTGGAGTCAGTTTTATTTTTTGTTTTTTTTTTTTTCATTTATTTTGTTTAAATTAATTTGTTAAAATTCTAGTTATATTTTAGCACATTTTGAATTTAATTTTCAAGAGCGTAAATTTAATAACCAATTGGAATTATATTTTCATTCTATGTGTCATTTATACGAAGCCAGAGGGGCGGAGCGTATGATTTAAGACAACCAATGAAAGCCATAGGCCCAATTTTCAAAATCTTAATGAACCTTGTTATATAAAAAAAATACTGCACTTATTTAGAACACGTGGTTACTACAAAGCAAAATTTGTCCTACACACTCAGCATGCCGCCTTCACTTATTATATACCTGCGAAACCCTGCAATGTGTGAAAATTCACACTTCACATCAATTTTTATTTTATGAAAATGCGAGTAAATATTTGCGATTTTTTTTAATTTTTACGCGTTACACATGAGGTGTATAACAAAGGTGGGCATCAAATTACACTATTTAGGCCCGGTCTTTCCACCTTCAGATAAAGTTCCAGGTAACTATCTGACAGATAAGGTTATTTATAACTTCATCTGCTGAATAAATGTCAATACCAGTCAGTGAATCCAATACGTCAGTCTCATTATCTGTTAGATAACTATCCGATAGATACATTTGTATAGAAAGAAGGGATGACATTTACTCAGCAGATGAAGTTACAAATTACCTTATCTGTCAGATAGTTACCTGGAACTTTATCTGAAGGTGGAAAGACCGGGCCTTAAAGTTTAATTTCAGTAGATTTATTGAAGTGTAATTTATAGTTGAGGTGTTAAATGCCGGGAATTTAATTTGATGTGGTACATCTGAGGTCATCTGAATTTACAATATATGGATTATGTTTGTAAACAAGTGCATTATGTTCATTGCCTCATGAAATAAAATTAGTTTTAATTGGACAGAAGCAGCTAATATTAGCTATTATTATTAATATATTAGTGCAGTTTAGTTTTTTTGCGTCAAATGTAATGAACAAACTCGCATAGTATCAGTTACTTTTTAACACAAAATATATTCCCATGCCTTCCTCCTGTCCATAACCAAATCTTTTCCAATCTGGAATTAATATTAACTTTCCCTCCAGTTTTCTTAAGAAAAGAAAAAACTAAAATGCCTGTCTTTGTCCTGTCTTGAATGACAGCCAAAAACACTACAATATGTTCTAATTTTACAGTTTTTCACAACTTCTATCGACATTCTAAAAAAAATCAACACTAGAACATATGTAATAAGTTCAAACAGTACTAGAGGCGCCTAGTACAATATTTGACCACCAGACTGCGTATCCGAGCGTGTTAGTTCTTAATAAAACAAATCTTCATAATTTTTAGGAAATTTCAAGCCCAACGGAATATTATCCGCATGGTTCAATCCTGCAACCAGTTGCTAACCACTTCGTGATTGAATTCCAATTCAATATGTTTGCATGATACCCGCTTAATGTAGTATTAATAGTTGCAGCATTGTGAGTAGGATTCAACTAAACCACATAATATGTAAATGGACGTTTCTGCTGCAGCTCAGTTAAAGCACGCTTTTTTACTTATCCAGTAGCTAGCAATTAAGATCTAGTCCATTGCAAGTTGCTTTCTAGGCATCAGTATCATTTCCTTCTTAATCGTCACCCTCTCCCTTGCTAGAGACTTAAGAGGACATCTTGCTTTTATGGATCATCTTGATAACATTTATATGTTGGCTTTATTAAGAACTGTCACGCTAACACATGGCTTTGTGCCAAGATTGACGTATATGTTTCGTCAGTGAAGATTCTAAAAGAAACCTTTCCTTCCAAAAATAATCGCCCTGCCATTCCAATACCAACCACCAACCTGCGTGATGTACTCGCTCTTTGCCCGGGGAACACAAAGTGGTACTGGTTTATTGAATATATTGTCACATAGGTAATCCTAGGTCAGGATTACGACATCTAAACATTGTGACGGTCAGCTGTCTGATTAAAAACTATTCGTCAGCGTCTGACGTATGTGGCCTGATTACGAAAATGCAGATATCGCATTTTCATAATGAGGAAATATTTGTCATGACGAATGAATATTGGAACTGGGTTAATTTTCGTTACAAAAAGACCGGCAGTCACAAAATATGGAGTTGGTGGAACATAGCCAACTCCGCTGCATTAGTCCAGAAGGTGACGACCACGACACTGACGCCAGATTCTTGTACCGAGAGAGAAGCCAAGCAAGTAGTGACCATGTGAGTGGGAGAAGACTTCTCCAGGTTCCTCGACTCCCGGATGGGTAGCCCCCGCCTCGGAGATAGGTCCAAGCCGATCCTGGCCAACACGGGGTGGACCGAAGACTTCCCCAACTCCATGGACCAATTCAAACATTATTTTGTAAATGTGATATACATATTTAATAAATTCGTTATGTTGAAACCAGGAGTTGTGTCTCAATCAAACCACCCACGTGACAATATTTACCCAATAAACCCTACTGGAACAATTAAATGATAAAAAATTGTGAGAATAGATGTCATACTGGAGCATGTCAGAAGCTACCGAAATTAAGGTTTAAACTTTTGAAATATAGTTCTACAGGTGTATATTTAGAAACTTCTGAATCGACCAACTCAATGACATTAAAATTATTGGGAGAATGTTGCCAACCTTAAAGAAAAGGAAGGTAGTATATCTTGGGCATGCAAAGAGAAATGAGCACATTTGTCGTATCCTACAGAATATTATAAAGAAAAAGATTGAAAAGAGAAGAGGCCTTGAAAGACCAATCTGCTGGGCCAGTAACCTGAACAAATAGTTCAAGGTTACATGCACAGAACTATTTCGGATTGGAAAGAGCAAGCTGCGGATTCATCATCATTATAATTTCAATAATATCCACTGGTTATTAAATTTACGCTATTAAAAATTTAATGCCTCATTGGCCAAAATATAACTGAAAAAATAATTTAAACAAAATAAAACTGCAAAAAAAAAACAGAAAAAATAAAATTGCCTCCTCTCGCCGGGAGCGAACTCCATTTTGTTGGGTAAGAAGCGAGCACCATAACCAATACACCAGGATACGATACATCATCATCATTGGCGCGACAGCCCGATTTGAGCCTAGGCCTCCTGTTTCCAGGTTTCATGACCATGTTTTCAATCTATATACATTCAGGAGAAATATTTGTAATTTCTTGTTCTCTGTTAACTGTATATTCTGTTTTTTTGTTTCCGTTATGTATTTTATGGATATTTTTTGTAAATATTGTTTTTTTTTGCTCTAGAGCCGTCAATTAAATATATTATTATTATTATTATTAATATGGTCAGTATTACGTCCATTTTTTAGCGTGCACAGAAAGGCATCTACAGGTTTAGCCAGTTGTGAACGGCTAAGCAGAACCTGTAATATGTATATTTTTACACAAACATGAATGAAGGAAGGTGGTAAAAAATCCACCAATGGTCTCCAAGAGACAAGAGAAGAAGAGGAAAGCCAGCAGTGACATTAATAATTTATTTTTTGGAAAAGTCCTAACTGAGGAAGACTGGAAAGAGAAGAGTCTATGACACTTGGGAAAGACAATCTATAATGGAAAATCGCCAAGGAGAAGAAGAAGAAATACAAGTTAAAGGTGTTCTAATGTAATGGTAAATTCATATTATTTATAATCATTCGTGATAATATAATAATCATTTTTCAATATTGTGTCCCGAAAGAGTTTTCTATTGAAACTGTGAGTCTTTCGCATCGTACTTCAAGTAAAAAAATTTTTTTTTTATGAATTATGGAAACTTATTAAATATTCTTATGATATTAAAAGTAATGTTGTTTATGTATGTCGTAAGCAATTTTATGTCCAATTTTTAAATAATGTATGAGATACGTCATGTGGAATAGACTTAAAGCTTGTACGTAAACTTAAAATTATATCTACAGGTGAAATAAAATATTTTAATGTTAGCAAAATCCTGATATAAAAATAATATTTATTACTCACCTTTCATGAATAAATCTGTTACTGCAAGTGAAGGAAAATGATTACTGCCTCATATATATCACAGATAAAGCATAAAATGAAATAATTTTCTAGGAGATTTTAGAATTATAAAACCTAATCTTTCTTAAGATACGAACACGTAAGACGCAACAATATAAAAAAACGTAAGCAAAGAAAGAGAGGAAAAAAAAACAAAGTAAGTTAAACTAATCCTTAACAGTAAACTTAGACCAGAAAACAACATACAGCCATGCTCATATGTATTAGGCACTTAATGATTTAGTATACTTAGCCCAGATTAACAAGTTTCGAGGCAATTAAGGAATACAGGTGTGCTCCTTAGAAGCCCTAATGACTTTTGGGAAGGTATGATTTTAATATGTTAAGCTCCAAACAAGCTGGAGGGGGATGCCATATAAGATAGGTTTTTCGTTCAATAACAATAAGTTCTAATACAGATTTTATCCAAGTGAGCAAGTATTGATTTAAGAAAAATTTTGGTTTAACGAATTATTGAAGTGTGAAGATGCCGAAAAAAAGACAATTAACAGTTGGCGAGCGCACCCAGATAGTGTTATTGCATAAGCAGGGTGTCACCCAATGCGATATTGCAAAACAAATGAAATGTTCTCGGTACGCAGTCCAACAATTAAACGGTTCAACGAGATTGGATCTTATGAAAATCGACCCAAAAGTGGCCGAAAACGAAGAACCAGTGCAAGACCGTATTTTGGAGCTAATATCTCTTCGAGATAGAACAAAAACTTCAAAAGAACTCTTCCGAATTACTGCAAGACCACGGAATAAATTTGGCAGCAAGTAGTGTTAGAAGAAGACTTGTTGAACGTAATTTGCTTGGGAGAAAGGCACGACGTAAACCACTTCTCACTGACAGGCATAAGAAACTACGTCTTTCGTGGGCAAAAAAATACAAAAATTGGACTGAAGAGGACTGGGCTAAAGTTATATGGACGGATGAAACCAATGTTGAGGTAATATTCTACTAATGTATTAGCAATTAAAATCCAGTAAAATACAAAAAAAAATCTCTTTAAAGAACATCTTCCTTTTTCTTTATTTTTTTATTAGTTATTCGGTCAACCGGGGGCTCGCTACGTTCGTAGAAGAAGCGGTAAAGCTTTCCAAGAAGAATGTCTGACCCTACTGTGATATATGGAGAAGGGAGTATAATGATTTGGGGTTCCATGTCTGCCAGTGACGTCGGCAATGTTTTTTTGTGTGAAGGACGCACGAATTCCAGGAAGTACATCGACATGCTAGAGGAAGTTATGGAGCCAACCATATTAAAATTAGTAGAAACTGACCCTCCGGATTATCACTTTCAACAAGATAATGCAGCGTGCCACAAATCCCGCGAAGCAATGCGTTGGTTTGAAGAAAACGACATTCCAATTTTATCATTGCCACTCAGTCTCCTGATCTATCCCCGATAGAAAATTTGTGGTACATTTTAAAGTGCAAGATTGCAAAACACAAATGCAGCTCAAAAACAATGCTGAAGCAAAGAATAATTGAAGAGTGGAACGCAATTTCACCAGATGTGTGTAAAAATTTGGTATCAAGTATGTCACGTAGAATAAAATTATTAATTAAGGCTGGAGGAGGAGGATCCATAAAATATTAATTTGATGTATTAATTTTATAATAAATGTAAGTAATTATAAGTGGTATAAATTTGTTTTTCTCAAAATTACCTATTCCAAAAATTATTCATTAGAATAACAAGTGCCTAATACATATGAGCATGGCTGTATTTATTGTTCAAAGGCTAAATATAAGTCCAAATTGTTCTTAAAATTGTTCACACGCAATTATAAGAACGCAATAAGTACACAGATATAAGGATAATCTTAGATGAATGCCGCACTTTTATCAGCCTGCATAACTAAATCATTCAGCATCCTGTATTTAAACATAACTTTTACTACCTAAGTTGTATCACACATAACATATTATGTACATAAAAAATGACTAATCCTCTCACGTGTTGTGGTTGGTAACCATTACCAAAAACCGAGCAAGTTGTTGCGTGAAAGTTGCCTAGTCTGCGTCCTGCCAACAACTATGGAACTATGTTAATTTAGTTATGAACTCGCGAGTTGAAACGGAAGTCTAACTTGAGATCAAGTTTTAAACTGAGACAAAATATTTTAAACTGAATTATATCCAGTAATATAAGATCTAATTGAATTTAAACTTGTTATTCTTATTAATACCCTCCAGGATTAAATCAGATGACTGTCATTTGATTTTCAACGGGGTAAAAATTGAACATGGCGTTTTAAGATGAGTACTTTAAGAATGCGTACTGATTTAAGGAAAAGATTCGCAAAGCTTTCTTTTTTTTTAAACCTCTCGCATACATTTCTAAATACAGGTTAAGACCTAACAGACACACACAGATATACACACATACGGACGGCACTTCGAAAATAGTTTTTTTTTGATTCCCTGGACCATGAAACCAGTCAAAATTTCGACATCAAAAATTTTCCCGGTTACAATACTTGCCCCTTATATATTAAGGTCAGGCAAGTAAAAACAACGGTATTCATTTCGGAAATGAGAATCATTCTTACAGCTCAGAACCAGATTACATTTCACAAATGACCGTTTTTTGGGTTTCTATTGGGATATACGAGGGCATATTGAAAACTAATGCCTCCATGTCCATAACTTTTATAATAACGGGCCAGACCGTGTCAAAAGTGGTTTGCCATTTACCTTAAGTATCTGTACATAAGTTCTCCTAGCTGAGATTCTCAGCAACATTGCGTTTGCGCATGATAGTTCTGGCATGGATGTGCGGTTAAAACAACGAGATATCATTGAATTTCTTACTGCGGAGGGTGTAGCGCCCATTGATATCCATCGAAGGTTAAGTGCCGTCTACCGTGAGACGTGTGTTGATGTGAGTACTGTTAGGAGGTGGGTAAGGACTGTGAAACACACAAGTCCTGCTGAAACGGATGTACATGATCAGGCACGCAGTGGCCGACCAGTGTCTGCATGTGGTGAAAGGCAGGTGGCTCTCGTGAATGAACTGGTTCGACGGTGTAAACAAACTGACATAGCCAACAGGGTGGGTATTTCACAAGAAAGAGTACATCACATTATCTGCAATGTGCTGCAGTACAGGAGAGTATGCGCGCGTTGAGTGCCCCGAATGCTTACTGATGAAATGAAAGCCAATCGGAAACAAATTTGCGAACAACTCTTGACTCAATATGAAGCAGAAGGTGATGCATTTCTCCACAGAATTCTCTTTCCAAAGCTTAAGGAACATTTCAAGGGCAAACGTTTCTTTACGGATGCAGAGGTGATAGCGGAGGTGCGGAAATGGTGCCGTGGGAAGTCTTTAGACTTTTTCCGTGACGGACTTGAAAAACTCGTACCACGTTGGCGTAAATGTATTACTGTCAATGGCGATTATGTGGAAAAGTGAATATATCAGTGCGTAGTGGACACTTTATACTATTATTTCACATTTATATGTAAACCATATATCAATTACTAATAAAGTTATAGCCATGGAGGCATAGTTTTCAATATGCCCTCGTATTTTCAAAATTTTTATATATTTTTCAAGTTAATTTTATTTCAGTCACTATCTGTATAACTTGAAGTCGAGTTTTAAACATGAAGTTAAGTTGACCTAATAAGACAAATTCTATATTAATCCAATATGTATCTGTATGAAATATTTCTCTAGACGTTTGCAATAGTTGTAGGAAAAGCGGATGTGGTACGCGCTACTCTGGTAAGGTGGGTAATATGCAGGATCCCTTCCCGGAACTCCGGAATATATTTGTTTTACGATCGTGAAGCAGAGCTGGTTGCATATCTTACAAATCAAACATAGTTTTATACAGATATATCTGCGATTCCAACTGGATCTCAAATATTTCCTGTTTACAGATACTGTCTTTAAAGTGATCGATGTATACTCAGATGCAAACATTTCCTAAAAATGTGAGCAAAATATAAGCATATGATGAACAGTTTTAAATTATTTTTTCAACTATTATTATTATTATTATATTATCAATATATTTGTCAGTAAAATTAAATTATAATAAATTTAATTTAAAAACACAGAAATGAGTGTCAATTGTCAAACTTCAACAAATAGAACACAATTTACGGAAATAAATAATACAATGAGCTCAGTTCGCACTGTAACATGTGGTGTTCCTCAGGGTTCGGTACTGGGTCCCACGCTATTTCTGATTTATATAAACTCTATACATAAATTAAACTGCTACGAAAAAATCAAATTGTTTGCTGACGATACAACAATCATTATAACTAAAGTATCATTTATCTTTATGACGTATGTCAAATGGAATGATATTTTAAGAAAGTGAAATTTTTTACCATGTTTTGATACCAATATGACATACAATTTCAAAGGTGGAAACTATTGAATGTATCAATTTGTAATTTTTACCAAAATATTTTAAATATTTCCAACCAATTTTAAATTTACACAAATAAGTTGTCACCTAGTGGCGCTGATATGAATGACCAAATTCATTTTTACCAAAGCGTGTTTTACTCATTGCATTATATTTACATTTATGAAAAACTAAAACGTTAGATAATTTAAAACGTTAATCGTACAAATAAAAAAATAATAAAGCATTCAAAAAATAATAATAAAGAAAAGAAAGTCATTTTTCTTACATGCTTTCATCAAAACCAAATATTTTTTAAAATAATTATTTTTCTGCTACTAATAATTTTAATTTATATTATTTTTGTGTAAAAATATCAATTAAAAACTATTATTATCACGCGTTATATGTCAATATACACTTCGAAATATTTCGTAACATTTCGGAATCTCGCTTCAAATTTGTTTTGACGTCATAGCACGCACCCACGCAGGGACACACGGCATATTATATTATAGATAATAGCTTATTTAAAAATTATTAAACAATTTTTGTATTTACACATTTTGCTCAAAAATAAGTATGTAAAGAGTTATTGCTGAATGAATATTTTTTATGTTCAATAAAAAAAAGTAGACACCCATTATATTAACAATAAACACCGTTTTGATTGAAATGCATTAGCTTTCATGTTGCTATTAACCAAAAGATCTTTACTGTTTCGTGGACCCTCCAGTTAATGCAAAATGTGTTTATAACTTTAAATTACGTTTTAGTATTTGCAAATTTCGAAAACTCAATAGCCTGTAAAATACTCAAAACGATAATATTGAGTTACTTTCGATAATGAAGGAATTCGTAAACATTTAGAAAAACATAAACTGCTGAACAGTTGGAAATTTCAAGTGATATTAAGCGACAGTGTAACACTGGAGTCCCACAAGGTTCTATTTTTGACCCAGTTTTATTTCTCTTATATATAAATGATTTGCCTACATTATTTTCAAATAATGCTATTTGTCTATATGCGGATGATACTTCACACTTGCTTCGTAATGCAGATGCAACTTCACTAGCTTTTGATGGTAAAAGTAACTTGGAATCAATGAGTCAATGGTGCTACGAAAATAAACTCATTTTAAATACAAAAAAAGTCATACTCTGCTTTTCCATGGACACAAAAATGCACTTATTACCAGCCCATATATCCACTTACAAGGACAAAAAAGTATTCAGTGTTCCCAGTCAACAAAATTTTTAGGTACAATGATAAGTGATAATCTGAGTTGGCAAAATCACGTTAGATATATTTATGCTACCTAAACTTAGCAAATCTTGTTTTATATTAAAAAAAACTTAAATATATGGTTTCTTCTGATATACTTAGAACTGCTTACTTTGGAATTTTTACGCAACAATGAGCTATTTTGTGTTGGGGAAGTTCCTCTGAATCATCCAAGGTTTTTGTACTTTAAAAACGTTTTATTCGCATAATAGCTGGTGCCCCCTTTATATCATCTTGTAGATCCTTTTTATCCTGTTTTGTCTACATTAATTCATCCATCTGTTTATATATTAGAAGCCGTAATGTTTGTTTATAATAATCCGCACCTTTTCGCTACCAATTCTGACTTTCATTCTTATCATACCCGCAGTAAACACTCAATTGTATGTCCCTCTCATAGCTCTGCACTGTACAGTAAAAATCCTCACTACATGGCTTTAACATTATTTAACTGTGTACCACCTGCATTTAAGTCTATAACGTCCAGTAGAGCATTTAAATTAAAATTTAGACATTTTTTACAATCTAACTGTTTTTATAGCATACAGGAATATTTACACCATAAGGGCTAATATTAATTTATGTAATCTCCTAACTGTACTATTTGTTAAATTTATTTGTATTGTTTAACTCATGTGGTTTCAATTTATATTATATGTGTCATCTTGATTAAACCACAACATTTATGTAATGTGTTATTGGTTGAATACATTTATTATTATTATTATGAATATTTTCACAAACAATAACAAAAATGTAATATTGATCATTTCTGTTTCAAATATGGATAAAACTTTCAGACATTTACCCGACATAAAGTTAAAAAAACTACCGGGAAACTTGTTTCGGCGCTCAAGGATCATAACCCGGCTCATTTAGCCCTCAATGATGCATACAGGGCGAAGTCTGTCCACTCTTAACTAGACCTGTACTTGCCGCTATTCGCCTTTGATCCATTACTCATGCGCAAATCTCTTCAAGATAATTGATCTCTCCACATTATGGAATATTACTGTGAACTACAAACGCCAGACAAGGAAAAGTTTTGTGGAGATTTTAGCTTTTACCATTTGAACAAATCATATGCTTGCTTAATGATGAAGAAAATTTAAAGTGCGAATTAGTTAATGAAAATAATGATATATTTTATAATAATATATATAATGGTATAATTTACATTATTTGTGAAAATTGTCAATTAAAAAAAGCACAAAGCAAAAACGGTTTGAGACAGCGACCTCCGATTAAAATTTTTGGATTGTTCGTAGTTTATTTAATCTAGAGATAAAAATATTATTTTTATTGTTCTAAAAATCAGCTATTTTCTATATTTGACCCAAATTATTGGTCTCAAATTTATTCATAATCATTTCATTTTAAAGCGAACTATTGTCGTTATAGAGTTTCATAGACATAACTAAAAAACTCTTACACCGTCACTCGTGTGTCTGTCTGTTTGTATGTACAGGGGAAAACACCGAAAAAGTCTAGGGATATTGAAAAAAATATGAAAATATATTACTTATTGTACATTTAATGTTGTATTTCAATTAAAGTAGACAATTATGAGTAGTTGGGTATGGAAAACAAATACAAACAATAACCAACAAGACAAAACAAATACAAATTTGACAGATTTTATTCAGCACATGATACGTAGGTTGATCACATGTTCATTTTAATTTTATTTAAAACGTTTATATCAATAATTGCAGTGTTTAAGTAGTGCCATTCTTTTTTAATAACGGAGCGACAGCGTTTAACTATCCACGAGATGAATCGTGCGGTGGGACTTCTCCAAACTGGCTTCAGGCAAGTTGATTTAGCCAAGCGAATAGGACTTTCTCAAAGTGTCATTTGTCGGTTATGGAGGCGTTACAGGGAAACATGGAGTCCGGCCGAACAACATTCTAGACGTGGTCGCTCTACAACAGCAGGTCAAACAGATTTTTGGTCTTAAATGCTAGAAGACAACCTACTATTAGAGCACCTGAATTGGTAAGATAGTTACAGCGAGCGCATAACTTAACCGTTAAGCCTGGAACAGAATACACAGCGCGCTACGGCGTCAGCGCGCCGTCATTTGCGACAGCGTTGCGTTAGCGCCGTTGAGAATTTTCGCCTGCACACAATGCAATAATTTTTAACGCCGTCAAGTGTCACTTGACAACCTATATCTGTGTTTATACGTGCGCTTTCTTTTATTAAAAGTATAATGGATGATGAAGACTTGTGAGTGATGTTATTTATGTTGTATGCAAGTTATTTATACATACAAACACTTTATTATTCAGTAAAAACTGAGGTTAGGTGTTCTGCGTCAACGTTCAACGGCGTCAAAAGTTGGAAGTTGACGAACATTCAGTATCCACGGCGGTCGAACGGCGTAGGACGTTGTCCATTCTGTGCACTTGCGTACGACAGCTTGGGTTTAACTTTCTCCTGACAGATAGCGCCGTACGAACGGCGTCAACGCGCCGTCAAACTCGTTGCATTCTGTTTCCCACTTTAGTCGCGAGACTACAAGAAATCGTCTCATCGAAGCTCAGTTTTGTTTACTGATGAGTCTAGATTTGGAATTCATCCAGATTCTTGTCGAACAAGGGTATGGAGAATACATTCTTGTTGTTTGACTCTCAATATCGTCCTTATGCATTTTTGGTGCAATATTTCTAGTGTTTAATATGCCGTCTATAGAGACACTATGATTCACTGTTGTAGAGAAGCACCGGGAGACAGAGATTACAGCTGCTTTGCACATCAATGTTTTAAGCTGTAAATTCGGCAGCTTCCTATAGATTTTCTTAGAGAACCGAAGGCCTCGTATGTGGAGTACATACAAAGTTTAAAACGGTATAAATTATTTCCACTATTTTGAATTGAAATAAATACGAATAACATGTTGATTGGAGAATAAATATTTTCCGACTATATTTTTATTTGAAAAATAAAGTACATAGCAAGTTATTAGTAGTATATGAACATTCAGTAACAATATCGAGTATTACCAATATTTCAGTATTGAAATTACCAAGTGCTCCAATTATGTGATATGTTGTCAATTTTAATCCAATGCGCGTACAAAACATTCATAAATGAACTGAACAGCCATTGAACAAGTTCGTTAGTATCTGAATAACGTTTTTCAGTTTTTTCAAATTGATTTTATAGTTTGTAAGCAAACCTTTATTCCAATTTGGGACCGTAATATGTGAACACGTATACTACGTATGTTCACTTATCACTTGAAATTTCCAACTGTTCAGCAGTTTATGTTTTTCTAAAATGTTTACGAATTCCTTCATTATCGAAAGTAACTCAATATTTTATCGTTTTGAGTATTTTACAGGCTATTGACTTTTCGAAATTTGCAAATACTAAAACGTAATTTTAAGTTATTAAACACATTTTGCATTAACTGGAGGGTCGTCCAAACAGTAAAGATCTTTTGGTTAATAGCAACATGAAAGCTAATGCATTTCAATCAAAACTTGACTTGTTTTGTGGGATCTGAAATTATTATGGTTTTGGCTAATAGAAACAACTTGTTCTCTATTAGACAAAAATGATTATTTATATCAGTTCATGTTTATTTCCTGTTTTGTACAATATTGTATTTTATACACTGTAACAATACTAATAGCTTATCTAATTTCTTTGCTAGCGAATTCAAGGGCTAAATACGTCAACAAATAATTTCAAAATAAAGACGTTCAACTATTTTCATTGTTTGCTACAATAGTATATCACGTTTGATCAGTATTACGCCAATTATAAACTTATAAAGAAAAATATTTTCTTTCCAGCAATTGTCTTTTCCTAGAACTGAAATCTTAAATCTTCATGATACTTATTAGACAATTTGTTGTCGTTCTTTGTTGTCTGCGTCACAAATTGTATTGTCTCTTAAAAAAATTAAGGTTTCGTTTCTGAGAATCAAAATAATCACAATGCCTTTAAAATGAGATGTTATGTGATGACAAAATATAATGATTTACTAAAAACACTCGTGAACTACGTGTAATATTTTTAATACAGCATCTTAGTATGAATAGAAAAAAAAAGAATATGAAAAGTTTTATTTTAAAATTAAAGACCATTTATTCTTCAACGTACTAGAAACATTATCATAAGGAACTAGAAAAGAGAATGATTAATAACTGCAGAGAAGTAACGAGCCTTGATAAATGTTGCTGCAATCGCTGCAAATATTCCAATAGACATGCACCACGCTCGCTACTTCTAGGTCAATACGAGAAAAACGTTAAAACAATTTTAATAATAATAATAATAATAAGTTTATTGACTTAATTACATAGTATATCATGTTTTAGGTCAGTCATACAGAATTATAGTTAAGGGAGTTACAAGTAATATCAGAATTGATACATAAGAAATTCCTCTGTGGAGTAAAATGCATTTTCAGCAAAGAATTTTTTTATTGTAGATTTTAAATTGTTGTAATCTAAATTCTTTATGTTACTTGGAAATTTATTCATGAATTTAATTCCGAAATAGTTCTCACAATTTCTTAATTTACTCAGTCTTAAAAAATTCGGATATATGTTGGAATTATTTCTTGTTTGATAGTTATGAACACTATTGTAAGTGGGAAGATTGCTTATTTGTTTTTTGTGCATGTGTAGTAGAGAATTATAAATATATAATGAGGGTAGCGTCATAATATTAAGTATTTTAAATTAGTGTCGACAGTCTGTTCTGTAAGGAGTAGAAGTCAGAACTCTTATGGCTCGCCTTTGTAGAGCGAATATTCTGTCAGCAGCTGGAGAATGTCCTCATACTAAGAGTGCGGAGGATATGTGAGAGTGGAATAATGCATAATACGCCACCATCAGAACAACCTTGGTCACAGACTGTACTAAGTTTCGGAATAGGAATATAACTGAGCACAGTCTGCTTGATAAGCAGGTTACATGCTGATGCCAAGTTAGGTTGGGATCAACATGCAACCCTAGGAATTTTACGTGGTCCTGGTTACCGAAATCATTTCTGCGTAGTGTTATTAATATTTGTCTTATCTAGGTTTAGCGATTTGAAGATTTGGAAGACTTGAATTTTGTTTATATTTGTTTTTGATGTACATCCCCATACAGTGCAGCCATACGTGAGTAATGGTCTTAATAGAGATTTATATAATAATATTGGGCACTTTGCTTTTAATTTTGATTTTCTATTGATCATGGGTTATAGTTTCTGTAGCCTGGAGTAAGCTAGGTGTATTTTTTTATTGATGTGGGTACTCCAAGTAAGCCTTGTATCTAAATGAACGCCTAAGTATTTCATGGTTTTATCATTTGGTTTCCAGTCTATTATTTTGTTGTTGATAATTATGTTATCGGGGTCTCTTATTCTCCTTAATGTGAATATTTTGCACTCACTTTTGTCTGTATTCAGCTTTAAGGATTCCACACACCAAAGCGGCCGCGGTGGCGGCCACGGTGGCGATAATGCAGCGGCCTAACGCAACCTATACAATACAATGAGACCACGCACATACAAGCGTTCCGCTATCTGAGAACGCCACCGACTGCAGCGTTCAGTCTAGCGATCACCAAACACTGGCGCCCAAACTCGACAAGTTGCGTTAGGCCGCGCAATATTCATTGTTTATATACCACAGAGTGAATATAGTTAAGAAAATAATGTCGAATGTCGAAAAATAGATAATTTAACAGAAAAAATCATAGATCAGTAAAGGATCATTTAATTTTGTATGACTTAGCACATCCTGATTACAAGAATATTAGGAAAATAAATAAAGTGTGGGACGAAATAGGAAAAGTTTTGGAAATTGATAGTAAAGTCTGTTCCAAACGATTAGGCGGAACTAGATTTTGCAATATAGTTACTTTCATCGTTTAAATAATGCTTTTCAGCCGTTTTGTTTAAGCTTTGTAAATCATACTTGCAACAAACATTTTTTGGTTAAGGTTAATATCATTTTAAAATGTCATTTTCTTTATATTTTGATTTTTTGTGTCATTCTTAATACAAATATCCCATTTATTTATTTTTTGTCATTAAAATATGTAAGAAAATTAATTTAAGTTTGACATATGTCATTCGTTTCCATGGTTTCATTGTTGGAATTTTAAATTTTGACATTCCAACGTGAAAAATGAAATAACCCAAGCAAGGTCCCTTTTCGTGACAACCTAAAAGAACGAAATTCCCATTTAGTTCCGCCTAACCGTTTGAAACAGACTGTAAGTAGATTATTATTTTTCCTCTACATACAATTAATTATTCTATTGTGTTCTCGCAATCAATATTATCATACAATTATATACCGTGATTCACTAACTGATCGCTACCGCTACCGCCACTCTCACCGCGTTAGTGTAAGGAGACCTGATCGCTACCGTGGCCGCCACCGTGGCCGCCACCGTAGCCGCCACCGTGGCTGCCACCGCGGCCGCTTTGGTGTGTGGAATCCTTTATGTTCCATTTGTTGAACCATTGGCAGATAGTATTAGCTGATGATTATGTTCAGAAATTACTATATTTAGATCGTCGTTTTGTGTGAGGATGGCGGTGTCATCTGCGAACATTGCTATGGAGGCATCAGTAGTTGGGTTATATTCTATTAAAAAGCATTATTCACCATTTTTATCCACCCCGAGTATCATCATGAAACAGGTCAAAACTTGTTTCGGTATGTATTTTTCAAATACTCGCATATCTAACTGTAGCGTGTTCATTAGTGTTAAACCGGTACTATAAGCACAATATGAAATAAATCCTGGCTGCAGATTAATTGCACATTATTACATCTTGACCTATTTTTGTATAAAACCAAAACAATGTCCATATAACAAAGCACATTTTTTATTTAGATTTTGGTCTTCGTTAAAAATTCCCTGGTTTTTCATTATCGTTGGAAATATTTTCATATCACCCTCCTTATGATCTCCGTTCATCTTTATCACCAAATTTCCTTCCCATATTCACCTTTTCATCCTTTTCACACCCTCTCATTCTCATTTCACGGCGAGTTAATTTTCATTGTATTTTCACGAATGTTGATAAGTACTTGGCGTGATGATAACTACTGCTGCTCTGATCACCGCCTTTATTCAATACGTTATTCCTGGTTAGAGCACGTTTTCTCCACACTGCTAACAGTTTTGGGTCAAATCTCTGAATGCTTGTTCATTTTACTGATAATGGAGCTCGTTATTCATTTCTTTCTTGTTCAATTTATTCATTTATTTTTAAATGTTTTGCATCACGTAGTTTGCGTTAATGTTTTCATAGACGGGGAGGATTTTTTTAAGGAAATTTGTTTTTTGATATATTACACTTCGTTGAATGTCGATAACAGAATAATAGATTAAGATTTACGCCATTAATTTCGCAATATTGTATAAACAGATTTGTGATTCAGATTTTGGAGGCCAGGGTTTGTAGTAGAAAGAAAATTAATTGCAATACTTATTCGAAGTACATGTAAATATGGCAATAAAAATTAATTAATCGATTAATTGATCCTTTGATTAATCGAAATGTTATAATCGATTAAGCTGGTCAACAAAATAAAAAAAGTTTCATGATTCTGTGATGAATGTGTGTGATCTTAGATAATTCGCATGTGCTGTTTGTAAGTGTGATATTAATTTTGTTCTACCACATAGAGTTTACGAGAATCACACCGCCGTACCTAATGCATAACATATGTATAGCATAGACTGGTTATACCAGGTCTACAAGTATGAAATGCGGAGTTTTTTTTAATAAAACACATTAAACTCAAAAGAACAGTAAAAGTTTATTTATTCAAAGTATGCTCCATTAGAAGTTATACATTTTCCCCATCTTTCAGGCAATTTGTGAATACCTCGCCAGTAGAACTCTTCCCCTTTCCCCGCAAACCATTCATCTAGCCATTCTTTCACATTTTCATATGAACAAAAGTGCTGCTCGGCAACTGCGTGACCCATCGATGCGAACAAGTGGTAATCTGAAGAGGCCAAGTCTGGTGAGTAAGCGGCATGGGGTAGCACTTCCCACTTGAGTGTCTCCAATGTGTTGCAAACTGCTTTTGCCTTATGTGATGCAGCGTTATCGTGAAGAAAGATTACCTTGTGCTGTCTTCTTTCGTATTCTGGTCGTTTTATGAGCAGCGAATGGTTTAATTCGATCAGTTGTTGTTGGTAGCGTTGGGTATTAACTGTTTCACCAGGTTTTAACAATTCATAATAGACCACACCCTTTTGGTCCCACCAAGTACAGAGCATTGTCTTTTTGCCAAAGCGATTCGGTCTTGCAGTTGATGTGGATGGTGAGCCTGAGTTCACCCATGATTTTTTGCGTTTGGTATTTTCAAAATAAATCCATTTTTCATCGCCAGTAATGATACGAAGCAAAAAAGACTTTCTTTTGTATCGTGCAAGCAAAATTTCACAAGTGTTTTTGCGTTTTTCCATCTGCCTTTCATTCAATGCATGTGGAACCCATCTGCCGACTTTCTGGATCTCTCGTAGGCGATTGGAAACAGCTTGTTGACTAACGCCTAACTGCTCTGCTAGTTGTTTTTGTGATTGACTATCGTCTTCCTGTAGCAATGTTTCCAATTTTGTATCTTCATATTTTTTTGGAGGTTTTCCATGTTATTTGTCTGTAAGATCAAAGTCACCACTTTTGAAACGCCGAAACCATCGTTCACACGTATCTTGCGATGGAGCATATTTACCATAAGCTTCTCGAAGCAGTCGGTATGATTCAGCAGCAGTTTTTTTCAAATGAAAACAAAACAGTAGTACTGTCAGCGAATGCTCTTTATTTGGCACAAAATTTGACATTTTTAACACAGTAAAACAAAACTATATGATCATTTTTCAAATTATAACCTATATCCATTTGACACTTAATGATAACTTAACAAAACGCCATATGTGTGGAAACTTTGAACTATACACTCTGTTTGCGCGGCAAGTTTGAAAAAAATCCGCATTTCATACTTGTAGACCTGGTACAAAGCATATATCGCTGGTGACCTGGCAATACCTCCTATCTACAATTTTTAGCGAAAATAAGTTCTTGGTTTGCATTGTAACCCACGTATTAGCGCACAGGTTGTGACAATACTTCTTAAACAAGAAAAATATTTAAGGTCTAAACTTCGTACAAAGCATTACCTTTTATCTTACTACACAAAAACGGCTGACTTACGAATATCTTGATTGTCCGATAGCTTGTTTCGCTTTACCGTTCCAACAATATGTAAAGATTTGCAACTCTTCCAGAGAATTAAATTACCATAGTATCAAGTAACATAGATCCTGTTTCAAACTGTTGATTTGCTTAAGCGATTTGACAATAATTGCATATGCGGTTAAGTGATCACATTGGTTGTGACAGATGATATGTTTGCAGAAGCGTGACGCACTTGTTAAACACACCACTCTTCGGCAAGGTCACTTCATCAAAACCGTTTGGATCGCAGTACATCAGTCATATTGACAATTAATAACTCCAAGCACATTATGTCATATCAAGTAGTGTTTTATTCCTCGTAGTTTGTGACCCACTGCAGTGGTAATTGCTTATCGGAATTCGTTCCTGTTTCATTCCCGTAAGTATTCGAGCTGGTTCGAAACAGGCTTACATTGGGCTCGCTGTCATTAACTTAATTTATTTAATAACCCATTGGGCTGCCAATAGGTCCAAGCACCCAATAACAGGCAGTCACTTAGCATACAAATGGCAATGGTACAAAATACAAATAATACAGTTATAAAATATTATAACAAAAAAATATATAACCATATTATATATTGAGGAACATAGGACCTAGAAATTTAAGTGGATATTAATAATGATCTGTGGAGTAGCCAAGGGGGGAGGGGCGACGGGCCTGGGCCCCTCCCAGGACCAGCAGATTACACGACGCTGCTCGGGGAGTTGAAGATAAAATTTGTTAACCACAACAGTAGTTAAATTACTTCATTGTAAACAATATTGACATTTTTTTTTCGTATAAACAAAAATTTTTTTAAGATTGCCTATTTTTGATAAAGTGACATAATTATTGTTCAAGTGAAAATATATCACTTTCCAAATATGCTCCAACGAATTATATGAAGGGGAGCTTTGATCCTTTTCCCCCCTGACACATCGACTAAAATATTCGCCCAGTCAAATGATAAAACTGTTTTGAACAACTAATTACTCGATTCAGATAAGATAAAGTGGAAATCTTACTTCGGTATAACCTTCAGAATGTAATTTTAAAATGACACCTCAAACGTGAAATAGAGTAGATATAGTAGAAATATAATAATATAAGAGAGTAGTTTTGGAGACAATCGCGCCCTTAAAATCGGTATTTGGTTTTATTTTGTAGATAAATGTGAATATCAATATCTTTTTAGGTATTTTTGAAATTATGATGTTTTACACACAAAAAGGACTGATATAAGTTGTACTGAACATCAAAGGCGTATCAAGGGCTTACCCCCCCCCCACCCCTCTGAAGGTCCAATGAAATGAAAATTTAACAAATTTATCATAATCGTACAGCAAAATAATGTATTTTACAATAATATTAAGCTATATTTTATTATGATTAGTGTTGAAATTAACAGAAAATGCATATTTACATGTTATTTTTAGGTTTTCGTAGGTATAATCAAGAAATCCTTATTCCGTCACATGAGTCTGTTCGTTCGGTACAAATTGTGGCCAAGCGGCTGATATAGAGAACTGAACATAAGAGAAATATTGACACTTCAAAAATATATCCCGCGAAAAATATAAATAAATATGTATTTATCGAAGAAAAAATCAAGTGAAAGTTTTTGATACATGGATTAACAATTACATTTTTTTATCAACAAATAATGGAATTATTATTTGATATAAACATCAATATCCAACAGCAGGGGTGTCGAACTGATTTGGGTCGCAGTCTATTTTACATACAAAATGATAAGCAGTGACAGAACTTTAAATATCCCGAAAGGTTTCTTTCTTTCTTTCAGAAGATAAGACCTGAAACTCATTTAATTTATATAGAGAAGTTTTATTTACAAATCTTTCCTGAACTCAAAGTAATCATAAAAAATTAAAATTTTTTTTTAGTCCTTTAATCATTTAATTTTACCATGAATAGTATATAATTATTAAAATTGTTTTTTGCTTAAAGTAAACATTTACTTGTAAGTCGCAAGTTAATTAATTAATAATTAGGCACGAAAAAATATAAATCTACAAACTGTTTACTCATCCCTTGTAATAAGATTATGTGTAAATTAAAACAACGGAGTGATCTGACGTTTTTATAATCAAATAAAAAAATACAAAATCTTAGCAGAGAAAAAAACGGAGGACTTATTAACATACACAAGTTAAAATGAAATTAACAAGTAAGCGCCTCGAAGCCTGTACGACGCCTATGGAGGCCGACGTCGTCGCGAGATGTAGGCAGTATGACGAACGAGTTACCAGTGCTATATTTAACCGAGCTTCTAATTGGCTACCAATTAAAAATGGTTAAAACGTCCGGATTCACAATATTTGCGGTTCTGTAGGAATTTGATGTAGTAAGCGGAAATACTGCTTTTGTTGAGTTGGTTTTATGTTTTCATAGGATTTTTTTATTGAAATGTTATACTGGTCAAATTTAATGCACCAGCAATTACAACCCTTATGATGCTTTATGTTTGGAGTAAGGACGTGTTATTTAATTAAATTATACATAATAATAATAAAACAGCATAAAACAGGCAACACATTTTTAGTTCTAAGAGGATCTTGCTCTTTGTATACAAGGAAATCATACATGGAGTATATAATGTCCAATGAATATTTGTTGAAATAAAATTCGTACGACTTGTTGGACAATATATTTATCATAGGAAAACAACGTTTCGCTAAATAATATTTAGCTTCATCATGTGCTGAAATAGCATTACAATAGTTACAATAGTAACTGCTATTTTAAATTTGCCGCCATTTCCAGCTGTCAAACGTATAGGGGAAAAATTTTAAGATCGTAGCGCCACGCGGATTTTTTTGAAACTATTCTAAATCAGATACCACTTGACATTTACTAGTAAATAATAGCGAAAAGTGTATCAAAAAACGACAAAAAATAAATCATTGTTTGGGATTTTCTGATTTTGTGAAGTGACATTACTTGTAAACATCTAAAATACTACATTTTGTGATCTGGTTTTAAGTTATGGCGGTTTTCCATTGTCGATTATTTTAACTATATTGGGGGAAATAATAATTCCCGTGTTGTTTACCAAGGGGTAGAAATCTACAATGCTGGGCATATAATATTGTGTGGAGTCACTGAAAAAAACAGAGAGTTCATAAAGATTTATGCATTATGCCTACAAACTTGTGCATTACAAACCCACACACAACAGGAATTTTCAAGATATGCGATAATAAATACAAAATTGAAAAAAATTTTTGTAGTCACTATCATTAAAATGTAATGAGCAAACTTTGATATAAGGGCTCACTTTTTTTCCAATTTTTAAATTGTTTATCTAAACATCGCGTCGATTCCTAACCTCTTGCTTTCCCAATTTTGTTTCGAACCGTACGGTGTCTGATATTAGTGGAAACAAATGAAACGATATTTCCACATTATATTGCACATAGGCACACAACAATATGTATTATACATTTTTCAATGATTATAATAAAACTTTAAAATCAAACTTCATACAAAACCAATACACAAAACGAAATGTTATCTGATGTACACAAGTTCATGAAACGCTCACCAGATGGTAGGGTGCTTAGCTGCAAATCCCTATAATATTTGTAATAGACATACGTCTAGATAACCTATAAATTAATCATGCAGCGGTATACGATTGCAGAACGCGTAGAAATTATTCAAATTTATTATAAAAATTGCGAAACCATCAGCAATGCACTTCGTAAAAATCGTGCAGTTTTCCCGCGAAATCATGTGCCAATATTCAATGCAGTGAAGAATTTAATCAAGAAATTCGAAAAAGTAGTTCTACTGAAAACCAGCAAACAGCAGTTCGTCATCGTCCAGTTCATACAAGGGAAAATATTGAAGCAGTAAGAAATAGAGTCACAAATGATCCAAACATTTCGACTCTTCTTCGTTCGGAACAATTAAACAGTTCTGTACGTTCGTTACAATAAATTTTGCAAAAATATTTGAGTTTGCGACCGTATAAAATTCAATTGGTTCAAGAAAGAAAGACTGCTGACCATCAACAGCGTCGTACGTTCGTGAATTGGAGCTTGGAACATAGTGAAGAAGATGAGGATTTTTACTAGAGAATCATTTTCAGCGCCGAAACGCATTGAATGGCTATATGAACACGCAAAATTGCTGAATATGTGCAACAGAAAACCTAAAAGCAATTCAAGAAGTGCCGATTCATTCGAAACGTGTCACTGTTTGGTGTGGTTTTTGGACCGTATCCTTTTTGAGCCAGTTCTGCAACTTTTCATCGTCATTGAATGTTACTTCACAACGAGCATTCAAAATTGAGCATAAGGTGATATTCAGACGGCTCGAAGTCTGTGGAATACGGACCTCAAAACCTAGCCATGAATGGCCTTTTTTTGTGAGATTAGCAACCTGGGTCATGCATTGATTTTCTGCAGGATCATCTCAAATTGGCGATTTGAATGTTTTTGACGGACTGCTTCTATCTGCGGACTATATTATTTCTATTAAGTAGTTCCCAGTGGATTATTCTCTCATTCCCTACCAAAAACAGAACATTTTCTTATTAGGATGAAGATTTTGCTTGACCAACAAGCTTGCTGGCTGTGCATTGTCCACCCACTCATCCATTTGCTGCTTCATATCCACATAAAGATAGTATTTTTCTGCAGCCAGGATTAAACTCGTAGACAAGGAAATCGTTTCTGTTGACCTGAAGCTCCATAAATCTGGGTATAGAAATCTATTTGAAATAAAGGAAAATGACAAATTAAGTAGCGATTTTGATAGGATAAAACAAGAGCTACAAAATAATTTATAACACTCGTGGCGGGTTGCTAACGTAAGAGTTTTCTCTAACTCAAGTTAAAATCATTTGTTTTTGTATGCTACAACATACAAAAACAAATGATTTTAACTTGAGTTAGGGATAATTCTTACTTTACCAACCGGCCATCAGTGAGAAGTAATTCTTGTTGGTACAAAAGATGTTAATAAAACAACAGCAAGAACCTATTGGACAACCTAATATTATACTTTATTAAAAATGAAATCGATAAAGTAGATAATATCTTAAAGTTGTGCCCCAATGTAAATTCATCTTAACGTTAATTTGATAATATCCAATTTCTGCTAAAACCTTAGCGATATAGTAGAACGGTCAGAGGACAGGTCCGGAACCAGTGTTAATTACGTCACCATGACAACCAACCAAACATCTTCTAATTGATTATCGCAATAACCCTGAGCGTGGGTAGCGAACACGCAAGACCTGAATTTTTTACAAAAGCCCTACGGTAATTTATCCTCATGTGTGCTCCGACTACTAGAGTAACATACTGATAATTAAGATACGGTACTAAATGATATAGATTTCCTCTGATAGGAACAGTTCACACAAATAAAGAAAATATATTAAACTCTACTGTCTGGTTTTTAATTCCGAGAAGTCAAATGCAAAAGGAAGATTACCATTAAAACATTTTAAGAAGCTTTAATGTTTAAAAACTAAAGGTAACATTCCCGAAAATATTAGGTGTTCCACAAGGAAGTATTAGGACCATTATTATTTATCATATACATAAACGACCTTCCTCACATTTTCGTCAACGTCATTTGCGGATGATACTAGTCTCCTTCTCGAATGTAAAAACTGTGTTGAGCTAGAGAATTCCTTTAATAGTATCTGAATGAAAATTTTCACGGCACAACAATGTGAAAACAGTGGTTAAGAACCGTTGGTCTACTTGATACATAACACAAAATGATGAAAATTTCTTATATACGAGGAATGTTTCCAAAGTTCTGGAAATTTAGCTATAATTTTTATTATTTTGTTAATTTTCGTCAATATTACAATGTAGTTTTTCAACATAATCTCCATTTAACTGAATACATTTATCCTAACGATAAACTAATTTTTTTAAGCCGTCCTCAAAGTACTCCTATTGAGTTTCTGGTCCCAACAGCCTTGGCACCCAGCGTGGCGAAACCTTGCTAACACCCAAACAATCATGCAAGATGTCATGAACTTGTGTACCTATCCCTAGGCGCACACTAATTTGACGAATAGTCATTCGCCTGTCCTCTTTCAGTAGGTCTTCGCAGTAATGTTTCTTTCATTTACCGACGTGCTTGGGCGCAATCCCCTGAGTGGATCGTCTTCTAGTGATGTTCTACCGGTTTTAAAACGATCAATAAACAGTACTTTTGGATTCTGCAGACTCACCAAATACTCCTTGCAGACGCTGAATAATTTCTGATGTTTTCACACCTTCTTTCCACAAAAAGGAAATTATTGCTCTTTGAGATTTTGCTCTTCCATGGTTACAAAAACAGTGCTATGAAAACGCGTCTATATCAGTCGAACACCTAAATCAGACTGAACAATATGCACTAGATAGTTGCATAAACATGTCAAGACTTGTCTGGCACCAATAACATTGCCTATAAGTTCTGCGTAATTTAATTATAGCACAGTTCCCAGAATTTAGGAAATATCCTTCGTAGAACGCCAGTCTTATTTCCTGAAATACCAATATTGCGAGGTACACGTGTGTATCCTTTCATCAGATTTAAAATCCTTGAAGGAACACAAAATCCAGCTTAATCTGTAATGTACTGAAGCATAATTAATCAAGGAACTGTTGTAATTTTAACTACACAAAACTCCATGTTTGCGAAATTTCATTTAAAAAATTCACATACCTAACAAAGCAAAATTTAACATCTTAATATCATAAATTTAATAAACTCACATTCAACAAGAGTCTTATTATATCGATAGGGGATTCAATTCACTTATATTTACCCCCATTTTACCCCCAAACAAGGGTGTAATCCCATACCAACCCCATTTTAACATCGTAGTTAAACCACCTTAACGTAACGTTGCTACTTTCCTAAGCCAGTGTTTATAATGGCCAACATAATAACCAAAAACGCCCTAACGAACTAGTTACACAAGGTACACGTTAACCTGTAGTTCATGCATAATTTAGTTGAGTAATAATGTCTGTATGAATAATAACCCAACTACAGTGCATGCCGCGAGGTTAGCAATACATAATAAATGATCTTTCCTGATTAATTATTAGGTTGGCAGCGCTTGGATGGGATTCCCACTGTTCCCGCCTAAATGCGCGCGGCTCTCTGCGCATGTTTAGTTAACTCCTTCGAGAGAATTACACAATTGAGAAGTTTTTGGGTAAATTTATTATATTTTTCCGGAATGACCCGGGGTCAAAGTGGACTTGTGTTTATAATTTATGTTTTGTTGGTTTAGTTCGAGTTGTGTACTTATATGAATATAACGGGCAAGTTAATTTGATGGTCTTTGTCTTTATTAAAGCTGAGATGAAATAAAGTTTTGATGAATTATTTATTTTCGTGTATTATGTACTAAATAATTATTTGCTTTGTCTTAAAATAAGCAAATATACAAAGGTAGCAAACAAAATGTTATTAAAGTTGCAAATCTGTTTTATGACAAGGTATTTGCTTTATGACATAATTATTTTCAGGAAAAACGAACATTTACCCTGTCGAAATACATACATAAATAAAACACGAGGGTTATAATACAGATCAGTAACTAACCAGAAATATACAGGTAATATAGAGTTATTCAACTACCAAAATAAAAAGTGTTACATTAAGTACTACTTTGTATTGTTATAAATAATCTAATATTTTTAATTATATGTATAATAAACACAGATTTCCATATGCAATGACCATTATCAATCTAATTAATCAGTATCCATAAACGTAATTTTTAAAATTAAAAGATGTCTCTTGTTATTTAAAAATTGCTCATGAGTACTGACTAATTAGATTTTTAATTTGTCATTGCCTATGCCAGTCCTCCGATTATAAATAAGTGCGGGAATGAAATATGACCAAAGAAATGAATTTTCTAAAACATGCCATAGTTAATTCTTACTTTTACCATATCTAGTAAGCAAGAAGCAAAAGCAAACAATATCTAATACCACTAAATAGGGCAAATAGGAACCTTATGCCTCCGTTACTCGGCTTCTTTTATGCGTTGCTAAAAGGGAGTACTAATGGTTGGTTTATATACGGAACAAGAATAAGGAATAGGAAATAAGAATAGTACACAAGATGTTAAAACATGGCTGCGCCGTATATCGGTTTATGTAGGAATGAAATTTAATTTAAACATAAGAAAAGTTGGTAACATTTAAAATTTTATTCTTATTCCAAGAGACGATAAGCATGCGCACAATGGTTAAAATGTCGGCCGTAATAAAATTTGTCCAACAGATGTTTTCCTGCTGGGATCAGAAGGTTGGAAACAACAATATAATGTGTGAAACACAAGCAAATAAATTTACAAAATCTTCTAAATCCCCATTACTGAAAACGATTTTTTTTTAAGGTTATATTGAACACAACAACCTGTCAAACAACAACCGTTAAACACAGGCCGACGCAAGTACGCAGGCGCAGCGACGAAATGTTATGTCCGATATAAACGGTTTCATATTTTTTATTCTTGTGTACTATTCTTATTTCCCATTCCATATTCTTGTTCCGTATATAAACCAACCATTACACACATATTTTAGTATTAAATTCCATTAAATATATGTTTTAGTACACATGCGAGGATAGTGAATAGAAAGCAATCCTATTTACTCGGCCGAGTATCTTCCCCCATTATCATTTTCTTTAACGCGTGTAAAATTTTGATTTTAGTAAGGACAGACAGTATGGTGCATTGTCTGTAATCTGCAGATTCATTTGACGAACTTAAAAGTCAATTATTAAATACTCGAATTGTGGTTTACCGTTAACTACTCTTTGTAACATGGCAGTAAAATGGACAGAAAACAGTGAAAATTATCGAATTTTACTGAGACCGTGAATGTCTGTGGAACGCACAACTGCTTAGTTATAATGGCGCGTCTACATCGAGGCAATATGGTGGCGTGCGACCGTTCGACATGTCGCATGTTACCAATGTGCAGCGGTCTGATGGGAGCCGTGCGACATGTTGCTCGTTCCAGTAGGCGGTAAACATCAAAGAGTTTTCATGCGACACGCTACCACTTCTGAAAGCTACTTGCTCGCCATTTTGATATTTGATAGTTGTTATTATAGAAGTATTTGTTTTTTAAATTAACTAGTGTTGTAAGCGTTGCTGTATCAACAAAAATTATTTAGCAACTTAAATTTATTTAAGGTAAGTGAGTAAATATATGTTTTAATAAAATAGAGTATGAGAAATAATGATAAACATAATTAAGTAACAAACCAAACATATAAAATATATGGTCACTAAAATATCTGGCAAGATATCAGTAAGATGGCGTAGAAATAATGTGTCCAATTATCCTAAATTTTGCGATCTCGATTATGGTTCTCTAAAGATGTCCCCTTTATATGGTCCGCGATTATTACAAAGTTAAGAACCACTGTGCTAGAGTACATTGTCAACTACCAACAGAAGAGGTTTTCGGTCAGTTCCACTAGTGAAAAGGTTAAAACAGGCAGACATAAAATAAAGCAAAAAGAGTATAGAAGCGTGCAAGAAAGAGAAGAAAGTGGAAAAGAAAGCTTACCTTCCCACGGCTTACAAACTTAAGTCCCCTAGAAAGAATAGAAAGAGAAAATTAAAGAAAGACATACACAATAGGTACACATAATTATTCACAAAAGCGAATAAGACACATAAGTAAATACACCAATGAAGAAGAATCATATAAATACATACGATTAGTTGTGTTAATATTTACAAAATACAAATAACAAATAACAAATATCAAACATAGAAAAGAAGATAGAATAGTACATTTATAAAGATACATCAAGAAGAGTATGTAAAAGAGTTAGTAAAGGTACGTGCATATGAAGATGGATAGCATTAACAATTAAACAGTGAAAGTATTAAGATAAATCTGCATTTCATATTAGATGAAATAATAATACACGTATCATAAAACAGAGTGTATAAAGTTTTAGAAAATAACTTTAAATAAATAAAAATAACGAAAAATACAAATATGTATTTGGTCCTCCACCTGTAAGTTAAACCAAAATAACTATTGCAACTTAATAGATAATGATGCCAAGATATATGTATCTATATATTTCAGTATATCTATATAATATATAATAATAAAATAAGGACATATGTATATCTATATTATGAGATTAATATTATGAGGAAGTAATGGGATTCGGACAGGCCAGAAATTAAAACTAAATTTTCGTAACGTTTAAAAAAAAATATGGTAAACTTTCAGATTACCGATCTATTGAAAAACAATAAAAACACCACAACTACAGAAAAAATCCAAGAAGAATTCGGAAAAATTATCCGAAAATATCCAACAGACACCAAAACCATAATTACTGACGCCTCTAGAAAGTAAACAATGTGACAATAGGATATGAAAACAATGACCAAAAAAGAAGCTACCATCTACCCGCATCAACCTCAATAACAACCGCAGAGATCGAAAGCATCCATCAAGCTATCAAGGACATCCCCGGACGCGAAGGAGGAAACTATTTAATATGCACCGATTCTTTGGGCGCGATTAAGGAAATAACAAACACCAACACGAAACGAACAAACATCCAACAAATCCAACATCTAACACAGAACACAATAATAAACAACAAACACAACGTAACACTCCTCTGGATACCAAGCCACGAAAGCATACTGGGCAACGAAAACATACACAACACAATACCTACACAATCTCTTAACCTACACACACCAATTCAAGACATCCAAATGATTATCACACAACAATCACATTCAAAACAACAAGAAATCTGGTCGGCAACAAGCAACAACAAACTGAGGACCGTCCAAGACACAAAAATTTGGGACTTGAACACCGACAGGAAAACACAAACAACCCTCACCAGGCTTCGTATAGGCCACACGAAGCTAACCCATGAGCATCTGCTCCAAAAAGAGAACGCCAAGATCTGCAATGACTGCAGCGTAATCCTAACAGTGGAACACCTTTTGACGAAATGCAAAACATATGCAGACATCAGGACCAGACATAACATTCAACAACCAATCAAACACACACTACAAACACCACAACTGCCAACACAAACATCATAAACTTTCTCAAGGATGCCCAACTAATCGGTCAAATATAACGAAACCAGACTATTATATATAATATTAAAATTATTGTAAAACACAGATGTATGTATGTATGTTTGTTGATATATGTATATGTATGTATATATTAGTGTAAAGTAAACAATGTAATTTCAAACTGACGCTAAAAACCTAGCAACTGAAGCGTCATTAAATAAAATTTATGGAAACTTTCAGAAAATTTAAAACTACCCCAAAGCAGTAGGGAAACTCGAGAAAAGTATTCTGACGGCCTTCTTTCTGTCCCTAAATATAGACTGTGCTCATTGCTGTTCCTAAAAAAATCACAATTTTTCAGAAAACTTAAAACCACCACAATGCGGTAGGGAAAATCCGATAAAAAGTGGTCCCACCTTTGTATGGGTCATCCCCTACTCTTGAAAGTAAAAATTTTTCGCTTCACCCTCTAATGAGACTGGAGCAAAATTATAAAAAAAAATCAACTAACCCGACGTCGTGGGAAAATAATAATTTACCTAAGCACTGAAGAAAGTGGATTTGATTTTTGAAAAGCCAATTCGTATAAGGATAGTGAAATTTTGTGTACCTACTATCCTGATTTTGGGATAGCAGAGTCAACGGGATGGTACAGTATAGTAAACAGGCTAGCTAGTAGACCTAGTAGCCCGTTTACTAGCCTAATGTAAACTCGGCATACGACTGTCCAAATTACTGGAAGGCCCGAATTATAACGTATTCAAATTATCGAAGTTAAAGTGAATAATAATTTAAATTACATCACACGTTGTCCGTGGTCATCGTATATATTCAATTTAATTTATTCTTCAGTGAATGTTAATGGCAGGTAGAATTTGTAACAAGTTGTAAAATTAGTGTAAGAGAATTATTAAATATTTGCTAACAGAATTATAAAGTAGGAACCAAATTTGGTCAGTTTTACTATCAATATTTTAGTAAAGAACGGACTGGTTAGTAAAATTTCAATTTTGTAATTAGTTTTGTAAAACATATATAATGCTGTGAACAATAAATAATGTGGTACCACTGGACATAACTTCTCATAAAATTAGAACTTTATATAGTTATTACCATATTTGCAAGCTTTTATTAACTGTGTACCTAAAATTATTATTATCATAATTTCATCATGATGAAAAGGTTCACGAATAACATTTATACCAGGAAACGAATTTCATGGCGGGAATAAATAAAGGGTGATACAAATTGGACTCCGTGATTTGAATTGCGCGCCATTGCAAATGCATCATGGCGCCGTATACTGTGCAGCGACGCATAAATATCGTGCAAGTTTGTTATGAAAACACGCGATCAGTAACGATTACGCGAAGAAAACTTCGACCACTTTTTGGACGGAATAATGTTCCAAGTGAGCGTTCAATTCGTGAACTACTGCAAAAATTTGAAACAAGTGGTATGCTTATTGATACACCAAAAGTTTGCTATCAACGAAGAGGTCGTTCAGGTGAAAATATTGCTCGTATACGTGATAGTGTGCAAGAAGAACCAATCATGTCAATCCAAACCATTCACAGCAATTGAATCTTTCATATGGCACTACTCAACGAATTTTAAAAAAAGACCTGCATTTAAAGGAGTAAAAAATTCAACTGACGCAAGAACTGAAAGCAGCGGACCACCAGAAACGCTGTATATTTGCGAACTGGGATTTTAGAAAACACAGAAGTTGATTCTGATTTTTGCAAAAAAATCATATGGAGCAATGTAACTCATTTTCTTTTGAATCGGTTTGTTAATCGCCAAAAACTCACATCTGGGGTAGTGAAAATCCACATGCTATTCAAGAAAAACCAATGCATCCACAAAAATGTTTGTTGTGCATTATGGGCTGGAGGAATCATTGGCCCGTAGTTTTTTGAGGACGAAGCTGGTAACGCTGTTACTCTCAATGGTGTACGCTATCGGGAGATGCTAAACAACTTTTTTTTCAATGAACCAACGATTTGAACTTAAATAACATGTGGTTTTAACAGGATGGAGCCACAAGTCACACAGCACGTGAAACACTCACTTTACTTCAAACCAAATTTCCTGGTCATGTTGTCTCTCAGAGGGGCGACATCAATTGGCCAGCGAGGTCTTGCGATCTAACCCCATTAGACTTTTTTCTCTGGGGCTATTTGAAGGAATGTCTATATCAACCAGTCTGCTACAATTCCAGAACTAAAAGAGAACATCAGACGTGCAATTGCTAAAATCGAATGGCATTTATTGGAAACGATTACGGAAAACTTCGCTAAAAGAATGGTATCATGTCAGCGGAGTCGTGGTGGGTATTTGGCCGACATCATATTTCATAAATAATTGCCAAGTCTGTACTCTACGCTAATAACGATAAAATTCGGATTATGTTCGGATCGATAATCCAATATGTTGTGTTTTATTCAAAAAACAAATCCTAGAGTCCAAATTGGATCACCCTTTATTACGAATGAACATGTTTACCTTTAAGAATATAAGGTGAAGCATGTTTTCAAATATTCGTAGAATACATGCTCGTATGTTCACTGGGTTTGATCTGGGATTAAATATCCAACATATTTATCTCAAAGATTAACAATAACATTTGCGAAACTTGCTAAACTTAGTTCACAATACATGCTAAACCACCTCATTGCGGTAACATTCTGCGATTGTAAATCCTCAAGTAAACCTCAAACGTAGGCAAAAATACCTCAAACGGAACCGATAGGAGGTTGTAATCTTCGTTTAAGATCTCTCTCGTCTGTAACTATAAGTAGCTAGGTAACCAAGGAACCCCAGAACACGGGTACAACATACTTAAATATTAACTTTATTAAACTCTCTCCTTATTATAATCCGGTTGAAACATGAAATAACTGACTTCCCTACCTCTGGAGATGATGGCAATTGCAGTGCACCTTAAACTTTGGTTAACCAACAAATAATTCACATCAGAGATATTCTAATAGCGTCGTTAAGTGTTTGTACAAGTTAATTATCATATTCATATAATATGCGACTCTTTTAAACAGACTTATGTATTTTAGACAGATTATTATTATTATTTTGAAGTGAGGCGAAACGTGCATAGCTCTACTACTTATCAGCTTCAGGTATTGGCTAAAGAATTTTTCTTGTTCACCGTCTTTAACCCTTAATCGGCTAACGTATCTCGTGAGATACATCAACATTTGAAATTTTTTATACAAATCCGGTGCAAGTAAAATGAAAGTGGGCTACGTATCCTGCAAAATACATAAGCATAGAAGCGTGGTGTACTAGTGGCGACACTTTTATCGGTGTGGGAAGTTATAGAACGGGTATTTACTTATTGTGCGCAATGGCGGTGTCTACATATGCAGACGATGTAAGTTCTAAAGTGGTAAAATACGACAGTTTTTAAATGTATGGTATTTGGGGATATTTAGCCAACTCATTGACATTGGCGTGAATAATGCTTGGCTACTATACAGAAGAGACATGGAAGCTTTCGGAAATAGAAATTATGAAAACTTGAAAACATTTCGGACACATTTAGCTTTGTCGCTTATAAACGCTGAAAATGTTACAAAGACCAGAAAATCCGATTTTGCAACAGAGCAGCCAGCCAAAAAAGTCAGAGTTCCTACAAGTGCCAGACCTACTGATGACATCAGATATGACAAATTAGGACATTTTTTTTTTTTTACTAAATGAGAAAAAATAAATTTCTTTTTTTTTTTTGTAACCTTTAATATATATTAAATAAAGAAATTATGAAATTTCCTGTTTTTCATTACAAATAAATATTTGCCTGTTTAAGGGTTAATAGATTCTTTAACTCGGATTGATATTCAGAAGTTGCTTCGTCAATGATGACTTCTTCCCATGGATGGATCAATTTTCACGAAAAAATCATAAAAATCTTTAGCAAGTTACAATCCATCGCTCAGATTTTTTAAAGGCAATGTCATATTTGTTGTGAAGTGTGAATTTCCATATATTTCAGGGTTTTGTTGCTAATTAACCCTTATAGGACTATCGGTTTATATATGAACCGCGATTTGTATACTCTACTGGCCGAGCGGTTTATATATGAACCGCGGTTTGTATACTCTGCTGGCTGAGCGATTTATATATGAACCACTGTTTTTGTTTATTCTTTCTAAGCGCTAGCGTCATTAGTAGAGAACGGATATTTCATTTTAGAAAATAAAGTTTAACCTTGAGCCATAGGCGTAGATATTAAAAGTAGAATTTTATCTTCTAATTGGGCAGTTTTATATTGTCACTTGACAGCTTGTTATAGTTTCTAAAACCACGTAAAATTTGTATTGTTTTTATTGACTACCCTTATAATGGAAAACAGGCGAGAAAATGAATTTGAAGAAGTGATAGCAGAAGACGATTCAGACGAAGAGTTGGATGAAGAAATTGGTTCCATATTATCGATTCCACAAGAGGAAAGTGAAGAAGAAACTGAACAAGAAGAAGTGGAGATCCAGTTTCGGCCTAGAAGAGGATTAGGCCTAGGAAGATTCTGGCAATATTTTAGATTTTACACGACCATGTACTGGAATAAACCAAACAGCGGCCCCTAATATAACTGCCGATTCGTCGTCCTTTACCGTTTTTTCACTGTTTTTCGAAGAAGTTTTCTCCATATTATTACGAGAAACCAATAGATACGCCCATCAATTTTATGCAAGTAATGACGAACCAGACCCTTCACTGAACCTCCCTTAATCAAATGCTTGCATTTTCACGCGTTCAATTTTAATTCCGGCTGGCAGCGAGTACTAGGTTAATTAAATTTAGTACGTTAAGGGTTAATAAGTGTAAGAAGTCAACAGAATGCTGGATGTCTAAGACATTTTTTTTTTTTCTATAATCACATCAAAAGCAACAGATTTTTGATAATTATTTTTATTCGATATTTGAGTACTAACTAAGAGCTTCCATTTAATTTGTTTAAAATAACTTTAAATAATTTGCGAATATTACGTCATTAGAAAATATAAATTAAAAAATCCTAGCGATTAAAACTTTTACATCAATTGGACAAATATATATCTCACAATAATGAAATGTGTTACTGTTTAAGAAACTCTGGATATTTCCGCTAATAATCCCAACTTATATAAGTATACCTGTACGTTACCTTCGGGGTTTCACAGGAACTTGAGTTGAGAATTAAGACGTACATTGAGTTGTCAGTTTTTGTTTGCGACTTAACGTAGATTAGCTAGAGACGTTTTAAAATTTCCTCTGAAATGTACGTGTATTTTATTTTTACTCTAGCATATTGACTGGGATTCCTTCATTTACGAGATGTTAAATAAAAACTAATCTACGCTTTCATTTCTTTACATTTTTCTTCTTCTTCTTCTTCTTCGTCAAGTGCTTTATTCACGGGCGTTAGTGATTATGTAGTTATATTTTATATTATAGTATGTAGTTATATTTTTTATTACGGTAACACGTATAAAATAGCTCCAATTTAAATTGTGAAAGAAAATAGATAAAAGTGGAAAGTAGTGAAAAAAAATTATATTAGTGTGTTCAACAGTTACTCCTGCTTGTTTTACAATCAAGAAAAGTGTAAAGTAACTGTATTTATGTGTTATAAAGACTATCTAAAATAACAAAATAATAAATTCCGTTAAAATTTTTGCAACATCCCGGTAATTTCTTGTCCGTAAAAAGAGAACGTTGTCGGAGTAAACACACTCGTCTTTTACCGTGTATCGTCGGGTGTGTTTGTACTAATTAAAATTTAATTAATTTAACACCGTTTGTACCTATTTGATTATTATTATTATATCTCTTATATCTATACCCAAAATCATGGTGGGAACAAAGTGCGGTAAATGTAATAACAAAATAGGACGATATGATGATATGATAACTTGCTCCGGTTCATGCCATTACGATTTTCATCCGAACTGTATAAACATTAATGAAAAACAAATTACGGATATGAAATCTAGCGGTATTATATCAAAATGGCGTTGTGATTCCTGCAGAACTAGTGGTGCAAGTTCTGACAATATTGTCTCGCGCAGTCCTCTTACGCTGACGAATGTCATGTCAGCATTAACAGATTTGCTGAAGGAAAATGAAAAACTCAAAGAGTCAATCGCTGAAACTCACACTAAGCTCGACACGCAAACTTCACAGTTGCTTGAGTTATTAACCCGTACGAAGCAACTTGAAGAGGAGAACCAGAAGCTGCGCAATCAGAATGAGGACCTCCGAGTTTCCCTTGATGATCAAGAACAATACTCCCGCAAGAACTGTCTCGAGATTCATGGGCTACCGGAAGTGAAAGGTGAAAATGTAGTGAGCGAGGTGATTAAAGTGGGCCGTGCAATTGGCGTAAATTTAAAACCGGACATGATTGACAATTGTCACAGACTTGGTAGGCAGGCTGGGGGTGAGGAGTCACCAGTTATTCGTGGTATCATTGTTAAATTTGTAAGGAACTATGATAAAGAAGAATTCATGAAGTCTCGGAGAGTGAAGCGGACGCTCAATACGCGTGATCTAGGTTTCAACATGAGCAATACCGTTTTTGTGAACGAAAACCTTACCCAGCGCAGAAGATTACTGATGTCACGTGCTAGGAAGATGAAGCGACTGTATCATCTCGCATACGTTTGGTCCAGAAATGGGCGGATTTACATACGAGAGCGTGAAAACTCTAAAATAATATTTATAGGGTCTGAAAAGGATTTGGACAGTATTGAGAGGAATTGTAGAGAGAATGCCAAACAACTACTTTTAAATAGCTCCACAAGATAAGTAAAAATGTTCTTATTTACTATCAAAATGTACGTGGATTGCGAACAAAAACCCGCTCGTTTTACTCGAACCTCTTGTCTCGCGACGATGATTTAATTGCCCTAACAGAAACCTGGCTGAATAGTAATGTTAATAGTAGCGAACTGTTTAATAATAATTATACGTGTTATCGCAAAGACAGACAGGACGGGCGTGAGGGCGGCGGGGTGTTGTTGGCAATCCACAACAAATGGTCATCCGTGGATCTCACTATTGGCAATTCCTCTTACGAATTTATTTTAGTTAAAATGTTTAATGATAAAGATTCTTTTCTTATATGTTGTGTATATATCCCACCAAAATCGTGTGTAGAGTATTACAAATCCTTTTTTGAGACAATAGAGAACAACTACAATTTATATAATAAAAAAGTGTTAATCCTAGGAGATTTTAACATCCCTGCTATTAACGGATCAGATTACTTTTCTAACGTAAATTTAAACGACAAAATATCTACTGAACTATATAGTTGTATGAATCTTTTTAATCTCAGGTCTTCCAATTCAATATTAAATCAAAATTCACGAACTCTTGACTTAGTACTTACTAACCTTGCGAGTATTACAGTTGACATTATAATAATTCGCCTAAATAGCTCTGCAGTACTGACTCCGTACAACTGCCTCAATTTTTTAAACCGATGTTCTCTTCTATTAGTTCTTCGTTTCCCTATATTTTGCCTTGCCTAATGGAATACCTTGTTAAAACCAGTGTAAATGGCATCAACTTGTATTTTTTTTATCCATTGATTTTAATATATAATCTGCATAGACTGTGAGATTGGTATCTACTGAACGACCCGCGAAGAATCCATGCTGTTCAAAATTAATTAAAATTTTAACAAAACAAAATAATGTTTTATAAATTAACCGTTCACATTTTTTTTTTTTAATACAGAGTTTAGAAATTTGTCGGTAGTATTCAACCAAGTTTCTGTTACCCATCTTAAAAATTGGAAAAATTAGTTCTCCTTTCCAAAATTTAGGGAAATATGATTCGCTCAATGACTTTTTATAAATTAAGATAAGGGAGAGCTTAATGATTCACTGCAAATTTAATAAAAATAGCCGGAATATCGAATAAACAAGCCATTATTTTCTTGGAAGTGCTTCGTGAACGAACAACTTTTGTGTGTTTCGGTTCATCTTGGAAGACCCAAACAGTGGATTGTTGCTTAGTTTCCAGTTCATATGAATAAATCCAAGTTTCGTCACCTGCAACGCTGTTGTATACGGATTTTGCAGTGCCTAGGTTGATTTTTTTTTTAGCATTCCCTTACACCAATCAACACAAGCCTTTTTTTGAGCTTGGGTCAAATTATGCGTAATCCATCGGTTCATGCAAAATCGAATGTATTGCAGTCTGCGATATGCCAAAGGATACCTCTATCTCACGGTATGTCACATGCCGATTTTCTTCAATCATTTTGTGTACAGCATCGATTTTTTTTTTTTTTAATCACAACCGATTGTCGTCCTTCACGAGATTCTTCACTGATGGACGCACGACCACGACGAAATTCTGCAAACCAATTGGAAACAGTCTTTTCTGATGGTGATTCATTACCAAAAGTTGAACGAAGCGAATCTATGCATTGTTGTTGAGTTAGACCTTTACTAAAATCGTAAAAAATCATCCAACGAAAAATATGTGAGTCAGTTATTTGACCATAATGTTGGTCCATATTTCAAATCAATTTCAATACACGATATTTATAAAATAAAAAGATAGTATTTCAATTTACCCACGGTACATGTGGTTTATTTCCTTTTCGATCTTATTTTAGTTTGGGTTTTGCTGGATACAGCTCTTGTTTCAGAGATAACCTTTTATTCAACAAGGTGCGGTTTTGCAAAATACGAAACTGTCCAAAGATTTACTTTGCCAAATAAAATTTAGTTTTATGAAACTGTAATTGTTGTAATTACTATTTGTGACTATAGCAATTAAACTGAACTAAAATTAATTGTCTTGAATTTATTGGATGAATTGAAATCGACTGATGCATTTTCCTGGACTTTTATAAAATGGTGGCTAATTTTGCAGCAATAATTAATTCGTTGCGAAACAAAATGAATTCCAAATTAATTTGGCAATGTATCTATAAACATAGAACAACAATTACACAAGATATACATTTAAACAGTGGGAACCTATCACATTGTGTAAACTGTTAGCAAATGCTGATACAATAGCAAGTCCTGCACAGTCCGCCATTGAACACTAGTAATTAGCAATGAATATTCAATGGATTATCAGTTAAATTGTGCCATAATTGCTGGACAAATGCTTAGATGACCGAATGTGGTTAGACTAACGCAGTCATCATATGCTGTTTGATTTCTGATCACCCGTTGCACGGTCGGCCACGGTTTATTTCTATTGATTATATCATAGCAAATTGTGACTCATATGCTTGTAATTACTATTTGATTACTATTGTTTAATTACACATAAAACCAAGAGATGGCGGTAATTAAAGTGACTTCATTTGAAAATATACAGGTACAAAACATTATGGCAGCCAATAAAACTAAATTAAAGGTCAGCCATAACCTATGCGGCCTCTTTTTCCAATTTATAATAGAATGCGATCGTTAAGAATACTAACTATAGTCGGATTGCTGATAGGTGACTGTTCGTTGCTACAAGTATCGATATACAATACTATATGCTTTCTCTGTCTATATCATTATAATTATTTGCATACCCATAGTAACGTAGAGTGACGCAAGTTGACAACTAACCTTCCAAATTATTTTAATAAAAAACAAAGCTTTAGAAAGAAACGGCATGATTCATAAATATCTTTACTAATTAGAGCGCGAAAATAAATTCACAGCAGTACTCAAACAAACAAAATTATTAATTTTAAGGTAATAATTATGAATAAGGAAAAACTTATACTCATACGTAAATTTTGGATTATAATTTGTTGTTTAATAATGTTTCCCCTAAGTACAAAGTAATAAAATATTAAGTAAAAATATATTTATTCATATAATATATTGCTACAAGTTGTATTTAAATGTTTATTTTTATTTTAAAAAAATTAGTCACTGTAATGCATGATATCGTCATCTGAACTATCGCTGTCATTTCTTGTATTTATTATTATTGGATTAATATCATAAACAATCCTTTCCCTTTCCCACCATTTATTAAATTTTCGATTTTTTTAACAAATTTTGCCCAAGTTTCACAACTAATTTTATCACAGGCTACTTGCCACATTTTCAAAACTTCGTTATCACTATATTCGTTTTGACCAATATGTCTATCATAATAATTTTTTGTTATACCCCAAATTAGTTCAATGGGGTAAAACTGGCAGTGATAAGGAGGTAATCTTAGTACTTCATGACCATACGTTTGTGCCAATGTATCAATAAAATAAACTGGTTCAGATTTTAATTTCCTTCGTTTTCTCGTGATTTTGTTAGTGAGCAGTTCACATTTATAACATTTTATAATTCTACGAATTGTTGATTCCGAAATCTTCAAGGCAGCTGCTACTCTTTGATGGACACAAGATAGAGAAATAAGTGGCCCATTGTTCTCTTTTTCGGAATTAAAATATTCCAGCAGATTTAAAATTACGGTATGTGAATTTAATAATGGGCCGCCAGATCTATTAATTAAAATAAAGGCTGAAATTTGACAAAAATTATTATTTTATAAGGGAATATCACAGTGAGAGAAGCAAGTTTCGATTCGACCAGTGGTTCTCAAAATGCATTGAGCAGCTTTCTTATTTTAAATGGGAACACACTTTTTTTTCTTATACGAAAAATTATTTTATTCTGAATTCAACGATATAAAATACCGCAAATTAAATTTATATGGATTTTATTGAAATTAACGGGATTATATGAATATATCTTGTTTTTCCTAAAATTAATAGAAGCACACATTGAAGTTTGGCGAATAGGGTCCTAGGACACCTGTATAATATAGGCCTTACAGTGCAAATAAAGTTACTTTCAATTTTACTAATTTGGATTAAATTAAATTCTAAACTATGATATGAACTGCTCGGTTACATCTATTTGTAATATTACGAAATATTACTGCAACGCGATATAAAAACATCAAAGGCCTCTGGCATCCGTCATTAATTTTATTAATAATGATTTGTTAAATCAGTTCAAACAGTAATTTACTTTTTTTCTCTACAATTTCCAATTAAAAGTTTTACCGAAACTTTTTGATAAATACCAGCATTTGTACAAAAAATATTATTAATTCTAGTTGTACTGACCACAGTGGCGTGCTCTAAACACAATATATCTGTAATATTATTTTAAATATAACAAGAAAATTTCAAAATTTTAAATTAATTCTAATTTAACATGAAAATCTCTATAAAAGATATTATAAACTATCCCGGTAACTTCGATACGGCGTTAGAAGTGGTTTAGTCAAGTTTTTAAGACCCTTAAGCGGGATAATCCCGTAGGCCCCCCCTCTTTCTTAATAATTAGAACTCGTTCCTGAGCTATATTAAAAGATTAAAATAATATTAATTAAGATATCGCCGTGAATATAGCGTTATTATTAATTTCTTGGTTATTACCCGTCAACAATGACGGATTTATAACATAAAAATTTCAATTGTTTGTATGTGTATTTGGTTTTATTTTTTAACGTATCTTAATTTCGTATAATTAACCAAAAAATATACCACCATGTCAGGTATTTTCGAAAAACAACATGACTCACTATGTAAAGAAAGGAATATTAAAAGAAAATATGCAGAAAGGATGGTAAAGAACCAAGTTAATACAGTCAAAATCTTTTTTTTTTTAAACCTGTAATTGTTGACGGGTTAAACAACATAATGTTATAATATTGAAATTAAAAAATATGTACTCACTTTAGAATATTTAGAACTAAGTCTTTAAAAACCTCTGCACACTGTTTTAACACAAAACACTATTTGTAAGGGAGGTAATTTTGGTATTATTTCATAAATAAATTCAGTATAATCATTCAATTAGAGTAAAATATTTAAAATGTTAAATGATAAAAAATAATCTATTTCTTCGAAAGGGCATTCAAGATAAGGATAGACTTGTTTATTATTGTACCTTGAGATTTTGTCAATGTAACATGAAAAGTGAATCGTAAATTATTGTGTTAAAATATACGTCAACCATCAGCACATAAATAATTAATTTTTGTATGCCAGACCATGTATGTAAGACCATGTTTAAGAGTTGAGTCTAAAGAGTGAAGAAGTTAAGTCGTGTTTTAAGTAGAGTGAGAATTTGTTCATCATGGGTTAGAGTCATTTAGATTATTCGGTCGGACAAGTAAAATTTAACCAAGTAATTTCGTATTTACGTTAAGGTAGTGTTAGTTTGGTGTAGTGTGCCTAGTGTGTGTGACTGTGCATGTTTGGATTTAGCTGTATCGACGTAATTGTAAGTCTAGTGTAATTAGTGTAAATATTTAAACCGTATTAACCGTATTTTAAATTTAATTGAACAACCCTTAATCCTTCCAAGAATCATAGCAACCAGCTAGCGGACTAATAGGGCGGGTCCAGACTTGATCCGCTCGCAAGTCTTGGAACCCATAATGTGAGGGATGTACAGAGTAAGTACAAATAAAATAAATAAATCAGCCAACCGTGACATTTCATATTTATATATCAGAGCTCCCACAAATTAACACTAATTTAATAATTTAAGCTGATTTGTCCTATTATTTATTAAAATAGTTTTCACGTGACTACATAAACCAAATGTATTAAGTTTTATGAAATATTAATATTTAAGTTACCCAAGAAAAAACGTCATATAACTTTTAAAAGTTTTAAAAAGCGTAATATCTTGGTACATCGATTGAAGCTTGGTATTTACCTTCCGTTTGAGCTGGTAAAATAAAACATCTGTGTGTCGGTTGCATATATCTGTGCAAATATGTGTCTTGAAATTCAAACGATAGCTGGAAAACTGCAAACAGTCCTACCTGAACAGGAACGATTGCTTGTACACTTTACCTGAATATATCCTACTGTGAAACTAGTACGTTTCGTAATGTTGATATTGATATTAACTTCTTCATTCTCTAATAATGTTCATTTCAGTTTTCTCAAAGTGAGAGATACAGTTTTTTAATTTAGTCAGGTAAAACTAGATGTCTGTACGTATATAGATCATGAATACTTTCATGTGCATAAGTAATATCACTTTTGGGGCTATAACAGTAGGGATGCTAAATGGGTGTCAGAGCCGCAGTAAGCGGGGGGGGGGGCTAGCCCACTAAGAAAAAGGGCGCCACATTGCGAAGGTGAGGACATTTTTTTTTGCTCATCACTTGGATTTTGGGAGGTGAGGACCTTTTTTTTGCTCCTCACTTGGATTTTAGGAGGTGAGGACCTTTTTTTTTGCTCCTCACTTGGATTTTGGGAGGTGAGGACCTTTTTTTTGCTCCTCACTTGGATTTTAGGAGGTGAGGACCTTTTTTTTGCTCCTCACTTGGATTTTAGGAGGTGAGGACCTTTTATTTTTGCTCATCACTTGGATTTTAGGAGGTGAGGACCTTTTATTTTTGCTCATCACTTGGATTTTGGGAGGTGAGGACCTTTTTTTTGCTCATCACTTGGATTTTAGGAGGTGAGGACCTTTTATTTTTGCTCATCACTTGGATTTTAGGAGGTGAGGACCTTTTATTTTTGCTCATCACTTGGATTTTGGGAGGTGAGGACCTTTTTTTTTTGCTCATCACTTGGATTTTAGGAGGTAAGGACCTTTTTTTTGCTCATCATTTAGATTTTGGGAGGTGAGAACCTTGTTTTTGCTTATCACTTACATTTATTTGCCAAGGGCGCCAAAACGCAGTTTTGCCCCTAGCGCAAGTTTACCTTACTGCGGCTCTGTGAAGTGTGCATTTTCACACATTTCAGGGTTTCGCAGGTATTTGGTAAGTGAATGATGATTATTTGGGATGCCAAAACAAATTTTATGTTAAAATATTTTTTTTTGTTAATTCTAATTCGAATGCCTAATACCATTACTTAGGTTTCTAAATATGTGCAATATTTTTTTTTATATAGAAAGGTTCATTAAGATTTTGAAAATTGCGCCTATGGCTTCCATTGGTTGTTTTAAGTTATAAACCCGCCCCTCTGATTTTGTGTATTCAATTTCAACAATTTCCAATGGTTATTAAATTTACGCTTTTAAAAATTAAATGCAACATTTGCCCAAATATAACTAGAATTTTGAAAAAATAATTTAAACAAATTAAAATTAACTTGAGAGCGGAGCGAACCTTAGTTTGCAAATTATAAAGCGAGCATGCTAGCAAATACACTATCAAAGCATGCTTTACCGTCTTAGATAAGTTATTAAATATTTTACGTGGTCAAGCAAAAAACACAAAAAATGCGTTATTTTCCGAAAACATAATCTGATCAAAAATTCCTTTTGTACTGTTCCGGTTCACACAAATGTACATTACTTAGAATTTTTTCAGATTTTTAGTTTAAACCATCTGGGCTACAAAAGTCTACGAGTGCGACAAAAAAAAATTGTACAATTTTGGCAAAAATCGCATCTTAATAATTTATTTTGCAAAAATAAAATTTTGATCGTTAACCCACGTACTAAGGGCTTTCATTTGATACCCTATTCAGAAAAAAAAAATATTTTTTTTTGATGAGCTGATATTTGTTTATATTTTTAAGGGGATATGTTTTTTAGATGTTTTAGTATTTTTCCTATGTGCGGGTCAAAGAGTTGTATAAGCATGCCAAATTTCAACTCTGTAGGTTTAGCCGTTTGGCTTCAATTTTTACCGAACAGACAGACATACAGACAGACAGAACAGACAGACGACAAAATGACGGTATAAGAGTTTTTTGGTACCTACAAAACTCTAAAAAGAAAACTATAAAAATAAGCGAATCACAATAAAATAAGAGAATAAATTAGCTTTTGTATACACAAATAACAGTAAATTAAAATAAAAGTATCAAATTCAAAAACTGAAACAGATAAGGGGATTCTTATTTGATATTAAATAAGATGACTGGTTGCATAATGTTAATTAACCTTTAGCTATTTGACAATAATTTAATGTTTTTATTTCAAAAAAATAGACATATTCTGGGATTGGTTTAGAATTCCCTGTAGTATTAAAAATAAACTTTATATATATTCTATATTGGTTTCTAAGCCATTGAACATCGACTACTGTTCTGTGCCCGTCCTGTAATATATTATCCTTATAAAAAACTAATCTTGGTAGAAAATAGAAAACGCTAAGACAACCGAAAAATAAAAGTCTAGATCGAGTATTTTTGTGTAAATCGACCAAACTATATATATTCTATTATCCACCTGGATGGTTTGGTACCACTTCTCCCGGGGGAGCAGTACCGTTCCTGTCTCTGGTCTGATAATAAGTCCCAGTGTTGCTCCTGTCTGGAGTACCTGCTCAATTATGCCTCGCTTAGGCAGCGCTAGATGGCAGACTCTGTTTGTTTAACAACGTAAATTGACGACAAATATCAACATACCTTTACGTTTTTATCATAAGACAATTACAGATGATTTAAAAAATAAATAAACTTGTAAAGCCGCATTCAGAACTCTTTAAATTAAGAGTTTGTAGACTGTGCTTTGTTAGCTGTAAGTTATGTTTCTATGCATTCTCTTTAACGGTGCAGGTACCGTTCATAGCAAATCAGAAATTAATATGTTACGAATAGTCCGCTGTGAATTTTGAAACCAACTATTTAGCTTCGTAAAATATTTTATATGTATTATCGTTCTTATAATTCTGTTGTCTTAGATTTTAACTACCTAATTACCTAAATTGATCATATTTACTGTCCGTCTTTGTAATTTTGAGCAAGATTTGTTAATGATGACATTATGTTAGGTTATATAAAGGCATTCGATAACTATGGTGTCACTGATAAAATACGATAGCCAATGTGTTTATATGTCTGTCTCATTAAAACATCTCACTAGCTCTAAAGCCGCATTCAGAGCTCTTAAATCAATAGCTTATGCACTGTAGCTTATGGACTGTTCACTGTCACCAGTTTGTCATATGATAAGATGTGAAACCGTTCAGACCTCCAAATTTAATACGCCGTTTGTTGTGGATTGTGCATAATTTTCGAAACTTATAGGGGAAAAATTTTAAGATCGTAGCGCCACGCGGATTTTTTGAAACCATTCTTAATCAGATACCACTTGAAATTTACTAGTAAATAATAGCGAAAAGTATATCAAAAAACGACAAAAAATAAATAATTGTTTGGGATTTTCTGATTTTGTGAAGTGACATTACTTGTAACATCTAAAATACTACATTTTGTGATCTGGTTTTAAGTTATGGCGGTTTTCCATTGTCGATTATTTTAACTATATTGGGGGAAATAATAATTCCCGTGTTGTTTACCAAGGGGTAGAAATCTAAAATGCTGGGCATATAATATTGTGTGGAGTCACTGAAAAAAACAGAGAGTTCATAAAGATTTATGCATTATGCCTACAAACTTGTGCATTACAAACCCACACACAATAACAAGAATTTTCAAGATATGCGATAATAAATACAAAATTGAAAATATTTTTTGTAGTCACTATCATTAAAATGTAATGAGCAAACTTTGATATAAGGGCTCACTTTTTTTCCAATTTTTAAATTGTTTATCTAAACATCGCGTCGATTCCTAACCTCTTGCTTTCCCAATTTTGTTTCGAACCGTACGGTGTCTGATATTAGTGGAAACAAATGAAACGATATTTCCGGGTTTCTTCTTTTCAATGAATTGCACATAGGCACACAACAATATGTATTATACATTTTTCAATGATTATAATAAAACTTTAAAAACAAACTTCATACAAAACCAATACACAAAACGAAATGTTATCTGATGTACACAAGCTCATGAAACGCTCACCAGATGGTAGGGTGCTTAGCTGCAAATCCCTATAGCAAGTGAGATGTTTTAATGAGACAGACATATAAACACATTGGCTGTCGCATTTTATCAGTGACACTGTAGTTATCGAATGCCTTTACATAACCTAACATAATGTCATAATTAACAAATCTTGCTCAAAATTACAAAGACGGACAGTAAATATGATCAATTTAGGTAATTAGGTAGTTAGGTATTCTTTAATGGATTTGCAATATATCAATAATATCTGGAAGCAGGAATTAAAATGAATTGTATTGTTAACACTTTAGGTTTAGCGTAATATAATACAGTAGCTCTGTTGATTTTGATATGATCTGCAAATTGTTTAACATGCGAATATAATAGGAAATTAATTAACATGTTAGCATATATTATTTGTGGTGCTCAAAAGCAGACATTTGCACATTTTGCCCGAAGGTAGTATTCGATTTCTGGTTAGACCAAGCCGCCTGGCTTACAGATGCATGTATCACTGGGTGCATTCAAACCAAACCAAACTGTATACACAATTCTCGTGGTTTTATTACAATAATTATACGGTTATGACGAAAAAACAATCGATTATGCTGCAAGGTAATTTGTAAATGGATACTGTAAATTGATAGCATTATTTCCCTAGTAATTAATTTTAGAAGGTTATTTTATCTCCCACCTCCGGATTTTATGAAATTTTGATGGCTGCTTTTAAGTGGCTTTGATTTTCTAATTTATAAGAAAACTTTATGATTAAGATAACCTACAAATAACCTACAAATCCTTTCGTAGTTTCTATAATATTTCGCCAATATGTTCTTAACAAGGGTTTCTTCAATGTCTTAAGACGCATTCAGAGCTCTTAAATCAATAGCTTATGCACTGTAGCTTATGTACTATTCACCGTCACCAGAAAGTTTGTCATATGGTAAGACGTGAAACCGTTCAGACCTCCAAATTTAATACGCTGTTTGTTGTGGATTGTACATAATAGGGGATAGGCATGATTTTTTTAATTTTTTTTATTATATTCCTCTTGTTGCATATAAACATAAAAAACAGTTTTTAATTTTTTTTTTTAATTTGAAGGCTTAAAAAAATCGTAAATGTATGTAGCGCGCGAAAACGCCGTGTGACGTCATACCCTTCTAACTGACACATGACACTACTAGTCTACCCAGCGTACATAGGGTTACATGACGAAATTTCACTGGACAAAATTACACGGGACAAAATTACACAGAAGAAATTACACATAGACAGAATTACACAGGGAAGAAATTACACAAGGACGAAATTACACATAAGAAAATTACACTAAGACAAAATTACACATTTAATTTACTTTAATTTACACATACGAAAATTTTCTTCTGTGTAATTTTGTCCCGTGTAATTTTGTCCAGTGTAATTCTGTCCTGACACCCGTACATAGTCTGTTGTGAACTTATTTGTTTGTATAACTTTTATAGGTTATGTAAAGTTAGAGTGATTTTAATTAAAATAAAGTTTAATTCTATAAAAACAATTTATACATGTTTACCGAATTAAATTTTATATTAAAATATATAAAATATGGAAGATCCAGGCCCCAGTACTTCGAAACATAGTCGAAAATATTGTTTAGTACCAATGTGCACAAATAGTTCAATTAGAAATCCAAAAAAATAATTTATATCATTACCTGATGACGAAAAACAACAGAAAAGCTATGAGGCGAAATAAAACCGATATTTCAGAAAAAAGTAAACATTATGTTTGTGAAGACCATTTTAATGTGAGTAGATATATTTTATAAATTATTTTAATAATAAATGCGTGAAAAATTGTTTAAAAACAAATACAAAACTCTCAAACAATACAATATAAACACGTAAACATTATGTTTTGTCTGTATCTGTGACGTCAAACCCTTACAGTCTCAGTCGTATCTACTCGGCAACCTTCGCGGCGTGGTCGGCTTATTTCAAATTTACAATATTTTAATTAAAAAATTTGGCTATAATATTAATTAAAATGTGATTTTTGTTGTGTTAGGTGACATAACTAACATTAAAACATCAAAAAAATGTAGTTTTAAGGAAATATAAATTTTATGCGTATCCCCTATTTTCTAAACTAAAGCCGCATTCAGACCACTTTAAATTAGCAAGTTATAGACTCTAAACATATACATATTTCCTTATATGTATATATATAAAATATGTACATATGATTCCCTTTATTTCTTATGGAGAAATTCGACTCGCCACTCGACGTAATCGCTACTCGACGCTTTTTCAGAACGAATTAACGTCAAGTGGCGGGGTATTACTATAGTACTATTCATCAAACGTTCCTCATTTACTGTAAACCTAACATGGACACAAAATAAAAGTAACTCTATCCATGCCTGTAAAATTCTAATACTCTTACCCTTCTTTACATTTACGTGCACCGAATGTTAATTATTGCTGACCATACGAACGCTGTACAAACAGGGTGAACTCTTTACCTCCTTCTAACCCTTGAGGTTAACGTGGAGTAATCGGGCGCAAAAATAACATCGCTCCATTTAAACTGTTGCTAATTTACTTTTCATTATTCTTTACCTGCCGGAAAGAAGCAGGCGAAGCTTCAAGATTATTAACGTTGATGTGATGAGTTTCATATAAACTGAAGATTTTTAATAAATATAGGGTGTCAGCAAAAGGGTTATCCTAGAAAATTTAAGAAGGGTAATTCTGATTGCAAAAGATTTAGGGTTCGCACACATTTAAAGAGTTAATGAAGAACGTTGATAAATTTTCACCAACAAGAGAGATTTTAGATTAATATGCAGAATTTTGGTGGAACCTGTATATATTCCGTACAGCCAGGGAAATGGGGAAGACCTGACCTTCTGGCCTGCCTCTTAAGAAATATCTACATTGACTATGTCCAGTTAGTGAACAATTCAATTTAGTCCAAAGATATCAATATTGCTGTTATAATGTATTAAATGCGAAAGTAATGGGTATATTGGAGCTTCGTTAATAAAACATTGTTTTCGTAAAATATATTTTATTTAGGTACTAATATAGTTGCCATTATGTTTACAACCTGCTGTCATCTGTTAATAATTTTAAAACCTCCCACTCGATAAAAGCTGATAGTTTTAGAAGCAAAAAGGTAAAAATAGCAAGTTTAATTTTGGTTTCCCTAGCAAAGACTGAAATAACCAATAACCACTTTATCCGGCGAGTATGGTGGTTGCGTAAAAATATCCCAATCAAGCCCTTGTAAATTTTGTTGCGTATTCATCGGTATATGAGGTCGGGTAGTATCTTGATGAAACACGATATGGCAGTGTGAAACCATGAAGTTTTTTCATATGACGAACAATTGGTTCACATTTAGTTTTGAAGCAAGTTCGCGTGTGGTTTGGAACGGATTTTTCTCAATCATTTGCTTCAACATGTCCTCATCAACATCAGATGGTCTTCCGCTACGTGGTTCATTTTTTAAATCAAACTCTCCGAACTGGATTTTTTTTGCACCAGCGATAACAACTGCTCTTAGAAAGTACACCTTCCCCAAATACTTTACAGACTTTTCTCATACATTCAGCACCAGTTACGCCGTTTTTATACTCATAAAGCATTATTCAGCGTAAGCTTACTTCTTTCGACGCCATTAACATCAACTACGTAAATGCAAACAACGCGGGAAATGTGAATACAATAATTACAACTGTCCTCACATATTTTCAAAAATATTTAGCAAAAATTTCTATTACTTTTGCATTAATCCAATATACTGATTAGTCCACACTGTAATATAATATACTGTCGCTAAGTACAAAATATAGAGCAAGAATGTATGTCTTACAACGTATATGGATAAAGAAAAATGGATATGCGCAGAGGCGAATTAAGCGGTGAGCGGACTGGACGGCCGCCCAGGGCCCACGAAGCAGGGGGGGGGGGGGGCACCGAGGCCTATATACAAATATTTCCATTCTATTTAATATAATAGCGGGCCCATTTTAGTTTTACTGCCCAGGGCCCCCAAGCATCTTTTTTTTTAAATTTATCTATTTTACATCGGCCTATTTCTGCAACGAGGCTAATCGCCGATGCTAGGGGGCGAGCTCCTACACCTGGATGAGGGGTGAATGATTGTGAAAATGGGAGTAATGTAAACATATTATTCTCGCCCGAATAATATCACCAACGAAGGAGGCTCGAACCTTCGACCGGACAGTCGTACTGGGTTTCAACCAGTACAAACCGCACGACTAAATACGCTCGGCCACTCCGTTGGCTCCCAAGCAACTTAATCCGCCACTGGATATGCGACTGATATATTTCTGTAACCAAATTCTTCAGTTTATGTCATGCTTATTCGAAGAAATTTCAAAACTGAATTTTTGATCAATCTTGTACTATCCGTTAGTATAAATTATACATAAATAAGTTCCTAGTTAAAAACCTGAGATTGGAATTATGTTTTTGTAATTTTCAATATTGAAAAATCATTTATAAATATATTTTGTTCAAATATTTATTATAATATACAGAAATTGTAACTTACGTTCTCTTAGAAGCTTAGAACTTTGTTATTGTAATAATCTGAAGACACTCACCTGAAACAAAAAGAAATGAGTTATTTAAGTAAACATTATCATCAAGTATGTAGTTTCACGTAAAGTGGGAAACAGAATGCAACAAGTTTGACGGCGCGTTGACGCCGTTGGACGGCGCAAACTGTCAGCGCAAAGTTAAAAGCAAGGCTGCAAGTGCACAAAATGAACAACGTCCTACGTCGTTCGAACGCCGTTGATACTGAATGTTCTTCAACTTCCAACTTTTGATGCCGTTGAACGTTGACGCAGAACACCTAACCTCAGTTTTTACTGAATGGTAAAGTGTTTGTATGTATAAATAACTTGCATACAACATAAATAACATCACACACAAGTCTTCATCATCCATTATACTTTTAATAAAAGAAAGCGCACGGCTTAACAAAGCTTAACGGCGTTAAAAATTATTGCATTGTGGGCAGGCGAAAATTCAACGGCGTTCTCAGCAACGCCGTCGCAAATGACGGCGCGCTGACGGCGTAGCGCGCTGTGCATTCTGTTCCAGGCTTAAAGATATCGCAGGTATTTAATAAGTGAAACAATAAAAGTTTTTTTGTAAAACACGCTTTAGAAAATCTAACGACCTAATATAATTATTAAAAATATATTTAAAAAAATTAACATCAAAATTAACAATAAAATTAATAATTTAATTTTTTTTTAAACATCAACCTCCTTTTTCGATCGTAAATTTTGCATATTACATGTATAAAAATATTGATACATGGGATTAAAACAAATATGAAAGTTATTCGTTTTTGTTCATAAATGTAGGCGAGAAGTCATCTCACTTGCTCTCACTTAAAGAGCCACCACTGGAATAGTTCAAGGGAAACATCATGTAATACTTCCGGGAGTTTGAAAATTACATAAATTTAATTTTACTCCTTAGTTCGTGCCTGATTTAAACATTTTATACGATATTCTGGGTCTTGTTTGACTTGAGGTCAGATCTCTAACGAGGCATAAAAATAACATACTGGTACCTGACCAGCACCGAGTATCATATTCGCAGATATAAAAATCTACCCGTGAATACATTTTTAATGATGCCAAAGATGGTAACTCCACAAATATATCAGTTTACATCAAGGACATAAAAGGAATTACACTAGTTACAACTACATTATGATAAAAATTATGTTAGTAATTATATAAATTTTTTATGTTCTAGAACGCAAGTGCTCATTTTTTATATTGTTCAGGTTAAAATTAAATTATCTTTTAGTACAAGACAAGTAAGTAAATAAATAAATACAGACATACAAAAAGAAAATAATGTTAGTAACAATAATATTGTACGCGCGACAGAGTAGTTAGAGCAAAGAACTGAAAACTATGAACATGAAAGTTAGTACACAAAAACAAGAACAATCTCAAGAGAGCAAGAGGACGTCCAGATAATCGTCTTATATGTAATTTCATGTTTCATTTTTTCAGTATAATATTCAATATGTTTATCGGATAATAAACTAATAAGAAATATTAAGGCCCGGTCTTTCCACCTTCAGATAAAATTCCAGGTAACTATCTGACAGATAAGGTTATTTGTAACTTCATCTGCTGAATAAATGTCAATACCAGTCAGTGAATCCAATACGTCAGTCTCATTATCCGTTAGATAACTATCCGATAGATGCATTTGTATTGAAAGAAGGGATGACATTTACTCAGCAGATGAAGTTACAAATAACCTTATCTGTCAGATAGTTACCTGGAACTTTATCGGAAGGTGGAAAAACCAGGCCTAAGTAATATTATAATGTATTCTTACCAATAACTATTATTCATAAGCAGTGTTGTAATAGATACAGTAATACCGCGCCACTCGACGTTAATTCGTTCTGAAAAAGCGTCGAATAGTGATTTCGTCGAGTGGCGAGTCGAATTTCCCCATAAGAAATAAAGGGAATCATATGTACATATATACATATACATATAAGGAAACACTATCACCAGCTAACTCTTTTTCTTTGATCCAAATTAACAATAATTTTTCAATTTCGTCAATAATAGGTGGACGAAGTTTGGTTATTGAAAAAACTTCCTTCGCTACATCGGCACTTTTAATTGCTTCCTTATGGTGTACAAAATGTACATCTTAAGCTTATCGTCGATCTAGGAACGCCATACCTTGTAGACAACTCAGTCACACGTATACCACTTTCATATTTGGCTATTATTTCTTTTTTCTGTTCCATAGTGATTCTTACTGTTTTCCTTTTAGCTATGCTTGCATCTCTAGCCTTCTTTGGACCCATAATTATAAATATAAATCACTCATTGTAGCAAAAAACAAAAAGTTCATAGCAGCACTAATTCCGAGTTGTTTTAGTCAAGATATCTAGGCGCGAATTGCTGGCCATGCGTTCATTTCGATTTGTTTACCAATATATAAATAGCGATGCTTCCGTCGACTCTCACTCTCGATATTTACGTGAAAACGTCGAGCTAAGAGGCAGTCGAGTGGCGGGGTATTTCTGTACATTTAAAAAAATATCTAGATACAGATACAAATACCTAAAAAAAATTGTATCTAGATACAAATACAGATACAGAATTATAAAAAATATCTAGATACAGATAGGGTAACTGCAGCGAATTTCGACTACCAAATTTATTTATTTTTTAATTTACGTACTATTCAATATTTTGGTAGGAAAGTGGTCCCAATCGATACCTCATTCACTTATCTTTTAGGTGCTAAATATTTTCACGATGAAACAAGCTGTTAATACAACTTAAGTTCGACATAAAAAAAATATGAAAAAAACGTTGATTTCAAAAAAGTGATGTTAATATCGACTACCCTAAAATTTTAAGATAATCAACGTTACTTGTCTCTTTTACATTTTATTTAGGTAAAAGAATATAATAATAGAGACTTTTAGTAAGACGTGATTTTAATTGTCGTCAAATTAGGTAAGTGAAACATGCATGCATGTAATATCGACTAGTCCGCAGTAGCTTCATTCCTCTAGTCGATATTACCTGCAATCAAATCTGTTTTATTTAGCCTGTGATATTGTAACAAAATATTATGAAAATCAAATTTTACCAGCTAATATATATGTATTTGGATCAGTTCTTATCAGTTTATTCAATGCAAAATATTTTGTTCAACTTTCCTTTGATAAACAAATGCTGATTAAAACCAATAAAAAATATTTTAACACTTAAAAAATATAAATATCTACACTGTTCGTCTAACGACATTCACACGTGGCTTAAAATAAAGTGAGGTTAGTTTTTCACATAAACATAGTGTTACGTTATACTACCGCTACATGGCAGCAATTATTTGGAGAAATAATGGGATAGTCGAAATTACCTGCGTAGTCGAAATTCGCTGCAGTTACCCTACATGCCAAAAATGTTTGTATTTAGATACAACTGAAAAATGAAAATACCATATTTTTTCCAAACAAACAGTGCATGTTAATCAGTAATATACAGGCTCAAACATGACCGTAACGTCACAAAAAGCCCACTAAATTCAAGGTAAAACACTATTCTACGGAATAAATTTGTACTAAATAACGTATGTATTATGTTAGCCATATGTGCTGACGTATGAGCTGCGTATCTATAAGACTAATGTTAGTCTTATAGATACGCTGTGTTCTTGTTAAGAGGATGTTCCTTTCAATCAAATTTTAGCCCTAATTGAAGTGGAATTCGTGTAATGTCATCATTTTTGATAACTGATAAAAAATTACTGAAAGGAAATATGTGATTATTATTATTATTATTTATTATGCAGCAAGCGCAGGTTCCACAATATACTATTTTGTAGCATAATAAAAAAGGGTAATATTATGCAAATAATATATTTTTTAGCGAGCAGTCAAAATTCATATTATTCATTTAATAATATCATTGAACCATGTCCTACATTTACAGTACAATACCTCCTAAACTAAATATTATCCGAACTAACACTTTACTAAAATTAATTCAAAATCCGTCCATCGTATCGTTATGAAAATTATTCCCTTCATTTAATTGTAGTGATCAGAGCCTATTGGTACGGGAATGTCACCAATCCATCACACGTCCGGTCCCTCTGCGTCCTTCGCCTACCAGCTGTAGATTACGCGAAGCGTCGAACCTGCGTCTAAATGACGCTATAATTGAATATGCAGATTCAATATTCCATTGGAAAAATGGCAACTCGTTATCGGACGACCTGACTGATTGTTTCCGGCGTTAGGAAATTGTTATGTCCGGTTCCCAGATCGGACTCGGACTCGGACTAGGGTAGAAATGACCCGCGCATACGCCGGGATATATTCGAACATGTGCTCTTTTATTTATGATTTTTGTTCGAGTGTTAAATAGGATATTTAAGTTCGTTTTATGTACAACTACTAGAGTAAAGTTCACCTGGTAGGAAAATCAGCAATTTTTTAGTTTGATCAGTGTTCCACTATTTTATTTTTAACTAGCTGGCAGTACTTCGTAGGTTTTTTGCTCTAACGTCAATGATAAATGAGATATTTCGTCGAAATAACGAAAAACGTCTTTAACAGACGGTTCAGTATGCAAAATATATGCATAATGATAAACTATTAAGTAACTCGGAAAACAAAAGTAAGACCGCTTGGGCTATTATTAATAAAGAAACTGGGCGAAATAAGAAAAAAGAAATACAGTCAGAGCTAGGAGCTGAAGAATTCAATGTTTCTTCTCCGAGACTCCAAACAGGATAGCTCAAAACATAACAAGAGTCAACACTAGTGCTTTACAATTAATTGAAAATACAAAAACATCTTTGCAAAATTCATTTTATCTCATGCCTGTTGATGAAAATGAGATTAAAAGCATCATATGTAAATTAAACTCGAGTAAAACATGTGATGTATACAACATCTCCAATTATTTTGTAAAACTAGCTAGTGAATATTTGGCTAAACCTCTAACTATTTTGACTAATTTATGTTTTAATCAAGGTGTATTTCCAGATGCTTTAAAAATAGCCAAAGTAATACCTATTTTTAAAAAGGGCGATTCGAACTCGCCAGATAATTACAGGCCAATATCTTTAGTTCCTATATTATCTAAAATCATTGAAGAGGCCCTCAAAACAAGGATATCAAAATTTTTAGAAAAATATAAAATTTTAAACAACAACCAGTTTGGTTTCAGGACAAAATTTAGTACTATAGATGCCATTAACGACATGATGACTGTAATACATGACGCTGTGGATCAAGGCTGTTTTGCATCTGCTGTTTTTTGTGACCTCAGCAAGGCTTTCGATTGTGTGGATCATGAACTTCTTATACATAAATTAGAATTTTATGGATTTAGAGACAATACTATAAAACTTATTGTATCATACTTATACAACAGAAAACAGAACGTGGTATTCAATAAACAATCCTCCACTTATCGGGAAGTAAGAGCAGCAGTTCCACAAGGCTCGGTCATTGGGCCTTTGCTCTTCATCTTATTTATTAACGATTTACCGCTGAATATATCTTCGCAGGTCTGTTTGTATGCGGATGATACAACTATATATGCGACACACAAATCGGAAGATTTGCTGAGGTTTCAACTAGAGACTGCACAAGCTGAAGCACAGTTATGGTTTGATGCAAATAAGCTATATTTAAATGGTGACAAAACACAAAAAGTACTTTTTAATATTAAGAAAAACTGTAAAATTGAAGATTTCAGTATGAGTGCGAAATGGCTTGGTATTTATGTTGATAATAAACTCGATTGGCATGCGCAGATTGATAATATTTCAGGCAAACTAGCTTCGGCAGTTTTTTTACTGAGACAACTAAAATACTATATTAGTGGTAGTATCCTCAGATGTGCGTACTTTGCCACCTTTCATAGTATTATTACCTATGGAATCATTTTCTGGGGCAACTCTGTGCACGCCAATAGAATTTTTATATTACAAAAAAGAGCTGTACGTATTATCAACAAAGCCCAGTTCAGAGCTCATGCTAAGAAACTGTTTATAGACAGTGGCATTTTAACTGTACCCGCTGTTTATATACTCGAGTGTATAAAATTTACCAGGAAACAGATTGACTTACTGGTTTCACACAAAAATCTGCATAAATATGACACGCGTAATAAGGACAACTTTGTTTTGCCTAAGTGTAATCTCAATATTATGCAACAAAGTTACAGATACATTGGTGTCAAACTTTATAACTTATTACCCGATCATATTAAAGCAATGACAGAAAAGCAGTTAATTAATAAAGTTAAACAGATTCTGATCTCTTGTGCTCCTTACTCCTTACAAGAGTACTTTTCTCACAAAAGATCAGGGTGTGTAAGACAGTTTTCCCTATTTGACTATCTTGACTATGTAAAACATTCATGTAAATGTGCATTTACAGCTAATAAATTATTATTATTATTATTATTACAGAAGAAAATGATGTGGCGGTTTGTAAGGATTACATAGCAGTATTCGTATTCCACTAAATGATATTTTTAGTCTAGATACAAAGAATAGCATAGAGCAACGGTTCCCAACCTGTGCTCAGTGTGCACTTCTCAGGGGCTCCAGCAGTTTTGAGTTACGGTCTAAAATTTTGACATTTTCTGTAAAAAAAGTAAAAAAAAACGACAGTCCACAAAAAGGCTCAGAACCGATGAAATGTTAGCCTGCCCCTTTTTTAATCTTTATAAACTAATACTTACGTCTTATCTATCAACTATATCAGCGGTTCCCAACTTAAAAACGGTTAGAGAAAACAACCTGACGCTAGAATTTTAGGATTCCTCGTAGTTTAGTAAGTCTAGAAAAAAATTCAGGCCTTACTCGTTTTGCGTATATTAAAATTATGGCAAATTTTAATATGGCGTGATTTATAGAAATATTCATCTTCGCATGGATATATCTCAAAAACGAAATGCAATAAAGACCTGCGGTTGAAATTTTTGAAATCTTGAGGTCCTAATTTATTTGTAACCAGGTTTTGAAACAAAAAAATTTTTTGAAGTTTTTTCATTTTTTTAATTTTTTTTTAAAAATTTTGAAAATTGCTAACTAAAAAATGGTTAGTGATATAAATATGCGGCTTGAAATTTTAAAATTCTACTACACTGTTTAGTCTAAGAAAAAAATTGGGCTTAAATAAACATATTATTAAGTTTTGTAGGGGCAGTAATCCAAAATCCTTGAAAATGGCCAAAAATCGAAAAAACCGTAAGGGGTAGACCTTAAAAAAATCGTGATTTTGAAGTAAAAAATTTTTGTCTCCAATTTTATTGAAAATTGGTACAAATATGCATTTTTGGTCAGAGATCAAGAAAATTTGGTCCATTTTGAAGTTTGGGCAAAAGTTTTGGAATTATAGGCAAAAAACTGACCTAATTCAGCTCTAACTCAAAAACTAGGAAAGCAAGAATTTTTTAAATATTTTTTTCATAATCCTCACTCCAAAATTAGCCTAAAATTATATTTTGACTAAAATCAGAGTCAAAAAAATTCTGACCAAAATTTTCAAAATTTTGAAAGGAATTTTTTTTAATTTTTGTTCGAAAATTGGTATACTTATATATTTTTAGCCTTAGATCACAAATATATGGTCAGTTTTGAGTTACGGTCTAAAATTTTGACATTTTGACATTTTCGTCAAAAAAAGTAAAAAAAGACAGTCCACAAAAAGGCTCAGAACAGATGAAATGTTAGCCTGCCCCTTTTTTTAATCCTTATAAACTAATACTTCTTATCTATCATCTATATCAGCGGTTCCCAACCTGTGCGCTTCTCACTTCTCAGGGGCTCCGCAGCCGTTCCAGGAAATAAAATAAATAAAAATTGAATAAAATCAAAAGTATTAGAAATAAAAAACAGAATTAAAATAATAAAACTGGAAATGACATTCTGAAAGAAAATTGGCCAAGTTGTATGTATGCCCAAGTGATTTCTGACTCTAGCCGGTTTATGACTCTATGACTAGCTGGAATGTGATCGGCGAGATGCATTTTTGTTTGAATAATCTGCGTGTATTTTGATTATTAGATTCATTTTATAAAAATCTGTCTATCTATCAATATGTGAGCTGTGAAAGAGAAAAGTGATTTTATATTAAATAAAAAATCTACCCCTTCCCCGTAACATTACTTCTAAACACCATTAATTTGTAAGACATAGGGTAGGCCTAGGGGTTCCGTCATAGAAATTGATTCTAAAAAGGGCTCCGCAAGTAAAAAAGGTTGGGAACCACTGCCTTAGAGTATTGCTAATTTCAGTAAATGTTGAATATCTTTTATCACATATATATTTTTTTTTCAATAAGGCATAACTGTAAGTTTTAGAATGGGACTTCTGTTGATATAGAAAATTTGTCTCTATAGAGATTTTTTTTTAAACATTTTTAATTCGTTATTGTGGATATGATTTTAGCCTTTTTTTATTTTTATTCATATTCTTATTAAGGTTTTTAATTTTTTTTTTTTTTAAATATATATTGGTTTAGATCTCTTGTTACTGGTACCATTTTCTCTTTTAATTATTGATACATTGGCTCCGCAAGTAAAAATGTTGAGAACCACTTGTCTAGAGAAAAATTGGGGCTTTAATCGTTTAAAACGTTTTGAGATAATGATAAATTTTTGAATGGCATAATTTACATTATTTACATTAACTACTGGCATTGAGATTTAAAAAAGAGAAACTATAAGTGTGTTAATACCATTGTTCCGCCACTGTACGATATTTCTTTTACCTCTGGCCCGGCAGGATATCTACGTAAATTTACATTGTATAAAAAAATGCTTTCAAAGTAATATCAATGTTTTAACATATTTTGTTGTTGGTACAAAGTGAATACGAAATTAGACTGTCTTTCTCAATAGCAAGAAGAGCGTATGATGCTTGCTTATTATTTATTAATGTTCTGCAAAAACCGGTAGCTTATTTCTACAGAAAAATGATGTTGTATATTGTTACAAGAGAAAAATTTACAAAGAATTAAGAATTTGCTATGACGTAATTATTTAAAAATTCTGTTTCAAATTATAAATACGTAATTAAGGATATACAGTAGAATACGATATGATATTCAAGTGTTAAAAAAAAAAATTATAAAATAAAATATTAAAAAAAATAAATAATAAAGACCTTAAGCTTTAAGAAAAGATGTCTCATTAATTACACTTTTTTTTAAATCAAAGCATTATATTAGTTAAAAAATGATACATGCAGCAACAATGGATTTTTTCACGTAACGCAGCCCAAGGAAATGAAAAGTTTTGCAGGACCCCCCAAACAGGGCCCTGCAATTAAATATTAATAATATCACAGAGGCGCTAAGCAAGTACATAAACGTGACTTCAACATCTGCTTATGTCAAATAATTTGTGTAAAATATTAGGTTGGAGGGAAAGTTTTGTCGTAGTTAAATAAAAATATTTTAAGATATTTAAAAAAGTATATATATAATATTATTCAATGATATAATTTCCATTATTTGTAACAACTTGTTGCCATCTTTCAGGTAACCTGTCAATTCCTCTTCTGTAAAAGTTCTCGTCCTTGGAATGAAAATAGTCAGCAACTGCCTTAGAAACACTTCCAAAAGAATTAAATTTTGTTCCTGTTAGATCATTTTGCAGAGATCTGAATAGGTAGTAATCTGATTGTGCAATATCAGGTGAATATGGACGGTGACTAAGAACTTACCATCCAAACGCACTAAGTTTTTGTTGTGTCACCATTGCGGTATGCGGTCTAGCGTTATCTTGATGGAACACATTTCGTTTTCTGGACGTTAATACTGGCCTTCGTTGGTTGATAGCTGCATGCAATTTATCGAGTTGGTTGCAGTACAGATCCGCAGTGACAGTTTGCCCCTGTTTTAGCTGCTCGTAATACACTGGATCTTTTCTATCCCACCACAAACAGAGCATTACTTTTTTTTATGAATATTTGGTTTTGCAAGAGTTGCTGACGATGTTCCAGATTTGCAGTAAGCTTTTCTTCTCTTACTATTCTCGTAAAGATTCCACTTTTCATCTCCAGTAATCAGCCTGTCCAGAAATGGCTCCACATTGTGTCTAATGAGATGTGATGAGCATATTATTACACGATCTGATAAATTCTTTTGGGTCAATTCATGGGGGACCCAAATGCTTTGCTTTAAGACAAAACCAAGAGATTTAATGTGGTCACCAACAGTTGTATGATGGATGCCGAACTCTTTTGCAATTTCTCTAGTTGTTAGATGTGGATTTTGCTCCAACATGGACCGCAAAACATTATTATCGATCTTGGATGGTCTTCCAGATCGAGTATCTTCTTTTAGGCTCAGATCTCCGGAACGAAATTTTGTAAACCATCTTTGGCAAGTACGAACATTTACAAGAAGCATTACAATAAGTTTTCACATGCAAGCGATGCGTTGCTTCCTCTTTCGAACTCATACAACATACAATGTCGTAAATGCACTTTATTCACTGATATCATGCTCACTCTAAATATGGTGAGTTACAGATGAATTCTTGAAACAATTGTTTTTATATTCAACAACAGATAATAAAAGATATAATAAAAATATCCCCATGTCTCATAAGCCACACGTGTCTTTTATTTACAAGCAAAATCAGTTGTTTATTTAAAATACGACAGAACTTTCCCTCCAAACTAATATATTTATAAAAATTACAGATTCTGATTAGCCGTTCGCAACCGGCTATAAACTGTAGGTGCCTTTCTGTGAACGCTAAAAAAAATGGACATTACGTCCATTTTGATCATATTATGCCTGAGAATGTACACATATTGAAAATATGGTCATGAAACCTGGAAACAGGAGGCCACTAATGTCCACCTAGGGCTGTCGCGCCAATGATGATGAATATTAAAAGGTTGTCATGTTCTAACGGGTGTTTTTTTTAGAGGTATAGAACTTTAAATTGCAATAAAACAACGATGGATTATTCGATTGGCATGAATTTTTTTTTATTCGAAAGATAATCTTGCGGCATTACATTAAATCATACCAACAAGACGGCGCAACATGTCACACAGCTCGTGCCACAATCGATTTATTGAAAAACACGTTTGGTGACCGCCTAATTTCACGTTTTGGACCTGTGAATTGGCCTCCAAGATCTTGTGATTTAACACCGCTGGACTACTTTCTGTGGGGCTATGTAAAGTCATTGGTCTATGCGGATAAGCCACAAACGCTTGACCATTTGGAAGACAACATTCGCCGTGTTATTGCCGATATACGGCCACAAATGTTGGAAAAAGTCATCGAAAATTGGACGTCCAGATTGGACTACATCCGAGCCAGCCGTGGCGGTCATATGCCGGAAATCATATTTAAAATGTAATGCCACAAGATTATCTTTCGAATAAAAAAAAATTCATGTCAATCGAATAATCCATCGTTGTTTTATTGCAATTTAAAGTTCTATACCTCTAAAAAAAACACCCAGTATAAGTTTAAAATAATTTATTGCATAACACTTTGCATAAAAATCATGCAACGTCCAGTTGTACTACTTTAGTACTGAAATTTTGAAACCAACCATATTTTCCATTAAAACCCGGTATTTTCTAATTATCAGTCTACCTAAATAATAGACAAGCACAGACTGAAAGCCTCTGTCTGTTTGAAACTATAGACCAAAGTATAAAACCATACAACTATTTACCTACACCATACATTTACCTTTCGTATAATTATCAGCTTTGAGGAACGTGTAGTAGTTAAATAATTAATTAATAAATTATAATTAGCTATTGTGGAAGAGACGTGATACTAGCGAGTGAGTGTTCGATTCACGGTATACGCTGCAGTAGGTGCGCTCTATAGTCGAGTGCACTTTAATTATTAGTTAATTATTAAATTGACTTTTATAGTTACGGAGAAAATCTAACAGCCCGAAATAATATCTTTACCACGTGTCACAATACTATATTGAACTTATTGTAACATATGTATTTTCAATCATTGAAAATGCAATTATTAAATGCTATTATATATATAAAAGCCCTAATTTCTGTGTGTTTGTAACGCTAAGTTCCTTGGTTCTAGCGGGGCTTGAGGTGTGTGGTCAGTCACTCCCCACCAGTGAGAACGACGTTCTCCGACAAACAACAGCTCACTTAGGCTAAGCACATAGTGAAGCATAGAGCAAAGCAGCGATGAAAGCGGAGAGTAAAACAGCGAAAGAATGTCGCGTTTATAAAAGAGTGTCTACACATAGTGACGCGTTTAAAATCGAGCAGAAAGTTCACAAAATTATAATGGATTTCTTGCTAACATAAAACTCTTCCCTGAAAATTTGGTATTTACTAAAAAATAAAAATAAACACACTAGAAGGTGCAATGTTCACAGAATAAATAAAAGTAGACATATACATGGTGAATTTCATCATTTCTATATGCAACTCCGCAAACATCCAGAAAAGTTGCATTCTTATTATCGCATGAGTATTTCAACGTTTGATTATATTTTGGAAAAAATTCAACATAAATTGGTAAAAAATGGACAAATTTCAATCGGAACCTACACTAAATACCTTTTATAAATGAGAACTACTTGTAAATGCCTCAATATCCATTTTAAACAACTATTTCAGCAACGATGATAGCAGAGAAATCAAAATTGTTTGAACGCGTCGCCTTGCTCGACTATAACGACGATATAACCTCACTGCATTACGCTCCACTATGCGCGTGTTAACAGGAATTAATTTATTTAATTTCGCCACTTTGCTCTCTTTTTTATACCTTGGCTATAATCAGAAACAGATATACCATTGATGTCCAGTATATGGGCCGCGGGCCGTATCCAGCCCAATACTAATTTTTAAACGACACGCATTAAGCGGTTTTTAGGATTTCCTAGGTATAATCAGAAACAGCTATAACATTGATATCCAGCATATGGGCCGCGGGCCGTATCAAGCCCGATACTAATTTTTAAACGACACGCATTAAGCGGTTTTTAGGATTTCCTAGGTATAATCAAGTAACGTTTTTGTTTTGTTAATATACGCAGAATCATGCAAATTTTAATAATTAATTCCTGCTTATATTGATTTTTATTCGATATCAGTTTGCCAACGTTGTTGGCAACGGGGTCTGCTAGTGGCTTAATAAAGATTATACATCCTATTGTAGCTCCGATGAAGAATAAATCTTATTCGAAACTTGTCAGCTGATTTGATTGGTTTTCATTGCTGTCCGCAACCCGTACAACCTCCGTCTTTAATACTGGGTATTAAGCAACTTATTTATCGTAACTCGTAAACAATTTTATTTTACAACGAAGAGTTTTACTCGTCATTTGTTCTATTTCTGATACTTTTATCATACGTAATACCCCTTTGAAAAGACAAACTAAAAGTTTTTAAACAAAAATTTCAATGTACCATTATATCTGTTCATAAATGACATTGAAAACATTTCTTAAGGAAAAATCTAAATGTGTTTTTCCAGTAAAAGCATGGGACATCAGACGTTAGCGGCAAAGTAAAAGCAATGGTAAATATAAAAGTAAGCAGCCAGCGGACAATCTACGGAAGCATTTACGTTATTACTTGTTCATTTCTCTATTTTTATATTTATAGATCGATACAGAGTTCCTGTGTCACTGCGATGTCATCTTTTCTATTTCATGTATGAAAGGAGTCTTTTATTACACTATATTCAGACAATAAGAGGCTCCGACTTACAGTTATGGACTTACAGACACAATGTTTTAGATAATACATTTAAGACTTTTACAAAAAGGTATCTCAAGAAAGAACATATTGTAAAAGAAAATTGAGAGGAAGATTACGAAGCGCACTATCGGATGTATTCTGTAAGAAATGCGTTAAAATTAGCGTCAGGTTAATATTTTTATTTTAACTCCATGTCTAACGTCATTATCCAAAAATGCTATTCTGTAAGAGCATTTGTTAAGGTAAGCGTTAATACAATATTTGTTAACGCAAGGCGCTAACTCACCCTGTAGAGAAGCTAATATTAACTGCACGCGCATGCGCTGTTACGTTGAATTTTAATAGGAGTATTTATTTAGTCAAATGCCAAGAGAATCTTAACCTAATACTTCGGTGTTGAATTAAATATTCAGTGGAGAAATTTATTTTAAAAATTGATGTAAAGTGTGAATTTTCACACATTTCAGGGTTTCGCAGGTATTTATTAACTGTGTGATGATTATTTGGGATGCCAAAACAAATTTTATGTCAAAATATATTTTTATGAATTTTAATTCGAATGCCTAATACCATTATTTAAGTTTCTAAATATGTGCAGTATTTTTTTTATATAGCAAGGTTCATTGAGATTTTGAAAATTGTGCCTATGGCTTCCATTGGTTGCTTAAATCATTAGCCCCGCCCTCTGATTTCGTATACATCAAGCAGAATTAAATTATAATTTCAACACTTCCCACTGGTTATTAAATTTACGCTTTTAAAAATTAAATGCAACATTTACCAAAATATAACTAGAATTTTGACAAAATAATTTAAACAAAATAAAAATGAAAAAAAAAAACTGAAAAAATAAAAATGTACGGGATTCGAACACAGTTTCTTACAATAGTTTCAACTCACTATGCGAGAACGCTACCACTGTGCTATACAGGATCACTCGTTTACTGTCTTAAACAGCGGATTAAATATGTTACATATTTTACTTAAAAACACAAAAAATGCATTATTTTCCGAAAACTTAATCTGATCAAAAATTCATGTTGTACTATTCCGGTTCACACCAATGTACATTACTGAGAATTTTTTCAGATTTTTAGTTTAAACCATCTGGGCTACAGGGTGTGGGACAAAATTTTTTTGCACAATTTTGGCAAAAATCGCCTCAAAATAATTCATTTTGCAAAAATAAAATTTTGTACGTTAATCCACGTACCAAGGGCTTTCATTTGATACCCTACACAGAATTGTAAAAAAATATTTTTTTTTTCGATGAGCATATATTTGTTTATATTTTTAGGGGGATATGTTTTTTAGATGTTTTAGTATTTTTCCTATGTGCGGGTCAAAGAGCATGCCAAATTTCAACTCTCTAGGTTTAGCCGTTTGGCTACAATTTTTACCGAACAGACAGACAAACAGACAGACAGACAGACGAAAAAAGACGGTATAAGGGTTTTTTGGTCATACCTACAAAACCCTAAAAATGGAACAGAAATGTTTGGTCCTGTGATACTCATTATAACTGTTTTCCACAGTGTATTAAATAAAAATATAACTTTATTCAACTTTTGTTTAGTCAATTTATATACTACATTGTATTATAACAGTTTATCGAATTTTTTAATAATACGTGAATTATATGTTTATTCTATTTTTAAAAAGGTGTTCGGTGATATTTATTAAATTTGATTTATTACGCTATTTCTACCCTGGAATAACACTGTTGTGATCGTCATTATCAATCTCTACAATTGTTTCTTCAAATAATACACCATTAAAACGTACTGCGATATTTTGAAACACGGCGGAGGCATAAGTGAAGTTTTGTAGCTTTCAGAGGATTATAATTTTAAGTTCTGTGTCTCAACAAAAACCAAAACTGCTCTCCAATAATCCATTTACTTCCTTTCTATACAATTACTTGAACTTGCGTCTGGGTTACTTGTATAACAAAAATTATGAAGCGCCATTCTTATCTCTACTGTAAAGAATTCACTTTAAAAAGTAATAGAAAGTTGATTAATATTCCTACCGTCTTGTGTTTTATTCATTTTTTTTTTAAATAACATGACATTTACTTCAATAGGATCAGCCATTTTTGCAAACTAAACACTAGCTTTAACTTTTAAAGCCACCATTTCGGTAGGCGCTTATTGTAGAATGTTAACTGGCTATTTTAACGCCGCCGCGCTATAATATTAACACATATATGTTTAGCGAATAGCATTTAGGTTAAAAATGGTGTTAAAAAAATTAACGTCAGTTTCTGACGCTAAGATTTTAACATCATGCTTAGAGAATAGACCCGAATAAATGTTTAAATTGTTATTACGTATTTTGTTCCTTAATAACCATTTTAGATGTACTTACCACCGAGTTGGACCTCGGTAAAAATCCGTAATTGTTGACGGGTTAAACAACCTAGTATTCTAATATTGAAATTAATAAATATGTACTCACTTTGGAAGATTTAGAACTAAGTCATCTTTAAAAACTTCTGCACACTGTTCTGAACACAATATACTAAATTAACACTATTTTAATACTAACTTTTAATTATTTACACTATTTTTAAATACTATTTCATTAATTTTTATTATAAAAACGTTCAATTCTTGCAAAAAAATTATTCTAACCGAGTATTTTTAACTGATTTATGCCAAAAAAATTCGTTTATCACTGGGATTATAGGATTAACAGGTGACCTCAGGAAAAAATGACGTCACAATGTTTCCCAGATTTGATACACACACTTGTTAATTATATGTATATGTACGATTGTACTCCTGATATAAGGGTTTCTTGGTTATACCTGCTGTACGGTACTCGTTCTTCTATATTATAGGAACTCACTTCGTGTAAGGATATATTAATGAAACACTAGTTTATTGTTATTGTCCGTACAGGGCGGTGGTCACTTACTGAATGAATCTCAATTCCTTACTCTTAATTAGCTTGTCTTATCATACTCATTAAGTGACATCTACGTAACGAATAATCTTTATTAATTACCAGTATGCTACACCTGCCTAGCCCTAAAACATTTTTTTTTAATTAGTAGAGACCTGTACAAATATGCAACGGTACTTTTGCTATAGGAGTGCTATTTTAAACTTTATTTTAACAAAAAACAACCTAATATTGTTTTGTATTAAAATTACGTCAGTGAAATCAAAAATCACTACATATCTCTCTGTATTTTTAACTAAAACCCAAACAATGAAGCTCTATCAAACTTTTATATTCCATTTTTCAGTAAATGAATGAAAAAGTGTAATCCGAAATTATGTTTTTCTTCATTATGAATTCAATTTCAATAACCAAAACAAAAAACTCGACATTTTTGTTATTTAGCTCTGCAATTTAACCATGTAGTAATTCCTTTTCAAATCATTTGACAATATAAATCGCAAATTAATACTCAAACAATAGCCTATTATTCTCTTTCAATTATACATGAATCCATATTAATTGTTGTTAATTAATTTCATAACTTTGATATTATTTTACGGCCAAAATTGTTTAGACTTAAAAGCTTGCGGTAATCTGGATTAAATTATAATTTTCATTATTTTATCAAGATCGCAAATATAAAAACAGAAATTATAATCAGGGATTTTGTTTCAAGATAAATTAATTAATTACGTCATTAATTTTCCAGTTATTGACACATTTATAGATGGAATAGAAATAAATGGAGTTTAGCAGTGCTACTCAAAGTGTGGTACGTGAGTCATGGGCTGCCGTTACGCAGAGTTTCCAGAAAAGAAAGAAACAGCAGTATAATATTTGGCACAAATATAATATAATAATAAGCAATACCTTAGAATAAATAATAATAAAATAATATTGCCAAAGCCTACTACACTTTTTGGGGATCTTTTGTAATCTGCCCGTCACTATTTAAATACCAGGTCTACAAGTATGAAATGCGGATTTTTTTTTTAAATAAAACACATTAAACTCATAAGAACAGTAGAAGTTTATTTATTCAAAGTATGCTCCATTAGAAGTTATACATTTTTCCCATCTTTCAGGCAATTTGTGAATACCTCGCCAGTAGAACTCTTCCCCTTTCCCCGCAAACCATTCATCTAGCCATTCTTTCACATTTTCATATGAACAAAAGTGCTGCTCAGCAAGTGCGTGACCCATCGATGCGAACAAGTGGTATTCTGAAGGGGCCTGGTGAGTAAGCGGCATAGGGTAGCACTTCCCACTTGAGTGCCTCCAATGTGTTCCATACTGTTTCTGCCTTATGTGATGGAGCGTTATCGTGAAGAAAGATTACCTTGGGCTGTCTTCTTTCATATTCTGGTCGTTTTATGAGCAGCGAATGGTTCAATTCGATCAGTTGTTGTTGGTAGCGTTGGGTATTAACTGTTTCACCAGGTTTTAACAATTCATAATAGACCACACCCTTTTGGTCCCACCAAGTACAGAGCATTGTCTTTTTGCCAAAGCGATTCGGTCTTGCAGTTGATGTGGATGGTGAGCCTGGGTTCACCCATGATTTTTTGCGTTTGGGATTTTCAAAATAAATCCATTTTTCATCGCCAGTAATGATACGATGCAAAAAAGACTTTCTTTTGTATCGTGCAAGCAAAATTTCACAAGTGTTTTTGCGTTTTTCCATCTGCCTCTCATTCAATGCATGTGGAACCCATCTGCCGACTTTCTGGATCTTACCCATCTCTTGTAGGCGATTGAAAACAGCTTGTTGACTAACGCCTAACTGCTCTGCTAGTTGTTTTTGTGATTGACTATCGTCTTCCTGTAGCAATGTTTCCAATTTTGTATCTTCATATTTTTTTGGAGGTCTTCCATGTTCTTTGTCTGTAAGATCAAAGTCACCACTTTTGAAACGCCGAAATCATCGTTCACACGTATCTTGCGATGGAGCATATTCACCATAAGCTTTTCGAAGCAGTCGGTATGATTCAGCAGCAGTTTTTTTCAAATGAAAACAAAACAGTAGTACTGTCCGCGAATGCTCTTTATTTGGCACAAAATATGACATTTTTAACACAGTAAAACAAAACTATATGATCACTTTTCAAATTATAACCTATACGCATTTGACACTTAATGATAACTTAACAAAACGGCAGGTTTGAAAAAAATCCGCATTTCATACTTGTAGACCTGGTATAAAGTTATTGTATCCTAACCCAATGTAGATGTAACGAATTGCTCAGATCACTTTGACAAAACGTTTAAAAATTCAGAGGTCAACCCATTATGCATTTAATTCCATTTGTCATACAGGATATTTTAGGGTTTCAAAATTATTAGAATTATGCATTGTTGAAAGTTTTTTGTTTAGATTCAAAATCAGATTGATAACAGAAAAAATAAAAAACTTCAAATTTTTACACTGTCATTTTCTGGAATACTGTTATAGTTTGTATAGAAAAGTTCTTTCAACAGATAATTTCGTTTCGATTCGCAAATAGCTTACGGGAGCTCTGAACTCTTGAAAGATACTCTTAGTCGATTATCTGGTGAACTATTCCGTATTCTACGTATTCCGTAAACTATGAATTGTATTAGCCAAATATTAAACTATATTAATACTTAGAGTTTAATTTTTATTATTATTGTTTTTGTATTCTTCAAATCCCTTTCCAATTTACCATTACCACTGCAGAAATAAAATCAATAATCTTATCCCCAAACATAAATATATAATCATTAAGATTATGCCAACAATACTTTGCAAGTGTGTACATGAAATATAAATATACATAAGCATATAGTGGAAATACAGTACGGTATAGAACTGGAGCGAATTTGTATTATTTATTCCGTTTCCTTAACACGAACTGTTTTTATTTCTTACCCTTTCTCTGGGGTGTATGTTCATGCGAGTTGTATGTCTCAAAGATAACTCAGTGAGAAGCTCTTACATATATATAAAGCAGCAGTTGCTCCGATTGTTCTAAAAATCGGAGGATTTTTCTGAGACTCGGCTGTAAATTTAGGTGCTTTAGAAGATTTTAAAAATCTCTTACTCTATTGTATTCTTTATATGTGTGAATATGAGAGCAAAACCTGCTTAGAAATTTTTTACCATTGTAATAATTGTACCTAAGTATAAATTAAACTTTGGTTAAATCTGACTTATGTTTATCATTTCGTATTTCAAATGTCAATAAAAAAGATTTCAAAAATGTCATTATATTTTCCAATAGATTCAAAATCTAACCCTTTTCAGAAACATAAATTCACTTAAAAAAACCAATTGAATAAAATCAACCAATGGTCACAGGTTATACCCAATTAAACCAGTGGTCCCCAATGAATACCTAACATTCGTACACCCTTCATTTTAATTCATTTATTCTCTGTTAGCGCATGCGCTTTTCATTTGCCCATCTACGACAGATTAATTCGCGGACATTCGGAGAAAAAAAAAATACAGTTATTACGTTAGTAATTGAATTCTAGAAGGACCGTGCCACGGAATTAAATATTTTAAAAATGCAAAGCTACAGCAGTACCGAATCAGTGGTACCAGAGAGGGGATGTTTGTTCAGGTGTGTATGTGTAAGTACAGCCTGTTGTAGACTGAGTTTAAAATTTATGAAACACAGAATGAGAACTTTAAATATTTCTTTAGATGTTCAGAATAAGGATTTGTTACTAGTGAATTTTTTATTTAATTGCTCAAAGCAAATTCTTCAAAATAATATTCTTCTTTTTCTGCTTAAGAATTTTGTTATAGAACAAGGTACAGAAGTGGATTAAATAGTTAATTCGTATAGACTTATAGCATTCTTGTTATCATTCAAGTTCAAAATTAATCAACACTGCAGGCTATTTTCTTCCTCTTTTGTTTATACTATAGCAAAGAAGTATAGTATTCAGATTATATATATACACTAGCTGAAAACCCGTCCTTCGCTACGGTATCTTGATGGTCTCATTAGCAAAGGAGATACGAAGGGTTTCTCCCGAATTTCATGTCTCTTTGTCAAGGGACGCTCTATCGAATAAAAAACACCAATTTACTCCGTAAGAGATGAAATTTTAAAAACTGTAAACGCTTTCTGAATATAACCCTATGTACCAAAATGAAATGAAATACAAAGGAAATTCACCCCGAATGCATAAAATACGACGGGTTATATAATTTACCCCGAATGTAGATTCACCCCTTTACGGTTTCTTTAGGATAAAATCTTGAAACAAGTTTTTGGATATTTGCATGGGTAATCTTTGTAAGGAAAAATCGATATCTTATTGGTCCTAAGAGATATTAAGGAATCCTTGAAATCACACCTACTCTTTTCACCCTTTAGGAGTGAAATTTAAAAAAAAAGACAAAACCATTTCGAAATATTTTAAAAATACACCAATGTGCCAAAACGTAATGGTGCAACTAAACGAACACAGGAAAAACGATGGGATGTATAATTCACCCCGATTGTAGATTTACCCCTTTAGGCATTGATCAAGACAAAATCCTGAAATAAGTTTTTTGGAATTTGCTTGGGTAGTCTTTGTAAGCAAAAACCAAGTCGGTGTCTTATTAGTCTTAAGAGATATAAAAGAATCCTTAAAATCACAATTCACCTCTTTTCACCCTTTAGGGGTGAAATTTAAAAAAACTGTCAATACCATTTCGAGTTATTTTAAAAAGACACCTATGTGCCAAAAAGTAATGTTGCAACCAAACGAACACAGGAAATACAAAGGGTTGTATAAATCACCCCGCTTGTAGGTTCATCCCTTTAGGGGTTGATTAGGGAAAAATTCCGAAATAAGTTTTTCGACATTTGTATGGGTAATACTTGTAAGCAAAAACTAAGTCGATATCCCATCGGCCCTAAGAGATATTAAGGAATTCGTGAAATCACATTTCACCCCTTTTCATCCCTTAGGAGTGGAATTCCGAAAAATTCCTTCTTAGTGGGTGTTTCCATCATGAAGGGGATATACTCTCCGAATTTCAAGTTTCTAGGTCCATGGGTTCGGGCTGGGCGGTGATGAGTGAATGAGTCAGTCAGTCAGGACATTGCCTTTTATAAATATAGATATATACGCTCTGCCACGCTTACGGATTACTTGAGGTGTCCAATTAAGTGCTATTCTACTGCATAGATGTGCTCTTCTCAAAGTAATACATAGTCCAACGCTATTTTCTCGTATCTGTAAAGGAGTATTGGAGGAACATTTGACTTGAAAATTCTTTGTTTATTCTTATTTTTACATTCTCTTCTCCTTCACCATTTTTGGAGACAATGCTACCTAAATATGTGAAACTGGTGACGTCTTCAATATTTTCTACTTCGATAACGAAATTATTTGTATTATTCGGGATTCTCTGTATAGATTTTGTCATACTAATGTTAATTTTTAGGCCTATAGGATTAGCTCCATGTTTCCGAATGTGTGAGAGACAAGGCAAATGTCATCAGCGTAGTCGAGTCTTATCTATAAAAGTCTAGGTAGTTCGTAATTATCCACCTAATCCCATTATTGTCCTCAGTAACTTTACTCATAACATCATCCAAAGTGTTGTTGAATAGTATTGGCGCTAATATACAACCCTGTTTAGCGCCAACGCAAATAGATTACTGAGTCTACCTCTGGGAGTTATTTGGCTGGATGCATCTTGACAGAAAAGGCTATGATACTGATATCTTTTGGGATTTGTCTATTATTAAAGGCTCTCTACTTTGTTTAACTTTGCCAAAAGCTGGCCATAAGTCAATAATAAACAGATACAAGCTGGATCTCCATTCTACTGATTGTTCTACGATCCTCCGGATTGTAATAATGTGGTCAACGCAGGATCAATACATTTTGAACCGAGCCTGTTCTGGTCTAATACTAGCTTCAATTGTATAAGCAATTTGTTGAATAATTTTTGCCAGTTAATTCTCGACAGTTATGTCGCTCCAATTGGTGCGGTTTGAAAGACCTCCTTTTTTCATAATTAAACGCTTGGCTAATAGAGTGTTTATATCCACCTATATGACCAATATGTTCAGAGCCTGTAGGAATCGTAGGAATAAGTAGACCCTTGTATACCTGAGGAGGATTTACTTCCCAGACGCTTGCCAGAGAAAGGATATGGTTCAATCTAGAAGGTCATTCAAATTTAGCGATGTTATTGGATGGTGATAAATAACTGTTGCCTTGTTTTACTCGCTTTTGACACAACTGCAATAGAATCACTTCATATGCAAAAACACATACACGTTTCTCTGAATATATTCAAATATAATAAATGAAGATAAAAAACTACGGCTGTATGTTGGGTATCAGAAGCTCACAGACACCATTGAATTTTACATAGAACTGTGTGAAATAGATATATATATTTGTTTATTGGTTCTTTGTCGATCAATCCGTATGTCTCGTGAATTATAGTAAAGTTTTTATGTCTTCCTGCAAATGTGTGTTTTGAGGGTTACGTCCATTCGCCTATTATTTATATATCGATATATAATTTATTGACCCGTATATAGGAGAATTACTGAAACTTCGAGAACACAGAAGAGAAACATTTATTTATTTATAAACATTACATACCAATATAGAAAATAATTACAATTTTACATTCAAGTTATTGGTGTACTTGACCACATTATACCACATTATCCACTGCGTCGCTATAATATTTTTTGTTGGTACATTCACTCGTAATTTGTACAATTGTTTGCCGATCTACACCATAGTCATACTGAAAACAATTTAAATGTACTATATATTTTATTTACCAAATAAAATATTCTAAAATGTGCTAAAATTCACACTCCACATCAATTTCTCGGTATCATATCGTAAATGTAGCTGTGGAACTGTGTGTACTTTTCAAGAGTAATCGAGTATGTTTTAGAGAAGTTCTAGTACGTTCGACGAAGTTTTGCTAAGTACATGTGCGCTCTATGTACTTCCAAAATGTTCTACAAATATCTGTTTTTTAACCCTCAGTCATATGCAATAGTAAATTGTATGAGGTCGGGCGCAATGTATCTGGCAAATATAATTTTAATGTATATACAGGCTGTTCGTTTTTCGAATGCCTATTTTCGTCGCTTTTTACTTCAGAAGATAGTTTTAAAAGTTTGAATGACGTCGGAAGTTTGAAAGTGTACTAAGAAGTATAATGTAAAACAACTTTAAGTCGTTGATGACCATTTTTCAGCTAATCTATTTAGCGCTATTGTTTTTAAGGTGGACATAGGTTCGAAAAGGGGCAACATAATAAAAATAATTGACACAGATCATGCCATATTTCATATTAAGACTTTAGAAGCCATGGGATACGAAGTGAAAGAATTTCATAATCTCTGTCATCTATTTAAGTTCTTGTAAGAATTATACCTTAAGTCAGTGGATTACAAATCGGTGTGCCGTGATTCAAAAGTATGCGCGATAAATAATAACACTGGTCAACAAATTTAAACTTTTTTTTTTGACTTAGATCTGATACTTGTTTTTAACTAATTTTAGGATGCTGATTTCAAAAATGTTAACAGTTTTTGCCTATCACGTCAAATTTTTGTTCTATCGTATTTTGACTTTTTTCACCTTTTCACGTTCTGATATACGTCTACTTTAATTTAATTAATCAGAAAAATTGGCCGGTGAGAATATATTTAAATGTTGGAGACCCAAACATAATACACGAACCTTTGGTGGAGCGAACAAAAATCATTTTCCCCCCTCTTCGTATTAAACTAGGTCTAATGAAGCAGTTTGTAAAAGCGTTCAAAGATGATGACTGTTTCAAATATATATCTGAAACATTTCAAAGTCTCAGTAATGAGAAGCTAAAAGCTGGCATTTTTGAAGGACCACAAATCAGAAAATTAGTGAATGATCCACATTTCACTGTACATATGGATGATATGGAGAAGAATGCATGGCAGTCTTTCGTGGCGCTCATCAAAAAATTTCTTGGGAATAAAAAAGCCGAAAACTATGTGTAGGTCGTTGAAAATTTAATTGAAAATTATCATCATCTGGGGTGCAACATGAGCGTGACATTTTTTTTGTCATCATGACAAATTTCCTGTCAATCTTGGAGATGTTAGTGATGAACAGGGTGAACGTTTCCATCAGGGTTTGAAAGAGATGGAGAGACGTTATCAAGGAAGAGACTTATTAAAAGACTTATCGGGAATGGTGCACTCCAGAAGATCTTACAAACAACCATTTAATCCTTAAATTATTTTGTATTTTTATTTTAACACTCCAATTTATTAAAATGTAATTAAAACTGTTCTCATTTTCTTTCTTTCACTATAAATAAAATTTTAAGAATATTTTCTAATTATTTAGTCCTTATTGTTCGCCAAATTTGTACCAATTACAGTATCGACGTCTAAAATTAAGCGATAGAAGCATTATTTGACCGAAAATATGTATTTGTTGTAGAGCAAAAATCTGATGTGATACGCAAAAACTTATGTGATATTTGAGTTCAGCAGCACCAAATTAGTAAGAAATAAGTCTTAGATGTAAGTCAGCAAAAATTGTGTTGACCAGTGTAATAAATAGTTCTGTAAAAATTTTCATATTTCATTTGTACCTGGTTTACCACTAAATTTTTGGACCTATTAAAGTGTATCACGGCTCCAAAAGATTGAAACCCACTATCCTAAACTATTATTCTATCATAAATAACTTATTTAATCCTGAAGCCTTTCTACCTTGCGGTGTAAGGCTATCATAAATAAATTAAACCAAATCAATAGGATAAATTTTGAAAAAAAAAAAACATCAAAAAGACCCCCATGAAAGCCCTTTCTTTGACTCAAAACGAGTTTCCTTGCGTGCAGATTAGAATTAAGGCAAATATATGTGGAACTTTTTGTGGTGAGCCACGAGATTTAGAAAATAGCTGTGTTAACAATCTACATGAGAAAAACATTATATTTCATTTGTGACACAATTTTTGGTCTATTAAAAGTTTGCCACGATACAATGGGCCGTATGAATAAAGTTGAAGTAAATGCTCATAAGTAGAAGGTAGAAGTATAAGCATTTGCTTCGAGTAAAAGGTCGGAGTAAAAGCATTTGCTTCTTTTTATATGAATAACGATTACCTTTTACTTGCAAGTAAATGCTTCTACCGTTGAGTAAAAGGTCAAGAGGATGTTTATGTTGAAACCTGAAAATCAGTATTTATCAAAATCGTACTACTTCTTTCTGATTGCTGTCAACTTGAAATTAGTCTATAAACACTATCAAAACTGTACTAGTGCTGTACTGAGTTCCATGTTTGGCATTTCAACTTATTTTTATTGGTGTAAAGTAATTTTGTAATTTTTAACTTCTTAGCGATGTTGTGCAAAATAACACAAGCTACAACTATTTTTGGGATATTTTTATGTTTGACGCGGCAAACATACTTAAACGAAGGTTAAGTTGACCAAAACAACGCTCGATTATTATCCTCTCCTCTTTTAGGAGTTTATTAAAGCTTCTTTGAGCTCTATTATCAGGATTTTTAAATGGAGTCATAAGACATGGCTCTAATCCATACCCCTTATCATCAATTAGTACAGTATTTTGCATTCTTGATAAAATTTGTCTAATGTCTGAATTTTTCCAAATCAAGGCCACCTTACATCTACACTTGTGAACATTTCACTGGCATCACAAGTTGCCTGTACATTTAGCGTAGGGTTTCCTTTACGATTGACATATTCATCTCCATGGATCTTCGGTATTTTCTATACCTATATGCGTACAGTCAATGACACCAATCGCGGTTGGAAAACGGTATTTTCTTTGCCACAATTCTTTCGCCTCCACTAATGAATTTTGGGAAGTAGGAAATTTAATTCAGGTGCCAGCTTGTGCAACAATTTCATCAACAACACTGCTGACAGTCCGTGATACTGCGGATTGCTCCACCCCAAGTTCCTCACCGATACCTTTTTGAAACCCAGGATTGGCTAGATACCTCAAAAATAATTTGATTTTATGCCGAGAAGACAACGCACCGCCTCGAGATTCTGTAGTGTTACCTAAAAAAGTATTAGCTAACCACACCACGTTTTCCTCTTCAAAACGAAACAAACTTTTAAAGTCACTAGAACGTGGTGACGAACGACACCTATAGTGTTTCACATTTCTTAAATGCACATTATCCGCCATAGCAACTAGGTCACTATAACACTTTCTCACAAGTGAGTATACGAAAATATAGATGCATGTTTTTCGAAGCATTTGCTTATAATTTAAAGTAAAAGGTCTGCTTTATTCATAACCATTTACTTCTGTCGTGAGCAAAAGATCAACAAAAAAAGCATTTGCTTCTTACTCATAAGTAAAAGGTTTTGCTTGCATTTTTATTCATATTGTTTGGAGGATTTGCTTCATAATTTGCAAGTAAAAGGTTATGCTTATTTTTATTCATACGGCCCATTAAGTTTAAAAGCCACTGCTTTAATTTAAAAAAAATTAAATTGTAGATTAAACAGCTTCATTGTCTCCTAGTGATAATGAAACCGAAATAAATTAAGTTTCAAGTGACAATAAATTTAAATTAAATTTGATAATCTATGGCTTAAATAATAGTCTAAATACAGCTTTATATTCTGCATCGCATAACATTATAGGCCATGGGCAGAATGTGGCAAATTACATTTTTACCTCGTATTCAATTAACATTACCTGCAATCATTGTACATTTCTGTCTGTGTTTACAGTGACTGAATTAAATTTTAGAACAAACACAAGCCGGGACCAGAGCAAGGGATTGGATATGCGACAACCCACCCGACAGCATAGCTTATGCTATGTGTTTGAACCGAGCAGAACAGAACCAAAGCAGACGGTCCACGAGTTACAATACAAGACCAGACATACGTGTTTAATACGGTACTAGATTAAATTATGGTGTTTCTATTAAAAGCTCAAATGATAAATTAAAACGCTTATTGAATTTTGAAATAAAGTTATCATAGATGTTAGATGAGTTGGTTTTTGTAATAAAATTGTTGGAATTATTTTCTTTCTCGTACGAAAAGCTTGAATATCTGGTTATTTTTTTTAGTAAAACGAACTGTTTAATCCTAAATTAACAGCTTCTGTATTTTAAATGTAATTAAAGAGCGCTATGCAGTTCCACAACATTATGTATCCATCCACGTTGAAAGTCAACGACGGTTTTTTGTTAAGAGTGAATGAGGTAAAACGTGCAGACACTGGTCGGTCACTGCGTACTAGGGATGGGGAAAAAATATCGATGTATCGAAAACATCGATGTTTGTTTTAAAAACATCGATGTTTTTACCATCGATGGTCAGCTGGCGATAGTATCGATAAAACATCGATGGCTACTACCGATGTCGATGTTTAAACTTTGAAATTCAGAAACTACCGCTAGAGGCGCTGGAATCTTAAAAATTTAATTTTTATTAAAATTAGTACACAAAATATAAGCGCCATCTATTGTGATATAACAATACTAATAGTGTTAGTTCTTATTCTTCTTAGTAGTTGGCAGAATACGAAAAAATAAGAAGAAACTTATAATTTTTGCAAACAATGCGAACGACCAACGACGCCAACACACTTTTTCTTTTTGAATCTTGTTGACACTTTCCCAGTTGTTATTCCTCCAATCCCTGGATTTTTGTAAGTTGTCGTTAGCTATTTTTTTATATATTGAAGTTGGCTTTCCTGAACAAAATGATCAAAAGCTTCAATTAATCGGTAAAAGTAACTAGAATTGAAAATCTAGTTCCGCCTAAACTAAAGGAACAAACTTTATTTCAACTTAAAAAAGTATAAAAATAATTGTGTATGACAGTGTTATTTTTATGTTAAATAATATAAAATTAACATTAAGATTACTATATTAGTATTGTAATAAAATCCAATATTTCATTTTAGAAATGTAAAAATAGTAAGGTCTGTTCCTTTGGTTTAGGCGGAACTAGATTTTCAATTCTAGTTACATTTACCTAGTGATTGAAGCTTTTGATCATTTTGTTCAGGAAAATTCAACTTCAATATATCAAAAAATATCTAATGACAAATTACAAAAATGAAAATTGCGGTTAGTTCCGCCTAATCGTTTGGAATAGATTGTAGGTACAAATTAGGATTATTATATTGGGTATAATAATATTAATGTGAAATTAATTACTATTAAAAAGGAATATTTCTATATCCAAATCTAAAAAATGCTTTTTGTGTATTATGTGTTACTTTTTTCGTATTTTATCTTTACATTATTAAATAAAACCTATATAATATAAATAAATAGCTTTTTATAATATTAATAAAACATCGATGTTTCCGATACATCGATGTTTTTCCTTCGATGTTTTTTCAACATCGATAGTAAGCGCCGATGTTAACATCGATGTTAAACATCGATGTTTTGCCTACGATGTACAACCCTACTGCGTACCCGATCATGGCCATCCGTTTCAGCAGGACCTGCGTCTTTCACAGTTCTTACCCACCTCCTTACAGTACTCACATCAACACACGCCTCACGGTAGACGACACTTAACCTTCGATGGATATCAATGTGCGCTACATCCTCCGCAGTAAGAAATTCAATGACAGCTCGTTGTTTTAACCGCACATCCATGCCGGCCATGTTTAGAACTGTCATGCGCAAACGCGATGTTGCTGAGAATCTCCGCTAGGAGGACTTATGTACAGATACTTAAGGTAAATGGCAAACCACTTTTGACACGGTCTGGCCCGTCATTATAAAAGACCATGGAGGCATTAGTTTTCAATATGCCTTCGTATAATTATGGATGATGGATATAAATTAATTAATGATTATATTATGGTTATGAATATAATTTCTAAAACAGTGGATATATATTTTTATTACATTAGTAGCAGAAATGCATAACAATTTCAATTAGTAAAATGATTTGTTTCACGAAAAACACCAAATGTGACTTACAACACATTCGCTATGACCTCTTCATGTATTTGTAAAGCTCTTAATTTCACACAAGAAACTAAACATTTTGAACGAACTCTTGACCTACCCATATATTGTTGTAATATAAATTGGGTGGAACATTAACTGACCTAATATCAATTTAATCATTTTAATCGATTCCCTGTCTCAATTATTAAGATAACAGTAGTAACCTAGTTGGCTATGAACTGTGCACAGCTGAATGGCTGATCAACAATTTGTGTTGCAGTGCAATGCATCATTCGCATTGGCTTAAATCCAACGTTACGATTTGAACTACGGAACTAAGCATTTTGGCACAACACATCAATTTAATGACATGCTTTTATTGTATTAAATATATTATGCATAATACATATATAGTGGACATGAAATATTATGTTGGCTTATCTAATTATATCTAAGAGCTCCCCCATCATTCAAAGTATACGGTTTTAAGGCACTTCATGTTCGCGCCTGTCCCTAGATATACAATCTCTAGATCAGTGGTTCCCAAACTTTTCAATTCCCGGCGCCCTTAATGTATCAGAATTTTTCTGCGGTGCCCCAAGTCAAAACATTGGCCTAACTAACGCAATTGGAGGAATATTGGAATATTTCCGAGACGCACAGTTTGGGAATTGCTGATATAGATAAGAAGTAAGTATTAGTTTATAAAGATAGTTAAAAAAGGAGACAGGCTAACATATCATCGGCTCTGAGAATTATTGTGGACTGTTTTTGGCTGCAAATGTCACACATTTTTTCTTTACGAAATAAACTACGGAGATTTTTAGATGCCTATGACCCAGTGGTGCCCAAACTTTATTGGTTCCCGGCGCCCTTAATTTATTAGAATTTTTCCGCGGTGCCCCAAGTAAAAACTGGTCTAACTAACGCAGTTGTAGGAATAATGAAATATTTTCGCGGCGCCCCTGTAACCCATCTGCGGCGCACAGTTTGGGAATCGCTGCTCTAGATTGTTTTCCTTATTAGGGTTTTGTAGGTATGACCAAAAAACCCTTATACCGTCATTTTGTCGTCTGTCTGTCTGTCTGTTCGGTAAAAATTGTAGCCAAACGGCTAAACCTAGAGAGTTGAAATTTGGAATGCTTATACAACTGTTTGACCCGCACATAGGAAAAATACTAAAACATTTAAAAAACATATACCCCTAAAAATATAAACAAATATGTGCTCATCGGAAAAAAATATATTTTTTTACAATTCTGTGTAGGGTATCAAATGAAAGCCCTTAGTGCGTGGATTAACGATCAAAATTTTATTTTTACAAAATAAATTATTTTGATGAGATTTTTGCCAAAATTGTGTAAAAAAAAAATTGTCCCACACCCTGTAGCCCGGATAGTTTAAACTAAAAATCTGCAAAAAAATCTAAGTAATGCATATTTGTGTGAACCGGAATAGTACAACAGAAATTATTGATCAGATTATGTTTTCGGAAAATAACGCACTTTTTGTGTTTTTTGCTTGACCATGTAAAATATTTAATGATATTATGTAGTACAGTAAACAGACCGCATCGATGGTGTAATGCTTAGTATACTACCGTTCTAATTTGCAAACTCGAGTTCAATCCGGCCTCGAGGCAATTTCATTTTTTCTATTTTTGTTTTGTTTTTATTTTGTTTAAATTATTTTTTCAAAATTCTAGTTATATTTGGGCAAATGTTGCATTTATTTTTTAAAAGCGTAAATTTAATAACTAGTGAAAATTGTTGAAATTGAATACTCTTGGACTTACAACCAAGTAACTTATATAATACCATGGATACAAGTAAAAAAATAAAATATATAAAATATATGTTGTGTCATGTGTTATAATATCTGTATCATATTAGTGCTTAAATATATTACTGCTATATTATTCCTATAAATACAAGAAATCAGAAGGGCGGAGCTTATGATTAAAACAACCAATGGAAGCCATAAGCGCAATTTTCAACATCTTATTGAACCTTGCTATATAAAAAAAAATACTGCACATATTTAGAAACCTAAATAATGGTATTAGGCATTCGAATTAAAATTTACAAAAAAATATTTTAACATAAAATTTGTTTTGGCATCCCAAATAATCATTATTCACTTACTAAATACCTGCGAAACCCTGAAATGTGTGAAAATTCACAATTCACATCAATTTTTTTTGTTATTGGTAATCATGCTACGAACATTCTAAATCGAAAAATGTTTCATAGTTTTCCATATATTATTAGTATGTATCTGAAAGCAAATGTTTCCATTTTCCATTCATATCTATAGAAGCATTTCCCATTTGAACCGAATCCAATAATTGAAATCCCATTTGCTACCAATATAATCATCAAATAAGCCTATATTCGTCTTAAAGCCATTCCCTAGAAAATAGCAAGAGTCCCAATCACTCACTTGCATAATGGAGGAGAGAACAAGCAGGATTAAACAAGCGTTCACCTCAACTCCCTCGTCCTTTCATCGTCCGAGATAAGCGATCTTGTGAACGCCACGTCACCAGAATGTTCCTGGACATTCGCGTTTACGACCGCCATGTTTACTTTGAGCGGCTCTTGTTTAAACAAGTGAACGAGGGTCAAATGGATCGAGGTAGACTATAGATGCCAGACGGTGTTTTGTTTCAATAAAAGAATTAAGGAAAGTTGTCACATTGATGCGACGATAACTTGAGTGTTTCAAGTTATTTTGGGGTTTAGTGAAGAGTGTAAAACTTTATATAAGATCTGTTTTCATTTATTTACACAAGTAGTTACCAAAAAACAGCGCTTGATTTCAATAACCTGTTTACAAGAGGTACAAACTTTTAGCAGTATATCAAATAATATTTTAGATTAGTCATATCATAAGTGCATATGATCAGAAATATTAGGTTGTGTAATAAATTCCCGCGTTTTTTATGTTTTGTTAGGTAAAGTTTATGTACGCATTCTTAAGTGTTTTTCGTGCTCTACAAATTGATCTGCTTTAATTTTCGGAATTAATTGCTAAATAGGCTTTTGAAATGGAAGTTCCAGGAGGTAAAAAAAGTCATTTTCGACATCTGCACTATTTTGCCTTTCGTCGTGGTCAAAAAGCTACGGAAGCAGCTCGCGACATTTGTGACGTATATGGAGTAGATGCTATAGCTCCGAGGACCGCGTAAGATTGGTCTTCCAAGTTTAAAAATGGCAATTTTGACCTTGGTGATGCACCTCGCTCCGGCCGACCTCCCGACTTCGACGATGATCGTCTCAAGATGTTTTTGAAGGAAGATGGTCGTCAAACAACACGAGAGTGGACCGAAAAGATGGAATGTACCTTTACGACCATCGCTAACCATCTTTACTCCATGGGCTTTACTCAAAAACTTGGGAATTGGGTGCCACATAACTTGAGCGATGGCCACAAGATCTCAATGATCTCAAATGGGAGGTTCTATCGCATCCGCCATACACTCCGGACCTTGCGCCAACGGATTATCACCTTTTCCGCTCCATGTCGAACCAAATGAGGGACGTACCCTTCGCTAACGATGAAGACCTCAAAACCTGGCTCACAAACTTCTTCAACACAAAAGCAAAAGATTTTTGGCGAGACGGCATCAACAAGTTGGTCGATAGGTGGGAACAGGTTGTAAATAATGATGGAGAATATATTATTGATTAATTTGTTACTATAATTATTGTTTTCTTCAATAAATCTTATAAACAAAAAAACGCGGGAATTTGTTACACAACCTAATATATTATTCGTCTGGCAATGGAAGATTTATTAGTATGGTTAACAACTAACAAATTAACAAATACCATTTAAATTTTGACAAAATAAATCCGGGTGATAGGATTGTTATCAGGCATGGTAATAATTTAAAAATCCCTAAGCTTAGACTTGAGTTAAGCAAAGTAGGGCGACTAGACTAGTTCCAGGACACTTTTAGGTGTCCTAGAAGTGGTCTAGCTTTAGCACGAGAAAATTTTTAAAGTATGTGTCCTAGAACTGATCTAGATTTTATACGAGAAAAATGTGTCCCAGAATTGGTCTAGCATTTACACGGGGGATGGTTCAGAATTGGTCAAATTTTTTATCTCAAAGGGGTTCTGGTGTTCTACAAGAACCGCTGCACTAGGGGGAAGACAGTCAGAGAGACCCAAAGAAATGGTTCCTTGAAGGTGTCGAAAAGCACCATCAATAACTAAGAAACAGGTAAAGCCTCAAATTTGATTTATATTGAAGATATGTGCCATGCAATAAATAAATAAATAATAATAAATAAATAAATAAATAAACAATTTAATTTTAGTAACTTACAGCCAGTCACTGCTCTGATGAACAACAAAAGCAGTAGCACTCCTTAGATTTTATCTTTTCTCATCTTCTTTGCGTTCCACGGTCACACCTGATCAATATTAACCAGGCATTTCAATACTATCCTCTTTAAAATAAACTCGAATCATAAAATAACAGTATAATTTATTTAGCGGCGACACAATATAGAGTTAATTGACTTGTGTCCACCCTAATCCATCAATAGAAACCCTCTAACGTCTGAGATGTAGTTTAACGAGTCGAAGAAAGTTGCGGCTTGTTCTTTCACACATCGGAGCACGCCATGGAAAAAGCATTTAAAATGCAAATGCCAAAATTTGAATTTTTATTGCGGTCCATCTACGAGCAGTACATCCTTTTCTATCCTTGTACTTCTTTGTACCGACTTACAGACTGCCTGGCTCCCTTTTAACGGAATATTTACTGATAATTCCAGTTAGTATTTTTGTTGCAGTTTTCAAAAAGAAAAACTTTTGCAATCAATAAGAACTGGAACAATGATTTTGTGCATTTTCCTGATAAGAATTATATAAGAACAATTGTAAATCAGTGCTTCTCAAAATTTAGTTCAACTAGAAAAAAACACAAATACAAAACAATGTTGAATCAAGATTTTTAGATTAAACTCGCTACCCTGGAATATGTTGTCGAAGATTTAGGTTGCGGGGTTTAGTGATAAAGTGTTAACCAATGAAAACTAAATCGGCATTAAGAAATTGAACAGAGAATCTCCATAATTTATTCTTCAACCCATAAATTTTGTACTGGTAGGGTTAGTAGCGAGTTTATTTCTCGCACTTTTTCTATTGGCCCTTTTACCAAATTAATTGTTATGTTCCTATTGAAGGAATTAAAATATACACACATATAACAAATTCAGAGGATAGGATCATTGTGCTAGTGGTCAGCCATTTAAGGACATCGTGATTTTCAACACGTCGTACTTGTACTAATTAAAAATTAAAAAACACATATTAAATTATTTAAATGTTTAAGTTTATTGTTCATTTTTTATTTTACAAAAATGCATATTTGTGTAATTAATAAAAAATAAAATGTAAAAATGTATCAAAATTACTAGTAGTCAGCCTTTAATGTTTAATAGTCAGCCACATAGTTGCTGGTAGTCAGCCTTGTTACTACTTACATTGAATTAGGTACATTAATTAATCACAGAATAAACATTTTAAAGAATTTCATCTGTAATATGGTAATATATGTATATCAAAAATCAGAAAGACAATTAATGAACTAAAAGAAGAGATAAGAGAACTTAAAAAGAAAGAAGAAGTGTGGAAAATAGAAAAAGAAAGTATGATACAAAGAATCGAAAGACTGAAAAATAAAGAGGAAGAACAAGAAAAAAGAAGGAAGAAAAATAATATCATTATAAAAGTAAATATAGGAAGAAATAACCTGGACACGAAGGAATTCATAAAAACAGCTGGGAGTGGATGTTGGCATCAAAGAAGCTTTTAAAATAATTACGAAAAATTAGACTGATTTAACAGTGTGGCGATGCAAAATTGGGAAGAAAAGCAAAAGATCCTGGCAAGTAAAAACAAATTAAAGGAAAAAAAGATATACATAGATCATGACTTTACCTCAAGAGAAAGGACGATCAGGGAAAACTGAGGAATGTGGCGAAAGTAGAAAGAGAAAAAGGTAACCACATGGCCGTAGGATACAAAACAATTAATACCGGAGGAAAATGGTATAAATGGAACGAGAAAGAAGAAAATTCGACTATTCCTATCCAAAACTAATGTAAAAACAATTGGTGGCTGACTTCTGGTATTCAATGTTCAATAGTCAGCCAGGTCCTAAAAAGACAGGCTGACTTCTGGTTTTTAAATTAATGATAGAAAAAGAAATAAATTTATCCAAGCAAAATAGAAATATTATTTTCCTGAATGTAAGATAGAAATAAAATATTTCAGTTTCTAAAACCACAGTTGTCAGCCGCGTAGGCTGACTACTAGAATTTTCCAAAAATTGTTCGCCAGTGGTTAAGTATTTAATAAATCGAAGACATCTATGTTGAAAAACTTTTTTATTATAATAATTAATGTTCTAAATATTTGTCCTAAATAAATTTATAGTAAAACATACAATAATTACCTCGTACAATATTCGAATCATACACTGCCTCACTAAACATAACTGGACTCAACACAGAGTATATGTTCAGACATGTTGTTGTGGTTGACTTCTTTTATTTATATTTAATGTTGAGAGACATCTATTCTTATTGGTTGAAAGTAATCGAAAAGAAGAAAGACCGCTGAATACTGGCATATAAAATTTTAAATATTTAGTTGGGATATTAAACTATTATTTAAGTTTTAATTTTAAAAAGGCCGACTACTGGAACAGGCTGACTACTTGCACACTGACTCTATAACAAATTCAGAGGATACGTAATGATAAAATAAATTAGTGGATAACATTTAGATTTGGAATAGCATCAGCAAGTAAGTTTTTAAAATTTAAAAGAATTTAACAGTTTCTGGCGATACGTGATAACTCGGTGACCGTTAACTCGGCGTCGTCAACACGGTCAACTCGGCGACGGAAAAAAATCTCAATGAAAAAAATTATATTGAAAAGAAAAAATTGATGTGAAGTGTGAATTTTCACACATTTCAGGGTTTCGCAGGTATTTAGTAAGTGAATGATGATTATTTGCGATGTCAAAACAAATTTTATTGAAAAGTAATTTAAAATTTTTGTTACACGACATAGTAGCTCTTAACGCAATTAATAAACTTCTCTTTACTACCCCTACAGATGAAAATAAATGTAATTTAATATCAACTATTCGTTTTTAAAACTTTTCTCTGGACTGTACCCCAATAACAATTTTTAATTATCTTATAAACGAAAATATAATTGTACATGTCCGTGTAAGCTGAGCGGGTCCGTAGCGTTCTCATTGTGAGCCAGGTTAAGTAGATATAGAAGCGAATGGCAGCGGATATAAGAGGGTCGTGGTTCGATTTCCGGCTTAGGCCGTTGCCGCTTGTTTGCGTTGTCCTCCATCTTTGATTTAAGTCTCTACATGCAAATCCCGATTAGTTCAGCGGCGCGTTAACTTAACTATAAATAAAACATTGTTACGTAATCGGGAATACACGTCAGGTGGGACCTAGACAGCCAGACTACTTAATGCTTTATTATTTGTGCATAAATTGGAGAATATATTATGAAATATGACACAAAGCATTGCAAATATCTCTGAAATTATTTTGCAATGGTCCAATATTAATGCGGACACCATTATTTTGGATGTTTGCCATTGCTGATAGTACTAGGCTAGAATAGTACAATATAATAAGTATTAGTATCAAAAAGATATAATACTTCATGAGTATATAAAATATATTCGGACGTTAGTCAAGATTTTAAAAATTTCAACCCCAGGTCTTTATCACCCCAGCAAACATTTTTATACGGGCCAGTACTGGTAAAGCACATACTCCCCGGCATTGAAAGTAATGGGCCAGTACCCCGGTGTCCCCGTGGCCGTTACTGGCCCATTGATGTATCAGTTGCTGGCCCAGCAACGGTAAAGTGCAAAATAATCGCATTAGTTGCAAGATTTATTTCTGATGGTTTTAAGTAAAAAGTATGAGTGAAGAAGAGTGCTTATAAAATGCTGGTAAAGTACTTCGTATAGGCGGAATGCGAAATACAAATGTGAAGTACATTATTAATACTGTCGTTGCACTTACTTTTGGTGCCAGTAATTTACCAGCATAAAAGCAGTTTGCCGGCATTCGGCCGTTAGTTGAATGTTTGCTGGGGCATTTCGTTTTTGAAATATGTCCATGCGAATATGAATATTTCTATAAATCACACCATGTTAAAATTTGTCATCATTTTAATATAAGCTAAACAAATTAAGCCTCACATTTGTTTTAGTCTAAATACACTACGAGGAATCCAAAAATTCTAACCTCAGGTCATTTTCTCTAACCGTTATTTGAGTTGTAATTTTTCAAAAACGCATTAAACGATTAAAGCCCCAAATTATTTCTAGATTAAATAAACTACGGAGAATCCAAAAATTTTAATCGGAGGTCGCTGTCGCAAACCGTTTTTGAGTTGTGCTTTTTTTTAATGCACAATTTTCACAAATAATGTAAATTATACTATTAAAAAAATGTAATCTCAAAACGCGTTAAACGATTAAAGCCCCATTTTTTTCTGTACTAAATAAACTACGGAGATTTTTAGATGCCTATAACCCAGTGGTGCCCAAACTTTATCGGTTCCCGGCGCCCTTACTTTATTAGATTTTTTTCGCGGTGCCCCAAGTAACAACTGATCTAACTAACGCAGTTTTAGGAATAATGAAATATTTTCGCGGTGCCCTTGTAACCCATCTGCGGCGCACAGTTTGGGAATCGCTGGTGTAGACAGTTAAAAAATTATATTTATGCAACAAAAACTATGCGTCTAGAAACTAAATAGATACGTTTCAAAAACGAAAATGTTTTGACGTGTTGAACTGTTGCATTCCCAAATGGCTTGTTAGTTGATATAGCCTTTAAATTTTGACACAGTCAAGTAATAATAAGTGAAATGTTTATGTAACTTCAATTATTTACTTTGGTACCAAATGTTAATTTAATTTGAACTGTTTATCGTGCAGCGAGCTACATACATTCTTTATAAATTATTTAACATGCTGTGAAATATTTGCCTAATTTGGTGCGCTTCTCAATATTTAACGAAACAGCGTTTAACAAATATCAAATATCGTTGGTGCTTCCATACTGTACATATAAGCACATTCTATAAAACAATGACTTGCATTATAAAATTAACAAAAATTTCTACAAGTACCTTTCCAATCTCTCCAATTTTTGTCTCCATGAAGTCCAAACACCAAAGTCCACATTATCACACACTTTTTTAAGTATTCACTGCACTTTTACCACTTAAAAATAACTAAAATCGACAAAAACTGTAAACACGACTTGTAAAAATCTAGCGTCACTGCCATTCAAGATGGCTAACACTGATAAAGCTCATTAAGGAATATAGTCATTAAAAGTTAATAGATAAGGAACAGAATTGCTTAAAATAATTATTAATGAGACTAAACAAATATATTAATATTTTATTAATAATATACAGGTGGTTAAAGTTATATTTGTACCAATTTTCAATAAAATCGGAGACAAAAATATTTTCCTTAAAATTCACGATTTACCAAGGTCGTAAGGGGTAGACCTTTCGATTTTTGGCCATTTTCAAGGGTTTTGGATTACTGCCCATACCAAACTTAATAAACGGTTAATAAAGCCCATTTTTTTTTTTTTTTTAGACTAAACCATCTATGTGGTTTTTAAAAATTCAAACTGCAGATTTTTATCCCTAACCATTTTATAGTTAGGATTTATATAAAAAAATTAGAAATTAAAAAAATATATATTTTTCAAAAATTTTGTTTCTTTCAAAATATGGTTACAAGTCAATTAGGACCTCAAGAATTTAAAAATTTCAACCGCAGGTCTTTATCGCATTTCGTTTTTGAAATATGTCCACGCGAAGATGAAAATTTCTATCAATCACGCCATATTAAAATTTGTCTGTCATAATTTTAAAATAAGCTAAACAAATTAAGACTCACATTGTTTTTTTTTTTTTTAGACTAAATAATCTACGAGGAATCCAAAAATTCTAATCTCAGGTCATTTTCTCTAACCGTTATTTGAGTTGTAATTTTTATTAATTCACAATTTTCACAAATAATGTAAATTATGCCATTAAAAATATTAGCCATAAATAATCTCAAAACGCATTAAACTATTAAAGCCCCAAATAATTTATAGATTAAATAAATTACAGAGAATCCAAAAATTTTAATCGGAGATCGCTGTTTCAAACCGTTTTTGAGTTGTGCTTTTTGTTTAATTCACAATTTTCACAAATAATGTAAATTATACTATTAAAAAAATATCGTTATCTCAAAACGCGTTAAACGATTAAAGCCCCATTTATTTTTTTTTTTTTTTGTACTTACTAAACTACGGAGATTTTTAGATGTCTATAACCCAGTGGCGCCCAAATTTTATCGGTTCCCGGCGCCCTTAATTTATTAGAATTTTTCCGCGATGCCCCAAGTAAAAACTGGACTAATACAGTTGTAGGAATAATGAAATATTTTCGTGGCGCCCCTATATCCCATCTGCGGAGCCCTAGGGCGCCGCGGCGCACAGTTTGGGAACCACTGAACTAAACGTTTATCTTTCCTTTTACATATACTTTCTTTAATTTTAACTGGTCTAAATAATGTACACAATTTCAAAATAAAACTGAGATGTATCAGTCAACGTTTAAACTAACAAACCCTCCTTATTTGAGCACTTTATTTTCCTCCTCGCACTCTAACATAATCTATTTTCAACCATGAATAGGGTAGAAAGAAGGCGAAAGCAATAAAGCTAGAAGGTCGTAAAATATATGACCGCCTTCACCAATATCAAAACACATCATGGAAGATCGTTTACTCACGACTAATTCAAATATAAATGTTACGTAATGATATCATTTCAGAGATCTCATAAAAACCAAACAATTCTTATAGTTTCATCAATGAAAATCAATAAGGATTTTAGTACTTTACTGAATAAATAAAAGTGATGGTCTGCATATTTCTCGCAGAAACAAGACATAAATGTGGAGAACAATATTCCATGGACATAAAACATTTATAATTTAAACCAGCATAAAATATCGAATATAATGCTTAATTTATGGGGAAACAAAATATAAAACCAGTACGTTAAAACAGAACCGATTTTAAATGTACAGAAAGGAGTCAAATATGACAAACGGGCGTTAATTTAAGATTAATTCGTTAAATGCATTTGCGCTGACAACAAACCAAAAGCTCTTTGGGCTGTAGTAATAGTAAGGGAAAATGGCGCAAAGAGGAATTAAATAATTATAGCCGTACAATATTTTCAAAGATTTCCGAGGAAATATTGCTAAAGCAGCTACTAGAACATTTTGAAAATAATGATTTACTAAGCAAAAATCAGTTTGGTTTTAGAGCTAGTAAATCTACAACAACTATTTTGGACTTCACAGATTTTGTGTCAATTGGATTTGAAAATGGAAAATACACAACGGCCACTTTATATGATTTAACAAAGACTTTTGACTGTGCCGCAAATTTTATTTAAAAAAATAATCTTGCTACATCAATCCAGACAGTTGTCAACTGCTAAATCCTTTCTTGACAAACCGGAAGCAAACATATTATCTCACGAGCAAAAACTCCATTTTGGTGTACCGCAAGGTTCAATACTAGCTTCACTGCTTACGAATTTTCATAAACGATAGTCAAGATCCTGTTAATTTTTTAGGAGTAACAATTGGTACAAATCTCAGTTAGGAAAAGCATGCGTACTCCACAGCGGAGAAATTATTCAAAGCAATCTATTGCATAAGAAACCTAAAATCTAAGATACTCATAAATTATTTTTATTATTTTATTCATTACATGAATATGTTGGATTTAAATATGAAATTTGTTACCTGATTATGTAATGCATACGCTGCATTTTCGAAATAAGGAAATATTTGTCATCACTAATGAATATCGAAACTAGGCCAATCAGTAGTATATGTACATGGACGTCGTACGGTTTCCGGGCAGAGAAACCTACCCAACTCATCTACAAGTTCCAGTCCACACGGTGACGACTGAGACACTGACGCCATATACCCATACAGCTGGTGAGCTTAGTAAGCAGTACCATGTGAGTGGGAAAAGACTTCTCCAGGCTTCTAGACTCCCTGATGGGTAGCCTCCGCCTCGGAGGTAGGTCTAAGTCGATTCATTTTTGAGCATAGGCCTTCCTTGCTTTTTTCCATTCTAGTTTATTCGTTGCTTTCGCCAGAAATTTCCTGCTTCCGCTACCACACTATCCACCCATCTTTTTCTAGGTCTTCCTTTCTTTCTTTTTCCATGAGATGGAAACCAATTTGTGGTTTTTAGTGTCCATCTGTCATCCCTCATTCTTGCCACATGACCTGCCATTTTTGCATATTTGTGGCTATAAGTACGTCTTTAGCTTTTGTTTTTTGCCTTATTGTATCGTGCCGTATTCTATCTTTTAGTTTCACAACCATTATACTTCTTTCCATCGGCCTTTGACAAACTTTTATTTTGTTGGCTTATCTTTTTGTCAGTGACCACGTTTGGCTACCGTAGGTTAGGATAGGCTTATGCCTATCCTAATTCCTATTGTGTTATACACAAGTATTGAGTACTTTGGTTTTTAAATTTACTGATATATTACCTTTCATAATCTTTTTCAGGGACCAAAATCCTTTCCAGGCTTTTGAAATCCGGGTATTAACTTCGTTTGACTGTCACTGAATGATATTAATTGGCCCATGTATGAATATTCTGTCACTATTTCAAGAATGTTGTCTTCAATTTGTGATCCATATTACTATCTTAATCAGACTACATAATGCATTAATACAAAAAATCAATAGTGTGCATGAACCCTTTTATAAATGTGCATCTCTCGCATTTGGACAGAGACCAACGCATCACTTACGGACATTGTTTTATTTCACTTTGACAATTGCAGAGTGTGTAAAGCCAACTATTGTGCGATGCATTTAGTTCATTGTCTCGGCTGGCTATAATACCGTCTCTCTCCCTAGTCTATCCGTTCACTGCTTTGTGCTGTACATCCGTCTTTGTTGATAGACTGTTCTCTTGTCTACTAATCAACCAGATTGTTGGCCATACAGATTGTTTACTATATTCGCTATAAATCAATTTTGACACAAATGAATATTAGATATTAAATTCTATGGGAGTGCATTAAGTGGAGAACACTCAAATTAGTTTATCTAAGGACTTCAGATGAAAATTGGGTACCAAATATTAAGATGATGTGTAACTAATAAATAATACAGCCCAACAGACATGTTGGTGCCTGCGAGTTTTTAACTGTCTCTAGGTAATTTTTGGGCACAGTTTCCAAAATATCCGTCAGATTTGGTTTTTGAGATACGCTATATTAGCCTCTTTTAGAATAAAATATCTTATTTCTTAACTTGTGTATTTTTCACGTTATTACTGTTACTATTTGCTCCAACTGCCAGTTACAAACACAAAAGAGACAAAGTAAGGTATTTATTTCACAAAGTAGATAAATATACATTCATCACTTATCACTTAAAAATGTTCTTTTGTACGACTTTCTAGCATTGAGTTTACCAGAACAGTCTTGCTGAAGACTCCAACAGTAGTAGGCCTTCATGTGGCTATCTTATCTTCCTTGATATCTATCTACCATAGTTTTATGTCCTGATGGAATCTTTTCCCCGGTTCTTCCACTAAAATCACCTAGGTTTTCTGGTAAGTGGTCATAATACAACCGAGAATATTAAAGTTGGAAAGCATATTTTCCACTAATTCTCTACCTTATGATTTCCAAAAAAATGTTGTACTACTTGAATAAATGAACACCAAGAATTAGATTCAATCTCTTTCATTGATGCGGTTGGATTGGATTGTGGATCTTCAGTAGGTTGCCTTATCTGAGGAGCGTAAAATATTCTGGCTTTCAGTTTTTCAGAGTTAATCCCAGGAAATTTACGTGTCAAGTAGCCTACACAAAGTCCATCTCGATTTAAAGCCTTCAAAAATTGCTACATAATCCCAAACTTGATATGTAACGGTGGAAATATAATTTTCTCTCTCGCAACCAAAGGTTCGTTGACGATGTTTTGTTTTTATTGAATTACGACATTTCTTAATGGAAATCACCCAATTTCTGTTAACCCAGTGCTGATCCTTAGCTCTGCTGTCGCAAAGACATAAAAAACAAGGATATTTTGTATATCCACTTTGCTGTCCAAGGAGAAAGTTTACCGTTTTAAGATAAAAAACATCAATTATTCTGTATGTCAAAAACTAGAGCTGCTACGAAAAAGAGTCAGGTATTTTTGGAATCAGCACATCAAAAATATCCAAAATCAGTTCTTACTTTTCTGGCACCAAGATAAAAAAATTATTTTGTTGGGCAGTGTAATTGTTTGCTACGACAACAAAAATCAGTCCATTTTGGGGGTCCAGTTCTGGGGGTGTAAAGTAGACCTTTTTTGAATATCGTTTAGTAAAATAGTTATTTGTGTACCATGACCAAAAAGTAGGTCTTTTTCGGCCGCATCTGAATTTGAAGGCTCAAAGATGTTGTTAATAGTACTGTCATTTTAATATATGACTTTTCTAATGTGTCAGTTTATGTGTCAAACAATAACCATCTTTATGTTATTTACAATGAAACCATGGATAATTATCCGAGAATAAAAAGTGCATTGCACCCGGGTGCCACTGGTATGTAATGACCTTGGCTCGAGTTTTAGTTTTCTGGTATATTGGTAGATGGTGACATAGTGCAAAATAAATTACGAATACACCCGACTTCAAACGATCAGAAACTTCGTGTTCTAGCTGTCGATCTGCCGCCATTAGCTGTCAAACACATGACAGTTGGTGTTGTAGTAATACGCATTTAAGCTTGTTAATTTTCAAATACATGGTTCAAATAATAGAATTTTATTTCCAATTTTGGTTATCTTATACTGTATTTGATACATACATTGTACATCTCGGGAAGACGGACAAAAATGATTTTTAATGTATATGGATTATTAAATATATATGTATTTCTTTTCAAAATATATTTAATACAATAATAATGGTAATTTTGAACGTAAATCAGATAGTAAAATTTAAATTTGGCGGTTGTTGTTGTTTAGTTCATTGGTATATTCCTAGAGGGAACGTACTAATATTTTTTGCCGTTTATTAGTGTCCGTTCTTAATATACAGTACCTAGACAAAATATTATAACCACTTACGAATTTTTTAAAATTCATTGATTTACACAAAATCAACAAAATAGTAATACACCAATTTTATTTTTATTTTGTATTTTATTATTTCAAATTATTTTAGTACAATTATAAAATGTTTTTTAATATTTTGGTTGCCCCCCTTTGCTTTTATTACTGTCGCAATTCTTCGAGGCATACTCTCAATACATGCCCTAATACAATTTTCAATTTCTGGAGAGCCATGCCATACTTTTTTAATATTATCTGTTAAAACTTGTATATTAGTATTATTTAAATCATAAACAAGTCTTTTCAGGAGGTTCCAAACATTTTCGATAGGATTGATATCCGGCGAATTACCTGGCCAGGACAAAATCGGTACTTTTTGTTCTTGCAAATCAGTCTCAGAATAAAAATACAGAGTTGAAGATGTTTAAAATAGCTTATCTTTTAATAAACACACGATATTTTAAAGAAATAAATAAAGTTGCATATGATTATACGTCGGAATTTTTAATAAACAGTTGTTTTTGTAAGTGGTTATAATATTTTGTCTAGGTACTGTATTGTGTTCTGTGGTGCATTGTAAAAGCGAACGTTGGAATAAACTTATACCTCAGAAAGCGGCCCTTATACTATTATTATTTACAAAAGTTTTTAGACAGTTATATAAAGGTCATGGAAAACTGCGATGATAAAAATATTGAAATATGTTACTATTTTACTAACCAGTTCAATATAATATGAATATAAAAATAGCATGCCAGCAGCGGCATTCAATTTAACTATTATTTAGATTTTACTTTATCTTAATTAAATAAATTGACAATCACATTATATATTGAAATAATGTAAACACTGTGACAATTTTAAAGATAAAAACGTCTGCTTTTCTATGCCTTTATTTACTTTCACTTAAAAATATGAATTATCTAATCAAGGTTCTTTCGTCTAGGTACATAAAAATGTATTTTTATCTGCATACTATCTGCAAAAACATAAATTGTCTGTTTTAAAGTAATAAGAATATAGGTTCATAAAATGTCACGTAAAACAGATTTTTTTGTAGATAATTCATTGAACAAATCAAGAGTGGAAGAGTTACTACATTAGTTAAAAACCTATTGAACATAAAATAAATATATTGTCACATAGGCAGAGTTGGGCATTATTTAACTAAAATTTCAATCAACTAAAAATTTGAATGAAAATGTAATCAAACTAAATTAATCATCTTGTATTCAATCAATAATGGATGTAATCATAAATCCTTAACTAAATGACAATCATTAGTTTCAAATCATTAGTTTTTAATCATTTTGTGATATTTTGACAGAAATTTTTTATTCGCTTCGATCAATTTATTTATAATATTCCAATACTTTTATATAATATATATTATATATTATATATATCTACACACAAAATGCCAAAATATACCAAAATGACATAAACACGCACGCGTGGTAGGGCGCATATGCATGTGCAGGTGCATATGCGTGTGCAGGGCCGGCCTTAGCAAGTCTGGCGCCCTGGGCGAGATTTTTTTGCCGCCGTCATAAAAAAAAAATAATAATAAGAAGAAAAATTAAGAAGGTCTTCGCCCCCCAGATCCAAGTGAAGAGCAAAAAAAAAGGAAAAGGTCCTCACCTCCCAAATCCAAGTGAAGAGCCAAAAAAAAAGGTCCTCACCTCCCAAATCCAAGTGAAGAGCAAAAAAGGTCCTCACCTCCCAAATCCAAGTGAAGAGCAAAAAAAAAGGTCCTCACCTCCCAAATTCAAGTGAAGAGCAAAAAAAAGGTCCTCACCTCCCAAATCCAAGTGAAGAGCATAAAAAGGTCCTCACCTCCCAAATCCAAGTGAAAAGCCAAAAAAAAACAGTGTTCAAACACTAAATGCCAATGAACAGTAAGAGTGAAAAAATCAAATCTCAATCAAGATTTTAGTTTCAATCATAACTAAAAATTCAATCATGATAATGAGTAAATATTTAATTTAGTTACCAATGTGAATAACTGCACTATGATTGATGTACGTTATCATTAATCAAGTCTTGTAATTAAATTTTTAATCTCAATCGTTAATCATTAGTTTGATTGCAATTTGCCCAACTCTGCACATAGGTAATCCTAAGTCAGGATTACGACATCTAGACATTGTGACAGTCTGATTAAAAAACTATTTGTCAGCGTCTGACGTATGTAGCCTGATTACGAAATGCATACGCCGCATTTTCGTAATGAGGAAATATTTGTCATGACGAATGAATATTGGAACTGGGTTAACCTTCGGTACAAAAAGGATGGTTGTCACAGAATATGGAGGGCAGAGGAACATAGCCAACTCCTCTACACGTATTAGTCCACACGGTGACGACCAAGACACCGACGCCAGATACTTGTACCGAGGGTGAGCCAATCAAGTAGTCACCAAGTGAGTGGGAGAAGATTTCTCCAGGCTCCTCGAATCCCGGATGGGTAGCCTCCGCCTCGGTGGTCCAAGCCCATCCTGGCCAACACGGGGTGGATCGAAGACTTCCCCAACTCTATGGGTCAATTCAAACATTATATTGTAAATTTGATAAATGTTTAATAAATTTGTATTGTTGAAACCGTGACAATATAAACTAATCTTGAAGCATTAACTGTAACTATATATTATTTGCAATACATAGAAAGCTTACCAGTACCATTGAATATAGTAAAACCACTGTATGGCGCTAAGCGTTTATGAAACGCAGGTTGCCTACACAATAGTACATTCCTAGCTTTTTAGAGTATGATCTGTTTTGTCCTCATCTGTTTTACATACATGTCCGGCGAAAGAGCGTATCCGGCGAAACTTAAATCTGGAAATTGTTAAACGGGAACTTAAAATAGGACAAGGTGCCTCTACGTTGTCCTATAGGATGCTTTGTAAAGAAAAGCTAGATTGGCGTTCGACCTTCGTGATAAAAAGATGTATTTCGTCACATATCTTCCAACATGCGCTGGACACCCGTCTTGTTGGATCCAGACCTTCTAATTTTTATATATTATGTCGTCAATTACAGGGCCAACTTAGTGACTAAAAAATTCTGGAATTTGTATTTCCGTATATTATACGGCGTATAATATTTCAAATGGACCAAAATACGGTTGCCTAATAATAATAATTTTTGAGGATATTGCGTTCTAGTGTTTAAACTAATTCGAGGATTTTCTGGAGCATAATATCTATCATTTTGAACGTTTGTTCCATTATTTAAAGTAAATGTACATTCATCTGTTAAACAATATGACGAGAGAAAATTTCTGTCGCGATTAGCACGTTCTTGTATGTTTTCAGAGAATATTTGTTTACTTTCTTCATCGAAAGGTAATAATCCTTGATGGCATTGCATTTTATGGGGGCGACACACATCTTTAAAATTTTCCAAACTAATTGCTGCGAAATACCCTGATTAAGTAAAAGTCTCAGAAATAAATCCATATTATTTTGTTTACCTGAAAATTCATGGCAATCTGTAAATATTTAAAAATGAAATTCATTATGAATTTTCCCACGTTTCGTAGTAAAAGAAATGAAGAAACTAAAAATATAAAAATAGATTGCAAAAGTCTTCGGTAAGACATTGGTCTTTCGATTGACACCATTACGAAGTTAATATGGGAAGCAGCAATCGCAAAATTGTAGATTTTAATGTTATCCTCATATGTTTCGGGGTAATTATCACCTGCTATAACTAACAAAATGTTGTTAGAATATAGAAAAGTTTATTTTTTGTTTAGGACAGTTTTTAATAAGATATAGGGGAGATGTGGGGACGGTGGCACACATTTTGGTTTTCTGTACATAACATTTTCAATTTTGAATTTTTTAAAAAAATCTTTTCGCCACTTAATGCTTATAATGCCGTTGTTTAAATAACCTGTTAAAAATTAATGTCCTTATCACGTGCCATTTATAATTAATATTTTTGTTGACCTCTGTAATTGTGCCACTGTACCTATACGTGAGGGTACAGTGAAACAGCATTAGGGATACAGTGGAACAGTAAATATAATAGGTATCCAAAAAATCTGTATATGTATTAATAATTTTTATTGAAACTTCAATTCAATGTCTTTCAAAATAAATCATCTGAAGGTACTGAAAAATTAATAAAAAATCAAATTTTTTGGAACCATATAAAAATGAATATATAAATTTAAATTTATTATTAATATAAAAAATAAACTTTGGTAAGTTCCTTGGAAGCAGTAAATTTTGATAGTTTTTATTTTAATGTTAATTATATTTCATTAAATTTACTGTAAAAATCAAAGCTTCTAAACGGTGTTTTGTGCTATCAGACAGAGCAGGAGATGGTAAAACTTTTATCAGCTCTGACTTTTTAAATGTGTAATTTTTATTTGTTTTAATAAATTTACAGAGTAGAGTCAGCCGTCGGAGATATGTTACAAAAATATCGTCAGTCGTTATTTCTATGATTTACCCTATAGAATGGCTCTTCATTTTATTCTTTCAGTGTCCTTCAAATATTAAGGCATATTGCAAAAGGCATAAGTCAACATTATCATCTGAATTTGAATTCTCATCAATATTGACATCAGTATCAGACGTGTCTGAACATGAATATCTTTTAATTTTCTGATCTTTTTTATTTTGCGCAGTTTGGAATTGTTCTTCTAACTCGTACGTGGGTACTGTGGCTCACTGTACCACTGTATCCACATAACACGTGTGCCACTGTTAGCCTAATCCTATTTTCACGAACATTTTATCAAATATAATAAATGATATAGTTTAGAACATTAGTAATTGCTTTACACTGTAGACAAATGACCAATTTACAACATGTAATACAAATTTTCTTACTAATTTAGTTGTGTGTCGTTCAAATAAAAAAATTCTTGTTACGATAAACTTTAGTTTGTCAATCTCAAATCAACATTTTCATTATAAATGGCAGGACTTCAATTTATAGACTCAAAATGTGGATAGTATAATTTCTCAGTACCAGAGGGGCCTATATATACCCAAACAGACATGAAAATATTCTATATTTCAAAGATATTTCAAATGTTCCACTGTACCAATTGTGCCACCGTCCCCACATCTCCCCTATATTTGGGGGACTAAATTGACAATTATTTACGTATGGATGAAGAAACTTATTTAAGGCTTCTGTGGTTAGTTACTCCATTAATGAGGTAACAGAATAGAACAAGTGTCAATCCGTCGATGCACACGATCGGGTATACCTGCACAGGTCCCTCCGACGTAAGCATCTTAATTGCGTCGGTCGCCTGCACAGGCAGAAATAAATGTACAGGTTTATTATCTACACATGCCGGTGTACCGGCCAGGCGCAACAGTGCGTGTGTAGCGGTTTTAATGTAAACAAAAAAGCAATATATGCAATAATAAAATGAATCTACTTAGGATTTTCGAGAATACCACCAATAATTTTTATGAAACTTCGTACTTGTGTTACATCGTACTTTGTTTCACAGATATTTGCAACATTTAAATAGTTACAAATATAACAACCATATTTCACAATATATCCTCGTCAGTAAATAATAGAACAATAGTGTATTTATATCAATAGTAGCAATTCTCCCATGTAATATTGTGGTGCGTTATCTGCTAACCCTTCTGATAAAATTTTCACAAGCAACTTTTGAAACGAGTTGAAACGTATACGTACTGTACACTGTACATTACGTACTTGTCAGTAATGATTTAGTGTGACGTCATAACCCAGAGGTAAACGTGATTGGTTGCGGTGGACCGTAAAAGAAACAAACGCAACGGAGAGTTTATACCGCAACATTTTATTGTGCGATTTTAAACAATGGACAGGAGTATGTGAACCTTCATTATTGATCAGAATACTTCGAATTAATGTAATTATGAAAATAATGTCTAGAGAATGTGGATTTTAAATATTCGGGAACAATCTGTACTTTTAATAACTTCTGTGGTTAGACTACTTGAAGCAATAAGAATAGAGCTCAAATTCAGAATATTGTAGTTTAGAATGTACGGAATTAATGCGCACATAGAAGTATTTTGATTATTTGCTATATTAGAACTGCATAGATTTATAACATTAAATAATCCTCATGTAGCCGCTTGAACAAATATGCAATATTTTTACTATAATAATTTTAGCGACTTATTTTAGCGCGTATTTAATTACGAAATGCGCGATCATTAAGTATCATTATGAAATTCTTCATATACGAGGGCATATTGAAAACTAATGCCTCCATGGCTATAACTTTATTGGTTATTGATATATGGTTTACATATAAATGTGAAATAATAGTATAAACTGTCCTCTACGCATTGATATATTCACTTTTCCACATAATCGCCATTGACAGTAATACATTTACGCCAACGTGGCACGAGTTTTTCAAGTCCGTCACGGAAAAAGTCTGAAGACTTCCCAGGGCACCATTTCCGCACCTCTGCATCCGAAGAGAAACGCTTGCCCTTGAGATGTTACTTAAGCTTTGGAAAAAGTCACAAGGCGCAAGATCTGGGCTATAAGACACTGGTCGGCCACTGCGTGCCCGATCATGAACATCCGTTTCAGCAGGACTTGCGTCTTTCACAGTCCTTACCCACCTTCTAACAGTACTCACATCAACACACGCCTCACGGTAGACGGCACTTAACCTTCGATGGATATTAATGGGCGCTACACCCTCCGCAATAAGAAATTCAATGACAGCTCGTTGTTTTAACCGCACATCCATACCGGTCGCCATATTTAGAACTTTCATGCGCAAACACGATGTTACTGAGAATCTCCGCTAGGAGGACTTATGTACAGATACTTAAGGTAAATGGCAAACCACTTTTGACACGGTCTGGCCCGTCATTATAAATGTTATGGCCATGGAGGCAGTAGTTTTCAATATGCCCTCGTATGAAAGCTGCTACTTAAGTTTTGTATTTTAGGCTGTTGCTTGATAGACGTTGTTTCTTTGGATCTTTACAGAAAAGCAAACGCTATGTTTAAAAAATCAAAAACAAATCTAAATTTAGACATAAATATCCACGAAATGTTCGCAAAATTGTTGAAAAACATTAAATTACTGTTTTGTTCTCGCTTTGTCTGTTTCGTGTGGAACCGGCACAAGGCGTGCATCTGTTATTATGGGCGAACAATCGAAACTACTTAAATATTAATACTGGTCACCCGATTGTCATACACACACTAAAATATAAATAATTCAATCCAAATAGTTTAACAAGGAGAAACAGGATTGTTATTACGTTATCCTGAGATGCTTTTGTGGTATGATAATTCCCAACCAGTACAGGAAATTCCATTATTGATCAACATTCTTGAAATTAATTTAATAACAGAGATAACGCGTAGATATAAACCGCGTTATATTTTTGTCAATATTCATTTAACGACATTAAACGTCAATAGGATTGAAACATGTCATGAAAGGCAGCTAAATTTTTATACAGATCTTGTTCTACTCTTCTTATGTTCTCCCATGTAAGGACTTGCGAAACACGTGCGAAAAATATAAATATGAATTTAACGAAAAAATAAATATATGCAGTGACATAAGTGAAATAAGCTATTTTTAATATATCAATTGATATCGATGTCCTGATGTTTCTGATTAAAAATATTGTTTAGCAAAGTTTGCCACAAAGTGTGGATGTATGGGGTTCCCAGTTTAGCTTTCGATCTTAACAGATTCCAAGAAAACACACCGAAACTGGATTTTGAAAAGAGTGAGGTCTGTTGGTGATCAGTAACTTTTGAGTTTTATTTTCGTTTAAAGTTAACCTGTTTCTAACCAGCCAGTCAGAAGCATTTTTAATGTACAGGCTGGTCTGGGGTTCACCATCACCTAAGAATGTTGACTGGGTTAAGATGGTAGTATCATCCGCATATAGTATGGCATTTGTGTTCAGTGCTAAGGGGAGGTCGTTTATGTAGATTAAAAAGAGTAAACGACCTAAAATAGATCCTTGTGGGACACCTATATCATTTTCGATGTTCGTTGAATTGCTTTTCTTGAACAAAAGAATGACTTCATCACTTTGCCAAGCATCAAGTATATGTTGATTTAATAGACACTTATTAAAAAGTATATTAACAGCTGTCAATAATTTTTCCCCGCCCATTTTGAGCATTTCGCAAGATATTCGATCTTCTTTGGGAGTTTTTCTACTTTTCATATGTTCCAGTGCAGTTGTTAGTTCGCACATATCAACATCAGGTATTATTTCTGAGTCCACGTTAGTAACTTCTTGGCCGCATCAAGGTGTATATCTCCGTATAAAGTGCCTCTATGTTATGTCAAATTTTACTTTTATCAGTTTCTAAAACTCTTGTTTTATTGGTTGGTTATTTTAGACCAATTTCTACCCGTTACCTTAGCCTTTTTTTTTTATTTTACTTTTGGTCTTATCTACTGATGGCCTTTAACAGTACATGTTATTCATTTTTATTTTCGGATACATTAGTAATTTTTATAACAAATACAAACATTCATGTCATTACCGAAATTCGAACCCGAACCCCACAGTTAGGAGTCACAGGAGGAGACACGCTGACCATTACTCCATGGTGACCGACATCTAAGATCTTAAAATGTGCTTATATCGTCTTCTACGATTTCAACAAGTTTTGCGGTATTGTGTGATCTTATATCTTTCCGCATTAGTTTGGATATTTCTTTATTTGGTCGACGATAATCAAGCGAATCTCAATGCATAGATCTTCTTTGGACCATAAGCTTTGCTGAGTTAAAACTAAGACGACTATCTTTCGGTCTCATGATTATTTTTTTCGTAGTTGTTTTAATCTACCAGCGAATGAACATATAAGAACTAAAGGAGTTCGCCAAGAAAATTTTTATCTCAAAGGGATTCCGGTGCCCTACAAGTTTAGGAACAGCTGTTTTAAGTGAACAATCTACGGTACTCTGACGATTATTTTAACTGAAATACATTTTCAACATATTTTGAATATAATTTTTGATAAAGTTATACTTTATTTTCTGGAATGTAAATGCACTTTTAAATTCGTCTGCTTCCCTACCCTTGTTTTATGATAAAACATGTGCAGTCGATTGCACCGGATTTGTACGGAACAATACACAGAACGGATTTTATGCGAATGAAATGGAACCCCAAAGACCCATTTTCATTCATAAAAAAAAAACTGTTCCAAACATCGTTATTGTGATATTTGTCACTGGAAAATTGTTCTATAACACAAAATAAAATAAGATGGAATATGTTTTAAATTTGTTGCAATTAGGTTGGTGCACATGACATGTCAGATTCTTCTTATGTACAGTTTTATGGACTTTGATAAAAGAAGATTCTAATCAGACCGAGAAATTTGCAGATAGAATAAAGGCCTTACGGTCATTAAGGTATGTTCAAGATAACTATGAAATAACGTCACACTTAATTAATTTAGTATCCAATGTTAAAATTTAATGTAACATTCAAGCATTACACAGTTGTTACATTTAGCTACCATATGTTGGCATTCCTTTCCTACGTTGCCACATCTTCTTAAACAGCATTTCCTACCGTATTTTTGTTTAACATGTGGACGAATGATGTTAAGCTTACGTTTAATTTCTAATTGTATCAAATATTATGTATAAAGTCTGTTCCAAACGGTTAAGCGGAACTAGATTTTGCAATTTAGTTACTTTCATCGCTTAAATCGTGCTTTTCGGCCGTTTTGTTTAAGCTTTGTAAATCATACTTAAAATAAACATTTTTTGGTTAAGGTTAATATCATTTTAAAATGTCATTTTCTTTATATTTTGATTTTTTGTGTCATTCTTAATACAAATTTTCCATTTATTTATTTTTTTGTCATTAAAATATATAAAAAAATAATTTAATTTTGACATAGGTCATTCGTTTCCATAGTTTCATTGTTGTAATTTTAAATTTTGACATTCCAACGTGAAAAATTAAATAACCCAAGCAAGATCCCTTGTCGTGACAACCTAAAAGAACGAAATTCCCATTTAGTTCCGCCTAAGCGTTTGAAACAGACTTGTACAATAATTATATTTTTTTATTTAAAATTTTTCTTCTTTAATCGTCAGGTTTTGGAGTCAGGAAATTAATAAAATGTGGTATTCCTGGAACGTTTCGCGTATTTTATTGTAGTATACGCATCATCAGCCTACAAAGATATGTTTGAAATATACAAAAATTCAGGAAGGAATTTTACATATATAAATATCGATAAATTTTTCTAAAGTATCGATATTTTCGAAACATCGATATTTCGAAGCATCGGGGCAAGTGCCAGGGGTGCCATCGTGTGTTTTTCTTTGTGTTTTGGTCATCACTTGTAGTTTTAAAGCTGAGGACCTTTTTGTTTTTAGGTCTTCGCTTGTATTTTGGAAGTGAGGACCCATTTTTTCGGTGTTCACTTGTATTTTCATCTGTCTATTAAAATAAAAATTATGCCCTCCTGAAATAAAATGAAAGAAGATAAAAAGAGCGCTATTTTAAGTTAATTTATTTGCCAAGGTCGCCAAAAACATTGCTACGGCTCTGCCACGAAGTCATTGCAGATTTCAATAAAATTGCTTAGCAGAAAAAACTTACCAACAAATTAACTTTTGTACCATACTTGTAGACAAAGTATTATTTATGTAACAAATTACGTTGAATCATGAAGAGTTTGATAAAGAAAAATGTTTGAGGATGAAATGAAAGAAAATCAGCAAGCGTATGTACCTTATTACAGAATACAAGCTTGAGATCAAATATGTTCTCATCGAATCAAGAAAAGAGTCACGATGAAAGAAGCTTATTGGAATTATATTGGATACTTATCTCACTAAAAATGATGCTCCATTTCTTGTGACTTCAGTCGATAAACTAAAATTTTGGACATATAGAAACGTTACCATGACACAGTATTTAAAAATATATTGCGCAAAATATGGATAGGAGCTTCAAGGATTAAAATGGTAATTAATAAATAATAAAACTTAAATTATATTTATAAATATTTTATTTGTAAGAAAATAATAAAATACAAAGATTGCCAACTTGTACAATGGAGAAGGAGAAGGTGAGAGGTAAAATAAAAAAAATGCAATTTTATTTGAAAAATTTATATAATTAACAAAAAAGAAAGAAAAAATTATATATCTAAACAGTAACTGTTGGTTTAAATACATCAATATTTAGAAATATTGTATCATTCGTGCCCTATTATTTAAATAGTTTTCCTTATTTTAATAGCAAAATAGTAAAAAAAAATAATAATCTTTCATATAAGACATTGATTATTATTTTATTTTTACTGATTTATGAAAAATACGGTTCTCTGGAAATGTATATCAGCGAAAAGCAAACGTTAATCTTTAGTAAATTCCTAAAACAGTATCTTATGCGGAGAATCATGCTTATGCAACCCGCACAACTCTTAACATGCCGCTATTGTTGATATAAATATTAAGAAAATTTTTGGCGCGATCTTATCAAAAAAGTAAATACAATAAATATTCACCTTCAACTAGCATTAAAATTTAAATATTTATAGTCAAGTTAAAGTTTCAGAGTAAAATCTAAAAATAAAACTTTACATTGTTGTAAAAAAACCAACAGTCGTTAATATTTAAGTACCATTGTTGTCAGAAAATATGTGTATACTACAACCCCTAAAACCGTACCTTTTGAATAATTAAACCTTTTAAATATTAACAAACACTTGCATGTACATGAGACGTAGGTTAACCATGTCTCACTGCAATTAAAAATTAATTAAAATCAACCCTTATTATAATAAGGTTATAATTAATAATAAATACACTTACCCAATCATAACCAAGCTGTGATCGCTCCGGTTTTCACAAAAAATATATTCAGCCACACTTTAAACAGTTGTTAATCAAATGAAACCAATAAATGAACCACAATATTATTTTAAATCCTCAAAATAAACACGTTGGTGTCTAACAAGTGGTCGGGCAAATGGCGGCTTGTCAAGTAAATTCACAATAATAATGTTTAATTCACAATGTTTTTAAAATCACATCAAATTATTTATAGATCTATAAAAAAATACTGTTCTAATACTGATTTAATCAGTTGTTTGGTCCTGGTATTATCACATTGGTCGGAGATAAAAAAAAACGTCTGTCAGTTTCATGTGCTGTAGGGCGTACATTCACTCGGTCGGTAATACAGACATTTGCCGGTAGAGTCAGTTTAGGCGCGAACCATTTTACTAACCCCGCTAAATAAATCATTTTCTATTTGATGAATGGTAATATAAATTTATTTTAATGGAGAAAACTGAATTGGAGAATGAAATAGTGAATTAATTAGTACGGATTTATAGCAAATTGTAACATTTCGTTTTTATTTACCATTTTTCTACTATTTTAAATATTTTCATGTAATAAACTAAATGAAAGGAAGTAAATTTTATATTTATTACCATTCAAAAAAACCTTTACAGAAAAATTATATTTTCGTTGTTTACAACGTTTAATAAATTTAATGATTGTATATGCTCCGAACTTTTGAAGTACTCTGTATATATAACTGATCAATGATAAGTTTTAAAGTTTCCATTTTTTCTTCAGAGTAAAACTTTATTCTTATCATAGAGTTTCAGTTTTTATATTACTTATCTTTAATGTGTGACGCACTATCAGCAAATAATTACTTAAACGGCACTGTAAAGTAAATATGAGCTTTTATAATTAATTTAATTTTTTATCAGTTGTTTGCCTTGTTTATGTGTTCTAGGAAGAGAGTACAAAAAAATCCTGGTTGTATATTAAATATAATAGTTTTTTTATTTTATTGTATATTATGCTAAACATTAAGTTTCTGTTTACTTGTCCATATTATATTACGCAACATTTTGATATGCATCTAATTTATTATAAACTTTTTCTATGAGAAATCACGTATGATGGGCACAGTTTCTGGCCGTATTATTAAACGCATCTTGAAGTTTGGATAGAATTCCTGCTGGGAGAAAAAAACTACTAATTTTATTTTGACATGCCTAAAAGGGAAAAATTAGTATTTTAGAACACTGCTGAATAAAAGACAGATTTGGTGGTAAGTTGCGGATGGAACAACGAAAACAGCATTGGGAAAAAAATCAGAACAGGATATACTGTACATTTATTGTAAAAATCTATGTTATTTAACCAAAAATATTAGTCAAGGTATATTTTAACTGAAGAACTCAAAATTTTAGACCGCTACTACAAGCAATGGCGCCTCCTTCTGAACCCAGAAAAATCAGAATGCTGCTCCTTCCATCTGAGTAACCGTCTCGCAGCTTTAGAACCGGACATTTATTTTCGAGGTAAAATGTTACCCTATAACCAGCATCCTACTTACCTTGGTGTAACACTCGAGAGGTCCCTGACATATAAAGACCACACATATAAAGTATGTCAAAAGGTGAAAACGAGGAAAACTCGTGAACCGAACAAACTCGCATAGTATCAGTTACTTTTTAACTCAAAATATATTCCCATGTCTTCCTCCTGTTCATAACCAAATATTTTTTCAATCTGGTCTTAATACTAACTTTCCCTCCATTTTTATTTAGAAAAGAAAAAGATGCCTATCTTTGTCCTGTCTTTAATGACAGCCAAAAACACTACAATTCGTTCTACTTTTATAGTTTTTCACAACTTCTGTCGACGTTCTAACAAAAATTCAACACATATATAATAAGTTCAAACAGTACTAGAGTGCCTAGTACAATATTTGACCACCAGACCAAATAATAATACATGATCTGCAGTGCAATCGTTATATAGATGCATCACTGACGTAAATAACTAATTCACAATTAAACTAAACATTGTAAGCTTTATTTTGTGGAAAAAAGAACAAGCATACTAATCCCAGGATTCTGTTTGCAAAATGGGCTAAGCTCACCAATTACTGTACCGTACAATGTTTTAGTAAAAACGGCAATTATACAAATTACAAAAGGTGTCGAATCTGAGTATCAAGTTGGGGTTTATAAGGGTAATTGAAATGTGTCGTTAGTCGAATCATCGTTAAGTCGGGTTATGAATACCTTTTTTTAAATTCTTTTAAGAAAACAATTATAATTAAATCTGAAAATGTCCTATTCTATAATTTAAGTCGTTGTTTTGTTAAATAAGTAGGTCTGACATTAATACAATGTTCCGTAACTGCACACCCAACTACCGCGGTCGCGGTTACGGTAAAGTCGTGGTAAGTTGTGGTTACCCAGTGGTTACCTGAAAACGCGTTTTAGTTACGGAACGGCAGTCACACCTCACAGTTGATAAAACAGACAACTGAACTGTCATTTTATGGACCTTATAGGTTATAGATATTCTCTTACAAACTAATAAAAATATTTGTTTTATTAGTACTTGCTTACAATGGCACATTATATAAGAATATATATGATTTTTCCCGATATTATTTTTCACGACATCGATCAATATTACTAAAAATCAGTTACTTACACTCATTATTACTGTTTAAATTATAGACTATAGTAAAATAGTATTATAATTTACTACTTGCACTACAAAGAAACGATTAATTCCCTCCACTTAACTCTCGCCTTATTGTAATTGTTCTGAAATTCCCGCCTTTTGTAGTTTACATTAGATCTGAAGTTTGTAGTGGGAGGAAACAACCACACTAACCGCGATATTTCCACGGTTAGTTTGGTTGCAAAAACCAAAATTTTCAGTAACCGCGTTCCGAAACCTAACAATTTTCCTGAAAAGGTTAATGTCGTACACTTTCGGAACGGGAAACTTTACCCGCGGTTACTTTCGTCGAGTAATGGAACATTGTATTAAATAGACTGCATTTCGTCCAACATTAATAGACTTTATATCATAATGATATTGTATACATTCAAATACAGTTAATAGTAATTTACCAAAACTTTCAAATTATATCAAGGTCGGATACATAACTACTGATTAAACATAGCAATTCACAGCAAAAAAATAAATTAACTACTGGTCATCACTAATCAATACTTAACAGAAGATGACCGGGCCGTAGTGAAGTATTCCTGTACTTCGATTTATCGGAAATTAGTACAGTCAAAATTACTTACTGTTTTTGTTACGCTATAGAAAGCCTGCGCAAGATAAATTAATCAAAGCTACCAAAGCAATTATTTATCTGTACAATAATTTCTATTTATGACATATATTACGATAACTGTAAGCTAATCTTTGTAAGGGATGTAATTTTGGTATTATTTCATAAATAAATTCAGTATAATCATTCAATTAGAGTAAAATATTTAAAATATTAAATAATAAAAAATAACCTATTTCTTAGAAAGGACATTCAAGATAAGGGTAGACTTGTTTATTATTGTAACTTGAGACTTTGTCAATGTAACATGAAAAGTGAATCGTAAATTGTTTTGTCAAAAATATACGTCAACCATAAGCACATAAAAAATAATTAAATTCTGTCTGAAATATAAATATTATGTTGGGGTTATTTTCTAATGGGATACTTATCTAAGTTATCACCCATAAATTATGAATTTTAAGATAGTACAAGACGGACAGTCAAGAGGGTGTGAAATGACATTTAACAGTTGCACGATGTGAGCTTTTCAGGGTAGTCGCGTTTAAGCAGTTGATTTTAACCCGTCATATGGTTAAGACCATGTTTAAGACTTGAGCTTAAACCGTCGTATGGTTAAGACCATGTTTAAGAATTGATTTTAAACCGTCATAACGTTAAGTCATGTTTAAAGAAGTTGAGTCTAAAGAGTGAAGAAGTTAAGTCGTTTTTTTAAGTAGAGTGAGATTTTATTAAGAGTCATGGGTTAGAGACATTTATGTCGGGTTGCTAACGTAAGAGTTTTCTCTAACTCAAGTTAAAATCATTTGTTTTTGTATACTACAACATACAAAAACTAATTATTTTAACTCGAGTTAGGGATAATTCTTACTTTAGCAACCGGCCATTAGTGTGTTCGGTTGGACAAGTAAAATGTAACCAAGTAATTTCGTATTTACGTTAATGTAGTGTTCGTTAGTTTGGTGTAGTGTGCCTAGTGTGTGTGAATGTGTGTTTTTGGATTTAGCAGTATCAACGTAATTGTAAGTCTAGTGTAATTAGTGTAAATATTTAAACCGTATCATAATTAAAGTAGATTAACTTCAATATTGAGTTTAATTGAACAATCCTTAATCCATCCAAGAATCATAGCAACCAGCTAGCGGAATAGGGGGGGTCCAGACTTGATCCGCTCGCAAGTCTTGGAACCTATAATGTGAGGGAGACCTTAAGTCGAGGGCTGTACAGAGTAAGTACAAATGAAATAAATAAATCAGCCAACCGTGACATTTCATATGATATATCATTAGCCTCCCCACATCTTGATATCTTTCTATATACACAAATTAAATAGCGATAAAGTTAACATGGTACATTTTTAGTTAGTATTTAATTTAAATGCAATTTAAGCAGTCATGCATAAAATTAAATCTGTCTTCTGGTTACGGTACTGGTGTAAAAATTACAAACTACAAAAATTTAATAACGTTGTTTATTATCTACAAGGTGTATCAGTAATAAGTTAGCGAAAAGGCATATAAAATTAACAAAAATGTTACGTCCTTTAAAAACATCCGCAAGACATTAAATACAGAGATTACATTACTTGCTGTCATAAATCTCAAACAATGCTTCTTTAAAATCCAACATTGTAAAAATAAGGACTATTTTTGTTAAGTCGGTTTACTTCTTGAAGAAATGTTATTTTTCTTCATACATCCATCGCCACCAGGCTACTTTCATTCTGTCCCAGACATTTTCAACACTGAAAAAGAATAATAAGAAGTCAGAAACAGTTAATAAGTATTGGTATAATATGTTTCATTTTGTAATACGTAGCTAAGACGAAAACTTCATTTTTTATGTTGCATATTTATAATACAGTGAATTTCTTTTATCCTGCAATATAGGTATTATCGTTACTATGGTCATTGAAATCTGACAGCAATGTAAAATTGCGTTTTTTTTTTTTTTTTATTTGCAACATAGGCAATTTAACATTGCTGTCAAAATAATTTGTCGTTACTATGTTCTATGTCAGCTTAGAGCAGTAGTTACCAACCTTTATTACTTGCAGAGCCCTTTTTAGAATCAATTTCTATGGCGGAGCACCTAGGCCTACCCTATGTCTTACAAATTAATGGTGTTTGGAAGTAATGTTACGGGAGAAGGGGTAGATTTTTTAGTTAATATAAATTCACTTTTCTCTTTCACAGCTCACATATTGATAGACAGATTTTTATAAAATGAAGCAAATATCAAAATACACGCAGATTATTCAAACAAATATGCATCTCGCCGATCACATTCCAGCTAGTCATAGAGTCATAAACCGGCTAGAGTCAGAAATCACTTGGACATACATACAACTTGGCCAAATTTCTTTCAGAATATCATTTCCAGTTTTATTATTTTGATTCTGTTTTTTTATTTCTAATACTTTTGATTTTATTCAATTTTTATTTATTTTATTTCCTGGAACAGCTGCGGAGCCCCTGAGAAGTGCACGCGGAGCACAGGTTGAGAACCGCTGATATAGATGATAGATAAGAAGTATTAGTTTATAAAAATTAAAAAAAGGGGCAGGCTAACATTTCATCGGTTCTGAGCCTTTTTGTGGACTGTCTTTTTTTGCCGAAAATGTCAATATTTTAGACCGTAAGTCAAAACTGACCATATATTTGTGATCTAAGGCTAAAAATATATAAGTATACCAATTTCCGAACAAAAATAAAAAAAAAAAATCTTCCAAAATTTTGAAAATTTGGTCAAAATATTTTTGACTCCGATTTTAGCCAAAATATAGTTTTAGGCTAATTTTGGGGTGAGGATTATGAAAAAAATATTTAAAAAATTCATGCTTTCCTAGTTTTTGAGTTAGAGCTGATTTAGGTCAGTTTTTTGCCTATAACTCCAAAACTTTTGCCCAAACTTCAAAATGGACCAAATTTTTTTGATCTCTAACCAAAAATGCATATTTGTACCAATTTTCAATAAAATTGGAGACAAAAATTTTTTACTTCAAAATCACGATTTTTTTAAGGTCTACCCCTTACGATTTTTTAGATTTTTGGCCATTTTCAAGGATTTTGGATTACTGCCCCTACAAATCTTAATAATATGTTTATTTAACCCCAATTTTTTTCTTAGACTAAACAGTGTAGTAGAATTTTAAAATTTCAAGCCGCATATTTATACACCTAACCATTTTTCAGTTAGCAATTTTCAAAAAAATTTAAAAAAAATTAAAAAACTTCAAAAATTTTTTTGTTTCAAAATTTGGTTACAAGTAAATTAGGACCTCAAGATTTCAAAAATTTCAACCGCAGGTCTTTATTGCATTTCGTTTTTGAGATATATCCATGCAAAGATGAATATTTCTATAAATCACGCCATGTTAAAATTTGTCTTAATTTTAAAATACGCAAAACGAGTAAGGCCTCAAATTTTTTCTAGACTTAATAAACTACGAGGAATCCAAAAATTCTAGCGTCATGTTGTTTTCTCTAACCGTTTTTGAGTTGGGATTTTTTTAAACTCACAATTTTCACAAATTATGTATATTATGCCATAAAAAAAATTGTCACAATCTCAAAACGCATTAAACGATTAAAGCTCCAATTTTTTTCTAGACTAAATAAACTACAAAGAATCCAAAAATTTCAACCGCTGGTCCCTATCTCTACTGATTTTAACATCTCTACTGATTTTAATAGTAAAACTTTTGTATGTTTAAAATATAATATGGGGTATCAAACGAAATGTCTTAAATCTTACATTCCCGATAAAAATTATTTAAAAATATATTTTTATATTACCATTTACCCACACCCTATCTCCCAGATGGTTTGGATTACAAATCTCAAGAAATTCAGAGTATTGCAAATGTAAGAAGATAAGTGAAGAAGACAATAAAGCCACTTATGCGGTAATAGAGCATCAACTCGATTGAACAAATAGAACAATTTTTACTATCTCACTCTAAAAATATTATATTAACCCTTTACCGCATAGTGTGCCATATATGGCACATTCCGATTTTTATTTTTTATTTTACTTTTAAACTGAATCAGAACGTTACTTCATGAATGTTCATATATGCCACATACACAGCAATGGATCCTGCAGTATCTCAAGTAATGGGCTGCAATAGATTATCAAGCGAAATTTGCACTTCAACGATAACTCTGAATTTATTGAGAAAGGACAACTAGAAGATACGACCTTTTCTTTCAAAACTTCGAGGGCGACTGCTTTTAATCCCTAATGAAGAACACCTAGCAATTGACGAGCAAATAATACGGAATCATTTTCTTATGTAACATAATGTAGAATCATAATGTTCCATGTATGGCACAACCCCTAAATTATTATTTTTTCATAAAAATAATAATTAATATTTTAAATATATTTTTCTAATTAATTTTTCTATCAATAAGAACCAATTCCTAATGCTTATGAATTATTTCAGCCAAAAATAAAAATTCATGCAGTAAAGGGTTAAATAAATAAACTAAATACAAAAATGATAATTTACCTGTCCATGGCAGGTCGAACGTCTAAAAGAGCAAATTGATATTTAGCATCTAATGCTCCACCATCGTAATAGTCAATTACGTATCTGACTTCTTTTCCACATCGGTCTACGATCCAATCATGTCTATCGAATGGTAATTCGTAGCCCATCCAGTGACGAATTCTAGCTCTCGGACTGTATGCTGTTGCCTTTCCACCAAATGATTTAAGTTTGGGATCTCCGCATTCCCTAGCATGAAGTGCCTCCCACTTCAGTACTTCTAACCAGGCTTGCTCATTGTTAGCATTGTGTATTTTAATGATGTCGTCCATGTCTTTTTGTTTAATGTCTTCGTCTTTCCAGCGCCATCCTTTTCTTAACATTGCGTTCCAAAACATCTAAAAATATAGTCATTAATAAACGGTTAATCAAAGTTTACAACTACATATATAAATAAAATCTATACAGTTAAAAAATTGATGTGAAGTGTGAATTTTCACACAATTCATGGTTTCGCAGGTATTTAGTAAGTGAATAATGATTATTTGGGATGCCAAAACAAATTTTATGTTAAAATACTTTTGACTGTATTTTATTTTAATAATTTTTTGTTCCTTGGTTTTAATTTTTGTTCCTCGGAAACAGTTGTAGATATGAATTATAATAAAACTTACTTGCTGACTAGGATAAACCCAAAAATCTTTAGTACCATCCTCAGTAACCTTAGGAATAGTAGAAACTTGTCTTTTGGTGGGTAAAGAAAACGGTTGATCTGGTGCAGGTTTTTGATTTGCGGGAGGCATCTAAAAATGAACACATTATCAAAACTTAAATATATAAATGTGAATTTGTTACATTACCATATTTAAAGGGTTAACTTCTTCATGTTGTATGGGACATTCTGATTTCTGTGGCTTTTGCTGCATTTGTTTGTGCATCGGACACTCTGAAGGTATATCGTTAGGTGAAAATGATTTGTAATCAATTTTGGGATGGTCTTTGGGTAATTTTTTAACACTTTCATCTTGAATAACTGGATGGACGATCTGTGTCGCTGCCACCTCAGCTGCGGATACAGTATTTCCCATTTTGTTTCCTAAAACGCATATATTATTTATTATTAGGTTAGAATATTATGTAACCACTAAAATATGTTAATTGACATTGTCTACAAAATTTAAGCTTCATGTTACTTACTTATGAAAATATGTACGATCTATTATATTTGGTAGTATTTTTTACAACATATTATTAAAGATTTTGATTATATCTGATAACCTTAATTCATAACCATGCCTAGTTGTTTTTCGTGACACTAGAGAGAACTGTTACCCCTATTGTATCCGCAACCTGCGACACACACCTGTAAATAAAGTTGTCTGCAGTAAAGGCGCTACTCTCAAATTTAGAGTTTGTTCTTGCAAGTTTTACCATAAGCTGTGCAAGAATTTACGCTGCTTATAATCATCTGGCTTCTTGTAGGTATACCACTGTTCGCTAAATTTTCTATCAACTTGTCTTTCCATATTTTGTAATTCCACTGGTAGATGCAGCTTCCTTGTTAGGTTTTCTGTATTATTCTGCATAGCTTTGAATTTTTCCCCTTCCCAGCGAATATTTTTTTATGGCCCCTACTATATTCGTTTATACCATGAGTTCAAAAAGTAATTACATAAATTTTTGCATGTGTTAGCTTTGTAGGTAAGTAATAAATATTATATTTGTAGAACAAGTAAATTTGGTACAACCTTGCCCGATTTTTTGAACATTTATTTAATTACAACTTTTACTAAGTGTTAAAATTTAGTAAATGTGACATAATAATTACAATATTAGAGCATCATGTGCTACTAGAGTGATGGACAAATCACTAATTACATAACACATCACATCTGAGATCAATTAGTGGATTATTAAGATGCCGTTGATGAAGAAAGTATGAAGTTGCATCATACATTGGATACGTTATTTTTATCTAAATTTATGATCTTCTGATTAGAAAACATAATTTTCGAAATAAAATTAATTTTTACATGATTTTATTACTTTATATTACGTTCTATATGTTTATGTAGAACACGTTTAAAATTCTAATATATAATATAATTTATGGTAATATCTTCTTTACTGTCGTAAGTCATTAAATGGATATTCACACTTCACATCAATTTTTTAATATTTGCAATAGTTTATTAGAAACAATTTAATTCTGTATTTCGTTTTTTTAGTGTTCATGACTTCATTTCTTTTCTAGGACTACGGTGGTCATTTACATTACTTATTCAAGAAACATCCAATTAGTTTAATTTATACTTGAAAAGACTTAAATTTTACCTTTCCATACTTATCCAATCTATTCTCCGTTTGGTATCTCTTTCCTGGTGTTAATTGTTCAGAATGGCAATTATCAGATAGTGTAATGAGAGGTTGCGCAAAGTTCGCATCCCGGCTATCGCTCGGTTAGTGGTTCCACTAGTTGAACACTTTGTCCGACGCTTGTAGGATATCAGCTTGGTGGAGCCCCAGACACTTCCACTTCATTATTGCCTCATACATTCTACAAAGAATGAAGTTTGGTCATAAAGGAAATGAACAGTTGTAAAAATCTTCATTTTGGTATTGTTTTAAAACAAGAACTAAATATTTTCGAAATATCTTGTAACGATAAAGAAATACAGATAAGGTTTGAAATGAAAACTAAATATTTATACTTTATAAAATTAGTATAAATGGGTACAGATAATCACGTTGAATATTATGAAATTTATCTATCTATTTATATAAATAAAATTGAAGGCTACATATTCTAAATCCATAGCTGTCTTAAGGGTTTGTGGGCTCCTGGGCTCTAATAAGTTCGGGGGCCACTAAAATTTTATAATAAAAAGATACATACTTGGGGTGCGTTCTGCTTTTTATAGTTTTTCACAACTTCTATCGACATTCTAACGAAAATTCAACACTAAAAAATTGATGTGAAGTGTGAATATTCACACATTTCAGGGTTTCGCAGGTATATAATAAGTGAAGGCGGCATGCTGAGTGTGTAGGACAAATTTTACTTTGTAGTAATCACGGCAAAATGAACGATATTTTTAAAATAATTTATCGTCTGTTAATCATATAATAAGACTGGTTATTAAATTTAGGCTCTTAAAAATTAAATGCAACATTTGTCAAAATATAACTAGAATTTTGACAAAATAATTTCAACAATAAAAATGCAAAAGAAAACAGAAAAAATAAAATTCACTTCGTACTCAAAACCCTTCGATTCCAGCGAATTTTAGCTTACGACATCAGTGCTCTAACCACTACGCTATCGTACGCCTTGCCTGTGGTTGTCTTACATTGGTATAACTTTTGTACTTTGTGAACCAAAAACCACAAAAAATGCGTTATTTTTCGAAAACATAATATGATCAAAAATTCCTGTTGTACTATTTCGGTTCACAACAATATACATTACTTAGAATTTTTTTAGATTTTTAGTTTAAACCATCTGGGCTGCAGGGTGTGGGACAAAATTTTTTTTTGCACAATTTTGGCAAAAATCGCATCAAAATAATTTATTTTGCAAAAATAAAAATTTGATCGTTAATCCACGTACTAAGAGCTTTCATTTGATACCCTACTCAGAATTTTAAAAAAATATTTTTGTTTTCGATGAGCACATTTTTGTTTATATTTTTAGGGGGATATGATTTTTAGATGTTTTAGTATTTTTCATTTGGGTCAAAGAGTTGTATAAGCATGCCAAATTTCAATTCTCTAGGTTTAGCCGTTTGGCTACAATTTTTACCGAACAGACAGACAGACAGACAGACAGACGACAAAATGACGGTATAAGGGTTTTTTGGTCATACCTACAAAACCCTAAAAATGCGTAATGTTCAAACAGTACTCGAGTACCCAGCAAACATTTTTATACAGGCCAGTACTGTTGAAGCACATACTCCCCGGCATTGAAAGTAATGGGCCAGTACCCCGGTGTCCCCGTGGCCGTTAGCTGGCCCATTGATGTATCAATTGCCGGCCCAGCAGCGGTAAAGTGCAAAATAATCGCATTAGTTGCAAGATTTATTTCTGATGGACCAGTGCTTATATTATACCCACTCTCTAGTATTTCAAATGTAACATATGTATATTTACCTTATACTTACCCAGTATTAAACTAAATTAATGGTTAGGTGCAAAATAAATACTCATTTGGCCATTTCACTATCGTTGAATAAATTTATTTAACAAATAAAGTTGACAATATCGCATCGGTTTTAAACTATTAATGAAGAAATTAACGTTGCTGTCAATAGAATGATGCGATATTGTCAACTTTATTCGTTGAATAAATGTATTCAACGATGGTAAAACAAAAGTAAAATGTAACATATTAACAAAATAAGGAGTGCTCATAAAATGCTGGTAAAGTAATTCGTATAGGAAGAGTGCGAAATACAAATGTGAAGTATATTATTAATACTGGCGTTGCACAAACTTTTAGTGCCAGCAATTTACCAACAGAAAAAGCGGTTTGCCGGCATTCGGCCGATGGTTGAATGTTTGCTGGGTATCTAGTACAATATTTCAACCACCAGACAGCGTATTCGAGCGTGTTTGTTCTAAATAGAAATTTATTACAGTAGTGAGCGCTTTATTCAAAGCATCTTACTTAAATCATTGTCAGATCATTGTTGTGTCACTATAAGTCCTTACATTAATGAATGCGCTCGGGCTGAGACCCGTTTCATTACAAACAGCAAAAAGATTACATATTTCAGAGAATCTATACCTATATATATGAAAAACAGTTTTAACAGATTATTGTTTGTAAGTAATCTCTCATACTGTTAAGACATATGTAACTTCCTGTAATATTTTAGAAATTTCCATGAAATACAATACACAAGTATATTCTCTAGTACACACTACACAATTTTATTTAACCTTCCTGGAAAGTACATAAAGTGTGACATCCATTACGCTTTTACTCTCAAAACTCATAAGTTCCAGTTAAGTCCCATGAAGTTATACATTGCCTTCTGGAAATCCAATAAACTAAGTATGTAACATCTTTCTATCAAGGAAATAGTGACGCAATATAATAACATCACTATAAACAATTAACAGTGTGAAACTTAGTATACGCACATCTAGGAGTCACAGATAACTCGGGAGAAGATCATCGCTGACATTACGTAACTTAAACGTGAGGAGAAATTTTAATACCGCGCGTTGTTTCACTTTTGTTTGGAATTGTTTCTAGACAGATGAATGCTGAATGCTAGCACCGATAAGTAGGCGGTGAATACAGACGATTGTCAACTAATTACGGCTTTTAATATAATAACTAAGTTAGTTATAGTGAATAATGGACATCCGCTATTTTTATGTAATTTTTGGAGGTGATTCTTAATGTTGTATAACTTACAATCAGATGGGAAATTTGTAGTGGGATTTCTAAGTAATGAAGAATGAGGTTCTTTGAAAGTTGCGTTTTGGTGTCACGTATTATTTAAAGAGAGGTTATGCTGTACCAACTTATATGAAATATTGCACTGGGAAATTTGATCGAGGTTCGTTCAATTCAGTTAAACTGTCCTCAACACTTTTGGTTCACTACACGCTACCGGGTTTCTCATCTATAAATGCTTGGGAGGTTCGTCCTACTCCGGTGATGGTTTACTCACGACTCCCTGTCTCTCACAAGATTTTCCCAGCCCTTTTCTTAAAACTAATAATTTGATCTCTGATCCATTTTTTGTGGTTGTAAAAATAATCAGCTCTCCAATTAACAACAAAAACATTTTAACTTATCTTAAAGACTTATATTTATATTCCTAATAATTTATAAACTAATTAATTTTGACTCTAATTACTTACGAAGTCCATATCACTGAAAATATATGGTCGCATATCAACATCTGTGTAACGTTCGACCATGTACTTGAGATAACGCTGATAACATTTTAAACACAATCATATAATATACGATCGTAAATTTCTACCCTTGTCTTTCAACATAACTAAAAAATCAGCTGTTGCCACCACAGGACCGACCTCCATCACATAGTGCTTGTATAAAATACATTCTAGCAGCAGAGTAGAAATAACTTAGCCCAATATTTTCTAACAGAGATATTATTTATCATGACCATGGAAACGTTACACATAAGTATGAAAAAATAAATACTTAGAAAAAATTTTGAAAAATTTTTCGAAATTTTTTCGTTTTATTAAAAAATGTCTCAAATAAAAGTGGTTAGTTATTGCTTTTATAGCAACTTTTGTTAAATAAATTTTTTCGAAATATAAAAAATAGATACTTAGAAAAAATTTCGAAAATGTTTTTAAATTTTTTTCGTTTTATCAAAAAATGTCTCAAATACAAGTTTTTAGTTGTTGCTTTTGTAGCAACTCTTGCTAAATAAATTTTTTCTAAATATTTCTCAGTTGTGAAATATACGCAAATATCATAAAACCGATACGACTAAACTTCCATTTTTAGTTAACAGATTTTTACCAAAAGTTGATCAACTCGTGCCATTGATGTCAAAAGCTTAAATATGAAGTTTTATAATAATCCTTTTAGCCGAATTTGCTCTGCACGTGTATACAGACAGACGGACGGACGGACTGACAGACAGAGAGACAAACAGGCAGGCAGGCAGACAAGCAGACAGGCAGACAGACAGACGGACGGACAGACAGACCGACAGACATCATGCTAAAAATAGTCAAAATGTTATATAGGGACCTCAATTCGTGGAGATCCATTGAAATGTCAAAATCGGTATGATCACAATACCTCCCTTATAAATGTTGGCGGTCGGTAAAAATGTATGATAGCTCAATTAAACTTTGAGGATGTTTATCTTAAAATAGATTAGTTTTTATATTTAAATAATTTTGAATATTTTTAACTAATTGAATAATTTTATTTTAAATAATAATCTAATTTTATTTCTGAAATTACCGCTATCACAGTATGTGTTTTTCGAAAACTATAGAGATTCCATACGCTCGTGTCCTTTTTCATATTTCTTAATTTGTTGGAGTTGTCGGTACTTGTTGCTTAATCTTGGAGTCTGTAATTATTTGAAAGCTGACTTCCACTGGTATCTCGGTCCTTAGTTGTGATCCTGGATCTTCTGGATAGTTTCTTGCTTAGTTTTTATATTATTTATGCTTTTAATGCCAGTAATGGAATCAGACAGTTTTTAATAAAGAATATTTCTTCATTAAAAGTGTATTTCTATTCAAACTTGTTCATTCATGATCAGTCTTTTATGTGTTGCAATTTTAACGAGCATCTGTGAACATCATCAATATTAGTTAATACCAACAAACTGCGTGTTAACATAAAAAGATAACATATGCAATCGTGTTTTCATGTGTATTAACAAATACTTTATTATTCAACCTCTTATAAAAAGCTATAATTTCATTGTAATAGTTCGGAATTTATTCAGCAAATTTAGATTTAAAAAAGTTCCATTAACTGTCGAAACATCTGGCAATGATCTATTATATTACAATCAAGCTAATTTAATGAACAATTCAATGTAAGCGATTCTGTTGCAAAAGAACCCATTTATGTCTACCTTAAGAAGCATACCATATAGTCCTCAGATGAGCGCTCACAGAATAATTACCCGTTTACTTCTTATGAAGGTCTTATTTGTGAATATCGTGTGAACAAACTCGGGAGAAAATTGAATGAATTTAGTTCACCAAGGTTAACTGTTAAATAGTTAATGATGAAACGAATTTATGAAAAGTACTCTTAAACGTATAATTAGTATTAGGCAGTATGAAAGAAGAAGACATTGAAATAAATTCTAACATTTGGTTATGAATATTAAGATCATTCTTTATAAGAGATGTGACCAATATAAAGCTTTTAAGCTTTTAGCTACACTATTATTATTAAAAGAGCTAGTAACTAGCGCAAGTACTACGCGCTTTACTCTACTATCTTATTTTCGGAATAGTAGGTGTTCGTACACAATAGGGGATAAGCATGATTTTTTATTTTTTTTTATTGTATTCCTCTTGTTGCATATAAACATAAAAAACAGTTTTGCATTTATTTTTTTTTTAATTTGAAGGCTTAAAAAATCATAAATGTATGTAGCGCGCGAAAACGACGTGTGACACCATACCACAACTAAGTGTACTGCGTACAGCCTACTCAGTGTACTGCATACAGCCTAGCCAGTGTACTGCGTAAAGCCTACCCAGTGTACAGCGTACAACCTACACAGTCTGTTGTGAACTTATTTGCTTGTATAACTTTTATAGGTTATGTAAAGTAAGAGTGATTTTAATTAAAATAAAGTTTAATTCTATAAAAACAATTTATACATGTTTACCGAATTAAATTTTATATTAAAATATATATTTTATATTAAAATACATATTTTATATTAAATATATAAAATATGGAAAATCCAGGCCCCAGTACTTCGAAACATAGTCGAAAATATTGTTTAATACCGATGTGCACAAATAGTTCAATTAGAAATCCAAAAAAACAATTTATATCATTACCTGATGGCGAAAAACAACAGAAAAGGCGAAATTTGTGGCTGAAAGCTATGAGGCGAAATAAAACCGATATTTCAAAAAAAAGTAAACTTTATGTTGTGTGCATAAATGCATCAATGTTGGGTAAATTATCACTCTGAGCCCTAACAAAATCTTTATCTGCCATTTTAATAATAAATGCGTGAAAAATTGTTTAAAAACAAATACAGAACTCTCGAACAATACAATATACACGTAAAACGTTTTAAAGATTATGTTGTACTGTATCTGTGACGTCAAACTCCAGCAGTTTGACGTCATAATCAGTCGTATTTACTCGGCAACCTTCGCGCCGTTGTCGGCTTATTTCAAATTTACAATAATTAATTAAAAAATTTAGCTGTAATATTAATTAAAATGTGATTTTTGTTTTGTTAGGTGACATAACTAACATTAACGTATCAAAAAAATGTAGTTTTAAGGAAATATAAATTTTATGCGTATCCCCTATTGGCATACTATCTTATTTTCTGGATAGTAAGTGTCAAAACACATTTGACATCGTCACTGTGATTTTGTTGTGCAATTATCTTTTTGCAAAAAATAGTTTATGAATATAAATATACATCGTCGCCGGCGTGATGCCATAAAAAATGGTATTTTGTATTACTTAATTTCTTGTGGAGGAAATAACTGATTGTCTTATTGAAGAAATCGGTACAGAATATAAGCCTAAACGACAATGGGTTAAAAAATGGATTGATAGAAGAGCTACCCATGGCGCATCAACCCTTATATTTCATGAATTATCTGTAGATCAAAAAGAGTACAGACTGTGTTTAAGAATGACACCAGATAATTTTAATAGGCTATTAAATTTAGTCCATTAATACAACGAACTGATACTAATGAGGGATGCGATTCCAGCAAGAATAAAATTGGAATTAACGTTTTATTTCCTAGCCACAGGAAATAATTATAGTCTACAACATCTTTTTCGTGTATCAAAGGCAGTTATTTCACAGATGATTTCAGAAATCATCAATTAATAAATCAATGTTACGCAATTTATGTAAATAAATTATTACTTACCTAATATGGGTTTTTTTTCTATTTGTTATGACAGGTTACCGCTTGCCGCAAATTTGAAATGAATCAATTTTGCGTAGTGGGGGAAAATATAGTAGATAGTAAATGCGTCGACGAGCTAGCTGCTATCCTAGCCCAACTACTAGAAGCCAGTACTCTACTAGTCTGTCAACTGTTTATGCAGGGATAGTAACTAGTTTCTAGTTATTTGCGCTAGTTACTAGCTCTTTTACTCAATGTAAACCCGGCATAATATTTAAAACAAATCAATACAAAAAAATATTAAGTCATTTCAAATCATAAATCATAATGTCAGATAAAAATATTTATATGCTACTAGTAAAAAAATAATCACTTAAATGTCCGAACTACACATGTATAGTTCATAAATTTCATAACATCACTTTTACTTACACTCCCAAAATAATATATCAAAAATAAATAAATTAAAATATTAAATAATTGGCATGTGAACACGATGTCAAGTAGTTAAGTCGGAATGTTTTACAATTGGTTAGCTGTGATGCTTTCTCTGTAACCTTTTCACCTAACTGACTCTTGAGAAAGTTCCCATAAGTGCAAGACCCCATCTGTGGTACCACTGGAAAGTGTCCACTAATACCATCAGCTACTTGTTTCGTGAACTATGATTTAAGTTATGGTTGAATAAACTCATTTCATTTATAGAAATGTTATCAAAATAGAAAGGTTTTGAATTATATTATTTTTTAAGAATTAAATTGTAATGTAAACAAATTGAATAAAGTTAAATTTTATGAATAGTAATTTGGTATAAATTTGATTTCAAGTAATTCTTTTGTGTATATCTAGGAGATGATAGAATATACAAGAAATCTTTCCTTGCTCTTAATGACACGATTACTAAAAATGACACGTAAAATTATTATAATGCTTATAAGGAGTGAAAAAATATTCAGGTGTCCTTTTATGTAGCTTGCTTATTTATCAACAAATGCTGTAATTGTAATTGAACACTAAAATTAGATACCAGATGTCGTGAAATCGCTACTTCTCACGTTTTTTTGTATATATATTTTTGGTGCGGAGTAATAAGAGATATTTCCGATATATTAGTTTTAGTAAGACGCTTAATTTCCAATTTAAAAATTGCATAGAACAAGATTTGTTGAAGTTGCAAAATGTTTGAAGATTTGTTTTCTTATTTTAAACAATTTTTGTAAAATACGTTTCTGTTGTTAAATCAGTAAAATGTATATTCCAATTTTTATTTTTTTAGTAAGCATCCTCCTGAAAAACATCTTTAGAGCGAAATTTTTGAGGTACTACAGAGCCTACGTGCGATTTTGGTTTCATTTAGATACCATATCAAATAATATGAAAATGTATGCAGCCGTTTTTGCATGAATCTTTAGCAACATAAATAGATTTTTTGTTGATATTGTCGTACAGTCACGCCAAAGGCGTAGAAACAAAGTTTGAAGAATTAAATAAATAAAATAAACAAATGAATAAAGAAGTAATAAATAATTAAATAAATAAACAGATGTAGCCTAGTTCTAGATTTAAGCAAAACCTAATAGAAAATTGATAGAGAAAGATATAATAAAATTCCATTTGTACTATTTTGGTTCACATAAATGTGCATTTTCTCATATTTTTCATAGTTTTAGGCCGACGCCTTATCGATCGCGTTAAAATGAATGTTTTTAAAAATTGCTTTTCTTGTGTTAATTTAAGTTTCAAGAGTTGTTATTGGACATCCCATAATGAATTAAGAAAAAAAAAAATAAATAAATAAATCAACATTTTCTATATTAAAAAACAAATCTGGTCAATCGTTTTGAACTGTGCGTTAAACCAATTTTTCGGGTACGCGGTTTCAGTTTCCAGCGAAAACTGGGTTCGTAATTTTCGAATAACCCGGTTCCGGATACGGGTTTTGACAGGGCTTCAAACCGGAACTGAACCAAAAACCGAAAACCGAAAAAAAACGTTATTTTTTTCGGAATGAAAACCGGAACTGAACCGAAAAAAAATAGCTGTTTATTTCGGTTGAGATAATGTTTATGTGAGTGAATATAAAATACATTTTATTTAAGATTATTTTTTAAACTGAAGAGCAGAAAAAAATCATAATTTTTAAACTGATAAGTAAAAAAAAAAAATGCGCTTCTATTATTTCGGGGAGGGGGGTTGAACGCCTAGAACCCTCCCCCCCACGGCAGTGGCCTTGGTATGATTATTACAAAATAAGGAATAAAATGTTCTTCTAAATTATAGTAGAAAATAAATTTCTAATACAAGCATTTAAATATTTATCACTCGGAACTGAACCGAAAACTGAAAAAAAAACGTCATTTTTGCCGGAACGAAAAAACTAACGGTTCGAAGCCCTGGGTTTTGAAGATTCAATTCTGATTATCGATTTTTTCTCATTACTTTCATGTTTTATTTATATTAAAAAAAAGCTATTTATTTATATTATATAGATTTTATTTAATAATGTAAAGATAAAATACGAAAAAAATAAACTTATAATACACAAAAAGCATTTAATAGATTTTTAAATAGAAATATTCTTTTTTAATAGTAATTAATTTCACATTAACATTAGCCAATATAATAATCCTAATTTGTTCCTACTATTTTTGCATTTCTAAAATGAAATATTGCATTTTATTATAATACTAATATAAGTCTTAATGTTAATTTTCTATTATTTAATATAAAAATAACATACTATCATACACTTTTTTTTCACTTTATTACGTTGAAATACATATTACATTTTTTATAACACTAACATAACAATCTTAATATTAATTTTACACTAAAATTACAATATAATAATCCTAATAATAGTTTTATTAATAAATAAATTATAATTATATTTCCCAATACGGTAATTCCAGGGATTGGAGGAATAACAACTGGGAAAGTGTCAACAAGACTCAAAAAGCAACAAGTTTGTTGGCGTCGTTGGTCGTTGCATTGTTTGCAAAAATTAGTTAATTTTCGTTTAGTTTCTTCTTATTTTTTTCTTATTCTGCTAACTGCTAAAAAGAATAAGAACTAACACTATTAGTATTGTTATATCACAAAAGATGGCGTTTATTTTTGTGTACTAATATTAATAAAAATTAAAATTTTACGATTCCAGCGCTCTAGCAGTAGTTTCCGAATTTCAAAGTTTAAACATCGACATTGGTAGTAGACATCGATGTTTTATCGATACTATCGCCATCTGACCATCGATGGTAAAAACATCGATGTTTTTAAAACAAACATCGATGTTTTCGATACATCGATGCTTTTTTCCCATCCCTACACCAAGTCCACTTTGCATACTTCTTAATTTGAAAGCAAAAGTATGGGCAGTTTTCATTGAACGACGAATATAAAATACCCCACCAAAAAGTTCATGGTACTCTCCGATACACGTTATAACCATTTCTGTACTGTGCGTGCATGGGTTCATAAGATAATAATATACCTACACATTTATTACTTACGAAGCGACCTGTTATACCCGCCCGTATTTTACATATTTTCATACTCGCCCGAGTTGGTTCCATATCATCACCATTTCTCTGAATGAAATATCTGATCATTTCTGCAAAAATACATAGCGTGAGTGTATGTACACAGCTATTTAATTTGTCTATATCATATAATTTTTATCGTGATTTTTCACACCCACAATAGAAATACATCATTAGTTATTATAAAGTCTGAAAAGCACGCTATGTTGAGTTTCACTTGTGTTATTAATTGCAACTAAGATGTGACCAGGCTCGCCTATCAGTTGACATTCTATTCTATACCTCGCAAATTTGAATAACCCATTGTACGAACGTGCATCCTAATTGCAAATTAATGCTTTTATTTATTGTAAATAGTTTTCACTCTCTGGGAAAAACTGGAAGAATTCAGTTCCGGTTTATTAAAAGGTATCCATCCGGTTTAATAGTATGCAATTAAAGGTTAGTTTTTGTCTTGTAAATATTTGTTATTGTTTTAATTAGTTCCTTGTTGATTTCAGCTAATATTTGAGCATTTTTAGGATTTCGTATATATAACCAAGAAATCCTTATACGTAGGTTGACCATTTTCTTGGAGAAGGCAATCCGGGACGGAGCAAAAAAAAGGTTATCACTTCCGAAATATAAATGAAGAGCAAACAAAAAAAAAGGTCCTCGCCTCCCAAATATAAGTAAAGAGCAAAAAAAAGGTCTTCACCTCCCAAATATAAGTAAAGAGCAAAAAAAAGGTCTTCACCTCCCAAATATAAGTACAGAGCAAAATTCGGCCCTGGGGACACCAAATCAAAATGCGGGACGAATGGTCACCCTACTTATACGGTCAGTCATGTGTCTGTCTGTCTATTGTCTATACCAGTGCTTCCCAAACTTTTCCCGGCGCCCTTAATGTATCAGAATTTTTCTGCGGCGCCCAAAGTCAAAACATTGGCCTAACTAACGCAATTGGAGGAATATTGGAATATTTCCACGGCGCACAGTTTGGGAATTGCTGATATAGATAAGAAGTAAGTATTAGTTTATACAGATAGTTAAAAAAAGAGGCAGGCTAACATTTCATCGGCTCTGAGCATTATTGTGGCCTGTTTTTTATTTTTTAGCTGCAAATGTCAAAATTTTAGACCTTAACTCAAAAGTGACTATATATTTGTCATCTAAAGCTAAAAATATATAAGTATACCAATTAACGAACAAAATTCAAATTTTTTTTTTACTAAAATTTTGAAATTTGGTCAAAAATTTTTTGACTCCAATTTTAGCCAAAATATTCTTTTAAGCTAATTTTGAGGTGAGGATTATGAAAAAAATATTTAAAAAAATTATGCTTTCCTAATTTTTGAGTTAGAGCCGATTTGGGTCAGTTTTTCGCCAATAATTCCAAAATTTATGCCCAAACTTCAAAATGGACCAAATTTTGTTGATCTATGACCAAAAATACATATTTGGTCTAATTTTTTTAGTGTAAATAAACTACGAGGAATCCAAAAATTCTAACCTCAGGTCATTTTCTCTAACCGTTATTTGAGTTGTAATTTTTATTAATTCACAATTTTCACAAATAATGTAAATTATGCCATTTAAAATATTAGTCATAAATAATCTCAAAACGCATTAAACGATTAAAGCCCCAAATTATTTCTAGATTAAATAAACTACGGAGAATCCAAAAATTTTAATCGGAGGCAGCTGTATCAAACCGTTTTTGAGTTGTGCTTTTTTTATGCACAAAGTTATTGAAATTTATGATTTTTAATACGTACCCACAATTTATCATGGAAAAATAAAGATTACGGTTTAAAGACTATTGGTGTCAGGACCGCCCTAACCACAGGGCTAAATGGGCTATAGCCCTGAGGCGTAAGATTTTTGGGGGCGTCATTGCGGAGGTGAGGACATTTTTTTATGCTCCTTACTTGTATTTGGAGAGGTGAAGACCTTTTTTTTTGTTCTTCACTTGAATTTGGGAAAGTCAAGACCTATTTTTGGTGTTTAATCAATTCTTTTTGTCCAGGGCGCAAAAACTTTACTTGTCAAGGGCACCAAAAACATTGCTATGGCTCTGGTTATGTAGTAGTAAAGATTTATTTTTCACCTTGCGGTGTTAAAATTTTCCTACATTTATATTTACAATTTAGTAGCAAACAGTGTGCAATTATCAGGTGTATAGTACATTTTTTAATTTTATGTCATTTGTAGTCTTTTATTTAGTATCTTCTTCATCCAGGTTTCATCCGGGTTTTCGTCATTAAGTATTTGTATAGCTGATTTCGGGTTTCTCACTTCTTCCGTGCAGTCACGTGTTATATGCTCTATTGTCTCTTCATTCCCCTCACATATTTTGCACTTCTTTTTCTCTCCAGTATTCGTTCCTTCTTCCTTCGTTTCCTACTCTGAATCTGGCTATTATTTTTTGGTTTTTGGACTGTTTTCTTAGATACAGAGGCATGTCTATTGTTTCTAAAAACCTGTATCTGTGGTTGTACTTTGATATCTGTATCTTCTCTCTTCGTTGTTGCAGTTCCATGTCCTTTTCCCTTGTCACCATTTCTTCTCTTAAGCTATCTCCCATTCGTCTTCGGTTCTCCACTACTGTTGTTGAATAGCCTTTTCTTTCGTAGTACTTTGAGCGTTCTTGTTCCCAGTCATTCTTGTCTAGTTTATTTTCTTGTTTTCTTCTTATCTGCTCCCAGCATGCAAAAACCAGTTCTTTCCAAGGCTCTGGTTATGTATTTTCTTATGAAGAGGGGGCGCATTATTTTTAGTATCCATCGGGCGCCGAATATCTTAAGACGGCCCTGACTGGTGTGAATAATTTCAAAATTATTGCGATATAAACTTCTTTTTAAGAGGAGTTTATCTAATTAGCATACATCTTCAATAAAGATCTACAATCTCGAATCATTTTGCAATAACTAGTCCAATTTTCACGTTTACTCTTCCAATTTTCAATAATTTATCAGTAACGAAGTGCCTAGAGCGAGCAACATACATACATAGAAAAGCGTACAGTCTATTTCTCACGTTATGATGTAACTTAGTGAGTGAATCGTTGCCGCTTGTAATTGCCGGCATCTAGATGTAGCGAGCGCGACCGCTCGCCATAATTGTAACCCGTGCGAAATATGTCTACAATTAGCTGCAATATCCTCAGGACTAAGGCCTCAGGTTACGTGTAATGCTCGACTTTTTGTTTATTTCATTTAGAAATTATGCAAAACTTATTTGTTTCCAAAATATTTGATATGATCTTGTTTTTTTCGTGAGATTGTTATGCAACAATGTATTACTGTTTAATGTTTTACTGTATTACTTGTATTTACAGTGTAGATTATTTTTTAGTAAGTTTTAGTAAGTAAGTATTGAACTGATCATTCTGAACTGATCGCTGGTATTATCTAGAACAATGTTTCTCAACCTTTTCTGGCATGGGACCCCCCAAATAAATTGTTTTATTATTAAGTCTTACAAAAGAAATATGCAGATGGTCTACTGCAGCAGAAAGTTAATTATTTTATTTATTGTACCAGTACAACAAATATTTTTAAGAGCAGGTTCTAACTTATAAATTGTTGTTGCTGTACCAATATAATTCAATATTCATTTAGTCAATAATCGGGATTTATGAAAATGATTTAAAAAATAGTTTTGTTTTTCTAGTTATAGCCGATAGTGTATGCATGTATGAGTTTCTATATTGTCCATAGAAGCACATTCTACATAACAATGACTTACATAATAAAATTAACAAAAATTTCTACAAATACTTTTCCAGTCGGTCCAATTTTGGTCTGCATGGAGTCCAAACACTAAAGTCCATACTATAACACACTATTTCAAGTATTTTCTGCACTTTTATCACTTAAAAATAACTAAAAACGTCAGAAAAAAATGAAGACGCCACTTGCAAAATCACTACATATCAAGATTTTTAATCCTGATAAAGCTCATTAAGGAATATAGTCATTAACAATTAATACATAAGGAACAGAATTGCTTAAAATAATTGATGAGAATAAACACATATATTAATATTTTATCAATAGTATACAGGTGGTTGAAATTGAACTACCGGGCACAATACACTATTTTTTTATTTTTAAAGATGAGGTATAACGTTACATTTTGAAATTTACTTGGTACTACATGATCTAAAATAGTTTATATTTTGTTACTTTGTATCTTTATATAAATAGTTATACATTTTGATTGAGGATTTATTAAAATTTCAGAGCTATAGCGTTGGAGACACGGCCTATATGGTAAAATGGGAGGACAGAGGTGATAATAGGATGACTTTTGGGCTATCAATGATAATTCTGAGATCTCAAAAAGGGATGAAAATTACTATTGGAAGTATAATGGAGTTATCTCTCGAGAATTTTATACAGGTTAATTTTTTTATTTACGGTTTCATTTGGAGGGCTAAGGTCCCCCCCCCGGGTATTATGACCTTAAGGCCCGGTCTTTCCACCTTCATTTAAACCACTAGGTAACTATCCGACAGATCATGTTATCTGGAACTTTATCTTTTGAATAAATGTCATTACCAAGCAGTGAATTCAATACATCAGTCTCATTATCCGTTAGATAACTATCCGATAGATACATTTGTATTGAAAGACGGGATGACATGTATTCAGCACAGAAAGTATCATATAACCTTATCTGTCAGATAGTTACCTGGAACAGTGTTTCCCAACCGCCGGTCCTGTATATATATAGGGGGAGCGAGGGAGGGAAAATTATTATAAATTTTATATTTGATTATATTTTATTTTATTATAAACTAGGCTTTATTTCTATACCGAAAAATTTTCTATGTCATCGGTCACACCAATATTACAACAATAAATAATCTAGATATTGACAATAATACTTATTGTCAAAGGTTGATTTACAACACAGTAACTCCCAGCTATTACGGTATTGTACGGTAAGCTCGATTTCTATTTACAATTTTTATATAATAACAATTATATTTATATACCCGTATCTCATATATTAAGTAGGAAATGTCAATGTTTGATTTAGAATGAAATAGCGATTCTGTGATTGTAATCGTGACTTTCTTTACCTCTCCCATATTTCAGAATCTTCCTTCGTGACACAGATAAAACGACATTTCACACTGTTTTGAAATATATAGTAATTATTGCATTAATAATGTATCAAAATTAATTGAGAAAATTGTTACATGCTTCTAACAATAATGTATTCAAATTTTAATTGTTTCACACTAGAAAATAAATTGTTATATTGCTACTTCAACATGGCTTAAATTAAGCTCGTTAGGTTAAGTAATTTAGTTCCTGTCATATGAAATGTGTGATTTACTTTCATTTTTGTAATAAATTATTGTCGCAAATGTGCCAACAGTTGTGTCAACGTTTTTAAACGTCTTATCTAGATGCACTTTTTACCCAGGCTGAACATTGTTAAATGTCATCGTCTAATTACATATCTAGCGTTAGAACATTTTTAAGAATTACAACTACAACTCACTTCATTAAAAAAGTGTTCAATGGCATGGAAATCAAAAAGTTCGTGCATTTTTTTTTTTTTTAATCGTTACAAAAAAACGCGTTGGTCTCTCTAATCATTCTGTTGATGTCTTATCTTTTTTAAAAACTTATTTTAAAAATCAACAAAACATATAATATTATATTATATATGTATATATATATATATATCCAAATATATATATCCAATATATATATATATATATATATATATATATATATATACACAGGGTGTTTGTTTGAAACGGGGCACCCCGAAAATCTCCTTTATTTGTAAAGATACAAAAAATCTTCAGAACAAAAGTTAAACTAGACAAAAAGGCCCATCTAAAGGTTACTATAAGAATTCTGAGGCACTTCCGGTTTCACCGAAAATGATGTCAACTTTTGATCTAGCATAGGGAATCGATAATTTTATATTTTTTTCCTAAAAGTACATTAAATTAGCTTTACAATGACACCAAAAAGTCATATTTTTATGTTAACCATTTCCAAATGGCGACCATTTATTTACAAAATAATAATCAACATAAGTTTTACAAAGTTGAACGTAGCAAGCTTTGAAAACAATAAAAAAAGGAACAAAAGAAGTATTATATTCTAACAGAGATATTATATATCATGACCATAGAAACGTTACATATAAGTATGAAATAGATACTCAAAAAATTTTCGTTTTATCAAGAAATGTCTCAAAGTTATTAGTTATTGCTTTTCTAGCAACTTTTGTTAAATAGTTTTTTTTTGAAATATTTTTCTGTTGCTTAATATTCGCAAAAATCTTAAAATTGACACGAGTAAGCTCCCATTTCTAGTTCACCGATTTTTACCAAAAGTTGATCAACTCGTGCCATTGATGTCGAAAGCTTAAATATGAAGTTTCATAAAAATCCTTTTAGCCGAATTTGCTCTGCACGTGTCCACAGACAGCCGGACGGACAGACGGACAGACAGATGAACAGACAGACCGACAGACATCATGCTAAAAATAGTCAAAACGTTATGTAGGGACCTCAATTCGTGGAGATTCATCGAAATCTCGAAATGTTGGCGGTCGGTAAAAAGTAATTTTGTTTTTTTTTAAATTTTTAAATAAAGAAATAATTAATATGTTTTTTCCTTTATTATTATTAAAAAAAAGAATCCCGGTTCCCAGGAAATCCCGGGATTGACAAAATCGTCGAGAACAGCACCCATTATTTCTGAGGGTAAAAGTTCTTCATTTATCCCCAAAATACGATGAGGGCAAAATTCAGAAAATCTTCATATATTTGTTGTATCTTGAACAAAAAAATAAGTATTGTAGAAAAATGTCCCGCTGCATATTATTCTGTTTATTTTACGAAAACTTTCGGGCTGAAAAATATCGATAATTCTGAAATTCAGGAAAAAAATTAAACTATCCATTAGTGGTGGATAAATACCGGAAAAAATCCGTCTTCTTGTGTAGGTAGTGTTCGTTTTTTCTCCTAATAAATCACGAGAAAAAGGGTACCAGTTGTCCGATACAGGTAAATGCAAAAGACAAGCAGTCGAAGATCCAGTCCGGTAGGGGAAGCACCAAAATGTTTTTGTTAGTGAAGTAAGAGCTATTAACTGGCTCTGCATGTTTTAATTGCTTCTTGATAGTCTAACCTAGTGTTGCTCAACCTTTTTCAAACAAATTACCCCTTCCTATTGAAAGCTTATTGCTACTGCCCCTCTTCTCTTTTATTAAAATTTCAATTCATATCTGGCACTAAATCTCTAGATCGCTGTTGGCCTCTTTCAACAGTGCCTTGCCAAATTTCTTAATCCCTTGCCATTTCTGTACTCCAGGCAATCTGAGATGTTATCGATGAACCGTTTCTTTGGCCTACCTGTGCTTCTTTTTTCTAAATTACTCTTCTGGGTTTCTCTAAATTACTGTTTTGGGTTTCTTATTGAATAATTGTAAACTATTATTGAGCAAAATTTTCCCTGATGACTAGAATTTGAAGCAGGGAACTAAAATGGAAAATAAGTATTGAATATTTCAATAGCAATGATCAAAAGAAATATCAAATATTGCCACAAGGCTGTGCAATTTATGTGCAAGTGGAAAGTATTCAGTTTGCCACATCAGATTACTATACTTACACGTAGTTTTGTCATTTACAATACGTGCATTCGCATTTATAGCTAATGCCTTTTGTAAATAGAAATCAAGAAAAAAATACTAAATTACTTAATTTAAACATTACATAATTATACATATGTTTATCTTAACAATAAAAAAATTGACAAACACAAACAATAAATCTGTACTTTCTAAGTACAAGATCTTTTATAGTCAATTAAATTGAAGTCCGTAAAAAAATATCCTAAAATAGTCAACGTTCTTTGCGAGACATTAGGATGAACAAAAATTTAGTTACGTAAGCAAGCGGCATCTTCGCATACCAATTGTTAAGCCAAGCCTAGGCATGGAAACAATTCCAAACAGGTTACAGAAGATGCGGCATTTTGCTGACATATTGCCACAATAAATTTTGGAGGCCGTTGTTTTTATGCGTAAAACTGTCTTAACATGGGCAACATTCGTGAATAATTATGAAGATATTTTGAAACACAAAATGTTTTTAGATGGTTCTTTTGTTATTTCTGAATTAATATAAATTTTTGTTATGTACAGTTTTGCGTTCCATAGAGCAATGTTAATTTTTTTTTAACAGATTAAACCCACTGCTATTTTAACATAGGTCTGAGGCTGTGTTAAATATTTAATATTGTACTGTTACCACAGTTTTTCTAATTTTTATATTATATATTTAAATTTAATATAAAGAAAATAGAAAAGATAAGATATAATAAATATTTTTACATACGAAATTTCATATATTGGAAGACGAGTGAATAAGATTTATTAATATTTAATAATATCATCGATTATAACTTCTTTAAATTGTTTTTCTTTTCCAGCAAATTATTTACCGAGTCATCAGATGACATTTACCTAACATCTTTTATTGTGGGGACTACGATATATAATATATGAAATGTCACGGTTGGCTGATTTATTTATTTCATTTGTACTTACTCTGTACATCCCTCACATTATGGGTTCCAGGACTTGCGAGTGGATCAAGTCTGGACCCCCCCTGTTAGTCCGCTAGCTGGTTGCTATGATTCTTGGAAGGATTAAGGGTTGTTTCAATTAAACTCAACATTTTAGCTAATCTACTTTAATTATGATACGGTTTGAATATTTACATTAATTACACTAGACTTACAATTACGTCGATACAGCTAAATCCAAATGAGACACACACTCGCACACACTAGACACACTTTACACCAAACACTAATTTAACCACTACATGTTTCTAAATATTGTCTCTCCACTTTTTAGCTGGTCACTACACTAACGTTCATACGGAATTACATTGTTACTTTATTTCGACTCGCCCAAACACCCTAAATGACCCATGATGAACAAATTCTCACTCTAATTAAAACACGACTTAACTTCACGACGATTTAAAATGAACTCCCTAAACATGACTTAACCACTACGACGGTTTAAGCTGAACTTTTTTTGTTAACATCTTAACGTTATGATGGTTTTCAATCTACAAAACATGACTACTCTAAAATGCTTACATCGCCCAACTGTTAAATGTCATTTCACACCTCTTGACTGTCTGTCTTGCACTATCTTAAAATTCATAATTTATTGGTGATAACTCAGATAAATATCCCATTAGAAAATAGCCGAATCATAATATTTATATCTCAGACAAAAATTAATTATTATTTATGTGCTTATGGTTGACGTATATTTTTTTAACACAATAATTTACGATTCACTTTTCATGTTACATTGACAAAAGTGTCAAGTTGCAATAATAAACAATCTACCGTTATCTTAAATGCCCTTTCTAAGAAATAGATTATTTTTGTATCGTTTAACAGATTAAATATTTTACTCTAATTAAATGATTATAATGAATTTATTTATGAAATTTTATTTATGAAATAATACCAAAATTACCTCCCTTACATTATATATAGATAATAATATAATAATTTCAGTGATATAAATAAATGTAACACTGTCCCATTTATTTATTTTATTTTTTTTGTCGGCGTGTATATATATTTTCTGCTAAGAATTAATATCAAATAGGAAAATCGTGACTTCCAAAATTTTCACATAATTTTTACATTTTTAACTAATGTATTTTGTCTAAAACTTTATAGATATCACTTACCTAATTGGCTTTTAAACTGGACAAAATACTTTAAAACCATTTATAGTGTTTCGCTGAAAAATACAAGGTGTCTCAAAAGAAATTTTATATTTATTTAGCTTACTGCGTGAACGCAACGTATCCGAGGGGCGTGGGGGTTATGTCAATCGGTAGCCTGGCTCTTGGGAATTCAGTCGCTATGGAGCGTTTCTCGGGAGCAGACCGCGCGTTATGCGTGCGAGAGTTTTACAAAAACGGTGATTCGGCGACTGTAGCGCCGAAAATTCTGCAGTATTCGAGGTTTTCGCCACTTAAATGATGCGCCAAGCATTCCTCTCATTCGACATTGGGTTAAAAAGTTTGAAGAGACTGGTACAACGCTGGATAAATTAAAATCCGGGCGACCTAGGTCATCAAGAACGGTAGAAAACGTGGAGAATGTTAATCAGTGTGTTCGTGACGACCCGAACCTTTCAATTCGGAAGCGCGCAAGTACTTTAAATGTGCATAGATCATCATTACATCGCATTATGCACAAAGACCTAAAGCTGCACCTCTACAAAATTCAATTGGTGTAAGAATTAAAGCCCCAATATGCCAGTCAGAGGCTTAATTTCGTAAATCAGGTGATTGAGCGATTTTCAACGTTTACCAATATTTTGTTTTCGGATGAAGCTCATTTTCATCTTAATGGCCACGTAAATAAGCAGAACTGCCGCTACTGGAGTGCAACGAATCCGAAACGCAAACATCAGAAAACCCTACATTCGCCTAAAGTGACCGTATGGGCTGCGATGTCGACGCGAGGAATTATCGGCCCTTACTTTTTTGAAGACGAAAGGGGGCGTGCAGTTACAGTGAATTCAGAGCGTTATGTGGAGATGTTAGACAACTTCTTGGTACCTGAACTGCAAAACTTTCCTGGCTATAACCAAAGAACATGGTTCCAACAGGACGGAGCAACTTCACTCACGTCCAATATGTTTCTGCCACGTGTTCGTGAAATTTTCTCAGGCAAATTGATCTCCCGGAGAGGTGACATAAATTGGCCTCCTCGCAGTCCAGATTTAACCCCTATGGACTTTTTCCTATGGGGTTATCTTAAATCTAAAGTTTACGCCAATAAACCGACTTCACTGGCGCATTTGAAAGAAAATATCCGTCACGAAATGGCAGCCATCCCTGAGTCCACCTGCCGAGACGTCATAAGTAATTTTACTGTTCGATTAAATGAGTGCCGAGAACGCGAAGGTCTACATTTAGACGATATTATTTTTAAGAAATAAATCCCCAAAAAGTGTATTTTAATAATTAATAAACATTTTTTCTATATACGGCTTACTTTTTTTTTAATCGATCCACTAAATATAAAATTTCTTTTGAGACACCTTGTATTTATATACATTCGCAGTTTTCCGTAAACAAGCATTAAAAATTGTCACGATTACTTTTTGATAAATTAGTTAGGAAATAAAATAACAACGTATACCTACTAAACAATATATCAAGTTATATATTAAATTAATTTTGTAAGAGTCTGACAAGATACACAGTAAAGTTACAAAGGTTAATGTCTACAACATTTTAAAAATTTTATATGATGAAGCTATTATAGTTTAAATTGCGAAATAAGAGGAAACACATTGGCATCACAATATAAATCAATTAATTTTAACTCTTGGGATACATATTATATTGTTAGTATTATTTATTTGTTCACGACCAAGGGCGAAGTGAAAAAATGTTTTTCTTAGTTAGACCATGGTAGTTTAATCAAATCCTTAACACAACACATGAGCAGATGAATTAATACATTATAGATGAACTAACACAACTGCAGTAAAATAAATCACAATTGCATTAATAAATTGAACATTCTCTTTACATCAATAACTCTATAGGTCTGTGAGAATATACGGTCCTTATAACCCAATATTTAAAATAGTTGAAGTAAAACAGAGACAAAGTTTAAACAGTAAAGTTCATCTTTAAAATATGTAAGTAAAACATGTTGAAACCTTTGTAACATCGTATTTCGTATTCATCTCGACCCTGGTATTTAGAGAGGTCTCAACTCTTCATATCCTTATACACGACTATTGTACTTATTACAACATACTATAAGACATTCATAGCACAAGACATAGTTCGCGAACCGGATGATACCGACTACCTACTGCGTATTACACATAATTGTTGACATTTCATACAGTTTCTTTCAAAGGGCGTAAGTTTACCGTGCAATATTTAATTATTGACTTCTAAACCCGAGTTTTTGAAGAAAAAGCTACAATTAAAATTGATGGAAGAAATCAAGATAGGTAGTTGTATGTAATTTTATTTGAATTTTGTTACAAAATTGTGTAATTTTGAAAGTTGCATGAAATATATTGGGGTAGTCAGATACTTAACTTTCCAGGTATATCACATTGCGCCATAAAATAATCACAAGATTGTTTCATAAAGATATAGGATGTTGTAAGGTTTTATGAATCTTCCTTGTAAGGGAATAATGTTCAATAAATACTGAATAAGAAAATAAAGTATTGCAAATAAAGTGGCAATTCTTTACGGGTAACCAGGACAGTCCTTGGTTTTATTGGCTACGTTTATTAATTGCCCCGGTTAAAACTATTTTTCTTGTAAATTAGAACAAGACAAAATACGTGTGTTGGAGACTGTAAATGAAGTGTGGTGGAAAATACGCAAACTATTGTCATATAACTTAATCAATAAGAAATCATTTTGTATTTAAAATATCATCGAAATACTGTCTGTTGCTTCCGAAGAGCTTATTGGGTAGATACAAATCGAAGGGCCAATACCATTTTAGGTTCTCATGGTGAGTTGTATATGAATATGAAAGCCACATGGTTAGCATAGCGTTTAGATCCGACCATTATTATACATAAATATGTATAGAGAAATTTGGTTTAAAGCATTTATCTCAGTATCCGATAGTAAAACTTCTGATTATTTTTTTTAGTTTTGGCAATGTTTCTAATTGTACCCGTCTCTTAATACGGTCAGTCACTCAACACGATTTCTCACTCAATATGGTCTGTCATACAATACCGCCCTTTTTACTTCTCTTTAGGAACATCCATACTGGCTTTTCTCAACCTGTGTACCGTCTAATCTGGCCGTGCCTTTCAGGATGTTTCATTCTTTCTCTTTAGGCATTGCTAACGTTTTTGAAAATTTAATCAGAAACGTCTGTTTTTAATAACATTTATTAAAATGTATTGATATAAGGCAATGATAGATAAAGGCCAGTGATAGACATGGATGAAGAGGAGTAACAGAAGATAATAGGAGTCACCTCGAACTCTAACGCAGAATGATGCTATTGACAATGATGGTTAAATAATTGTATATTATTGAGAACGTCAGAAAAAATAAATGGATATTCAATTTTGTTCTTTGATGTCCGGTTGCAAGAATGGAGATCAATTCTCAGATCAACTGTTCTCAAATCACCGTTGATACCAGATTAAATTTTAACACCGTTGTTTGAATGCAAGATCAGTTGATCGTTCATTTCATAATTTTTACTGGGGCAAGTAATTGTGAATGAACTATTCTAACCTAAAATTTTATTTCATCTGTCAAATTGTTACACATATTTAGTTTGTTATTAGTTTGAATATTAGTTTAAATATTAGTTTATTAGTTTATTTATTTACTATAATTACTATTATTATTATTATTATTATTATATATTTTCTCATACATTATTTATACGTATTAATAATTAATACATTCTAAAACTGTGTTATTTTTTTAGGTTAATTTTTTTAACTTGTAACTTTTTATTAACTAAAACAAAAATTACCCTGTCCAGATCTCCAATAAATATGCTGTGCCTATATTACAGTAAAAAAATTATTAAAAAAAGGGTAAACGATAATAATAATGTTTCAAAACGAGATCTATGTCATACGTCAAAATATTTAACATAAAATGGCGGTAGGAATTTGGCTTGATCTTGACTTGATCGGTGAATTTTCGGGTATCAATTTAATGCGCGATTTGTTCCGCGATCAAGAGGTAATTTGTATTCTTGCAATAGTTTGATACACGATTTGATGCAAATCAACGTTGATCGGATATCAAGCCATTTGATCCTGATTCTTGCAACCGGGCATGAGTGAAGTAAATGGAAAAGGTCAAAAATGTAATAATTAACCTGAAGTTTCAATAAATTAATGTTCCTTTTGGCACTGATTCATTCACACTTAAAAACCATACTAAATTAGAGGTCATTATTTATTATTATATATTGCTTGTTTCCATTTTAGTCTATGATGTTTTTTTGCGATATTAGTAATGAAATTAAAAGTATTTTAGTATTGCATCCGCCTCTGTTAAGCGGATCTATATTTTCTAGTGGGTTGGGTGGCTAAAAAATTAAATCGTGACTCAAGAATTACGATAAACAGGAATTTTAAATATAATTAATATATGTATATCTCATCTTTAAATATACAAAAGGGAAGGTCTATCGGTTTACTTGTTTATATGTTACCTTAACTTTCGAGAACGGCAGAACCAATTTTGATGTCAGTTCGCTGGATATTTGTAAGCTTACTGGAAAAATTTTAAGCTATATATTATCACGGTATGACTCCCGGATTCTGAACAATTAAGAAATATTTTGAAATAAGCACATTAAAATTGTTTCCGCGGCTAAACCGTAAAAAACATATCGAGAATATATAGGACAGAAAAAAATATCCAAAAGTTTATTTTCTACCTTTTTTTGAAGCAAAATTTTCAATGACTTCACTACAATCAATATGCTTAGCTAAGTCATTTACGATACACAAAATTACTAGATGATTAAGTCGCTCTTGACCATGTTTTCAATGAATTTACAAAAACAAGCAAATGATTTTTTTAAAATTGTTTGAAAACAGGCACCTATGGAAGCCCCAGGCCATGATCTATGGCGAACCTCAAGGCCAGAGGTTCTGACGTCCCCCCCCCCCGCTAAAGTTAGGGCAGCGTGTTAATCGACAGGTGTCTATCGACATAGATAAGTATAAATGTCGGTAAATCAGAAAGACAAAGCAAATAATCAGTACCTAGTACCTGTAGCTGGGTGGACAGAGTCACTCAACTTTAGGTCTCCCTCACATTATGGGTTCCAAGACTTGCGAGCGGATCAAGTCTGGACCCCCCCCTATTAGTCCGCTAGCTGGTTGCTATGATTCTTGGAAGGATTAAGGGTTGTTCAATTAAACTCAACAATTTAACTAACCTACTTTAATTACGATTACGGTTTAAATATTTACATGATTACACTAGACTTACAATTACGTCGATACAGCTAAATACAAATAGACACACATTCGCACACACTAGACACACTACACCAAACTAACGAATACATTAACGCAAATACGGAATTACTTGTTACTTCTCGATTCGACCGAACACTCTAAATGACTCTAACCCATGATTAACAGAAATCTCACTCTACTTAAAACTCGACTTAACTTCTTTACTCTTTAAACTCAACTCTTCTAATAACATCCTAACGTTATGTTTAAAATCAACTACCCAAAACACGGCTTACCCTGAAAAGCTTACATCGCCCAACTGTTAAATATCATTTAACACCTCGGTCAATCGAGACGACATTTATTATCCATAAATTAAATTGTATAATCTCCCCAGATAAGTAACCAACTAATATTTATTTTAAAACAGAGATTAATAGATTTTCCCAAATGGTTCTAACATTTCAAATCTAATTCATTAACAGAGTTGTCTTTCAATATTACAATTTACTATTTCCTTTTCATGTTACATTTACAAAGTCTCAAGTTACAATAATAAACAATTCTACCCTTATCTTGAATGACCTTTCTAAGAAATAGATTATTTTTTTATCATTTAATATTTTAAATATTTTACTCTAATTAAATGATTATACTGAATTTATTTATGAAATTTTATTTATCCTTAACCAATCCTTGGCTTGAAACCGCAGTATAAGAAGCTGTAGCTGTTATTAACAACTGACAGCAGTGGAATAATCTAAGGGCAGTGTTGTCCAATTTTGGACCAAATAGTGCAGTTGCTGCTAAAGATAATGATGCTACTAATTTATCCGGATAACATATTTAAGAATTACCGTCCTATCCTTAATTTCAATGTTTTGTTTTGAACTAACAGTTCACATTGTTTTTTATTTGTTTTTAAAATGAGTAATCGTAGTGAATGATTTTTTACTATTTAATTATAGATACGTACAGTTATTGTACAGCATCAACAGATGATATAAAACACTAAAATAACACATGACGCCATAATGATATCATTAAAGGAAGAAAAATTATATTTATAAACAATTATTCATGTCTGTTAGCATTTTCTATTTAATTATATGTGCACAAAATGTAGATACTATAATTAAATTTATTATTATAGTTACATGTGTTATTATAATTATTATACAGATCTAATTTTCTGATCATTTAGATTTCTTCTGTGAAAAGAAATTTTGCAAATTACTGATATTTGTGCACTGAATTGAATTCATCTTACAGGAAAAGGGAAATTAAGGTAATAAGCATGTCGATTTTAATATAATAGCAATATCGGAAGAAATTAACATATACTTCCGAATCATGAACAATAACAGATAGTTATATTGGGAAATGGCGCAATGGAGAGATCTCTAGATACCATTATATTCGTATTCTTCTTTCTTTATTTCTTTGTAACTTAAACATTTTATGAGAGCAACTTTCCGTACAATTTTTGTTCTTGTTAACATGAAAATACTGATAGTATTTTACTTTATAAATTAAACACTTAATTGCCAAATCTTTTTCCAAATATATACTTCTAACAAGCTCATCATATATAGCAAACATATAGCAAAAATTTATTAGACACAGATAATTTAGATTTTCTACCAAGAAACCAATACACGGCGAAATTTTAAGTCTAACTAATTATGTTTGGCTTGGATGTGTTTGTTCTAGATTAATCATTCATCTAAATGCAGTCCAAAGTATTTAACTTCAGTTCGGATTTAGACTGATTTACCTTAAGTCTATTTGTTTTTAAAAGTCCTTTTACCAACAGAGCGTAGCAAAAAAATATTGTGAACAGATAACACTGGTCAACAAATTTAAACTTTTGCTGTCTTTTTTTGCTGACATAGATCTGATACTTGTTTTTAACTAATTTTGGGGTGCTGATTTCAAAAATGTTAACAGTCAATATTACTAATCACGTCAAATTTTTGTTCTATCGTATTTTGACTTTTTTCACCTTTTCACGTTCTGATATACGTCTACTTTAATTTCAACTTCGTTCTTGTTGTCCAATATATTTCGTAGGAACGCCTTACATGCAGGTACTTGTTATAAACCTTTTTACAACGGCGGGGGTTGCAAGGTCAAGGGTAAGTACTTAGTATGACCAAAATATCTATGTTTTTTGTGTTTGTGGGACAGCAGAGCGAGAGGTAAGCATTGGAAAAATTGGCCGGTGAGAATAGATTTACATGTTGGAGACCCAAGCATAATACACGAACCTTTGGTCGAGCGAACAAAAATCATTTTCCCTCCTCTTCATATTAAACTGGGTCTAATGAAGCAGTTTGTAAAAGCGTTGAACAAAGATGGTGACTGTTTCAAATATATAAACATTTCAAAGTCTCAGTAATGAGAATCTAAAAGCTGGCATTTTTGACGGACCACAAATTAGAAAATTAGTGAATGATCCACATTTCACTGTACATATGGATGATATGGAGAAGAATGCATGGCAGTCTTTTGTGGCGCTCATCAAAAATTTTCTTGCGAATAAAAAAGCCGAAAACTATGTGGAGGTCGTTGAAAATTTGATTGAAAATTATCAACATCTGGAATGCAACATGAGCGTGAAACTTTATTTTTTAAACAGTCATCTTGACAAATTTCCTGTCAATCTTGGAGATGTTAGTGATGAACAGGGTGAACGTTTCCATCAGGATTTAAAAGAGATGGAGAGACGTTATCAAGGAAGGTGGGATACTCACATGATGGCTGACTACTGTTGGAGTATTAAAAGAGACTTATCGAGAATGGTGCACTCCAGAAGATCTTACAAACAACCATTTAATCCTTATATTTTGTATTTTTATTTTAACACTCCAATGCATTAAAATGTAATTAAAACTGTTTTCATTTTCTTTCTTTCACTATAAATAAAATTTTAAGAATATTTTCTAATTATTTAGTCCTTATTGTTCGCCAAATTTGTACCAATTACAGTATCGACGTCTAAAATTAAACGATAGAAGCATTATTTGGCCGAAAATATGTATTTGTTGTAGAGCAAAAATCTGATGTGATACGCAAAAACTGATGCGATATTTGAGTTCAGCAGCACCAAATTAGTAAGAAACAAGTCTTAGATGTAAGTCAGCAAAAATTGTGTTGACCAGTGTAATAAAATAGTCGAACGCATATTATGGGTTAGTATTTTTTGGCGCACAGCAACAAAGGCTATTTGCGCCTAACACAACCCATTTAAATGACTAAAACGCATATTATGTTCTTCACTTTACACTTATTAATATACTTTTTTTTCACTGAATAACAATTGATATTGAAAATGTTAATCTAGTTTAATATTTATGAATTATTTTTACATATTCATCTTCACTGTTGTTTATCTGAGAAGAAATCTAAACACAATCGTAGCATCTTGTTTGAAATTAAAATACAAAATCTCTTTCATCTTCTGATTCCGCCCGAGATCTCTAAAACTAAAACATGAATACCAATTTCAAGATATCATTATCTTTCCATTAAGATACCTCATTCAAAATTTTATATAACCAATTTAAATCCTCAACATTGTCTAAACATTCCCGTCATGTTAAAAATTCTACATTGTTGAACTCTCTCTTGTCATATTTCATTAAACATACTTTGAACATGATTGAACAAATCTGTTCGTGACCGTACATGCACATAATAAGTAAAACTGAGTTTTGAAACTTGCCTCCAGGCGAGATGCTTGATATTCTTATCGCATTCCTTCAACATCAAAGTTTACGAGATGATTTGTAAGATTTATGGTATTGTTAATTATAATTATATTCAGAGGATGTTGTTATTTTTATAGAGCATTTTCCTTTCTATTTTATAGTGCGTAAGTTATTTTAAATGCGGTAATTAAAATTGGCGACATTTAGATGTGTATGCCGTTTATCTAACACAGTGAATAAATGATAGAAATAAATGAAAAAATAATCCCTCTTATACATGAACTCAACAACTGGTTCCTGTTTAATAAATTATACTTAAATGTCTCAAAAACTAACTATATGATCTTTAGAAGCAAAGTAATAGTCAAATCAATATAAATATTAAAATAAATAATGAATATCTAAAATCAGAAAATGAAACAAAATTTTTAGGCCTGTACAAAAATTTAAAAAATATTGTAGGTCATGAGACCATTATTAAATTTTATTATGCCCAATTTTATAGTAGGCTTAAGCTAGGATGATTAAGTAAAGGATGCGCTATTCGTGTGTAAAATGTGTGGAAAGCCTTACTGAGTGAGAAAGATATATATCGCGGTACTGCGTACACACGTAAGACGCTATTACTGTGCTAAATTTTTAGATATACACAAGGTGGCGAAAAGAAAAATGTTCAACAGACTTGTGATATTTCAAAACGAATAAAAATATGTGTATCTATTTGTGTTATATATTTTATTTCCATACTTTCATTTAATCAATTATCACAACCAAATAAAAATTATCAAGCCATCCCTTATAGGTAAAGATTAGAATATTTCTATGTAATCTAAAAAATATATATATCAAATTAACCCCTCTGCGCCCCATCACCCATATATTTCATTTTTTACATCCGTCTTTCAATCCTTCATTAATCGAACGATAAAAATTAAATTAATTTCTGGTTTGTGGGGGGATACTCAAAGGATGTGGCCCTTCAACGTCTTATCGGAATATTTGAAAAGGACCCATAGCTAGCCACCTCTGGTATTTTGAATCATTAAATTTATTAGAGATTCTTGCAATCGGGCCATAGTCATGTAATTTTCGCAACAAGATGCTTGGGTAGTATTATTTGGCACTAATATTTTTCAAGCTTATTTTAGTTTATTGTAACTACCACTTTATCCTTTAACTGACTGATTAAATTCATAATACTGCCTCCTTTATTGGCAGCCTTTAATTTTTAAAATATCATTAAAGTTTTAATTACAAATAATATTATTTTAAAATGATTAAATAAATTTTAAATACACATTTATACAGTTTCAGGTCCGTTTGACACGATACGCAGAAAATTAACACTGTGTTATACAAATTTCTCAAATATGTTATAAAATTTGCTGTGAAATTACGAGATTTTAGAATAATTTATAAGAAATTCCATAATTATTTTCATTTAAAAATACGCTTGTTTCAAATTCAAATGTAGCACATGCGCATTACGTAGTTGCAGTGTGCACAGTACAGACATATATTGCCTTCTTTCTCAACAGGGGTTTCCACACAATCGTCAATGTTGTTAGTATACGAATAGCGCATCCTTTACTTAATCATCCTAGGGCTTAAGTATGGAATATGCTTCTGGGGAGCATCAACTATGGCAGATGACATATTTATTTCCCAGAAAAGAATAATACGTTGTATAGCAAACAAATAACGCACTGAATCATGCTCTTTTTGTAAAATACAAATTATTAACAGTTCCTGGTATTTACATCTTAGAGTTGCTGGTTTATGTATTTAAAAATCAAATAAACTTTGCTCGCCATTTGAACCAGCATTCATATAACACCAGAAGAAAAGATTGTTTCAGAACTCCAGCAAACATGCTGGAACTGACAAAAAAATCACCAAAAACTGGTATTAAATTATTTAATTCACTGCCATTCCATATCAGAAATGAAACGCAGTTTGCTGTATTTAAGCGGAAGATTAAGGTATTTCTTATAGAACATTGTGTATACTCAATTAATGAATTCTTAAAATCTTGTAAGGACTGGTGTAGTCATGCCAATGGGGAACATTGATTTTGGGTAATTTAATGTATGATTCTATTGTTTTATCAATTGTATTACTTATCAAAATCTGTGTAAAATTATAAATTCATGTACTGATATATCCTACATGCAGTCCTGTATTTAAAGGATTAATAAATATTATTATTATTACTATTATAGTGGCTCTCCAATTTTTTACTAACGAACACCTAGACCAGTGCTTCTCAAATTTTCAGTGTTCACGGACAAGCTTAAAGTTGCTTTTGGCCTCTGGTTTTAAATCTGCTGTTTTTAATATCTCAACATTTGTTAGAGAGCCAAAATAGGTGTTAAAAAAGTCATCGTTGTCGAAATATAATTAATAATAATTTTATATTTTAACGCAACATTACCTTGCTAGAAAAATTATTAATAATTATGATGAAAACAAGAACTATTGAACATTCCAAAAGATTACAAAATATTCTTTATTAATAATTGAAAGCACTATTTCAAATGGTATCAACCTTATAATTGTTTCAATTAGTTTAATTACAAACGTTCTCATGCACTGAATTTTAAATATTTTCAAGGTTTTCGCACATTACAAAAACTGAAAGTATATTACAATAAAATTTTAAAGTAGTAACGCATAATAAGATGGTAATTTTTTAAATAATAGTTTCAACATTTTCTATTAAGTTGTTTTTGATTTTTAAAAGTTAATTTTTGAATGTCATTTCTAATGTATTTTGATACTATCGCATTGTATTTTAATGCAATTTATTTTTAGCATTGAAATAATGGAATAGTTTTGAATTTTGGGTAAAATATTTGAAATTCTACTATTGAAAACGCATAAAAGTAATTTGTGTTCCCAAATTTCATGCTTATTTAATGTTAATTATTTAAAAAATTTGAATAAGTAATTAAATAAGTTGTTTGCTATTGTTATTTTAGATTAGTGATGGTGACCTGATTTTTGAGGGACATTTTGTCCAGGTTTATATATTAATATTTATTGTAATAAATTATACATATTTATGGTAAACAAGCTTAGGAATATATACATTAATTTATATGTGGATTAAAGAACTAGGTATACATTCTGTCAGGAAAGAATCGGTAATTGTTAAATAAAGCACACAATTTTCATTTAATCTTCAAAATTTAATTTGCGCCTTCAAAGTAGCCCCCATTTGATGCACATATTTTCCAGCGTTTTTTTCCAATTTTCAAAACACCTTATATAGGCGCTTTCCGGTATAGCCTTCAGCTCATTCCACGAATTTTCTTTTATGGCTTCGATCTACTCAAGACGGGTTCCACGTAGCGGCAATTTTAATTTCGGAAATAAAAAGAAGTCACACGGGGCCAAATCTGGTGAATACGGTGGTTGCTCGATGGTATTTGTCCCGTTTTTGGCCTTAAATTCAGTCAAAATTGCTGCTCTATGCGATGGTACATTATCCTCATGTAAAATGCACGAATTGTTCTTTCAAATCACGTGAAATCTCTCTTAAGCTAGAACGCCGATTATCGAGCACAATTTCCTTTTTATGTTTTCATCGGTTGAAGCGTTCGACGGTCGTCCGGAACGTGGTTTGTCTTCGACGATCTCTCGACCGTTTTTAAACGCTTTGTACCACTCGTACGACCGTGTTTTTGATAAAGCTGATTCACTAACACTTTTCCAACATTTTTAACGAGTCGGCACACGTAATTCCATTCGCAACACAAAATTTAAGGCAAACTCTTTGTTCAGTAGTTTGGTTCATTGTAAAAATCGCGACGCACTACTGAAGTGTGTTAACTAAAACAACCGATGTAATCAAACTGGTTGACAGATGGCGCTCATGTTTGACACAGGAATTAGGGACAGTGCTGCTATCTTATGAAAAAAGGATTTTAAAAAAATTATTAGCGCGGGCTTTTTAAATCACAAATTCCCGCAACTTTTTTGACAGAGTATATGGGTAATTCTGTACAGCCATTTGGCTACAATATCTACCGCACAGACCCACCGACTGATACACGAGTGACGTTATGAAGGTTTCTTAATTATATCAACGAAATTCTAAAAATTGTTGTTTAGTAAACCATTAAAAGAAAGAAGATGACATTCAAGCAATAAAAAAGAAATAAAAAACTGTGTTATTCAAATTTTACGCATAACAATTAAAACAATAATATCATGTTATTATTTTTTTAATTTCCGTAAACCCAAATTACCATTTCCTGTAGGAGTGCCGTAATTAACGTGTTCAAGGTCGTATTTCAAAATCCTCCTTAGTGGATCCGTTTGTCACTTCTCATAACGAGCTCTAAACCTAATACCAAACTCGTGATTCAGTTCAGAGATAGTGCGCTATGTCGTCACTGACATTAACATAAAGTAAAGATGTGCTCTGCACGATTCAGAATTATATATGCTTGACGGAATGTCGCTTTTAAATGGATCACTGTCCTTTCCAGGAATTTTAAACTTCGGTTTTATGTCACGGGTTTTGTAAAAATAATAATACTGTAACGATCAATTTAAATAGGCAGGCCGCAAAATGTTAAAGTTATGAGGGTTGCAAACTTCGGAAAATTTGGAAAACCATGAAGATGAAAAAAGACAGTTAGTAATAATTTTTGACAGTTAATATATTTTGCAAATTTATTTTCTAAGAATCTACAAATATAATTATTTGCAGAAATGTCCAGGGTTACGTAGGAATAAACAAGAAACTCTAGACACTCCTATATCCTATGATCCATATGAAAAATATTTTGCAGATTTATTTTCTAAGAGTCTGCGGATAAAATAACATATAGAAATGTCTAGGGTTTCGTAGGCATAAACTAGAAACTCTAGACACTCCTATATTCTTTGACTGATATCAACAATATTTTGCAGAGTTTTTCTCTAGGAATCTACGAATATACAGTCTGTTCCAAACGGTTAAGCGGAACTAGATTTTGCAATCTAGTTACTTTCATCGTTTAAATCGTGCTTTTTGGCCGTGTTGTTTAAGCTTTGTAAATCATACTTACAATAAATATTTTTTGGTGATTTTTTTCATCATTTTAAAATGTCATTTTCTTTATATGTTAATTTTTTGTGTCATTCTTATTACAAGTTTCCCAATTATTTACATTTTTGTCATTAAAATATATAAAAAAATAATTTAATTTTGACATATATACTTCGTTTCCATGGTTTCATTGTTGGAATTTTAAATTTTGACATTCCAACGTGAAAAATGAAATATCCCTAGCAAGGTCCCATCTCGTGACAACCTAAAAGAACGAAATTCCCATTTAGTTCCGCCTAACCGTTTGAAACAGACTGTAACTACATACAGAAATGTCTAGGGTTTCGTAGGCATAAACAAGATACTCTAGACACTGCTATATCCTTTGACCGCTATGAACAATATTTTGCAGATTTATTTTATAAGAATCTACAGATATAATTATTTACAGAAATGTCTAGGATTTCGTAGGCATAAAGAAGAAAGTCTAGACACTGCTATATCCTTTGACTGATATGAACAATATTTTGCAGATTTACTTTCTAAGAATCTACAAATATAATTATTTGCAGAAATGTCTAGGGTTTTGTAGGCATAAATAAGAAACTCTAGACACTGCTATATCCTTTGACTGATATGAACAATATTTTGCAGATTTATTTTCTGAGAATCAGACATATATAATTAAGTGTTTGTATGTAGTGTCGGTAACATTGTGACGTCAATTTTTTCAAAGGTTCTCATTATTGGCTAACTGGGGACACCCTGTCTCTTGTTTGTCTCACAGGTGACACCCTCTCCCGTGGTTGGCTAAATGGTAATATCCGGTCCCGTTATTCGATACAAAAAATTGACATTTTTATATTATAAATCCGTCATTGTTGACGGGTAATAACCTAGTATATATTATAATTATATATTTTATTTTTTCATTATATGAATGCTTGTTTACAAATACATGTATTAATTAAAGATAATATCGGAGTCGTGAAACAGTTAGGTGATGGTGGTATGTCGTCACTGACATTAGCATACTATGAAGATGAAGATGCGGTACTGCACGATTTAATGTAATATATGCTCCACTCCGCAGATTACTGATACAGTGCAAGGAACGTATAATGATGAATACTTGCAATACATTCCATTTAGGGCCGCATTTAGTGCATCGATGAACTTCATTTGACTTTTGGCGTTGAAGCACCATCAAGGATTACTGTTTATCGATAGTTTGCAGACTTCAATCGTGGCCGTAGTTCGCTTAAGGACGAATTTCGTGAAGGTCGTCCAAAATCGGTTGTTGTTTTGGAATACATTGATGTGTAAGGGAGGTAATTTTGGTAATATTTCATAAATAAATAAATTCATTATAATCATTCAATTAGAGTAAAATATTTAATCTGTTAAACGATAAAAAAATAATCTATTTCTTAGAAAGGGCATTTAAGAGAACGGTAGACTTGTTTATTATTGCAACTTGACACTTTTAAAAATGTAACATGAAAAGTGAATCGAAAACTATTGTGTTAAAAATATACGTCAACCATAAGCACATAAATAATAATTAATTTTTGTCTGAGATATAAATATTATGATTGGGCTATTTTTTAATGGGATATTTATCTGAGTTATCACCAATAAATTATGAATTTTAAGATAGTACAAGACAGACAGTCAAGAGGTGTTAAATTACATTTAACAGTTGGGCGATGTAAGCATTTCAGGGTGGTCGCGTTTTAAGTAGTTCAGCTTAAACCATCGTAGTGGTTAAGTCATGTTTGGGAGTTCATTTTAAACCGTCGTGAAGTTAAGTCGTGTTTTTAATTAGAGTGAGATTTTGTTAACCATGGGTTAGAGTCATTTAGGGTGTTCGGTTGGACTAGTAAAATGTAACAAGTAATTCCGTATGAACGTTAGTGTAGTACCCAGCTAAAGACATGTGAGAGATAAATGGTTTTAGAGGATGTCAGTCAGGACTGTGGTGTCTAGTGGACAAATTAGTGATTAGTGCTAAAGAGTCCAGTGTCTAGTGCTTGTGAATGTCTCATTTGGATTTAGCTGTATCGAGGTAATTGTAAGTCTAGTGTAATTAGTGTAAATATTTAAACCATATCATAATTAAAGTAGATTAGCTAAAATGTTGAGTTTAATTGAACAACCCTTAATCCTCCCAAGAATCATAGCAACCAGCTAGCGGACTAATAGGGGGGTCCAGACTTGATCCGCTCGCAAGTCTTGGAACCCATAATGTATGAAAGACCTAAAGTTGAGGGATGTACAGAGTAAGTACAAATGAATTAAATAATCAGCCAACCGTGACATTTCACATTTATTTATACATCGTAGTCCCCACAGATGCTGTGCGTGAACTGATACTGCAAGATCGTCATGTGACTTATCTTGAGATTGAGGTACCTTTGGTCATTAGTGGGACCAGCATACATTCACTATTGCATGAACATTTGGCCGTCAAAAAGATTTGTTCACGTTGAATCCCAAATAATTTGACAATCGCAGTGGAAAAAGCCTCAATCGGAGTGGAAAAAGTGCTTCGAAAATTGGTTCAAACGCATGCAAAAGTGTATTGATCTTCATGGAGAATATTTTGAAAAACACATTCACTATTGCATGAACATTTGGCCGTCAAAAAGATTTGTTCACGTTGAAACCCAAATAATTTGACAATCGCAGTGGAAAAAGCCCCAATCGGAGTGGAAAAAGTGCTTCGAAAATTGGTTCAAACGCATGCAAAAGTGTATTGATCTTCATGGAGAATATTTTGAAAAACAATAAGCCACTTTTGTTGATAAATAATTGTTTTTGATCGCTAGTTTCAACCTGAAAAAACTCAAATGGCACTCAACCCGGATTTTAGTTTATAAAAAGAAACATAAAAATAAAGAAAGAGATAATAACATTTCTATGATTTAGAAGTTCATGTCCCCAGAAAGATTTACTTATGTGTTTACATCTAGCCTCTTCTTAGAAAACATGTAACACTTAATGAAAAGTGAAATAGTTTACATTACAAAAATATGTGAAATTATCTCTAGTTTAACAGGATACATTAAAATTTACGTAAACAAATATTTATCTTTAAACTAAATAAAATCCTAGTTCTAATTAAATAAAATATTTATGCAATTTGCAATAAAAAATGGTCAATAAGGATCTACAATGAAATATTACATAACATGAAAAAGTATAAATAAATAGAAACCGGATTAGTTAAAGATGCCAATCGAAAAGTAAATGTACATTTGGCTGAATTGCTTAACTCGTAAAAAGTGAAGAATCCTTGTCTAAACCAGATCGTAGATAATTTGATTGGGAAATTATAGAGATATGAATTAAGGACACTTTTTCTGCTATTTTTAATAAAAACTTTTGACCTTTAAGGTTGTAATAAATATTAATGAAGCTTCTTTATCTGATATAAATTTTATGCAGCTAATTTGATATGTAGATTACATGAAAGTATTCGGAAATACATAAATTTTATGTGATATATGGCCACCATCATTTATTTTGATCTGTAGGATATTGCATAATTTTAAATAGTAGTTAATAGATAATTATTATATTTTTTAATTTAAACCTTTTTAATTATCAATTATTAAGATTTCATGTATTTGAAGTGACATTTGAAAAATTGTAAAAACTAAATGAGAGTTAGTTTAAATTTATGGCTACAAGGTGGCATATTCTTAACAGCTTTATGGTGCGATTATGGTCCAACATGTAAATCTTACAGAATTTAAGGCTAAATAAATATTTAACTTCGACTGTTAAATTATTTAAAATTTTGCTATTATGGTCAACTAAATTTAAATACTTCAGCTACAGAATTGTGACTGTGTTAGAGGCTAATTAAGCAAATTCCAACTGAGCATTGTCTGTCTCTGTCGGTGCGTATTGAATAAAGAGAGAAAGCAATAGTAAAGACATGTTAATTTAGTGTTTTTAGTGCTGGCTGTCAGAACATATAACGTGATATAACCAAAAACTTTATTTATTGAAGAAAAAACAAAAAAATACATAGCAAAATGAATTCAAAGTACATGATTTATTAAACCATGTTTACAATATTTACCCAAAAATAATAAATAGTAAAAGTATAATTTTAAGATAAAAATGTATGTTCATAGGTAATTTGCATACAAAATAACACACATGGCTTAAGCGATTCGTAATGAGCCTGCATACTTGGTTTATAGCTTTGCTTAAACTACTCTGGCTCATGCAATTAAAAATGGAGTTCCCCACAGCTTTTTGGCCAGAACCAGTTGCCAAAAAGTTGATAGTTCCTAACACTTTGAGATGTAGTGGAAGTTCGTCTTGACTTGTAGGTTGTCCATTATGTAGTGGTTGCAAAATTTCGTAGAAAATCATTTCTTTTGACAGCCGAAAAATTTTTCTAAAACTCTCATTAGCCATTTCAAATGGATTTTCTGTGTCTCTTATAAATCTTCGTTCGATGCGAAGATTGTTCCTAAAAATACACAGTACATATTTTTAATAATTTATAATGTTTATAAATTTATCTTTTATTACCTGTTGTCATCTTCTTCGGCAATAAAATGAACTAAAACATGGATCAATTCCATTTTCTTGTAAATAAAAATGTTTAACTTTAAAGACAATTTCGGGAAACGTTACAGTCTGATCCAGTGTCAAACACTACCTCAAATTTAGCGCTATGGCAAAATTAGCACTTCACGCTAAAGCCTGTGATCTTCACATTTAAAGAGCTTAAATATTTAACTGAAAGGACCATAATCGCACCATCAAACTTATTAACTTGCCGAAACATGAGTCCCAAATTTAAAACATGAATAAATGAAGAGGATATTTTAAAAGATACTAAACAGGATATACACATAAATTAATATTTACAATCAGCTTAAAATAAATTTCAACACCTACAAAAACGTGTCAAAAACCAATAAAACAATAATAAATTAAGTGCTTGTCAAAATTATGAATAGAAGTAACCTTGAAGTTATCACAAAAATCAAAAATTCTAAGATTCTTAATTCATTTACAAAAATACATGCAGTACACATTCCATTTTACAATAACGAGCATTATCTCATGTACCATAATATAAAAACAGTTAAACATACGATCATCATTTATTTCCCCGGTTACCAGTGGAGTACTGTAATTACTTTCCTATGGTTGTTTTTTATTTTTACTTATTTTCTAGCTTGTATAATATCAGGTCTGGGAAAAAGTTCGTGGTGTTTTTTAGTAAAATTCAACTGGTTTTGTTATAGTGTGAAAATGAATTTATTTAAACCAAATATGCTCCATTATTATCGACAACGTTTTGCCATTTTTCGGGTAGAGCCATGATGCCATCGATGAAGAATTACTGTGGTTTCTGGTTAAAAAACTGAATCAAGTTGTTTTCACAGGCTTCTTTTGAAACCAACTTAATTCCATTGAGAAAATTCTGCAGAGATCGAAATAGGTGATAGTCAGAGGGTGCTATGTCTGGACTATACGGTGGATGCAACAAAATTTCCCAACCAAGCTCTCACAATTTTTGACGGGCCATCAAAAAAGTGTGTGGTCTTGAGTTGTCATGATGAAAGACAACACCTTTCCTATTATTCAATTCGGGCCGTTCTCTTTCAATTGCCTGGCGTAAACTCTCTAGTTGTCCACAGTAGAGTTGAGAATTAATCTTCTGACCAACTGGAAGTAACTCATGGTGGACGATTCCCTTCCAGTTCCACCAGACACACAGCATCACCTTGTTCGGCGTCAATCCTCGCTTCGTGAACGCTTGTGACGGCTCATCATCCCTTGTCCACGATCTTTTACGCTTCCGATTGTCGTACGTGATCCATTTTTCATCACCGGTTATGACACGTTTCAGAAATGGTTCGATTTCATTGCGTTTCAGCAGCGCATCGCTGATGTTAATTCGGTATATCATGCTTTTTGCGCTCAACTCATGAGGAACCTATGTATCGAGCTTCTTTTTGTAGTCAGCTTTCCGTAAATGGTTCAAAACAGTTGTGGTCAATGCCTAGCTCCGTACCATTATCGACATTGATGATATGCCTATCTTGCTGGACTTTTTCAAGATTTTCATCAGATTTTTCACTGATTGGACGACCAGAGCGTGAGTCATCTTTCACATTAAAATTACTAGAACGAAAGCGAGCGAACCATTTCCGCGCAGCAAATTTTGATAAAGTACCTTCACCGTACACAGCACAAATTTTTTTCACAAGCCTGCGCAGCGTTCTTCCCTTTGTCTTAATAATATTGCAAAATATAACGCAATTTTTCATTACTTTTCTCCATTTTCAAACACAAACAACTTTCCAACCACTGCACAAATTTTGATGTTTAGACAAAGTAACGCTCGAACTGTCACCTTTCCAACGAGCGCCTAGTGGTATCGATGCGATCTGTGTTTCCTGATTTATTTGCAATTGGCGCCGTCTATCGGCAAAAAAGCCACGAACTTTTTCCCAGACCTGATATAATAAATATCTTGAAACTTTTTCTTTATTTGAATCTAAAATTAACATTATAAATATAACTTAGAAGGCGTTTACGTTTAGTCTGTCAGATTAATCCGAGCGATCTAAGGGCTCCCGATCCATTCGTAAAGTCAGTCGGATCGTACACAGTAGCTTAAGAATTCAATCGCACAAGAATTTTGGTGGGTCGTGGTCACACTTTTGATATTTGCAGAAACTGCTTTTTGCTAATAAGAAATTTTGAAATCTTATTTTTTTGGTTGGCAGGTATTCTTTTTTGCTGATATGCAAACCTGTAATTGTCAAGTTTATCCTAATCCTTTTTTCTCGCTCACAGTTATTATGGGTCGATATAAGTGCAATGGTCGCCAAGACAATAAGTTTAAAATTTTTGCTTAGCGAGTAAATAAGTTTGGAAACCACTGCTTTTAGAAGATGTTCTCATTTTCTAACAGCTACAAATGGTTTATCTGATTTTCATTGTTATTATTAATTCCAAAACAAACAATTTTAACAGTTAATACAATCAACATATTTCAGTTATGTTTGTACAGATATGACCACACACACCACAAAATTTGCATATAATAAAACAACATATAATTTCAGTGATGTCACCTGGGTTTAGTGTAAGAGGTATGCCCACCGCAAGCCACTGTGTCGCAGGTTACTGCGATCTTTGGATGGTTCGCGAATAAGTGAAAGTCGTTGTTTAAGGTCACTAGAGTCATGGAGTAGTTGATTTTTTTCTCAGGCTGTGCTGAAGATGCTCCTGTAGTTAGATCTTTTCCCGTGAGACTATAATGGCGCTAGTATCGCTCTTAGATCGAACATTTGAAAAGGGATCTGTACAAGGATACATATTTGGATAGTGATTCATATTTTTATGACATTTTTTGATGTTTTGCAATTATTTTTATAGAGGTGTGTTTGAAATTAAGTGTTAAATTTGATATTTAATGCTATTTAGGAAGTAATGATATATTTCAAGATTAAATTATATTTTGAAAAGGACAAATATAACTTTTTAATGTTTTCAATTTCTCTGTAATAACTATTATTTTACCGAGATAAAGTAATAACATTTTGTTGCAAAAAAAAAAAAAAATGTAATTTGTAATTTAAATTTAAATTTGCATATAAACACAAAATCTGTATAAATTAACAATCCGCCCAGATCAATAGATCGATAGACCAACAAGTATGTAGACTAATACAGCGTTTCTCAACCGGGGGGCCGTGAAAGATTCGTCGGGGGGGCGCGAAGCCATATAAGATCAAAGAATGAAATTATAATAGAAAAACGCTCAATATTGCAAGATATATTCATAAATATATAACATTTATATTCGTTAAAATATACCTTTTACACATAAATAAAATAAATTATACTTATTTTGACAACTAATTTAAACTAATTAAAACGGTTCGCGTTGGAGGTACTTCAAGTACTTTCAAGAAGGTACGACTTGTACGTGCAATATTTTTTGTTATGCTCCGAGTTACTGTTAACTAAAGGGTAAGGATGAGAAAGTGTTCAAAATGGAAAGCAACTTTAAACACTTGTAAATAAAAATACTTGCAAGCCATTATAGGTAACCATAACAGATATTAAAAACATGTTTATGTAAAAGTTGTTTCTTTTCAAAAGCTTTATCCAAATATACCCAACTCGCCACAAGTTCCTATATAAAAAATCGAATTTGTCCTTGATATCCTGTACTTCCGGAGATATATATATGTTAGCATCTAGCCTTCCACGAAGCCCTGTTACGTCACCATAAAATGTTATCTTGATGCAATCCGTAATCCGGACCTATTAATGATGACGACTCATTAACGATAATTATGACGGCTCATTACACTAATTGGTTTTTATAAAACACACGTAGAATTTGATAGAGAGATCCGATGTTTTCATACGTTGTAAGAGTGAATACCTAGAATAAAATAGTCTGTGAACAACTTGAGTTTTATTTAAACAATAAATCCCTTATTTGTTTACATATATATATTTATTCTTTATTCCCTAGGCCTTGCGGCGTTCAGGGTATTAACCATTTCAAATAGAAATAAAACAATCAAAAATAAATAACGTACAATAAAATTCAATTTACAATATTTTTTCTCATTTCTTTCTTCTTGCTCCAGTGTCCCTCTCTTTCTTCCTATTCTCATTCTGGCTTCCCTCTCCGATCTCCTTCCTTCTTGCTTCCAGTTCTCTCACCCATCTTTAATTTATTTTATTCCATTCTCTTCCCTTCCAACCATTTCTTCACCCCTCCTCTTATCACCCTTCCTTCCTCCCCATTTCCAGGTAACCTCAGCCCCCTTCCTTCCTTCCATTTCTCCCCTTCTGCTTCCCACCGGGCCTCTTCCTTCCTTCCTTTACCCCCTTCCTGTTATCCATCCTCAATCTCTATTCTTCTTGCCTCTAATTCCCTCGCCCGCCTCTTCCCCCCCTCCATCCTCATGTAACAGGTCTAATGTGCTCCCCGACCATACTGTCATCTCTCTACACCTCTTCGCGAGGTGCTCTATATCTTCTTCCCCCTCCTCGCACATCCTGCACATCTTATCCTCCTGTTTCCTCCAATATCTATTTCCTCTCTCTTCATTCCTTAGCCTCGCAATCCTTCTAACCCTCACTCCTGACCTTCCTCTTTCTCCCTTCAAGTAGCTTGGTACCTCTATAGTTCTTACCTCCTTATATCTCCCTGCGCTCCTTGATTTGTCTATTCTGACTGTCCTTTCTTGCTGCCCCATTTTCTTATCCCTCCTCCACAACTCCTCAATCACGCTTATCTCGTCTTTTCTTCTCCTTTCCACCTCTGTCGCATCCACTCCGCATCTCCAGTAATACTCCTTTCTCATATCCTCTCTGGCTCTTTCCTCCCAGCATTCCCTCATTATTCTTTTGTATATGATCTAAACAAATATTTTGCAAATAGCCCAACACGAGGCCCTCTGGCAAGAGGTGCCCCAGTTATCGCCTCATGCGTCTAATAATAATAATAATAATAATAATAATAATAATACATTTATTGACCACATTACATAAAATATGTTTACAGTCAGTCTTAGTTACATAATGAAATAATATAAATTAAAAATGAACATTATTAAAGTCATCAATTTCATAAATGGGATTTGTCAATAAATATTCTTTAAGTTTGTTTGAAAATGTTTTGATTGGTAGGGATCTTATTTCCTCAGGTATTATATTGAAAAATTTAATGGCGTAGTAGTTTGCGCTATTTCTTGATTTTTGAAAACGAAGGAAATTACTACGTATATTATTTTTTTGCCGTGTGTCATGTCCGTGGTTGGAAGAGGGGAAGTTAGATAAATTCCTGTGCATGAACATTAGGCATTGGTAGATAAATAAGGCAGGTAAAGTCATTATTTTTAATTTTATGAAGAGCTCACGACAGTCAGCTCGAAAAGGAGCACCAGCTATGACCCTAACAACTTTGCGTTGAAGAGCGAAAATTCTATGGGCTGCTGGTGAGTGTCCCCAGACAAGAATGCCGTAGTTCAGGTGTGACTGAAATAACGAAAAGTAGGTCATTAGCACGACTTTTTGGCAAACTTCTACTTTCAAATTACGAATTAAAAATACTGTAGACCTCAGTTTTCGGCTTAAGAATTCACAGTGCTGATCCCAGCGAAGTTGTGGGTCGATGTGGATACCAAGAAACTTGACGTACGGGGGGTTTGAAAAATCGTGTTTCTTAGTGGAAATCATCATTGATTCGGTTTTTCCAGTATTTAAAGTTAATTTATTCCTGTGAAACCAAGATGCGGCGTGTTCTACTACGGATTTACTCTCTAAGCAAAGGGAATTTAGGTTCGAATTTTTGCAGAGTAAGGTGGTATCATCTGCGTAAAGAATAGATTTTGAATTTATAAAGAGAGGAAAGTCATTTACGTACAGCAGAAATAGCAAAGGGCCAAGAATAGATCCTTGCGGGACACCAAAGTGTATAGGAAGAGTTTCAGATTTGACATCACCAAAAAGTATAAACTGCTTCCGGTCTGATAAGTATGATTTGATTAGAGAACGGCTGTTGTCATCAAATCCATAGAATATAAGTTTATTAATTAAAATATCATGCGAGATGCAGTCAAACGCTTTACTTAGATCTAGAAAGGTACTAAGGCAGTATTCTCCAGATTCAAGGGCGTCAGTTATAAAAGATATATATTCCAGAATTGCATCTGTTGTACTTTTACCGTATGTAAAACCAAATTGAGAGTTTGACAGCAGACCGTTATCAATTAGATGCTGAATCATTTAATAATAAATACTGCCCTGATTTTAGCTTTGAGAATTACAACTAAAGATATATTTTGACCGCAACAAACATTTTTCCTAACGACATAATAAAAGAAATTAGTATTTAATTATTTAAATTGTTTAAACATTCACTAAACGAAATTACGTGACAATACAAATAAACATATAATTTTTTATAACCTATTATCTGTTTAATGAAATTAGCATTAAAAGAAAATTTCTTTAAATTAAATATTAAAATAAATATTTGCAAATCTCTCACGCAAACATATACTTATAATATAATTACACTACTCCTACATGGCGCACTCCCTTTCTTTTTGTTTTAAACGATCCTCTCCTATATCAATACATCACTCTATATAATTTATAATATTACATAAAAAAGTTTAGCTTCAAGGTATGTTACATCCGCCATTCTTTGCATTCAATATTAGAATGGCACTTCTTTCACAATAAATAAATTGATACATTAGTTTTTAAGTGTGCGGTTTTAAAATCCGTGTGTCATAATTACCACTAGATTTTGTTCGCAATCAATTTACATTAACTTTTATTCATGAATGACATGTATAGGATATTGTCTTAATTTCGTAAATATGATAAAAAAAAGATTTATTTATGTTTTTAAATTTTGTCTACAAAATTGCGAGATGCAGGATATTTCACAACGTGTTTATTTAGGATTAAAAATAATTCCGAAAAATTTCAATAAACTTCACACAATAACAGCGCAAGGGGACACTATTATTGTTATTTTTTTTTCATTATTAGAGATGCAAAAATACCGTTATTTGTGTAGTTTCGGTTTTTGTTCCGGTTCAATTAAAAAAAAAAAAAAAATCAGCTGTGGCCACCACAGGACCGACCGCCATCACAAGGTACTTGTTTAAAATACATTCTAGCAGCAGAGTAGAAATAACTTGGCTTAATATTTTCTAACAGAGATATTATTTATCATGACCATGGAAACATTACATATAAGTATGAAAAAATAGATACTAGGAAAAAATTTCGAAAAATTTTTCGTTTCATCAAAAAATCTCTCAAATAAAAGTTGTTAGTTATTGCTTTTATAGCAACCTTTGTTTAATTTTTTTTTTTTTCGAAATATTACTGTTGTGAAATATTTGCAAAAATCTTAAAACCGACACGAGTAAACTCCCATTTCTAGTTCACCGATTCGTACCAAAAGTTGATCAACTCGTGCCATTGAAGTCAAAAGATTAAATATGAAGTTTCATAAAAATCTTTTTAGCCGAATTTACTCTGCACGTGTACACGGACCGACAGACAGACAGACAGATTGTTAGACAGACAGAGCTTAAATATAAAGTTTCATAAAAATCCTTTCAGCCGAATTTGCTCTGACGGACGGACGGACGGACGGACGGACGGACGGACGAACGGACGGACGGACAGACAGACAGACAGACAGACAGACAGAAAGATGGACAGACAGACCGACAGACATCATGCTAAAAATAGTCAAAACGTTATGTAGGGACCTCAATTCGTGGAGATCCATCGAAATCTCAAAATGTCAAAATCGGTATGATCACAATACCTCCCTTATATATGTTGGCGGTCGGTAAAAAACTAGCGTTATAAATTTCTTCTTCTATGACTACATAGGTGTGCCGCGAAATTTTTCTTCTTTAGAATATGTGCCACTTGAGTAAAAAGATTGGGAAACACTGCTCTACCATATTGTAAGCTGACCAGATTTTGTCTACAGGAAAAGAGTATACTAAAAAAAAGGTCATCACTGTAGAAAAACAAGTGATAGTGATGAGCAAAAAAAAGGTCCTCACTCCAAAAATATAAGTGATGAGCAAAAAAAAGGTCCTCAATTCAAAAATACCAATGATGCGCAAAAAAAAAAGATTTTCACTCCAAAAATATAAGTGAGGAGCAAAAAATAAAAAAATGTCCTCACTCCAAAAATACAAGTGATGAGAGCAAAAAAAAGGTACTCATTCTCTACAAAAAAAAACAAGTGACGAACAAAAAAGAGTATTTTTCGTTTTTTTTTTTTTTTGTAAAAAGTGATAGTATAGAGCAGGGATTCTTAAATTTATGTAGTCCGAGGACCCCCTTTTGAACAAAATTTTTTTTTGCGGACCCCATCCCAACCCTAGACATTTTACGTCGTTCTTGAGACTTAATTTCTGGCAATAATCTCATAGGCAGTATGTTGTAATATATATTGGTAAAAATGTATCGCTGGTTATTTTAATAAATGGTCTTGTGCATTTATAGAGGAACATTTTTATTAGCACATGGAAAAAGAAAAAAAAACAAAAAATTAATAAAAACAGTAGTAAAAAGAATAAAAAAAGTTACAAATTATAATACGTTAAAGTTGTACAAATATTTCTTGGTCAAATATTGGTCAAAATAGGTCTTATTATAATATGTTTTCTGTAAATAATTTGCAGTTGAATAAAAATAATTAAATTTTTACTAATTATTGTTTAGATATGTCAGTAAATAGTTAGATAACAACAAATACAAAAAGTCTTGACCATGTAGGATTTTTATTAAATGAGTTATTTGAATAAAAGCGAAAAGTTGGGGGATGTAAAGTTAATGTCAAAATTGTTTTGCGGACCCCCAGGTGTCCGCGGACCACAGTTTAAGAACCGCTGGTATAGAGGATATTATTTAAAAAAGAGTATAATACTCTAAAGAAGAGTACGTCTGGTCAGCCTACCATATTGTCTTCTTCTTGTGCACATACCCAGCAAACATTTTTATACGGGCCAGTACTGATAAAGCACATACTCCCCGGCATTGAAAGTAATGGGCCAGTACCCCGGTGTCCCCGGGGCCGTTACTGGCCCATTGATGTATCAGTTGCTGGCCCAGCAACGGTAAAGTGCAAAATAATCGCATTAGTTGCAAGATTTATTTCTGATGGTTTTAAGTAAAAAGTATGAGTGAAGAAGAGTGCTTATAAAATGCTGGTAAAGTACTTCGTATAGACGGAATGCGAAATACAAATGTGAAGTACATTATTAATACTGGCGTTGCACTTACTTTTGGTGCCAGTAATTTACCAGCATAAAAGCAGTTTGCCAGGATTCGGCCGTTAGTTGAATGTTTGCTGGGTAACTATTCTTAAAACTGTGGGATGTATATGTGCTAATATTTCGAAACTATTATGCCTTTCCTCATCTTGTACAATAAATTTGGAATGCATCATTCATTTAAAAACGAATCCCGGACTTGAGTATTTAATTTCATTTTCTAATACCAAAAATAATTAAAATCCCATAAATTGATAAAAATTGTGTCATTTCCTGCTTGAATCACGTGAAATTAAATCGATTAAATTTTTAACATTCCGTAAATTACAAAATCTAACAAAGATAATATTATATAAAATAACATTTAAATTTATGTCAAGGTATCAAATATTTTGTAATGTATATATTTAATTGCGCGCGCATCCTTAACTTAAAATGATGAACTTAAGATTGTTTACAGAGTAAAACAGGAAAATATGATTAAAGAATTAAAATCCTTGAACTGAAATTAAGTATCGTTCAGTTCTTACAAAATTTACTGTTTACTTTCAAAATTTCCGTTGATGTTCGTTCGGAAACAATAACTTAGAGGAATACTTGTTATGTTTCCTGTTTTCTTAATAATGTTACTGTTCCTATTATAACTCTTTATTGACAGAACTAGATTTTAGAATGAAATCCTTTCATTTTTATTCATTGAATTCTTGTCATTGTGTTTTTCGGAAATAATTTATTATGATTTGAGAGAAACTTTAAAAAGGGAAATCTTTGAATTATTCACATTTTACATAACTGTTGTGTTATATAATTTCTCTCTTTATCTTCCAACGTAAAATAGTGTGAAAATTTTGAATTTTCTTTGAAATAAATATTATCTAACTGATTGCATACTTAGTAAAGGCTAAAAACAATTTTTCTTCCAACAATAATACAGTGAATTTATTTTTTAATACAACATGTCATTACCATGGATACAGTTTTTGACAGCCATATAAATCGTGTTCAGTTTCATTTGCAACATAGAAAAAAACCTATTTACTAGAAAAATCAAAATATGTTACTGAAAATACAAATAAAAATAAATAAATAAATAACTAATAAAAACTTATAATAAATGTTCAAAAGTTTCTCCGTTTACTTGCATACAAAATGTTAAGCCATCATAAAAATGATACAAAACATTCAGCAATTGCTCTTGAGGTATATTGTTGGATGCTTGAAGAATTTTGTCTTGCAGTTCAGCAACATCCCTAAGTTCTCCATTATATACTTTGGCCTTTAAATATCCCCAATAAAAAAAATCATTGGGTGCTAAATCCGGAGATCTCGCTGGCCAATTCATCGACCCTCCTCTTCCAATCCAGCTATTTGGGAAAGTTCTCTGTAACTTTTCTTTAACTATTCTAGAATAATGGACTTGTGCTCCATCATGTTGAAACCAAACTTGTCCATTAATATTCAGGTTTCGCAACGCAGGTAATATTTGGTTTTGCAAAAGGGCTATATATTTTGCGGTATTAAGGTTACCGTCAATAAAAAAAGGCTCTATAATATTGGTTTCTATTATCCCTGCCCATTTAATTTTTGCGGCCTTTGAGTTCGGGAGGAATGAAACAAATGTAAATTTTCTCGACTCCAGTACCTAAAATTTTGTCTGTAAACTTCACCATTTAGATTAACGTTGCTTCGTCAGTAACTAAAATTCTTTGAAGCATTTTTGGGTCGGAATTAATTCTTTTCAAACATTTCAAAACAAAAATCCATACGTACTGCTGCGTCCCTTTCTAACAATTCTTGATGATTTTGAAATTTGTATGATCGAAACTTTTCTTTTTTTAAGAAGTTAAAAACAGATCCAATTCTGACACCAACGGACAAATATCAGACAAATTGAAAGTGGCCCCTTATTTAATCTGGCCCCACTATTTTGAGTTTCTACGAGACGCCACTGATATAGAGTATATGTATGTATTAATCATATTAATTGCTGTAAAATCATCATTACATTTTTATAGTTGTATTTAAATAAATAAAAAAAAATATTTAATATTGTATATAAATGTCAATTTTATTATCTTGTATTTTATTCTTACACAATCTCTTTGATGATTTAAGCATAAAAATTAATGATTCTATTTTTATAAATTGCAATGATTCATGCAGAATGTCAATTGAAAGAGCGAAAATTCCAGACATTCCAAAAGTTTTAACTAGACTGAACATCCTTAGAGACATCACGATCTACTGATTATTATCCAGTGATGAAATCACAGATGGAGTAAAAAATTAAATGTATAAAGATGTTACAGCGACGTTTACTGTTAGTATCATTATTATGATTGTATTATTTTCTATTTTCTCCGTTTTGCGTGCAGGTGTCAGTATCAGAAAAAATGTGTTCCTGATGAATGATTATAGGAATTATTTTTTTTTACAGGCTTATTTTTAGACTATATTATTGATATTAATAATTTAAAATTTATAGCTAACTGGCAGAAGAAAAAAAAAATTGATGTGAAGTGTGAATATTCACACATTTCAGGGTTTCGCAGGTATATAATAAGTGAAGGCGACATGCTGAGTGTCTAGGACAAATTTTACTTTGTAGTAATCACGGCAAAATGAACGATATTTTTAAAATAATTTATCGTCTGTTAATCATATAATAAGACTGGTTATTAAATTTACGCTCTTAAAAATTAAATGCAACATTTGTCAAAATATAACTAGAATTTTGACAAAATAATTGCAACATAATAAAAATGCAAAAAAAACAGAAAAAATAAAATTCACTCCGTTCTCGAAACCCTTCGTTTCCAGCGAATTTTAGCTTACGACACCAGTGCTCTAACCACTGCGCTATCGTACGCCTTGCATGTGGGTGTCTTACATTGGTATAACTTTTGTACTTTGTGAACCAAAAACCACAAAAAATGCGTTATTTTCCGAAAACATAATCTGATCAAAAATTCCTGTTGTGCTATTTCGGTTCACACCAATATACATTACTTAGAATTTTTTTAGATTTTTAGTTTAAACCATCTGGGCTACAGGGTGTGGGACAACATTTTTTTTGCACTAATTTGGCAAAAATTGCATCAAAATAATTTATTTTGCAAAAATAAAAATTTGATCGTTAATCCACGTACTAAGGGCTTTCATTTGATACCCTACTCAGAATTAAAAAATTGTCTTCGATGAGCACATTTTTGTTTATATTTTTATGGGGATATGGTTTTTAGATGTTTTAGTATTTTTCCTATGTGCGGGTCAAAGAGTTGTATAAGCATGCCAAATTTCAACTCTCTAGGTTTAGCCGTTTGGCTACAATTTTTACCGAACAGACAGACAGACGACAAAATGACGGTATAAGGGTTTTTTGGTCATACCTACAAAACCCTAAAAATGATGTGAAGTGGGAATTTTTATACATTTCAGGGTTTTGTAGGTATTTATTAAGTGTAAGAAGCAGTGGCGTAACTTTTTGGGACCCAGAGCTGCAAATTATAATACAAGGATAGGTTTAGATGTTTTATCATATAAGACTCTGTTGAATTGCTTCTTATAATTATAATTTTTGCTTTTTGCACTTTCCGAAATATTTAAATTTGGTGTGTGTCGCCCCAATTTTTTAATATCAATTTTTTCTGCTAACGTTCGTCTGTTAAATGGAATTTCCAATAATGATTTGACAGTTTTCATTTTTTAAACCTATTGTTTTATAATCTAAAATACGAAACGTATTTGTTAAGCTAAGATACTTATATAAATTTAAAAGAAAAAGTTAGAAAATACTAATTATTAATACCTACCTAAACAATAAATTTTTAGAGATAATATAGGTATAGCGATTTCGTTGCGACTTAAATAAATACATTCAATAATTTTATAGTACTGTGATCACTGTTATTGTGACGCTAACAGCATTCTAGCTCCGATCCCCACCAGTTTATCACTACTGCCTACGCACCGCTACCCCTTTACAAGCCTACAGTTGCACTTTCCTTGACGCTAGGATATAAGCAGCGCGACGTAGACTTATGCAAAGGAAACTTGTAAATATTTATGAAACAATAGCATTTAATGTTCAAAATATATTTATATATGCTACAATATACAAAAACAAATGATTTTAACTTGAGTTAGGGATAACTTCTTACTTTAGCAACCGGCCATAAGATAAATATAATGAAAGAATGGATGAAAGGAAACCAATTAATTCCTTTAATCATAAATCACATAATGTTTACAATTTTTATTTTTGAAGATGTCAAGCAACTTAATAAAAATTTTCATTTCACTTTAATAAGCCCTGCAGGCATATTCTGTGGCTTACCGGTTTGAGTTCCGCATGCCTTAATCTCTTGTTTTTCCATCTTGGAACAAGTTAGCAGAAATAATAATTATTATGAAGTATAATTAAATTATATTTAAAATAAATTAAGAGAAATTCAAATATGTTTCCGAATAATTGCTATTTCTATGATAGGAAACAGATGGTTCAACAGTAATACATATTAATTAAATAATGATTCTGTAAAGTTGCACAACTATTTAAAAATATCTGAGGATTATTGTTAGTAATGTCAATACAAGTAAAGTTCGTTTGAAAGTCACCGCATATGTGAAAGGAAAAGCTAGCTGGAAATTAATAAACTAGTGCTGCTCCAGTACTATGATAGTCTGAAGACTCTTTTCTCTTCCCGCCCTTTTAGGGTTTTTTACGGTTTTTCCTTTCCCTATCTCAAGAAATATTGGTCTTTTTTCACCTTTTCACGTTCTGATATACGTTAATTTCAACTTCGTTCTTGTTGTCCAATATATTTCGTAGGAACGCTTTACATGCAGGTACTTGTCATAGACCTTTTTACAACGGCGGGGGTTGCAAGGTCAAGGGTAAGGTACTTAGTATGACCATGCTTAGAATGCATGGCAGTCTTTCGTGGCGCTCATTAAAAATGTTCTTGGGAATAAAAAAGCCGAAAACTATGTGGAGGTCGTTGAAAATTTGATTGAAAATTATAATCATCTGGGGTGCAACATGAGCGTGAAACTTCATTTTTTAAACAGTCATCTTGACAAATTTCCTGTCAATCTTGGAGATGTTAGTGATGAACAGGGTGAACGTTTCCATCAGGATTTAAAAGAGATGGAGAGACGTTATCAAGAAAGGTGGAATACTCACATGATGGCTGACTACTGTTGGAGTATTAAAAGAGACTTATCGGGAATGGTGCACTCCAGAAGATCTTACAAACAACCATTTAATCTTTATATTTTGTATTTTTATTTTAACACTCCAATGCATTAAAATGTAATTAAAACTGTTCTCATTTTCTTTCTTTCACTATAAATAATATTTTAAGAATATTTTCTAATTATTTAGTCCTTATTGTTCGCCAAATTTGTACCAATTACAGTATCGTCGTCTAAAATTAAACGATAGAAGCATTATTTGGCCGAAAATATGTCTTTGTTGTAGAGCAAAAATCTGATGTGATACGCAAAAACTGATGCGAGTTCAGCAGCACCAATTTAGTAAGAAACAAGTCTTAGATGTAAGTCAGCAAAAATTGTGTTGACCAGTGTTATTAGCTTTTCTTAGGCCCAGGGAAAGTTTGCAAAAAAGGGCAATTAGTTAATCCACAATCTGATTTGGGCTCCATTGACTATTTTCCGGCCTTCTTTTGTCCAGGGTTTGTGCACCTATTGCTCCTGCCTAGTTACAGCATTGCACGAATGTTTTACTGCCTAGCCCAAATATCTAGTTACACCACTGTGACGAAAATGAAATATCTTACCGAATATTATAATTACCGAATTTCTAATTGAAGAAAATATTACATATCCTCTCTTAAATTTCAAGAACATTTTATTTTTAATAAAATTATATATTTTCATAATTTAATAATAATAATAGAATTAATCCTAAATTTGTAATTTGAAATTCCAATGAGACGTAACCCCTAACCCTACCACTGAGCTAGGTATATACCCCCGGGGAGATCCTTTCACTGTTGGGAGAAGAGTTCTGGTGGCGTGGCTCATCTCTTGTGTTGGATCGTCAGTGTTCAGTGTGTCTCAGGACTACAGCATGTACAGTGCAGTGATGTTACAAGTGCTCACAGTGATTCTAGGTAAGTGAGTGTGTGTGACTGGTTGCGTTATGGATACTTTACGTTCAATCTACCGGTAAATTTATATTTACTTCTTGCAAATGATGCAGAACTAAATTACTATACTTACGTTTAATTTTATAATGCACCGGGATTTTATTATTATTTTTAGTTTGCTATTATCATTTTTATTGCATATAAACTAAAGATACTGTAAATTTTACGATTTACGATTTAAAAACAAAAACTAGTGTTAGCCGATACAGTTAAGTAGGGAACTTGTAAGAGATTTCAATTAATGTATAGAAAAGGAACCTAATTTTTTCTGTAATTAATATAGTTTTTTTTTTTTTTAATTATTTACCAAGTGCAATATGTAATTTCAATAATTTGTTACGTTTCTTATATTCTATTTGTCTATATTACTAGAAAAGAATTGTCATTTATGTAGCAAGGAAATAAAGTAGCATTTTACGCTCGTGAGAAGATTTTTGCGCACAAGGCGCATTTGAGGGTGTCATCGCAAGGAAGTAATTCCTACTATATTCTCGCGTTGCATACAATATTTTTTCTATAAACAGTATTTAAACAAAATACTAATACTCAAAAAACGATACAATGTAAATCCACATTCAGAGCTCTTAAATCAATAGCTTATGCACTGTAGATTATATACTATTCACTGTCACCAGAAAGTTTGTCATATGGTAAGACGTGAAACCGTTCAGACCTCCAAATTTAATACGCTGTTGGTTGTGGATTGTGCATAATTTTCTAAACTTATAGCTAGTGAGATGTTTTAATGAGACAGACATATAAACACATCGGCTATCGCATTCTATCAGTGACACCGTACTTATCGAATGCCTTTACATAACCTAACATAATGTCATCATTAACAAATCTTGCTCAAAATTACAAAGATGGACAGTAAATATGATCAATTTAAGTAATTAGGTAGTTAAAATCTAAGACAACAGAATTATAAGAACAATAATACATATAAAATATTTTACGAAGCTAAATAGTTGGTTTTAAAATTCACAGATGGAGGGCTATTCGTAACGTACTAATTTATAACAGATGTGAACGGTTCTTGCAACGTTAAAAAGAATGCATAGAAACACAACTTAGAGCTAACAAAGCACAGTCTACAACCTCTTAATTTAAAGAGCTCTGAATGCGGCTTAAGAAACTGTAAGAGATTTCAATTAATGGATAGAAAAGAAAACTTTTTTTTTTATTTTGTATAAGTTTTTAATTTTAAAACAGTAATTTTATTTGAATTATTTGCCTGTAATAAGTAATTTCAATAAATTTTTACAATTCTTACATTATTTTTTTTTTGTAAATATTGCCTTTATTAAACTGGACGACAAATCTTAGAGACTTCAATGGGTGTACAGACAAGTAGTGCGATGCTTTTAGCAGGCGAGGCGCGTCTATTGGGATAACCATCGCAAGGAAATAATTTCTACATTATTCTTTTAAATACCATTAATTCCGCAGAAAAATAATTTAAATGACATGTAATCATCAACGATATTGGATAAAATAATGATACGAAATAAATTAATCTATATCATTAAAAATAGTATTGGTATAGTTTGGCCCAATTAGTGAAACTTTCAGTTTTGATTTGTAGATACATTTAAAGAAATTTATTTATTTGAATGATTGCTTCACAATCATACAATTTTAAAGAAACAATACACGTAATATTTATGCCGCTTGAAATAAAAGATTTTAACACGATTTTTAAAGAGAATAATTGTGTCTTAACTATAGTGATGAACAGGACTGGTGTGGGGATAATTGGCGTCTCTTGGCAAGGCAAAATTCGGCGTCTTTTAAGTATGATTCAATGAAAGCATAAGCAAAATAGTAAAGAGAATTTTTACATAAGTTCATAAAAATCCAAATTCCATGGCCTTCTGTCCCTAGGTGGTCGCCCAACAGTGGCGTAACTATGGGCCCTCTATGCCCGTAACTGCAGGGGCTCAAGTCATTTAAGTCATTAAACCGTTAAAATATTTCTAAATTAAGTTTTTTTTTTTTTTTTTTAATTTTGTAGCAAAACCTTTTGTTGAAAAACCTAGTGGAGGCCCAAAAAACATTCTGCCCAGGAGGGGGGGGGGTATCAAAAATGAAATACGCCACTGTTGTTTAGACTCACCTAATTCTAAACCGGCCCATGTAAACATATTTAAGTTCAATAAATTTGTTTTAAAATAATGAGATTTTTCGGCACTTTTAATATTTGCTAGTTAGTAGGTACTCTGTAATATTTTTGAAAGGAACTATTTGAAAATTGAAATTTATAAAACATAAAATACAATATATATTTAGAAATCATTGTTTAATTTAAACTAATACAATATAATGTTTTGGAGATTTCAATCAGCGTATAAACGAGAAACCTGTATTTGCTAATATTGTAATTTTATACTAAGCACAGTAACTTCGATGCTAGTTGGTATTGTCCATAAATAGGTTTGAGTGGAAGGGTTGAACGGGTTACGGACATAAATCATGCAACTAGATCTAGCTGATCAATATCGAAATACTTTATTTTTACATCAGAGCTTCACAAGTAAAAATTGGAAGTTAAAATACAATAGTTAAGAAGTATGTTTTTAAAACTTACAAAGTTTTAAAAACATACCTAATCTAGTAAAGTAGCGTAATTTTTCAGTGATCAAAATTAGTCATGGTTAGTAAAATAATAAATTAAAAGCCAATAGATATTTTTTTTTATGAAAGAGTTTAAAATATACAAATAATAATAAGTAGTCTAGAAAATATAAAATTAAAGATAGAGTGTATCTTATTTATTTATTTTGAAATTAATTAATTTTAAATTAAATAAATAAATTAATTAAATTAAACTTATTCATAAAACTTTTTATCTACTGACTCTTAATTTATTGTTTTGCAAACCATGACTAATTTTAACCACCAAACAATGACGCAACTTTACTAGATCAGGTATGTTTTTTAAAACTTCAGCTATCGTATTTTAATTATAGTTGATAGGTAATGAGATTTGGACCAGTCAGAAAATAAAACAACATTTATTAACTTCGCTAACGTTTCGATTTAATTTAAATCTTCATCAGATATTAGTTAATTCAATGACCGGAGGATATGATGTGTTTTTTATTAATTTTAAATTGTTATTTTATATCTGGACTAATTAACTAAGCTATGATGAAGATTTAAATTAAATCTAAACGTTAGCGAAGTTAATAAATTTTGTTTTATTTTCTGACTGGTCCGAATCTCATTATCTATCAACTATAATACTAACTTACGGACGTAATTCATCTAATCAAGATCGTATTTTAACTTATAATTTTTACCTACTTGTGTAGCTCTGATGAAGAAATAAAAGTTGTATTATTTATGTCCGCAACCCGTACAACACTTTCACAGTAACTTCACTGTTTTTCTTATCTGCAATAATCAGTCAATATGTACAATATTATTTGATTAGTTAAATTTTTATCACAAGTAGTGTCTGAACGTATTAATTCCGTTCAAAATTAAGTAAATTAATAAATTATGGCACTTGTAGACGCCGGGACCATTGGTGTATAATCTTTATTGCCATGTCTTGTAACGACACATTTGTCTTTTAATTCAATCTGCATCTAAAACTGATAAGAATTAATAAGTAAATTAATTTAAAATCGTGAAAATTCCGATAAAGATGAAAAATTTCACAGTCGTTTATATTTGCCAAGATTTTGTTATGTTCTCATTAAACATATCACATTTAAGTCTGTGCAATATGTTTCTTAAAATTAATAAATTAGTTGATGTGAATTAGCACACATCACCTTAGTTTTCTATTGTATTAAATTTATTTAACATTAGTGAATACAATATAATTTTGACGAAAAGTGTCTTATAGATCTATGTTTATCAGCCTTTTCTGGCATGGGACCCCTAAAATTATGTACATATTGTCTGCGGCCCCCCTATATATCGTCCCCTTAATACTACAACCAGGTAACTTGAAATTAGTAGTTTCTCAGAAAATCAATTTTAAGTTTTGAAGAGCAATAAACAGCAATGGACTTATTTATTTGTTTTACTGGGTTTTTGTACTTAAGACATATAGGAACAATTATTTAGATTGAGCATTACAATGAATATAGCTCAAAATACCCAAAATTCGAGTTACCCAGTTGTAGTATTAAGGCGACGATATATATTGTGTGTATGAAGATAGAGAGACACGATTTTTCTAGAAAAGGCGAAGTGTTAGCAATCTGGGGAAAATATTTTGATGACCAAAGTTTATCCAAAGAATTGAATAATAGTACTGATATTTTCCCGAATAAACCGAAGGGGAAGGATATCAAGGACAACTTTTGATTTTTAAATGGGAACGTAGACATGTATCTTTGTGTAGAGCTTTTAAAAAGACACTCAAACATTTATTTAATATCTTTCGGTTGACGAAAAATTGTATTTCTATAATGACTTAATAAAGTGCCTTCCATTTTGATTTAAACACTCGTATCCATATCCTTGAGTTATCTGGAGCATAATAAAAAAAAATATTTTTATGCTTCAATCTTGTATGACTTTGCGACCCCCCGACGAAGCTTTCATGCCCCCCCGGTTGAGAAACGCTGTTATAGACCACTGTTTCTCAACCACTATACAGCAGCCTGGTGCCTGTCCGCGGCAACATTTAACAGATCCGTGAAAACTTTAAAAGTATTACAGCTAATATTTTTTTTTTTTTGTAAAACAACTGCAAGTAGACTAAATATAAAATTATAAATTTTTATATATTAATAATTTATTTTATAATGTAAATGTAATGTTAAATAATGCAAAAAAAAATAAATAAAAATAATTTTAAAAATGATTTTCGTCGATCCGCGAAAATAGATTTTAGAAGATTTTTAGATTTAGAATAGAAAATGAATATTTAGACGGTCCGCGGTAAGATTTAGGTTGAGGAATAGTGTTATAGACATAATGGCTTGTTGAAATTTCTACGAACTATCAACTTTCATTCCAAATTATTTTAAATTGTTTGTTTTTTTTTATTTTTTAACAAACTTAAATAGTTCTAATTATCCGCTTCTTACCAGCAAAATAAAGAGGCTTGGGACTATTTCAAAACTTTGGCGGGCTCCTTCATCGCTGTTATCTTCTTCTCTCAACTTCCCCCAAATCGACTAGAAAAAAATAAATAAATAAAAGAATATGCATTTCAACAAAGAAATCTAGATTTTTATTAAATTAATTTATGATAAAATGCAAACTGCAGTCATTTTTTTCTAATAAATAATCTAATAACTTTAATGCAAATTTACAGAACAAGATCGCTGGCGCCTGCAGTAGGATATCTCTGATTTATATAGTTCAAATTTTTCGCTATAACATTTTTATAGGGGCCCCCAAAAAAGTTGTTGAACCCTGGCTCTGATATATAATTGACCGGCACTAACGCCTGTATAAAGAAATTTAAATAGAATTTTGTAATAATTTTAAATTATTCTTTCTTTAAAGTAATGGGTGAAGAGTTGATAAAAAAAAATTAACAACGTTCATTAAATTTTTAATTATATCTCTCTTAATATAAATTCGAAATTTTTAGGAAAATTTCTTATTTATGTAAATTTTTGTACATTGTTAGATTTTTTTGGAACAAAATATGAGAAAAATTCACTGTCAATTTTATTTGTTTAGCTCTAAATTCTTAAAATATAAAACAGAAACTATGCTATTCAATTTAAAATCTGTTTTGTTACCTTTCGTGAGAAAAATATTTAATATTTCATAATTTGTAAAAACCTCAAAAAGAACACTTTCTATCTAGATTGAAACATTTATAAAATCTAAATTAACTTGTAATTGTTGGAGAAAATTTAAAAAATAAATGATAATTTAAGTGTAGGAATTTAAAAATAATAATTATCTTGATTATTCATAATCTCTAGCTATTGCGGATACTGACACAACAGAATATAATATATAGAAGTTTAACTCAATGTACCCCAAAAACAAAAAACGGTGTATCCATCTATTGTTCGATAACAATACTAAATGTTGCATCAATGCAACTACATATTCGTAGTACATATAACACAAACACGACTCGAAAGACAGAGAACACAGTACTTCCACCACAAAACAAAAGAGTTCTTTCCTTGTTTACCTAATATATCCTCTGTGACCTCCCTACTTTTCTATTTCTAATTCGAACGTTGCAGTGAAGCCATAAGAAGTGAACTGCTTTTTAATTTCTTTATTCTTATGGTATTACTAAAATTCTAAAAGAAGCTCGTTATTTTCAAAATTGTATTATGGTTGAACCGAAATTTTTTTTTTGGGGTGCTCTGAAGCTAATTTTTTTTTTTCTTAGGAGAGCTTGAAAGCTAAAAATTTTCTTGGAGGCAGCCCCGATGCAAAGTTAAGCGCCCCCCTACATACAGTAGGTGGCTAAATTATTAGGGACAGCACACCCCCCCTGTAATTTTCAAGTTTATGCATTTTGTGAGAAAATGAATTGTTTTTAAATAATTTTTCTTCTATATTCTTGTTGCTGGTATCATTATTATTTTAAAAAGCGGGAGATCGCCAAAGAAATCATCACCACCAAGCGGCAATTTATCAACCCTTATCAGAGAGTGGCATCACAACCCCAATCTCTGACACAACGCAAAAGTCTGCATAGAAAGCATGCACAAACGCCTGGAAGCCGCAATCGCAGCAAAGGGTGGCATTACAAAATATTAAGATTTTACTTAATATGTTAAATTAACACTTTTTATACAAAAATAAATGATTATGAAAAAGCAATTATGTCGTTTTATATTCTAAATATAGCACTCTAATGAATAAAAATAAATACGAGACCCAAAGCCACTTATTTTCTCATTAAATTCATTTGAAAATTACAGAAAATTTGCACTGTCCCTAATAATTTGGCCACCCACTGTATATTCTTTTACATAATTTTTTCCTAAATTTCCCTTTTACTAAAAGCCTGAAGTGCCGCCCAGTAAAAAAGTAGTTTTTTCTAAATTTCCTTTTTGGCGCCCCCCTTTGCCAGAAGCCTGAATTGCCGCCAAGTAAAAAAGTAGTTTTTTTCTAAATTTCCTTTTTGCCCCCCCCCCTTTACTAAAAGCCGGAAGTACCACCTAGTAAAAAAAGGTATTTTTTTCTAAATTTCCTTACAGTCACTAATGTAAGTCACTAATGTAAAGAATGATTTGTTTTTGTTTTAATAAATACATCAAAAATATAACTATTTTACTAGGGCTGCGAATATCACAAAATTATGGATATTTCTAGACGTTACACGGTACCCGAGTTAAGCTAGTTTTTTACCCAATTTTTACACACCGAGCTCAAAAGATTCGCCATCACTGCTATAGTTCAAATTTCAGTTTCAACGCATGTACATTTCAAAAATCACAACCTAGGCACAAACATTCTGTTCAAAGAAAGGGTTGTTTATTAATAAACCAAATAAGACTGATATTAAATTTTAGTCCATTGTTATTTTATTTTGTTATAAATATTTATAAAACAATTTTAATTAATATACGGAAAAGTGCTACAAAAGCAACTAATTCGGTTAACATGTTTTATTTTCCCATTTAAAAGTACATTTATTTTCTAACTTATATAAAAGTATAAAAGTCTATTCACTTGGCTTTATGTTCGATACAACAATGGTGAGCTAAACCATATTGCACTTTGCCCTTCAGTTTAATAGTTATGTAAATATTAATCATAAAATTCAACAGTGACACGGGTCTATTTGAAATATCTTAATTCAAGGCTTCATCTTATGGCTAATTGCAATGGGTTGGAATGTGTAAAATCGAGAGTGCTTAGGTAATTAATGCAATGGGGTCTGTTCGTGTGAAGTTCCCATGATTGCCCATTGTCACAGGTTGTTCGCATGGGCATTGCTCGCACATCTTACACGCCTTTACGTAATAATAGACTGTATTCATATAATTGAGGTAAAAAATATAACTTTCATTTAGTTAGATAGTTTGCAGTACACAAGTGTGAAAAGGGTTGCCTATACCCCAACCTTTTTACTTGCGGAGCCCTTTTTAGAATCAATTTCTATGACGGAGCCCCTAGGCCTACCCTATGTCTTACAAATTAATAGATTGGTAGATTTTTTAGTTAATATAAATTCACTTTTCTCTTTCACAGCTCACATATTGATAGACAGATTTTTATAAAATGAAGCAAATAATCAAAATACACGCAGATTATTCAAACAAAAAATGCATCTCGTTGATCACATTCCAACTAGTCATAGAGTCATAAACCGGCTAGAGTCAGAAATCACTTGGACATGCACACAAATTGGACAATTTTCTTTCATAATGTCATTTCCAGTTTTATTATTTTGATTCTGTTTTTTATTTCTAATACTTTTGATTTTATTCAATTTTTATTTATTTTACTTCCTGGAACGGCTGCGGAGCCCCTGAGAAGTGCACGCGGAGCAGTTAGGGCTCCGCGGAGCACAGGTTGGGAACCGCTGGTCTAGCTTAAGGATTAATCAAATATTCAATCTCTGAATTATTTTCTGATAATTCCACGTATGTTAAATGACATTAAAAATTCGTATTATAGACGATTAGTCTGATAGAAAACTAGTTTTATAGAAAATAATGTCTACTATCTGGCTGTCTGGTATTCAATATTTATTCGCTAAATTCTATTCTTGCACTTATGTTAATGGAATCAAAAATTTATTTTAACTATAACAAATCTAAGTTGGTCTAATAACAAGTCTACTTCTACTCATCAGTTATGATTAATTTATGTTTGTTTTGTTTTAGGGGTAAGTTGGGTAGGGTTGGTTGAGGCCCAATACCTCAACAACCGGCCATACCCGACCTACAGCCTGGAGGCGATGCCCGACACGGCGTTTACCTGCAGGGCGAAGGTACTAGGCGGATACTATGCTGACTCGGAGACGCAGTGCCAAATGTTCCACGTATGCGTTAAAGTGCCCGGACTTGGGGTATGTAAACATATATATCACTTGCATTATAAAAATTCAAAAATAATACCCAGATACAAAAAGAATAAAAAACTAATAATACCTTATTAATGTATTCTTAAAACATATTGCAAATCGAAAATTAGCAAAAGTGAAAGAAATTTAATAAAAAATAATAAGGTCGCTGAAAATATTTCCCAGAATAATCGTAGTTCTCTGAATAGCAACAGGATGTACAAAATTGCTTCTGCTGCAACATCACTGGAACGTTTTAAAAAGTGACATTTAACGTTATTATTATTAAGCAATAAATGAAGATAACTCATTAAGTTTCTTAAATTTTTCTTGGTGCGTTAACATCGTGATCAGTGACGGACTGGGAACAGCGTCGCATCGGGAGAGTGCCCGGACACAATAAAGCATAAAAATCTTATAAAAGTAAATTAATATATAAAATAATTAAATAGTATAACGCTTTGTCAACATTTGGTAGTACGACCAGTTTGTATTTTTACCGACCGCCAACATATATAAGGGAGGTATTGTGATCATACCGATTTTGACATTTCGAGATTTCGATGGATCGCCACGAATTGAGGTCCCTACATAATGTTTTGATTATTTTTAGCATGATATCTGTAGATCTGTCTGTCCGTCTGTCCGTCTGTCTGTCTGTCTGCTTGTCTGTCTGTCTGTTCGTCCATCTATGTACACGTGCAAAGTCAAATTCGACTAAAAATATATTTTTTTAAATTCATATTTAAGCTTTTGACATCAATGGCACGAGTTGGTCAACTTTTAGTAAAAATCGGTGGACTAGAAATGGGAGTTTACTCGTGTCGATTTTAAGATTTTTGCGAATATTTCATAATTTATAAATAAAAAGAAAAATATTTCGAAAAAAATTATCTAACAAAAGTTGCTATAAAAGCAATAACTAACATTTTTTTTTATGGATATTTTTGGATAAAACGAAAAATTTTTCGAATTTTTTTCTAAGTATCTATTTTTTCATACTTATATGTAATGTTTCCTTGGTTATGTTAAATAATATCTCTGTTAGAAAATATTAGGCCAAGTTATTTCTACTCTGCTGCTAGAATGTATTTTATGCAGTACTTTATGATGGCGGTCGGTCCTGTGGTGGCCACAGCTGATTTTTTTCTTTTTCTAAAACGATGGTCTACAAAATCTGCTTGGTTAATTTGCCAGTTCGCCATTGTTCATGATTCTGAAAAGAAAGCAGAGTTAAGAATATCTTAAATAAAGTATTTGAACAAGTATTTCAATTACTTTCAGGTATTTGAAATACTGTTTATCAAATACTTCCAAAAAATGCTCTTGGTATTTGAATCTGCAAATATTTTCTCCATGAATTATATTTGATTTTTGTCGTCTAAAAACATTGTATTACATAATTTAGAAGTATTTCAAATATTTACTAGTATGTCAAATATTTCAAATATTTCTTAGTATTTCAAATCTCTTTTAATATTTCAAATCTTCCCTAGCATTTCAAATAATTTCCTGGTATTTCAAATATTACAAATTTTATAATTAAATGTCGACAAATTAACTTTGTGAAAATGTTGTATATTTAATAATGGTTGAAATAAAAAACATTGTAAATTTTCACTATTTTTATTAACTAACTGCTTACTAGTTTCGGCTTTGTTTTACAATGTTTTTTATTTCAACCATTATTAAATTACAAATTTTATTTAAAATATTTTCTTAGTATTTTAAATACTCTCTTATATAAAAATAATTTAGTCACAGTTTGGACTGTCATGAAACCAAAAATAATTTAGGAATCTAATTTTCATGTTATTTTAAATACTTTGATCGGTATTTTGTATATGGTATTTGAAATACTTTTACTAAGTATTTGGCACAGCACTGACTGGTTGTCAGTAGAAGTAAAAAATTCTGTTAATATTATTCATAAAAAACGTAATTTATTACAAATCAATTTTGGCAAATGATTCAACTAATAGTTTGTAAATAAAAATTACACAATATTTACCACACACAGATGACACTATTTGATGATCTCAAAATTTAATCACCTGTTATTTCTAGTGTTAAAAAGTGAAACATATCACCTAAAAAACTGAAGTGTTTATATAAAAGTAATGTAAATATTATCAACATTAACAAATTGTTTACTGTTGTAACACCTGTAGTATAATAAGAGCTATTAACCTTAAAAAACAATAACAAACTCACGAACCATTAAATTATTTCATTACTTCAGTAATAACATTAAAATATTAAACCTAAAAAATTAAATTATTCTTTGTCGTCTATAAAATATTCAAGATATGAACAATGTGCGAAGTAGATAACAGTATATTAATATCCATTATGTTAATCGCATTGAGTAAGTTAAGTAACGGAATGCGCAAGTAAGTGGGATGTACAGGTACTTAAGTCAGTTGCATGCAAAACTGTGCAGTCTCTGATTTATGACGAGATATGACATTGGACACTGCCGTAGAAAGCAGATTTGCAATGATATATCGTTGAGGTCGGAGAGTTTCCTTTGTAGATTTTTTGTTTTTAATAACTTTCAAAATCTTTTAGCCTCCATTCGGTAGGACATATTTTAATGAAGCGACTTACGAACCATAACATTACTTTCTTCCTCGAATAAATTCAAGCATCTAGATTCGATTGTAGTGGCTTATGTTACACCTTTCATTTATTTTTTTTATTTCAATATTTAAGGACACTTCAGCTGCATAGGTTATTAGTGTCTGGTACAATTTGGTAATGATATACTAATACAATATTTTAAGTGATAATACAATACAGTTATTTTATATGATAATACAAGGTGTCTCAAAAGAAATTTTATATTTAGTGGATCGATTAAAAAAAAATAAGCCGTATATATAAAAAATGTTTATTAATTATTAAAATACACTTTTTGGGGATTTATTTCTTAAAAATAATATCGTCTAAATGTAGACCCTCGCGTTCTCAGCACTCATTTAATCGAACAATAAAATTACTTATGATATCTCGGCAGGTGGACTCAGGGATGGCTGCCATTTCGTGACGGATATTTTCTTTCAAATGCGCCAGTGAAGTCCGTTTATTGGCGTAAACTTTAGATTTAAGATAACCCCATAGGCAAAAGTCCATAGGGGTTAAATCTGGACTGCGTGGAGGCCAATTTATGTCACCTCTCCGGGAGATCAATTTGCCTGAGAATTAAGCCTCTGACTGGCATCTTGGGGCTTTAATTCTTGCACCAATTGAATTTTGTAGGGGTGAAGCTTTAGGTCTTTGTGCATAATGCGATGTAATGATGATCTATGCACATTTAAAGCACTTGCGCGCTTCCGAATTGAAAGGTTCGGGTCGTCAAGACTGATTAACATTCTCCACGTTTTCTACCGTTCTTGATGACTTAGGTCGCCCGGATTTTGATTTATCCAGCGTTGTACCAGTCTCTTCAAACTTTTTAACCCAATGTCGAATGAGAGGAATGCTTGGCGCATCATTTAAGTGGCGAAAACCTCGAATACTGCAGAATTTTCTACGCGCTACAGTCGCCGAATCACCGTTTTTGTAAAACTCTCGCACGCATAACGCGCGGTCTGCTCCCGAGAAACGCTCCATAGCGACTGAATTCCCACGAGCCAGGCTACCGATTGACATAACCCCCGCGCCCCTCGGATACGTTGCGTTCACGCAGTAAGCTAAATAAATATAAAATTTCTTTTGAGACACCTTGTACGTTACTTTATATGTTTTGTATAACACTGGTCAACAAATTTAAACTTTTTTTGCTGACTTAGATCTGAGACTTGTTTTTAACTAATTTTGGGGTGCTGATTTCAAAAATGTTAACAGTTTCTGCCTATCACGTCAAATTTTTGTTCTATCGTATTTTGACTTTTCACGTTTTGATATACGTGTACTTTAATTTCAACTTCGTTTTTGTTGTCCAATATATTTCGTAGGAACGCCTTACATGCAGGTACTTGCTTGAACCTTTGGTGGAGCGAACAAAAATCATTTTTCCCCCTCTTCATATTAAACTGGGTCTAATGAAGCAGTTTGTAAAAGCGTTGAACAAAGATGGTGACTGTTTCAAATATATATCTGAAACATTCTCAGTAATGAGAAGCTAAAAGACATTTTTGACGGACCACAAATTAGAAAATTAGTAAATGATCCACATTTCACTGTACATATGGATGATATGGAGAAGAATGCATGGCAGTCTTTCGTGGCGCTCATCAAACATTTTCTTGGGAATAAAAAAGCCGAAAACTACAGTGGGTGGCCAAATTATTATGGACAGTGCAGATTTTCTGTAATTTTCAAATTAATTTAATGAGGAAATAAGTGGCTTTGGGTCTCGTATTTATTTTTATTCATTAGAGTGCTTTATTTAGAATATAAAACGACATAATTGCTTTTTCATAATCATTTATTTTTGTATAAAAGTATTAATTTAACAAATTAAGTAAAATCTTAATATTTTGTAATGCCACCATTTGCTGCGATTGCGGCTTCCAGGCGTTTGGGCATGCTTTCTATGCAGACTTTTGCGTTGTGTCGGAGATTGGGGTTGTGATGCCACTCTCTGATAAGGGTTTCTATAAATTGCCGCTTGGTGGTGATGATTTCTTTGGCGATTTCCCGCTTTTTAAAATAATAATGATACCGGCAACAAGAATATAGAAGAAAAATGATTTAAAAACAATTTATTTTCTCACAAAATGCATTTAAACTTGAAAATTACAGGGGGGGTGTGTTGAAAATTATCATCATCTGGGGTGCAACATGAGCGTGAAACTTCATTTTTTAAACTATTTTGACAAATTTCCTGTCAATCTTGGAGATGTTAGTGATGAACAGGGTGAACGTTTCCATCAGGATTTAAAAGAGATGGAGAGACGTTATCAAGGAAGGTGGGATAATCACATGATGGCTGACTACTGTTGGAGTATTAAAAGAGACTTATCAGGAATGTTGCACTCCAGAAGATCTTACAAACCACCATTTAATCCTTAAATTATTTTGTATTTTTATTTTAACACTCCAATGCATTAAAATGTAATTAAAACTGTGCTCATTTTTTTTCTTTCACTATAAATGAAATTTTCGAAACGGTGGTCATTTTGAACAGCTTCTTTAGTTTTTTATGTTTATTTTTCTGTACCTGTGAAATCAAAAAATATATTGTATATAATGTATAAATTTGTATTTAACTGGCTAATATGGTTGTTTAGACTAATGGCCAATAAAACAATATAATTAAATGATAACAAAGGCTGTGCCTAAACGTTAGTCAATTGTTATATAAAGCTTGCAGTAGACATTATTTTATTTTTCCACAGCCAACCCTTATGTAATTTATAAGGGATGCAGTGCATCCCTTTCTTCCGAATGAGCACCACACCACTAAACACAACAAATCAAAATACACAATTATTTTGTTTTTCAGTTTTCGTTCAAAATTTAATTAACTAAAGATGTTTAAAACCTCCTTAACTTGTTTATAAATGTTTAATTGTACTTAAGTGAAAACAGTAAAAACTGTAACTTTGTGACACATACTCTTGTTATTTTAATAAACTGCAAATATTTTGTTTAAACACCTGTTATTTTTACAACAAATCAACTTTGAATAGCTTCAATACTTGTCAATTAACGAATAATAAATACTTTTTAATGTCACTTTAAAATTCTTTTACTTTCTTTAATTAAAATCAACACTGAAGATGAAATCATACATTGTGAAAATTTATGCATATGTATGATCACGTCATACCACCATATAGGAATAAGAAGAATTTTATAAACTTTCATTGTAAAGATAATGATGGCACTCCTTTAAGCATCATTGGCATACTTAATAAATACCTTGTACATTAAAAGCTGAAGCCTTTATTAATCATATTTAACACGAAACAGTTGTGACTGGTGATTGTTGCATTAAGTTCGTATGTTGATGTATGACATTACATTCTTGAGGTCTTTCGTGTTTAAAGATCAAGTGTACATTGTTTATTTATGAGCGGTAGTAGCGCTAATTGTCTTTGATGTAGTGGAAAAAGTTGTTAAATATATTTATTTTTGACCTTTAAATCTACATACAATTGTGCAATTAACACACTGTTTAAAAGTTTTTGAATAAGTGTAGTTCTTCAAAAAGTTTTGAATAAAGTACTGAACACATTTAATTTGATATAATAGTCACAAAATAGTCTTCAAGGAACTATTTTTCAAGATATACTATGGACATGACAAATAAAACAAATTTGCGAAATAGTTTTTTTACCGACCGCCAACATATATAAGGGAGGTATTGGATCATACCTATTTTGACGTTTCAAGATTTCGATGGATCTCCACGAATTGAGGTCCCTACATAACGTTTTGACTATTTTTAGCATGATGTCCGTCTGTCTGTCCGTCTGTCCGTCTGTCCGTCTGTCCGTCTGTCTGTGTACACGTGCAGAGCAAATTCGGCTGAAAGGATTTTTATGAAACTTCATATTTAAGCTTCAATGGCACGAGTTAATCAACTTTTGGTAAAAATCGGTTTTTACTCGTGTCGATTTTAAGATTTTTGCGAATATTTCACAACAGAAAAATATCTCGAAAAAATTTATTAAACAAAAGTTGCTATAAAAGCAATAACTAATAACTTTTATTTGAGACATTTTTTGATAAAACGAAAAATCTTTTTTCGAAATTTTTCGAATTTTTTTTTCATATAAGTCTCAATATTTTCATATTTATATGTAACGTTTCCATGGTCATGATAAATAATATCTCTGTTAAAAATATTAGGTCAAGTTATTTCTACTCTGCATCCTAGAATGTAATTTATATAAGTACTTTATGATGGCGGTCGGTCCTGTGGTGGCGACAGCTGATTTTTTTGTATTGTTTCAAATTTAAAAGATTTTTTCAGTTAATTTAAGCATGCTGAATCCAAATAAAAAAACAAATTTTCGTATCACTTCAACCTTTTTCACAAATAGATTTTCAGGGTTTTTTTTTTTGAAAAATCTTTTGAAAAGTTTTTTTATTAGATTTTCGTTAAAAATATGTAAAAAGACTTTTGTTCCCCACCCTATTTCCCAGAGGGGTTGAAACAATTAAAAATCTGAAAAAAATCTCCATAATATGTATTGAGGGGAACCGGAATAGTTAAACAGGGATTTTTGATAAGATTAGTTTTTCGAAAAATATCGATTTTATTGTGTCGTTGAAAAAAAATAACTATTTTAAAAAAAAAAATATTGTGTGGTATCAAAAGAAAGCTCTTAGGACGTAGATTAAGTAAAGAAAAATAGTTTGCTTTTTTTAAAATGATTTTTTTAAACACGGTTTTAGTCAAAAAATTGCTAGTTTTTTTCTCGCTCACTTTTACGCAATAAGGTTAAACTAAAAATCTGAAAAAATTATAGGTAATGTACAGTGAGTTGTATCTGAGACAGAAACGGACAAGAGGAATTTTTGATCCGATTTTTGAAAAATATTACACATTTTTGACAAAATTAATTATTTTTTAATTCATGGCTAAATTATGGCTAATAATGTTATGGATTTTTTGTATTTATGGCTAAGATAGTGTATGTCTTTTTGGAAAATTAAAAATATAATAACAGCTGAGAACCGAGTTTTGAACACCACACTACACTCTACACTGTAGAAGTGTAGTGTGTAGTGTTCAGTTATTTTGTTATACTATTATACGTTGTGATTCAATCTATTAATATATTAAATTTCTTTTTAATCTAATCAAAACTGGAACACGAAGCAAAAGCAGGAAAAAACGTTGGGATTTTTGTCTTTTTTTCTTATTAATAATCTTCCAAGTTACCAGTTTCAAAAGACGTGTTAAATAGTAGGCAGACATTGTTAAGTATTGATCAAACATCACATAATTTGTAATTCATCTCAGTGAAATGAAAGTACAAGTGCTGCACGTATGTAATTGATTCCTTGTACCGTTTATGGTAATCAGTGTATGAAGATGGTTGTTAGAATGTGACAAGTATGACGGGTGTGACAGAAACTCTTGTACTAAGTGAATGTTATTTATGTCCACTATGTTCTTCCATCTTCAGGGAAAACAAGTATTTTTTCCTTTCGTTTTCATTAACATTGTAAACAGAAAAAATTGCCGAAGGTTATTCATAGACGCAGATCTTCTTTAGTACCATAGGTCAAACACAACCAGATATATTGAGATGTATCATCCATAACCTTGTCCAATCAGCCTCAAACTACAATAAAGTGAAACAATAAAGAATTTAATTTTTTTTTGCTATTCGCGACTCAAACTAACGTTGGCGGCGCTGCGTGCCACAGTTGATGTCTGACGAGAAGCGTATATCTCAGAAGTTTTCTCTTAATATTTATCTGTTAATATTTTAATATTTTTAAGTCACTATATTTAAAAATACGTCTTAATTCACTTAAACTGCAGCACAACACACTACAAATATTATAAAAATATACGCTTCTGTTTAATTTACCAAGCCGCCACCAGATGTCTCACTGTTATTTGGAGTCGCGAATTATGTAAGATGCTATGCCAGCATATCCAGCTATAACTTGACTAAAAACATTTTGGTATTGTTCAGCGTCTGGTATTTAATTTTTCTGAATTTAATACAATAACATGTAGAAATGTCTAGAGTTTCGTAGGCATAAACAAGAAACTCTAGACACTCCTATATGCTTTGACCGATATGAACAATATTTTGCTGATTTATTCTCTAAGAATCTACGAATATTACATTGTTTCATAATTCTAGTTTAAATAAAACGGACGCTAAATTATTTTAAGTAAATGTTTGCATTTTGATGCACCTAATGCAATTTTTATTCCGGCTGCCAGGTAGTTCAAGCGAATTTAAACGCCGTTAGATAAAGGTTAAGGAGTTTTCTTTTGAAGAGAGGGCCAGTTGTAAATTGAGACGCATTAGAAGGTGTGATTCTTTTCTGATTTATTGTTGAATCACAGTAACCTGATTTATCATGGTGGGTAGGTATTTGAAGATCTCAATTCACTCAAAGGTGTTACCATTTATTTGAAAATTGATCGTTTTTTCATGATTTGGTCTACTAACAATAAGATACTTTTTAAGTTTTGCTTTTTCAGCTTCAATATTAATAAGTTACGTTAGGTGACTGATATTATAAATCCAGCTTTTTGATCAGCTTCTCGTTATTTCGTTGATCAGTTTCATTCACCTTCATGGTATTTTTATCCTTCTATAATTAAGACCCTAGGAGCTAAAATATGGTAAATCCACGTCCCCAGGTCGCCTGTTTACATATCCAAAATAACGCAGGATGCGTATGTTAATTTACTGTGCATGTGTTTTTATTATTATTAATGTTTAAAACCAATATTGCTACTAATACGCGTCCTAGTTTCTTAGACTGTTAAATACATTTTATATTATTTGTGTTCTTAAATTAATTTACAATCGCTGCGGAATTAATGACTTCATTTTCATAATATTAATATTTCTTATGTAAAATGCGGATGTTTTGAAGGAATATTTATAGTAGTTATTGATTATGTAGGAGTTTTATTGATTTTTTGAAATATGTATTAAATTTAAATTAGAAAATTGTTGGGAAATGAAGATCGGTATTTAAGTCTCTTGATAGTGTGGGCTTGACTGGAAATTTTAATATTAGGGATTTACATATTGTTAAATAACTAATGAGTAATCAATTTCAAACAAAATTTTACTCTTCTTCATCTTAATAAGTTATGTATTGCAGTATTGCAAAAGATTAATTTCTACCTCTCTGAGGGACCACCAATTTGAATTAAATATTTAAAATATTTAAAGTACAGAGAATAATATTTTTAATTTTTTTTATATCTTTAGAAATATGTAGTTAATCAAGATAGCCCATCAAAAAATTTACCTAAAATTCAGCAAATGAGCCCGGTCTGTGTCGACTACAACTGCTTTTAACAGATATAACGGGCAAAACTGCCAGTTATAAATAAATTGCACTTCATTTATATTTTGTACAGCATCTCATACATTTTAACTTATTAATAGTACGTACCATAAATTTTATTTATTTAATTTTGGCCACACAACAGGCACAAGCCCAATAAAAGTGTATGAGAAAAAAAAAAAAAAATGAGAAAGTAACCAGATATTTGATAAAAGCTAGGCGTAGATCTTGGTTGTTTTGGTTAGTAATTAATCTATCATACTTAAGCAACCGCATTCCTTAAATATCAATTTTTCAGCCTTTTCGTATTTTCGGAGCAAAAAATTATATTCTTGCTTGAAACCTGGCATTTACGGTACAAATACAGGCATATAATAAAAAAATAATATATTTATTGCAATTAAAATATTTTGAACGGGTGCAGGTCTACGGACCAGCGATTAAGAGACACTGGTGTAGAACATCATCTTGAACGCTAGTACAGCCGGACAGACCTCTCGTGGCCGGGCGGAGCTTAATGTGCGCACAGAGAGAGCACTATGAAAGACAGAGACAGATACAGAGAACAGTCTGAGAAACAAGTTCACATTCTTACATGTGTACATTATACTTATCAGTTAGGTACGTCTACAAACACAAGTTCCTCCCATCACAGTCGAACAACAAAACTATAGAAACGTAGCTGCTTGATTTAAGTGATTACTGCATTTGACGTTCAATTTGTCGACTTGTTTATTGGCCAGAGCACCCCCGTCCCGCGTCTTTCTCCAAACTCCAGCAATTTCAAGTAGATTGTAAATAATAAAGGCTTACAAAAATCAAGAACATTGCTAATTATTTCTCGACTTTGACTGTTAATAGCACGTCCACCACTTTGCTTTTTGTCTCCATGATTCTAAATATTTAATATATTTTGAATGTTGCGCTTATGCACTTGACTGTAATAGCGTGTGTAGGAAATAATGCAATTCACAAAAGTTATAATCCCCACTACAAATTTCACGCGCTTGTTTCACGCCCGGCCACGAGAGATCTGTCTGGCTGTAAACCGTAAAGCGATATATGAAAAAGTATAAAAGCTCAGTAAATATTGTTAGTCACAAACAAGAAGAAAAGTTAATATAAAAAAAATTAAATATGGCAATTAACTAGAAAGTAGATTTTAAAAATTGTATTTTAAAACAACATCCTGAGAAATATTTTTTTTAAATTCAGATAAATACATTCAAATATTATATAAAAAAGTGTGAAACCTTAATAATAAATTCATTGTTTATGAGCTGTAAATGTTTATAATTGTCGAAAATTGTTTTACTTTAAACATGCAATTAAATTATTACTCACTTGCGCAACTGAAGATGAGCTACTAAAAAACTTTCATTAATTAACTTTTTGTTAATAGCAGTTTATTTTTTACATTCATAATTACCGACAATTTGAAAGTAAAAATAAATTACATCTTTTGAAGAAGATTAATAAATAAAAAATATGACATAATAACATTAATTTTTAAATTTATGTATTTTTAAACAACGAATAATTACATGGACAAAATTGTTTATTTACAAAATACTTTGACATTTAAATGTTAGCATTTTATGACAAGTAAAATAAGATTTTGAAATAAATAATTATTATATTTTTTTAATATAAATTTGACATGTCAAAACTTGTTACAAATTTAAAATTGTGCTTAAATGAATTTGTCAGAATTATATTTTACTATTTTTTTTTTTTATACCTTAATTGAATAATATATAGATGGCGCTAAAAACTCACTGGCCCTATATTAGCCGTGCATCGGGTCTATTCTCTAAGCATGATGTTAAAATCTTAGCGTCAAAAACAGACGTTAATTTTTTTAACACCATTTTTAACGTAAATGCTATTCGCTAAGCATATTTGTGTTAAAATTATATCGCGGCGGCGTTAAAATAGCCAGTTAATGTTCTACAATAAGCGCCTACTAAAACGGTGGCTTTAAAAGTTAACGCTGGTGTTAAGTTTGCAAAAATGGCTGATCCTATTTAAGTAAATGTCATGTTATTTAAAAACAAAGTGAATAAAATATTTTCTATTACTTTTAAAGTGAATTCTTTACAGTAGAGATAAGAATGACGCTTCATAATTTTTGTTATACAAGTAACCCAGACGCAAGTTCAAGTAATTGTATACAACTAAATGGAGTATTGAAGAGCTGTTTTAGTTTTTGTTGAGACACAGAACTTAAAATTATAATCATCTGAAAGCTACAAAATTTCACTTATGCCTCCGCCGTGTTTCAAAATATCGCAGTACATTTTAATGGTGTATTATTTGAAGAAACAATTGATGAGATTGATAATTATCACAGCAGTGTTATTCCAGGGTAGAAATAGCGTAATAAATCAAATTTAATAATTAATATCACCGAACACCTTTTTAAAAATAGAATGAACATATAATTCACATTTTGTTCAAAAATTAGATAAACTGTTATAATACAAGTATATAAATTGACTAAATAAAAGTTGAATAAAGTTATATTTTTATTTAATACACTGTGGAAACCAGTTATAATAAGTATCACAGGACCAAACATTGCTGTTCCATTTTTAAAATAAATTTCGCCACTGAATATTTAATTCAACACCGAAATATTAGGTTAAGATTCTCTTGGCATTTGACTAAATAAATACTCCTGTTAAAATTCAACGTAACAGCGCATGCGCGTGCAGTTAATATTAGCCTCTCTGCAGCGTGAGTTAGCGCCTCGCGTTAACAAATATTGTATTAACGCTGACCTTAACAAATGCTTTTACAGAATAGCATTTTTGGATAATGACGTTAGACATGGAGTTAAAATAAAAATCTTAACCTGACGCTAATTTTAACGCATTTCTTACAGAATACACCCGCATGTGTGTCGTGTTCTAAATCTTTTGAAATATTAGGTCTTACATAACATGGCCTAACATATGCAGCGATATATTAGTTGAATACTTGCATGTCAATACATGAAAAATGTTAGAAACTAAATTTGTGTTACTTAATAATTTTAATGCTTCTTTCATGCTATCCAAAATACGTGATCCAAATACCTTTCAAAAATTACATTTTATAAACATAACTGAGATTTAAAAAAATATTTGTAACAATTTTTATTTCTCATCGAACATCTCTAGTATTTTTTCCAGTCTCCTAAATTTCGCAATGGCTTTGAATCAACGAAAAATACTAAACTTTCTACGAGCTGTATACATTCTCACATTTCATAATATTCATTTTTAGCATCCAATAATTAATTTATTACCTCACTAGTACGTGTTACGCCTACAATTCATAAGTAGAACTGTGTATTATTAAGTGTCATGTGTTACAAGACTTGTTTTTGGTGTAACGTTTCCGTTTCCTATTTTTTAACATTTCTTTTACGAATGAATAGTTTGATTATGCCGTATTTGAAAGTTGCATTCTTAATATAAATAGGGCCATTGTAAGTGAACTAATATTAAAAGAATAAACATCTTTTAGAAAAAAAAAAAGTATAAAAGAAAAAAAAAATTATGTGAAGTGAATTTTCACACAGGGTTTTGTAGGTATTTAATAAGTGTAAAAAAACGAATATTTGTTATATTAACAATGTGTCGGTCCTCAGCTATTAAAATTTATTTGTTATATTTTTAATTTCATAAAAAGACACACACTTTCTTAGCCATAAATATAAAAAATCCATAACGTTATTAGCATAATGTTGCCACGAATTAAAAAAATTTTTTTTTTGACAAAAACACAAAAACTGCAATAAATTTCAGAAGCGCAATCGGATCAAAAATTCCTCTTGTAAGTTTCCGGATTAGATCAATGTACATTACCTATAATTTTTTCAGATTATTAGTTAACCCGTTTGGGTAAAAGGGGGCGGGACAAGAAATTTCTTAACACATATCTGGGTAAAATTTGTTAAATAAAAGAATTTTAAATAACTACTTTTCGTTCCTTAATCTACGTTCTAAGAGCTTTCTTTTGATACCACATAACAAATTTTTAAAAATATATTTTTTTATCAACGACACAAAAAAATCGACATTTTTCGAAAAACTAATCTGATCAAAAATTCCTGTTGAAACAATTTTCATTATGGAGATTTTTTTCAAATTTTTAGGTCAACCCCTCTGATAGATAGGGTGGGGGACAAAAGTTTTTTGACATATTTTTAGTAAAAATTCCATAAAAGGAAATAATAATTTGCTTGTTCAAAATATTAAAAAAAAACATTTTTTTTTTAAATACACAAATTTTTGAACAAATGATTTCATTATCTGGTCTTTGTGTGAAATAGCTACTCTCATTTTCTCTTCTACATTTGTCAGCCTTTCACGATTCTTTGTCTTAATATTCATTAATGTTGAAAAACCAAACTCGCTCAAAATGTAGAAAATTGTAATAAAATTTAAATTGCTTTTTCAGAAATAGTTTTAAACTCGATTAGAACAAAAATCCAAAATTCTTCAGAAAATTTCATTTTGAGTGTATGATCCGTTATAGAAATCGATAAAAGCTAACATAAGTACAAGTAGGAACTACAAGTAAAGACGAGAAAACTAAAACAATTACTTTTGCTTTTTTGTTTTCGTCTTAATAACCGTTTTAATTTTTCACTGATTTTCAAATTTTGGTAGAACTCTCTAAGTTCGCGGAACACCGGTTAAGAACCACTGACTTAGAGAGACAGGCAGACAGACACACACATTTTTTTTGCGAATATCGTCTTATAATTATCTGAAATGTGTAGAAACAAAATATGTAGCCGAAAAGAGTAAGAAAAAAAAACCGATAGTCAACAGATAAAATTAATATAGATAAATTACCAATAACGATTTCAACAGGCCCAAAAATTAATGGACACTACAGATAAATATGGAAAAAACTGCTAACTTTTCTGAGTTTTATTTTATATTCCCTAATTGTAGTAATTCTAAATATGTATCACAATACTAATATATGTATTATTTCTTCCAGGTACAAGATTTCCGTTTCCTGTGTCCTAACGGTACTGCGTTCGACCAGGACAGCCAGATTTGCGCCGATTGGGATGATGTGGATTGCGAAGCCGCCACACTTTATTACTCTTCCGACAATTTTGATCTGTACCGTCTAGGATCAGGTGCATATGCAGCGATTATTAAGGAATAATTTTACAAAAATATATTCACTCAAAAATTAAAGAATTTTGTGACTCCTTAACGATTGCCCACGGAGCACAAGGGTGCGGGTTCAAATCCCGGACTTTAGGATATTTTGCAATCAGCTTAAAGGTTGACTCATCCACAAGTATTTAATATTTAAAATGAGTACCTGTAATACAGAAAGGATAAGATCGGTAAAAATATCAAGCTGACCAGTATATAGTGTCGGATGTCTAGAAACAGAAAACTTACATCTTCTGCCTAGGAGTACTACTATGTGCTGCTATGTGCTACTATGTTCTATATTACTATGTGGTGCCTAGGAGTTGGATACCTATTTTTATTTATTTATTATTATTATTTTCCGTAAAATTATTCCTTAAACAAGTCAACTGGGTGTCAGGCAAGCGAATAGTATTTGGTTTGGAGTCATAAATATACTGCTAAAATGGTGCAGTTTGCATTACGGTAATTTATTAGAGGTCGGTATAAAAAGTTTGTAGGGAATTTGCTTCGATATAGATTTAAAAGTTGGGCTTTTTCGCTATGTAATTTATTGCTGAGTCGCACATATTTTATAATTGGTTTATAATTAAAAGCATTGACATAACGTTGAAGCTTGATATTTTAAATGCTAAAAAAGCTTTAAATTTTAAAAGAACACCCAATATATAAGCTGTGCGGCCAAGTATGCAATTAAAAGTTGATATAAATATAGAAAGACAGGGTTTAGAAAATAAGTTGGTATGAAGGAAATTATAAACTGAATTAGGTAGATAGTGCTATTATAGTTGCCCAAAATAATGCTTACCATGCCAAAAAGACACCCCAACACAATATATATGTCAACCGCTTACACGCTTTTCTAACTTAATTATTGTTCACCATCTAACATTAGGTTTCGAGACAGCTCCATTCCCTGGTGAAAATGAAGAGACATTCCATCTGCAGCGATCAGAAACGGGCGATGCCCGTCTGTCCCGAGAGAAGGAGTCCTTCAGAATCAACCAGCAAACCGACTACAATACTGCAGTACCACCAAAACGACCAGCTTACAACAAAGAACGTGAAATCTTCCGTGGATCATCTAGCTCAAATTTCTTCAACAACAAGAATGGTGGAAAGGAAAATGATGATGATTACGATGACACAGTGCCAAACAGGAATAATGATATCCCTAAAAGGAAAGTTGTTAAGAAATTAAATCGTAGACCTGAACCTGAAACACCAGTTACACAAGCTCCACAAACACCTAGAACAAACAGACCGACAGGTTTCTCAAATAACTTTGCTGGAAGCCCATACGTACCCTCTACCACTGGTAGAACTGTTTCTACTACTTCAGCCATCAGCAACGATCAATATACTACTGCTATACAGAATTACAGAGGCAGACAAAGAGGAAGGGCTCAGACTAGAGAATACAGCAATGCTGATAGCTTCAGAACAAGTGAAAGAAACAATGAAGAGTACAGAAATAACAATCAACAAACTTCATCTACACCTGTTTACAATGAATTTAATAGAAACCAGTACAATCAACGATCTACTATTTCAACCCCAGCACCTTTCAGAACACAAGAAAACAGGCAATACAAACAAGTAAGCAGGCAACCAGTTCAAGAACAATCTACTACAGCAGCTCCAAAACAAAATTACAACCAATATGACACTCCAAGAGTTAGGCAACAGGTCCAACAAACTACTGTAGCCAACAGACAGAACTACCAATACAAACAAACTGAAAACTACCCATCTACAACTGCTCCAGTCAGACAAGATTATAACAAACAAACCACTCAATACAAAAAGGAAACTGAAAATTACCCAACAGGAGCACCATTCACCAAACAAACAAACTATAATCAATATGATGTACCAAAAACACAACAAACACAAAAACAAACAGAAAACTACCCAACTACAACAACGTATAATACTAAGCAGACCTACAACACTAAACTAAACGCACAATTTGAAGTACAGAAACCTACAACTTACAAACAAACTGAAAATTATCCAACAACATTTTCACCTAAAAATAAACAGACACAATACTATAACAAACAAACTGAAACATACCCAACTACACCTGAAAATAAACAGGACTATAACAGACAAACAACATTCAAACAACAATTTGATTACACTAAATACGACAACAGTAGATATAACCAACCTTCAACCTTCTCGACAACAGCCAGACCAACAACAGTACATACTCAATACACCCCAACAGTACCAAAACAAACCACTCAGTACCACACTACTACCCAGGCTACCAGGTTCTCTAAAACTTTCGATGCATCTTACGATGACGGATCATATAATCCAAAATATGACGATGAAAAATATAAACCAGAAGACGAATTTCTTAAAACAGCTCACAGTCAAAATTTCGCAAGTAGCAGAAACGAATTATCTTCAAGTTCAAAAGTAAATATTCCAATCCCAACGAAGGAATCCCCAAGACCTTTCTCTGTTTCAACTGTTCCTCCAAAGCCAATCTCTAGACAAACACCTGCACCCAAGGTAGTAGAAAAATTACCTCCTAAGGAAGAAAAACCCAAGGCGAAAAAAGAGAAGGACGTTAGTTATGATTATGCTTACTATGACACGAATGTTGGAAGCGAACCAGAATACGATGTTGGAACGGAATTTGCGAGGTCAACTAAGAAAGCGAATTAATGTTATTTTTTGATAAGTACTGTTTTTATTTGATAATTTTATTATTATTTTTCTTGAGTTAAGAAATTATAAGCAGTATTCATTAAAAAAAGCAGTATTATATTTTGAATATTGCGTTTTTTAACCATGATATTTTTGTATAAGAGAATGATGTAAATAATTTAGAAGTGGATAATATTAAATAATTATTTTTTAATTGTGTCTTCTTAATTTCTATCCCATTTGCATTCGTTTCTGCAGAAAAATTTACAGATTCAAGACGCATTCCCAAGGATACCTCAATCACACGATAAGTCACATGACGATCTTTCAGTATCAGTTCACGCACAGCATCAATGTTTTCCGGAACAACCGAATTGCACCACCTTCACGAAATTCGTCCTTAAGCGAACTACGGCCAGGATTGAATTCGGCAAACCATCGATAAACAGTAGTCCTTGATGGTTCTTCATCGCCAAAAGTCGAATTAAGTTCGATGCACTGTAGTTGGGTTAATCCACGTCGAAAGTTATAAAAAATAATCGCTTGTAAATGTTCACGATTTAATTCCATTTTTAGCTGAGATGAATTTTTGAAAGAAACTATTGACGTCATATAAATAGACTCAGCACGCTCTATGCCTTAGCATTGTTTGTTATGAAGCCAAGACCCTGCGGAGACGAAAGGGGGATTTTCCCCGAGAAGTATAACAAGTTGCCTAATTTACATTTATTTTATTCAGCTATTGCTAAGAAATACGGCGCCGTATTGTGTTTATGATTGTTTTGTTGTGTTATTTTTTCTATTTTACTATTTTACCTTCTCATCATTTTTCAACTTTTAATAATATTTCCGTAAATTGCATTTTGAGAGTTTCGAACTGTATTTCAACTACGTAGTATTTTAAATACTAAAAAGTAATGTTTAATTAAAATGTTTTTCCTTAAAAAAAAATATTTGTATTCAGTACTTTGAATACATCAGAAAAATATTTTACCTAGCATTGATTATAGATATACATCTTTATAATTTGTTAGATAAATTTTAATTTATCATGGAATAAATGATATAATATCTGCCCGTTTTAAATTTAAAAAGTGTCTGAAGCATTGCTATACAATATGATCGAGAAAAAAAGATGTCTAGACAGACAAGGAATTCATTTATTTTTATATTAACAACATTGTCCACTTAGGCCCGGTTTTTCCACCTTCAGATAAAGTTCCAGATAACTATCTGACAGATACGGTTATTTGTAACTTCATCTGCTGAGTAAATGTCATCCCTTCTTTCTATACAAATGTATCTATCGGATAGTTATCTAACGGATAATGAGACTGACGACTTGGATTCACTGGTATTGACATTTATTCAGCAGATGAAGTTACAAATAACCTTATCTGTCAGATAGTTACCTGGAACTTTAACTGAAGGTGGAAAGACCGGGCCTTAACATTTTAAATTCAGGGCCTTCTAAACTTTTTTTTCGTTCATATTGTATTTTAAATGTATGTTATTTAGAAACCTACTAATTACAGTCTGTTTCAAACGCTTAGGAGGAACTAAATGGGAATTTCGTTCTTTTAGGTTGTCACGACAAGGCACCATTCTTGGGTTATTTCATTTTTCACGTTGGAATGTCAAAATTTAAAATTACAACAATGAAACCATGGAAACGAATGACCTATGTCAAAATTAAATTATTTTTTTATATATTTTAATGACAAAAAAATAAATAAATGGGAAATTTGTATTAAGAATGACACAAAAAATCAAAATATAAAGAAAATGACATTTTAAAATGATATTAACCTTAACCAAAAAATGTTTATTGTAAGTATGATTTACAAAGCTTAAACAAAACGGCCGAAAAGCACGATTTAAGCGATGAAAGTAACTAAATTGCAAAATCTAGTTCCGCCTAAGCGTTTGAAACAGACTGTATCTTAAATATATACTAATAAATTCAGGTTAATTTAATATTATTTATGAAATTTATTTTATTAAAATTTGCAGTTTACAGTATTAAAAAAATATATTTTTACTCTCAATTCTTAACGGCAAAACATTGATTTATGCAAACTGTACAACTCCTCGGGGCAACCCCGGTTTCCTCGCCTAAAGAGGTATTGGCTTCATAACAACTCGTCCTCGTTTAGTCTCTATTTTATACTGCCTCATTGAATAAAACATTAATTCATTACAACATAAGATCCAATAAAACATAGAAGTTAGCCGAGTAGAAATATAAAATTATATAAGAGTTAGGAACCGCGTTAAAGTGAAAGCGCGTAAACCGAATGCTCGTAAATCGAATATGACCTGTATATCAAAAGTATGCTCTGAGATGAAAAAGTAATCTAATATAACAGAGGCTTTTGGCTAATTGCCACAGCAGCAAAGGCCATTAAATTAAAAAAAATAATAAATAACAGAGGCTTACTAATTAGATATCTATGAAAAATAAAAGAATTTAAAACAATAAAATCTCTCTCCTACCTCGACAAAAGTGACAAAAATGGCTAACCTATATTACGTAACATTACAAAACCATCCATTACCTGAACAAAATGCATGTGTAAAAGTGTGCAATAATCCATTATGTTCAATAAGAAGATCAAAATTACCGGTAAACTGGAATGAATGCACATTAAATAACAATGTTGAAAGGAAATTTGTCAAAAAGGACAACAAACAAAATGTCAAAGGTAAATAAAATTAAAATGTTCAAATTTATTTCATAAATGTCAAATTGATACGTAAATTTATTCAAAAATTCTTAAAAATGGTTCCATACAATGATATAAAATTTTTGATTGATGGTTTAGCATGCTACTTATTATGTGTGTTTCTTATGAATTGTGTTTACTTTTGGAAATCATCCAAATATGGAAAAGACAGTGCAGAAATAGAATATGGTAATTTTATAACTTGTTCTTACTTATCATGCGCCAAAATAATTATTACTGGCTGCAAAATATAATTACACACCTCAACATTCTTTAACACATTGTTGGCATTATGCTTTCAAATATAGTTTGTTTCTTTGATTTAAGCGGAACTAGATTTAGGAAACTAGTAACTTTTATTGTTTAAATGAGGCTTTTGATCAGTTTATTTATCAAATGCCCACTTCAATAGTTAAAAAGTCTGCTAGTAACAAAAATAAAAATTTAATTTACTTGCGTTTAAACATATAGAATAGCCTATAAATAACCTTAAATTCCTATTTCCCTGACACGTGGGATGTTGTTCTTTTTTTATTATATTTTGACTTAAGACATCCTTCGCGATGAAATTTATTAACTATGGTCTATTTCAAATTAGAAAAAAGTAGATAGCGCTACGAACCGAGTACGATTTACACTGAATAAATACAGTACAGCGAAAAATTTAAAATAAGTTACAACTAGGGCATGGGCGTAGAAACTGGGTTAGCAAGTGATTTTTTTTTAATTTAAAAAAGGTTAAAAGATATTGAAATAAACAAGGCAGATAATACACTTACGTTATTTATACGACATAAATTCAGTTTAATGGGAAATTTGAAAAAGTTAAAAAAATATTTTAAAAATTATTTACTATATATAAGCTGTTCACTTTTGTAAGAACACACCAGATCTGGTTATTTTAGTTACTTTTATGGTGTGTTACTGACTTTAAATGTCAATAAAAATATTCCTTACGCTGTAAAACCGACTTTAGGTTGATAAGGTTATGATCACTATAATTAAAATATCATTTTTCATTATGACATATGTCAAATGGATCGACATTTTAAAAAAGTGAAATTTTTTAATACCAACATGACATACAGCTTCAAAGGTGCAAACTATTGAAAACAAAATTCCCTCTTAGTTTGTTCTTACAAAAGTGAACCGCTTATATAAAAAGAGAGATTTGGCTAAAAGAGATTAAATAAAGCAATAAAACAAACAATATATCTTCAAAGCTAAAGTTTCTTATTTAAATATTTATTGTAAAGAAAAATTAAAAATATATGTATATATGAAGGTCTAAAAATTTTATCAATAACTTCTTCTTTGGGCACAATCAGCTGGGCTGTCTTTTGGCCTCACGTTAGTCCTCTCTCTTGATCTATTAATTGTCAAGTGTCAATAAATATTTATATGTCAGATAACCTAAAAAATATATAACTGCGTAAAAAAAATTACATGGAGAATGTTCTTCATAAAATCTACGCCAAGAATATAAATAATAACAAAATATACGAAAAAAATAAAATAATATAAATAATATATCAAATTGGACTAAAAACAATATTTTAACATGGTAATAGGGATGACGTTCTAAGCCAATCCGAAGCAAGGACAAACAGCTCCTATCTTCTTACACACATTTTTCTACTTTGAAATAGACCATAGTAACTTTTATTGTTTAAATGAGGCTTTTGATCAGTTTATTTAGCAAATGCCCACTTCAGCTAGTAACAAAAATAAAAATTTAATTTAGTTGGGACTATTTCCACATTATGTGATAATAAAATATTTAGAGCCGGCCCTGGATTCATATTTTATTTACGTGAAGAACACTTGTTTTTATATAATTTTTGACACATGTCATTTTTTTTTTAAATGAAATTAATAATTGCTTAAAAATTTGAATTTGAATTAGATGTTGGATAGCTTACTATTGTAAATTTTAGTATCTGTAATAAGGGCACTGAAGAAAATCATGGAATTCATCAACAGAATCAATACCTGCAAACATATTTTTTTCACTGGTATCTTGATACCAAAACTGCAGCTATTAAGTAATTTTTCTTTTTTCATAGTTTGGTTCAATCTCTTTAAATACGCATTCATGACGACCTTAATACCGAAATTCCAGACCTAATCCAGAATTATTTAAATCATTTGAACATTAAACTAACTAGTATTACAAATACTAACAACTTGAGGTTGTTTAGCGAGACACTTATATTAATTTCCTAAAAAAAATAATTAAAAAAACGTAAATTGATCTAGCAAAATAGCGACTTTTACAATGTTGTCGGCAGTCATAAAATTTATTATGATGGATTCGGTTTTAAATATCTGGTCTGCAGAAATGTCATGCAGTGGGTATACTAATAATACACCCCCAAGCAGGGGCCAACAGAATCTTCATTCTAAACTGTGATGTCAAGTAAAACAGATTGTGTATTAAATTATTTTCTTATAATTGAAGTAACTGTCTGTTTTTTTTGTGTCTCATTTTTTGCAACAAGTTAAAATAATCTCCCTGTTGCCTTCTGTTTCTATGTATATATGGGACGTACCCACCATCGATTTTCTTCATATCGCAATAAGTTTAAATATGCATAAAAAAGAGCTAGACGTCTCCTTCGATTTGACGACATATTTAATTTAATTGAATAACCGTTTACTTCAAATACTTGTATAAACTTTTAGGTTAGATTTGGGTTAGATACAAATGTTGTCAAAACCGAAAAAGCGCACTTATCACGCCTCCAACCCCACCATGAAATTCGCCTCTCACCCCTGTCGCGCCTTTGACACTACCATAAAAATGATGCATGACGTTAAAAAATAAAACCAAATACACATACAAACAATTGACATTTTTATATTATAAATCCGTTATTGTAGATGGGTAATAACCTAGTTTAACATAAAATAAGTAATATATTGGTTTAATTTTCAGAAAACTCTATACGATCGTATAAAAATCCATTGATTAAAAAACAAATTTTCGAATCCAAATTACCCGACCCCGGCAATAATAACATGTCAATGTCTGTCGCAATAGACTGCGAAATGGTAATGGGTGAATATACTTCAAACATTTTAGCTCGGGTTTCCCTCGTTGACGAAAACGACACATGTATATATGATACGTTCGTTAAGGCCAATGAACGTATCATAGATTACCTTACTGACATATCTGGAGTGCGAGCAGATGACATGCAGAATGGAAAAGATTTCAAGGTAGTACAGAGAGAGGTCCAGGATTTAATTAAAGGAAGAACTTTGATTGGACATAGTATCCACAACGATATGAAGTCCTTAAAGCTAAGTCATCCAAGAAAATACACTCGAGATACATCCAAATATAAACCGTTGAAAGATATCAATAATGGTAGGACTCCAGCTTTGAAGACTTTGGCTAAAGTTATTTTGGGATGGAATATACAGGATGGGGAACATAGTTCTGTGGAAGATGCCAGGGCTACCATGCATATATATTTGAGATACAAAGAACAGTGGGAACAAGAATTAAAAGATCTTTATGATTATCGTAAATTTTAAGGGTAGGCTAAATTTGGAAATGGATATTTAAAATATTAAACGATTAAAAATAAATTATATATTTGGTTAAAATTTTTGTTTCTTTTATTTAAAAAATACATTTAAATTGTAAACAAAATTCTGACGTTTACAAATTTAAATTACAGTCTGTTTCAAACGGTTAGGCGGAACTAAATGGGAATTTCGTTCTTTTAGGTTGTCACGAAAAGGGACCTTGCTTGGGTTATTTCATTTTTCACGTTGGAATGTCAAAATTTTTTTTTTTTTTTAATTAAATGGCCTTTGCTACTGTGGCAATTAGCCAGGACAATTTTTATTCGAGAAAATTTCCATGCCTGAACGGGATTCGAACCCGAGACCTTCGCAACGCAGAGCACATGTGTTACCACTACGCTACGCCGGTCGGCAATGTCAAAATTTAAAATTCCAACAATGAAACCATGGAAACGAATGACATATGTCAAACTTAAATTAATTTTCTTACATATTTTAATGACAAAAAAAATAAATAAATGGGATATTTGTATTAAGAATGACACAAAAAAGCAAAATATAAAGAAAATGACATTTTAAAATGATATTAACCTTAACCAAAAAATGTTTGTTGCAAGTATGATTTACAAAGCTTAAACAAAACGGCCGAAAAGCATGATTTAAACGATGAAAGTAACTAGATTGCAAAATCTAGTTCCGCCTAACCGTTTGAAACAGACTTTATATGAAATGCAAAAAAAAAAAAAAAAATGTAAAGTCTGCTATACTGTATTTTCCGCTATACTGTATTTGTCCAGTGTAAATCGTACTCGGTTCGCAGCGCTATCTACTTTTAATAACGTTTTAATTATTCCCAAAAATTTATTTCAAGTTAAAACTAAACTAATTTTTAGACAAATCCCGAAAAAATGTGGTTATATCGGTACACGCGTATATAGGCTATTCCAAACGTTTAAGCGAAACTAAATGGAATTTTTATTTTTATAAATTGTCATGAGTTCTCTTTTTAGGGTTTGAAAAGGGCTTTTGCTAAACAAAAACCTTACTTAATCGGTAAAACTTACTAGAATTAAAAATATAATTCCGCTTAAACCAAAGAAACGGGCTATATATTTCAGTAATAACCATATATTTAATACAAAAGTATTAAATATATAGTAATACCTCTTTGGGAGTTTTTCCCCAATACCCATTGAAAGTTAATCCCAAAAAAAAACTTTGAGTAAAACTCTTATTAGAGCGTTTAAAAATACCAAACGCGTTTATTTTCTGATATAATTGGGGAATACCCCTTTTGGGATCTTCCCCCAATACTATTTTAATATTTAACCCCAAGAAACTTTGAATAAAAGTCTATTGGGGCGATAAAAATACTTACATTTTTTTAATAATCAACAAAAACAATTTTGTAAATATTTTTCGCCTCGCATTTTGTTTACTTGAATTATTGGGCACTCGAAAAATAAAACTGCTGTCTTGCAACATCCTTCAAGTCGTAGGGATGACCCAAAAGGCACTTATAATACTAAAAATATATTTAAAAAATCTTCAAAAACTGTTTTTCATTTAAAATCAAACTACGACTTGTTTAAACTGATAACGAGCAAAGAATGACCATTAGGTAGATTAAAATCCTTATCAAATTAATCCTGTTACATAAAAAGATTAGATTTATTTTATTTCTAATTGATTTTTTGATTTGATATTTTAAACTATAAATAATTTAATGAGTAAATTTATAAAATTTATGTGGGATGGATTTTTATTTGTCAAATAAAATTATATTAGATTTAAATACTGATTACTAAATTTTAGGCCAAAATTACGTACTATCGGTAACTGAGGCGCCAGTTTCGGTCAAAGCCATCCATTACCGCATTATTTTATATCAAAATAATAAATAACAAAGTGGAGTATTTATTATATTTTTTTTAAAATTTGGAATAGACCATAGTGTGTTCTTACAAAAGTGAACAACTTATAATAACTAAATATACGAACAAAATAAAATAAAATAAATAATATATACCGACTATATTAATAGCAACAGGAAACTTTTTAGCGAAAGTATTATTTTGACAAAATTTTAAAATTTGATATCAATAATATAATGGTGACTGTTGTGGTGTAAACAGACTTTGGCGTATCCATATGAACCAATACTATGATAATATTATAAATGTATTGTCAATATACAACATAAAAAATGAACTTTACCTGTTAGTTACGTATTACAAAATGAGACAGATAATACGAAAAATAATTATTGCAAACCATTTATTAATATTATTTTCATATTACAATATTTATACATCTTAATTAAAAATTAAAACATTTATAATAATATAAATATATTTTGTTATCTATAACAATCTTTATTAAACCTATAATATTATTATACATGTTTTGTTATGAACAACAAAATATAATAATCTAAACACGGAAAGAGGCCCAGGGCAGGTTCTAGGGGCCTCTTTCTGTTCAAGGCCTCAGATATCAGAGAGCGTCAATTAGGACGTCAACAAGTCAGTTCAAATTGAGAAATTTTGGTAGGTTACTCATTTGAGGCTGTAAGATCACATTTTAAAACGTTAATATTTAATATTTTGTTAAATGGACAATCAGCCGGTCACTATGGTGTAACGGTTAGTGTAGATGGGATGCTGACTGCTAGACCAGGGTGGTTCGGGTTCGAATCCCGGTAATGGCATGGAAGTTTGTATTTGTAATTGTAGTTTTAAGGTTAAATTGTATCAAATAATAAATAAAATTGTCGAAGCTGGTTAATATGGTCAAAAGACTAACGGCCAAAAAATTAAAAAAAAAAAAAAAATGGACATTCATTTTTAGTTTGAGATTTTCTTTTGTATGAACGGAACTGCGGCGTAAACCGAGGGCTACCTTTTCCGAAAAATAATCTGATCAAAAATTCCTGTTGTACTATTCCGGTTCACACCAATGTACATTACTGAGAATTTTTTCAGATTTTTAGTTTAAACCATCTGGGCTACAGGGTGTGGGACAAAAATTTTTTTGCACAATTTTGGCAAAAATCGCCTTAAAATAATTTATTTTGCAAAAATAAAATTTTGATCGTTAATCCACGTACCAAGGGCTTTCATTTGATACCCTACACAGAATTGTAAAAAAATATTTTTTTTTTCGATGAGCATATATTTGTTTATATTTTTAGGGGGACATGTTTTTTAGATGTTTTAGTATTTTTCCTATGTGCGGGTCAAAGAGTTATATAAGCATGCCAAATTTCAACTCTCTAGGTTTAGCCGTTTGGCTACAATTTTTACCGAACAGACAGACAGACAGACAGACGACAAAATGACGGTATAAGGGTTTTTTGGTCATACCTACAAAACCCTAATAATCATGAGTCACACGTTTTTCATGTTCATAACCAATCACGCACGTTGCATAATTTTGTATTCACGTTCACGTCCGTTCGCGACTTGAAGTGTTATTTATGTACATGTTCCTGCATGACTCTTAGTCGGGCTTAGGGCTAAAATTAACGACCAACGCTCATCTCTAGTCTCTAGTAATCAAGAAGAACAAAAAAGAAAATTCTATTTTTCGTATTCTACAAATTATGTGCTTGTAACATTTCGGTAGTTCCACCCTGTATAATTACAAATTTAAATATTTACGTTTTAAAATGGATCTAAATTCAAATTTTAATTCGTTAACACAACCATTTCTCATTTACATCTAAGAGGTTTAATTTTTGTACAAATTAATTTCTCAACATCGAAATAAGTACCAGAATCACATACAAACTTCATATCTAATACTTGAGTTTCTGAAAAACCAGGCGTACAATAATGGAACAACCTGCAATCTCTAGGATCTTCATAAAACCTATTCAATTTTTTATCTAAACAATTAAATCTCCTACTTTTATCAATAATCTTTTTATGACTAAAAACTACTTTAGTTATTGGCGTTGTTGATATAGAAGGATGTTTGGCTTCTGTTGGATTGGCACTTTTGCTTAATTCAGGATCAGTCACTAAATTATCCTCTGGTATCATTTCTGTGGTTAGTCTTTTGTTTCCTAACCTTAGGACTGATTGTGACATTATTATTGATGGTGAACTAAATCTATGTTTGGGGTGTGGTGTTGGTTTTTGACGGTTTCTTTTGTAGGTAGGTTTTCTAGTGCCACGATAACGGTATCTTGCAGAAGTAGTAGGAATAGTAGTGGTCAGAATAGGAGATATAGTAGTTATGGCTTCAGTAGAAATTTCTGAATTGACCTGTAATGTTGTATCAGTTTCTTGTGTTGTTATATCTGAAGGAATTGTAGATTTTGATATTTCTGTAGTATGTTTTGTTTCAATACCGTGTGTTGTTATTTCAACTGAATCAGTAGTACTACTCTCAGTAGATTCTGTATTTTCTATAGAACTGCGAGTAGTAATACTACCGTCAGTATTTTCGACAGAATCAATTGTACTTATTTCTTGTTCTTTGTCATATATTTTGGTGTTATATAAATATTTCTTGAAACTTTCTGTTGTAGATATTTCTTCTTCTAATATTGTGTTTTTAGATACATCATATGGGGTAGATTCTTCAATATATAGTGGGTTAATAGTAGTTTCTTTTAATTCTTGAGTAGTTATATCACCATATGTTTGTTCATTATCATTAAGCAATTTTTCGGTGGTGTAATCAATTTTTTCATTTTGTTCGAATGGAGTTGATTCTTGTGTTGGTAGTATATTTTCAGTTGTTTCTACTTCAAAAATACGGTTCTGTATTTCCATAGTAACTGCTTCTGGAGTAGATAATTCAGTTGTAGTTTCAGAACTGAAATCTATATTTTCAGTACTTTGATCTAAATTATGAGTATTTTCTTCTACATCTTTAGTACTTTCTTCTATAATTTGTGTACTTTCTTCCATATTATGGATATTTTCTGTAGTAGTAGGTTCTGAATTTTGATTATTTAATTGTAAATAATTTAAAGTAGTTTTTTCATCTGTTAAGAGTAAATTTTGACTGCTTGCTCTATGAGTAGATTCTGACTCTAAAATAATTTCTGTAGACAAGATAGTCTGTGTTGTTTCTGCAGGATATGTAGTTTCTTCTATTGCATCCTCGGAATTTTCTTTATGTGAATCCTTTTTAATATTTTGCTCTGAAATTGTTTCTTCAGTTGGTGAAATATTTTGTGTTGTCTCGGTATTTATATTATCCTGATTTTCATTACTTTGTTTCTTATTATTTGATTCTGGAGTTGTGATTATTGTATCATGATTAGTTGTGGTTTCTTCCATTTTTTCATCTAATTTTGCACTTAGTGAACCACTAGTTGGCTGCTGTTCTGGAACAAAAGTCTCAGTGTTCAATAGTTCAGTTGTTTCGAAATTTAAAATATGTTCTGTTGTTATATCTAGATGTTTGTTTTTTTCTTCATTACTAGATTCAGATTCTAAAATTGTTTGTTTAGTGCTCGAAATGTATTTGTCATTTATTGTGAAACTTATTACAGTATCTTCAGTTTTTGAATCTAGTTCTTTAATAGTGTCATCATAGTTATTAGGTTCAGCGGTGGTAGCTTTGTGTTGAATTGTTTCAGAGCTTATACTATCTAAAGTTTTTCGGTTTAAATTGCGGTTTCTGCCACGATATCTAGGTGTGGATTCAACTTTTTCTGTACTAGTGTCATAGTAACTTGTTTTAGTGGTATACCTTGTTCTTCCTCTAATTCGGTTTCTGTTTTTCCATCCAGTTCTAGATTTAAACCTAGTACTTTCCTCAGTAGATGAAAGGTACTTATAGTCAAACCTGTCATCAGTATTACCACTTTTTTGTTCATCTGGTTTTTCAATATTCTTCTTAAAACCACCATCATTTTTGTCATCCGTACTTTCATGTAAAACTAGCTCTGAATTTCCAACTTCTTTTTCAGTATTCTTATTAAAATCTTCACCAGTTTTATCATCAGTAGTTTTCTGCAAAACTGCCTTTGATTTTTCAACTTCTTTTTCAATATTTTTACTAAAATCTTCACCAGTGTTATCTTCAATAGTTTCCTGCAGAACTGGCTTTGATTTTACAAGCTCTTTTTCATTTTTAAAATCATCACCCAGCTTGTCGTGAGTAGTTTCTTGCAAAACTGCCTTTGATTTTTCAACTTCTTTTTCAATATTTTTACTAAAATCTTCACCAGTGTTATCTTCAATAGTTTCCTGCAGAACTGGCTTTGATTGTACAAGCTCTTTTTCATTTTTAAAATCATCACCCAGCTTGTCGTGAGTAGTTTCTTGTAAAACTGGCTTTGATTTTCCAAATTCTTTTGCAATATTCTTATTTAAATATGCACCAATATTATCATCAGTATTCTGTTGTAAACCTGGGTTTGGTTTTACAATTTCTTGTTCAATATTTTTATTAAAATCATCACCTATCTTTTCATGAGTACTACCTTGTAAAACTGGCTTTGGTTTTAATCCTTTTCGAATATTCTTAGAATAATCTTTACCTGTATCTTCTTCTTCGCTGCTAGATTCTGATTTTAATATATTTATTTCGGTGCTATAGATACGTTTTCTGGGCTCAGTATCTGCATTAGCAACAGTGCTAAATTCTTTTATGGGCAAGTTTTCTTCTACTTCCAAATACTTATTTCTAGATAAAATTGACTTTAATGTTGGCAAGGTACTAACAATAATTTTATGAGTAGTTGTCTCAGGAGCTTCTGTAGGTACACTATTACTCATTTCTGTGGTAACAGAAACTGATTCTAATTTAGCATCTTCTAAACTTGTATGAATATTTTCTGTCGTTACAAATTCTGTAGTAGAAGCGGTAATATGTTCAGTAGTAGTTTCTAGTTTTGGTGTTGTAAGTTTTGTTTTTCTTTGTAATTTAGGAAAGTTACCTCTCATAGCTTCTTTTAAAATTTGTGCTAATAATTCATCTAATAATCTAGTAGCTTTTTCGTAATCTTCTTTAGATTTTTTATTTGTGCAACATGTTGTAGTTGGTACAACATTGGTAACTGGATTTGATTCCATGGTAGTTTCTTGGGTAACTACGAGTTCTGCTTCAGTTAAACCTAAACTATTTTTAGTAGTTAATTCTGGTTTATTATTATCTTTTTTTGATGCATAGCTATTTAAAATTTCACCATGTAACAAATCTTTTAATGAATCTTGTGTTGTTAATTCAAGGTATTCTTCATTTTCTTGTTGGTCAATTCTTTCATCTATTTGTTCAATGTGAACTTTTTTGTTTGCATGTGTTTCTTTATTACTCACATTTTTAGAATCATCAAGAACTTCGTCGTAATAATCATCAGATATTTTTGGATCTTCTGTAATAACACTCTCATTTAATTTCTCGATGTTTGTTGGTTCTTCATAAGTTAATGGTTCATAATTATCATCTACATAATCAGGTGGAACCCAATGGGTGACAGTATCACTTCTTTTCTGTCTCCTTAAATCTCTTTTTTGTCTAGTTTTGTTTTTTCCTCCATTCACCTTAGGTACATCATGATAAAAAGGATCTAAACCTACATCTGCTTCCCTATAATCATCGTAGGAAGTCGGTGCTGAACCGATTATATGAGAAGCACCTATTGTACCTAAGGAATAGTTTAATCTTCTGCCACTTGCGTCGCTGACACTTGCGCTTGCACTGACAATAATCTTAGGAGGCTCATGATGATCGTTTGATCTCTTTTGATCAAAATGGCGAGTTAAGGTAAAAGGTGCTGGGGAACTAAATGTTAGAGGAGGTAGGGTTGGTATTAATGATTGAGGTATTTGCAGTGGTGGTTTCTCAGTACGGAAATATGTTTTTGAAGGAGAAAATGATGAACTTGCAAAATTATCTGGTGATTTTGTTGTTGGCACATAAGTTTTTTTATATTCTGATTCCAGATCAGTATGTTGCTCGTATTCTAAAGGGTCATGATAGGAGTATCCTTTTAGAGGAACTTCGGTATTGTAGTCTAAATCGACGCCTTCGGTTTGTTGGTAACCATAATCATAGTTGTAGTTCTTACTCGTTGCATGACTAAGACCGTAACTAACTACAGATTTTGGTTTCAAGGTGCTGGAACTGATTCCATGTCGTTCAATGTCTTTGTTGAAAACACTGCCGTGAGTGGTAACTGTTATTCTGGGTTCTGCACCTGCAAAAATAGTTTTATATTATTATCATAAAATATGTAAATTAAATACTTTTAGTTAAATTACTGACAAATTCATATTTCAATTCAAAATGATTTTAGTATTAATAGCAAATATACAGTCTGTTCCAAACGGTTAAGCGGAACTAGATTTTGCAATCTAGTTACTTTCATCGTTTAAATCGTGTCTTTCGGCCGTTTTGTTTAAGCTTTGTAAATCATACTTACAATAAACATTTTTTGGTTAAGGTTAATATCATTTTAAAATATCATTTTCTTTATATTTTGATTTTTTGTGTCATTCTTAATACAAATTTCCCATTTATTTATTTTTTTGTCATTAAAATATCTAAATATTTAAATTTAATTTTGACATATGTCATTCGTTTCCATGGTTTCATTGTTGGAATTTTTAATTTTGACATCCCAATGTGAGAAATGAAATAACCCAAGCAAGGTCCCTTTTCGTGACAACCTAAAAGAACTAAATTCCCATTTAGTTCCGCTGAACCGTTTGGAACAGACTGTAAATCTAAAGTTACACTTATCTATAATTCTGAAATACTTAAAGAAAAATAAAAGTCTGATCAAAACTTCGGTTGTAGGTGATATATGGTATAAAATTCCGTAAATAAAATAATAATTACTTTTAAATGTTTGGACATAAAAAAAGACATAAAAAGACTATAGAAAAAAAAATAATAATAAATAGTTATGACGTATAGACAATAAAAATATGCGTATCAAAAAAACAAACTTTTTTTTAACTTACTAGTGTAACTACAGTCTGTTCCAAACGGTTAGGCGGAACTAGATTTTGCAATCTAGTTACTTTCATCGTTTAAATCGTGCTTTTCGACCGTTTTGTTTAAGCTTTGTAAATCATACTTACAATAAACATGTTTTGGTTAAGGTTAATATCATTTTAAAATGTTATTTTCTTTATATTTTGATGTTTTGTGTCATTCTTAATACAAATATCATATTTATTTATTTTTTTGTCAATAAAATAAGTAAAAAAATATATTAAATTTTGACATATTTCATTCGTTTCCATGGTTTCATTGTTCGAATTTTAAATTTTGACATTCCAACATGAAAAATGAAATAACCCAAGCAAGGTCCCTTCTCGTGACAACCTAAAAGAACGAAATTCCCATTTAGTTCCGCCTAATCGTTTGGAACAGACTGTATCACTAATTTTTATCAACTAAAACTAACAGATATTTGTTGGTATGGGGAATTGATTTGATAACAATTTTCCATTGGCAAAAAGATTTTAAAATATAATTTATTATACATAATTTAATTTAATTTATTGGTTGATATTTTTAACATATATAATTTTTTAAATTTTATTCAATTATAACTACCTTCAAAACGAATATATTACATAAATATGGCCGATAATAACCCAATAATAAAACCCAAAAATAATAAACTTTATAGTAGCTGTTATCCTTGCTGTATTTGCATATTAAATTCCGCACTATTCCAGATCCAAATTTTGTTCTTAAAAAATATGATTAACAGCCTTGTGTGACAGACAAACAAAACAGCATTCATTTGCTCTAATAGCGTTAATACTTATCATAGAATAGTGATTACGACAATAATTAGACATTAAAAAAATTGTGATATATTTAAAAATTGTTCTTGTATCATCATTGTAACTCAAAAATGGCTAGAGATAGCGACCAGCGGTTGAAATTTTTGAATTCTTTGTAGTTTATTTAGTCTAGAAAAAAATTGGGGTTTTAATCGTTTAATGCGTTTTGAGATTGTGACAATTTTTTTTATGGCATAATTTACATAATTTGTGAAAATTGCGAATTTAAAAAATTCACAACTCTAAAACGGTTAGAGAAAACAACCTGACGCTAGAATTTTTGGATTCCTCGAAGTTTAATAAGTCTAGAAAAAATTTGAGGCCTTACTCGTTTAGCGTATTTTAAAATTATGACAAATTTTAATATGGCGTGATTTATAGAAATATTCATCTTCGCATGGATATATCTCAAAAACGAAATGCAATAAAGACCTGCGGTTGAAATTTTTGAAATCTTGAGGTCCTAATTTACTTGTAACCAAATTTTGAAACAAAAAAAATTTTTGAAGTTTTTTCATTTTTTTAAATTTTTTTTGAAAATTTTGAAAATTGCTAATTAAAAAATGGTTAGGGATATAAATATGCGGTTTGAAATTTTAAAATTCTACTACACTGTTTAGTCTAAGAAAAAAATTGGGCTTAAATAAACATGTTATTAAGTTTTGTAGGGGCAGTAATCCAAAATCCTTGAAAATGGCCAAAAATCGAAATAATCGTAAGGGGTAGACCTTAAAAAAATCGTGATTTTTGAAGTAAAAAAATTTTGTCTCCAATTTTATTGAAAATTGGTACAAATATGTATTTTTGGTCGGAGATCAAGAAAATTTGGTCCATTTTGAAGTTTGGGCAAAAGTTTTGGAGTTATAGGCAAAACACTGACCTAAATCAGCTCTAACTCAAAAACTAGGAAAGCATAATTTTTTTAAATATTTTTTTCATAATCCTCACTCCAAAATTAGCCTAAAAATATATTTTGGCTAAAATCGGAGTCAAAAAAATTTTGACCAAAATTTTCAAAATTTTAGAAGATTTTTTTTTTATTTTTGTTCGAAAATTGGTATACTTATATATTTTTAGCCTTAGATCACAAATATATGGTCAGTTTTGAGTTACGGTCTAAAATTTTGACATATGGGCAAAAAAAGTAAAAAAAAGACGGTCCACAAAAAGGCTCAGAACCGATGAAAAGTTAGCCTGCCCTTTTTTTAATCTTTATAAATTAATACTTACTTCTTATCTATCATCTATATCAGCGGTTCCCAACCTGTGCTTAGCGGAGCCTTTAATGCTCCGTGTGCATTTCTCAGGGGCTCCGCAGCCGTTCCAGGAAATTAAATAAATAAAAATTGAATAAAATCAAAAGTATTAGAAATAAAAAACAGAATCAAAATAATCAAACTGGCAATGACATTCTGAAAGAAAATTGGCCAAGTTGTATGTATGTCCAAGTGATTTCTGACTCTAGCTGGAATGTGATCGGCGAGATGCATTTTTGTTTGAATAATCTGCGTGTATTTTGATTGTTTGCTTCATTTTATAAAAATCTGTCTATCAATATGTGAGCTGTGAAAGAGAAAAGTGAATTTATATTAACTAAAAAATCTACCTACTCCCCCGTAACATTACTTCTAAACACAATTAATTTGTAAGACATAGGGTAGGCCTAGGGGCTCCGTCATAGAAATTCATTCTAAAAAGGGCTCCGCAAGTAAAAAAGGTTGGGAACCACTGCCTTAGAGTATTGAGAATTTCAGTTAATGTTGAATATCTCACATATGTTAATAAGGCATAACTGTAAGTTTTAGAATGGGACTTATGTTGATATATATGTATATATCTACATAATATATATATATATATATATATATATATATATATATATATATATATATATATATATATATATATATATATATAGCGTAGTCATCTTCAGTCAACGAGGTGTGAAGATGACTACGCTTGAGTAGTCGAAACGTCTCTTATTAATTGACCAATATATTTTACAATTTGACGACCGATTGAGAAGTTTTATTTTACTATATATATATATATTACTTAAAATTAATGAAGGAATCTACTCTGAAGTTTGGCAGATTCCTTCTGGACCATTCTATATATTTAGCTTCGTGAAAATTACTCTAAACTTTACCTGCAAATGCTTGTTGATGGAACGACACTGAAGGATTACCCTGCTGGTACGACAGGCTACCTCCCTGCAATCCCTGCTGCTGTTGTTGAAAGCCTGTATTTTGGTTCGGTGCTTTGATTATAGGAGGACTACCTGGCGTCAACCGTATATTAATCTCCTCTGGATTAAAGCGTATGTCCGGGCTGCCCACCGGGTACTGGTGACTGTCGATCACTTTAGGTGCTGCAGACGTCGGAGGTGAGTATGTTGTTCGTAATGTTCGACTTGTTGTCGTAGTACGGGGAGTTGTTGAAGTGGATTTTGATGGCGACGGTGTTGGATTTGGTTCTAAAAAATAAATCATTATTTAGTAATTAGAAACAAAATTGTATAGATTGTAAATCAATTGTATAATTTGGTTTTTAGCGCGAAAGTTATACCAAAAGTAATGCGTAAAGTACGAAAGGAAATTCTTATGAAACTTTCTGTTTGCGTACCCATGTTGATTAAATCTTTTCCCTCATTTGTTTAGTACTATTCACGACTGAAACTAACGTTGGCGGCGCTGCGTACAACAGCTAATGGCGGACGAGAAGCGTTTTCTTAATATTTATTTGTTCAAACAATATTTCGGCAAAAAAGCACTGTTTTTAAGTCACTATATTTTAAAATACTTCTTAATTCACATAAACTGCAGCACAACACGCTACAAATATTATCCAAATATACGCTTCTGTTTAATTTAGTCAGTCACCACCAAATGTCTTACTGTTATTTGCAGTCGCGAATAGGCTCTTAAAATATTCAACTACTTTTTTTAAGTAGTTTGCAGTCCGGCTGCCGGCACCATCAAGAGCAGCCGGTGTTGATCTCGACAAATCAGATTCCGGCATCTTATTGCTTATATTGCTTATATAGTATCCTGGTGCTTAATAATATTTTTTAATCATTTACGAAGAAATCAAACGTATAGTACTAATATGAAAGTAATTGCAGATTGATTCTCTGTAAGTTTTTGAAAGACTGTTTAAAAACTGATTTCCAAGTTTCGGACAGTCAAAAGGGGATGTGCCCAGTCTTGACTTTTGTTTCGACTTGTTTCTAATGGCGCGTCTACATTGAGGCAACATGGTAGCATACGACAAGTCTGCCGAGACCGCCAGACTATGTCGCATTGACAAGCTAGTGTCTACACCAACACTGGGAGCGTGCTACTGTTTATTGTTGCGAGATCTGTCAGTTTACTAAATAATTACTATGGTGCGTTCAAAGGTGAGTTTGCAGTACAGGGCATATGGAGTAGTTCTTTTTCATACTCTCTAATGGGTTTACACAATGACGCTATCCTTTTCTTGCTTGTCGACGTTGCCAGCTCTAAAACGCGCTGATCTGTGAAGACGCAGTATTCTACAAATGGCCATTTGTTTTTGTTGACTGTTATTTTGAGTTTTATAAGAGTTGATTTTTGTAAATCTTACGAGTTTTTCATATTATTATAATTGACACATTTGACACTTTTACAACATTTGGCAACACCGCTCCCATTTTCCATAAGAGCTATACTGCAAACTCACCTTCGAACGCACTATATTTATAAATATATACTATTATAGTATATAACAAATTTTAATTCCATAACAAAAACATAACCTTACTTAATTATGTTTATCATTATTTCTCATACTCTATTTTATCAAAACTTATATTTACTCACTTACCTTAAATAAATTTAAGTTGCTAAATAATTTTTGTTGTTACAGCAACGCTTACAACACTAGTTAATTTAAAAAACAAATACTTCTATAATAACAACTATCAAATATCAAAATGGCGAGCATGTAGCTTTCAGAAGTGGTAGCGTGTCGCACGAAAACTCTTTGATGTATACCGCCAAGTAACTGGAACGAGCAACATGTCGCACGGCTCCCATCAGACCGCTGCACATTGGTAACATGCGACATGTCGAACCGTCGCACGCCACCGTGTTGCCTCGATGTAGACGCGCCATAGGACACAATAACCCAAGAAGATGATGGCGTGGGTGAAAATCTGCAGTCTAACCGCTGAAGTGTTTCACACACTTCGTTACCAGTGCTGCCACAGATTTTGCCGATGTGTGTGAAAGACTATAATGGTTAAAGCTGAGACCAGTGCCGGCACTGGCACCAGTTTTGCCGGTGGGTGTGCTTAAATACTAATGTACTGGGCATATTTTTCTTGATCTGGGACATGCAGAAAAGTAAATACAATTCTGAGACGATAGGTGTCAATGTAGGACGTTGATAGCTAATCAGAGATGGTTGGAAATCTTAGTTATTACGTTGCTTTACTGTATATCATTGTGTGCACTTGATTTTTTTTTATTTCTTGTAAATGTCACACCTTACCATTGAGCAAATTTTTATAAAATAAATTAAACATAGGTATTCGAAGAATTTTGTTGTAATCTAGATATTGGATTATTCATTAAAACACATGTAACATTTAGTCAAAATATGCGTCATTGTAATTCATAAAGTGCAGGTGAAGTATTAGTAATTTCAAAGATTCATAATTGTAACATGAGCAATAACTGGAACTACGATATAATATTGAATTCATTACAATATTTTTACTTCCTCGTTCCAAATCGTAAACAATGATTTTTGTATTAAAATAAAATGAACTAAAACAAGTGGATGAAGATAAAAGAATTCAGAATGGAATAGAAGATCTGGGAATGAAGACTCCTATTAACAAGTGACAGAATCTAGCGATTATTGGTAAAAATTGACTATGGAGGTGGGCAGTAACTAAGCATACCACAACAAATTTATTTAAAAACTAAACAATTCATGTTATTTAAAATTTTGAAAATTTTAAAAGGTTAAATATATAGGTTATGAGGCTTTATCAAACAATTCACAGTCTAGCGTCATAAAATTTTATTAGCAAGAAATTATTTTATATTTAAATTATCACTTTGTCTAAATACTGCACTTCTGAGGCTACACATTGTTGCCGGTGTTTTTCTACTTCAAAAAACACATTTTGTGGGCATTTTTTGAAATCGATTTTAGATTGGCAACGATTACACTGGTCAACACAATTTTTGCTGACTTACATCTAAGTCTTGTTTCTTACTAATTTGGTGCTACTGAACTCAAATATCACATCAGTTTTTGCGTATCATATCAGATTTTTGCTCTACAACAAATATATATTTTCGGCCAAATAATGCTTCTATCGTTTAATTTTAGACGTCGTTACTGTAATTGGTACAAATTTGGCGAACAATAAGGACTAAATAATTAGAAAATATTCTTAAAATTTTATTTATAGTGAAAGAAAGAAAATGAAAACAGTTTTAATTTAATGCATTGGAGTGTTAAAATAAAAATACAAAATAATTTAAGGATTAAATGGTCGTTTGTAAGATCTTCTGGAGTGCACCATTCCCGATAAGTCTATTTTAATACTCCAACAGTAGTCAGCCATCATGTGAGACTCCCACCTTCCTTGATAACGTCTCTTCATCTCTTTTAAATCCTGATGGAAACGTTCACCCTGTTCATCACTAACATCTCCAAGATTGACAGGAAATTTGTCAAGAAGACTGTTTAAAAAATGAAGTTTCACGCTCATGTTGCACCCCAGATAATGATAATTTTCAATCAAATTTTCAACGACCTCCACATAGTTTTCGGCTTTTTTATTCCCAAGAAAATTTTTGATGAGCGCCACGAAAGACTGCCATGCATTCGTCTCCATATCATCCATATGTACAGTGAAATGTGGATCATTCACTAATTTTCTAATTTGTGGTCCGTCAAAAATGCCAGCTTTTAGCTTCTCATTACTAAGACTTTGAAATGTCTCAGATATATATTTGAAACAGTCACTATCTTTGTTCAAAGCTTTTACAAACTGCTTCATTAGACCCAGTTTATTATGAAGAGGGGTAAAATGATTTTTTTAAGGTCTATAACAAGTACCTGCATGTAAGGCGTTCCTACGAAATATATTGGACAACAAGAACGACGTTGAAATTAAAGTAGACGTATATCAGATCGTGAAAAGGTGAAAAAAGTCAAAATACGGTAGAACAAAAATTTGACGTGATAAGCAGAAACTGTTAACATTTTTGAAATCAGCACCCCAAAATTAGTTAAAAACAAGTATCAGATCTAAGTCAGCAAAAAAAAGTTTAAATTTGTTGACCAGTGATTATCAAGACAATTAAAAAAATATATTTATATTAAAAATTAAGTCAAATTAATTTAGTGTGAAATAAAAAATTATCTTGTCACTTAGAGTTATGATCATTCACCAGCATCAGTGTTCTTAAATAAGTTATTAAAGGCAAAGTGAAAGAAACGGAAACATATTTCAAAAAGCTGTTCTACCAAAAATGGAAGCTAATTACCAGAGTGGAATTAATCAGTCATATCAGAAGTAGAGCGTTAAATACCTCACTATTTGCTTAGATTTCCGGAAGTAACAACGGAAATGTTATGAGAAAAATAAGAAATACTCTCAAAGAATTAAGATGGATAATACCTTGGGATCTGTACACTTAAACTGAGAAATTTGAATGAAACTAAGTATAATTATTTATTATTTACGGTGTTTCTTTTAATACAAGTACAGTTGAGTGCGTATTCGCGAGGATTACATAAAGGGATTCTCGCTAAGACGTGAAATTCCGCGAATATTTATTTTCTAGCCCAAATCATCAAGAATCTCACAAATAATAATTTATTTTCCAATAGTCAGTATGGTTTCAGAAGCAACTTAAGCACAACCCATGCAATTTTAGAATTCATTAACTGTACATCTGACGCACTCGAATCGGGCGAATATTGTCTCAGTACTTTTCTTGACCTAAGCAAAGCCTTTGATTCTATTTCTCACAACATTTTACTAGACAAACTTCCCTTTTATGGTTTTGATGTGAATAGCTGTCCCTTGCTTAAATCCTTTTTATCAAATCGACAGCAGTTTACCCAAATTGGCAGTAACAAATCTAAACCCCTTCCTCTTCTTCTTGGCGTTCCCCAAGGCTCTGCACTTGGCCCACTACTATTTCTAATATATATTAATGACTTCTCCTCCTTCATGGATTCTAAATCAATACTTTATGCGGATGATACAACCATATTGACTAAAAATTCTAATTTAAACAGACTTCAATCTGAAAATCTCTTATTGACAAAGCTAATTCCTGGTTCACCAGCAATAAACTATCCTTGAACACTACTAAGTCCCAAAGCTTACTCATAACCACAAAGACACATGACTATGACTATCCCCCGTATGTAAGTTTCCTTGGTATACATGTAGATCCCCATCTAAGATGGGACCAACACACAGAGTTTCTGAGCCGTAAACTAAGGTCTACCATATATCTAATTAGAAAACTAAAACTAGAGGTGAGTATAGATGTGGTTCTAAATCTTACTTTTCCCTTTTCCGAGTTAAGCTATGGTTTATTAATCTGGGGACATTCACCAGCTGCCAAAAGAATTTTTGCCCTACAGCGTAAGGTTGTAAGAATTATTGCTTCTGCTACTTTTCAAGTCGACTGTCGTGATATTTTTGTAATGTAATATAATGTCCCTACCTTCCCTTTTCATCTTTTACTGCGTACTCCATATTCACCAAAATCTAAAAAAATTTCCAACCTGCAGTAAAACCCACTACCATAATACTCGGTTAAAAAACATTATTCGTGGTAACTTCTTACGCCTTAACAAATCGAGGAACTCATCAATTACTTTTCAATTAAATTTTTTAACCTTATACCTGTGAAAATTAGAGAATTACCACCCAAAAATTTTCACGAAAAAATCAAAGCTATTCTGACTGTAAATCCCATGTATAACTTCGATGAGTTCGATAACTTTAGTTTTAAAAAACTTATATTTGTAAGTAAATGACTGACTAGTAACGTTACCATGTAAAGTATCATTCACAGCGCATGTTTTAATAGATAGTACGTAATTCATAGTGTTAATGTTAACGCATAAGAATGTTAGTTCTACACAAATCCGTACAAGCATTCATAGCTCCAATTTAGTGGATAAACGTAAGAAAATATTTAACGCATAATGTTAGAAGTTTATATATCTCAAACTTTTAACATTAACATTAACATTAAAACACTGACAACTGTCAAAATGAAGCAATATATTATACTTGAAATTCTAATAAGACTTGTGGATGCAGCTTGTGACATAATTATTAGTAAAAATGTTGAAACTAATATTGAAAAATAGATGTGAAGTGAGAATTTTTACATATTTCAGGGTTTTGAAGGTATACAGTGATACATTTCAAAATAGACGAATATATTATACAGGAAATTCTAAAAAGACTTGTGGCTGCAGTTTATGATGTACTAATTAATAAATGTGTTGAATCTAATAAAAAATTGATGTGAAGTGTGAATTTTCACATATTTTAGTGTTTTTCATGTATCTAGTACCCAAATTAAAGCAGCTATATGTGTGGAACATTATTTATTATTTTTTTTTTTGCAGTAATCAAGTCAAAATGAACAATATTTTGAAAATAATGTACCGTTATTCTATGTACTAAGAGCTTTTCCTTAAAATAATACATGAAATTTTAAAATAAAATATGTATTTTTTTAACAATAAAAAAATTAATCTGACAAAAATTCCTTTTGAACTATTTTGATTTCCATCAATGTACATTATTGAGATTTTTTTCAGATTTTTAGACCAACACTTCTGGGAAAAAAAAGTTAACTTTTTTTGTGAAATCAAAAAGTTAGGTTAGAGTGAGTAGCTTCAGAAACATTATAGTTATTTTATTTAATAATTAACTTAATAAATGTTATTTTGGTTCTTTTTAGAAGTACATTAATAAAAAAACAATACATATATTTAATAACAAGATATTTTTATTATAAATTGTTTAGTAATTTCTATTGCGTGTAGATGGCAGCTAGATCGATTTATCTATTAAAACATGAACTATGAATGGTACTAAAGTGTTGTGCTTAGCCACTAACATTATCCATTAACATTATGCACTATGAATTACGCGTTGTCTATTAAAACATGACCTGTGAATGATACTTAATAGTATTTAGTCAATAAACATTATTATTATTATTAAGAACTCCGTTTGTAAATGTCTGATATTTTTATTGGGCAGTCAGAATTTTGGCGTTTTTTCGTAAGTGAGGGAAATAAAAATAAGGCATTCGCAGCCTTTCAAATACCACCTTTTGCAATAGCCCTTATGTCAACGTCACTGCGGCAATCTTATGAACTGAAATTTATGTTTATTAGAAACTGCAATCGATAGTCAGTATAACAACTAAAAATAAAACTGCCTCGAGTAATTGAGAGCAATTTCAAGCAAAACAATCGTAACTGGTTTTAATTTTCAATTTAAAAAAATTAACCAATTTCAACCAATTACACAACTTACGAAACAGTTAAAACATTCTTTTAAAAAATTAAAAACAAAATTATACCATAGAATTCTTTTAATTTTCACCTTGTATTTTATATCTAACATTTATATAAATTGAGAAATATTTCATAAATGGTATCTGTTTCCTAAGATCTATAAATAGAAATTGCAATTCACATAGTAACCGTACATCCTTAGCAATAGCAATCTCTTGCAAAAGAGAAGCGTTCGAGAAGATCAAATCGTCCTTCGATTTGTAATAAAGTAAAATCATCTCAGTTAATTAGGTTAGAAGGTTTATAGCTCGTTTATTCGTCCACAAATGTCACTTAAATCGAAAAAAAGTTGATCCAAACAAGATTTCAATACATTCATGAATTTCGAATGAAATTTTAATTAATTTGACCGACGAATAAGTGAAGGCCGTTTACTGGAACTAAATTTATTTTAAACTGCTGAAATATTTTAACACGCTTGAAAAGTTTCGCAATAAAATACTACACAACAAACTTGTTTCCAATTTTAAATAATATCTTGAAATTTCGGAAATCTTTTTGTCCATACACTAAACCAGCAATACCTAATTTGTTTCCGCGGAACCCTAGGGTTCCACCGATAAAATTTAGGGTACTGTATACAAATTTCTATGCTAATATATCAAAATAATCGCACTTGAAAATATTATTGCAAAATACTATTATTTACTTAGCTAGTTAAACAAATTACTTTTTAAATTAAGAAATTAACCTTCCAAGTGATAATTGGCAAACAAGAATGTGCTTGTTTATGCCTAGCCTAAAATATTTATATGGAAAGTCATTTGTACCAATCATACATGTCAAGTAAAAAGTGTAATTAAAAACTATTTAATAAAGAAAATAATAACTGTAAAAAAAAAGGGAAAAAAAGAAAGGTCAAAGTTAATAAAGTAATTAAAATAATTAATGGCCTTATTTAAGTATTGCTACCATGTATAAATTTTGACAAATAATATTAATAATAATTTTGACATTAATATCAATATTAATTATTGGTTCTAGCATACATTTTTTATTTGAAGGCCATGTAAAATAGAATAAGGTACAAGAACACTTATACTAAAAAAATGTGTGAAGAATTTTACTGATGAACTAGTTACTAGCATTATGCTGGTTAAATGGACATATTTTTGCATGCTCCATTCATAACGCAAATTTGGCGCGATATTTAGCACTAGCTTTAAAAGGCTGCGGAAATGCAGTCTAAAAGCTAGCGTTTCATCAAAAACGAAAGCTTGCTAAGTTCAACTTTGTAAAACTTATGTTGATTATTATTTTGTAAATAAATGGTCGCCATTTTGAAATGGTTAACATAAAAATATGACTTTTTGGTGTCATTGTAAAGCTAATTTAATGTACTTTTAGGAAAAAAATATAAAATTATCGATTCCCTATGCTAGATCAAAAGTTGACATCATTTCCGGTGAAACCGGAAGTGCCTCAGAATTCTTATAGTAACCTTTAGATGGGCCTTTTTGTCTAGTTAAGTTTTGTTTTGAAGATTTTTTGTATCTTTACAAATAAAGGAAATTTTCGGGGTGCCCCGTTTCAAACAAACACCCTGTATATCCAGGGAGATATACAGCCCAATTCTATAACTCAGTTAATATCATCATTGTAACTAAATTTGTCACTATGAGCAAGGTCAGTTACTATCATGAATGAAAGTCATTATACTTTTTATAACATTTTATCTTGTAGTAACCTTACTATACAGTAAATTTTTATAGAATTGATCTGATAGCATTCTGTTGGAGGGTATGTCTCGCAACACAGTTGAACGGTCGCAGAATATAAGTTTGACAGTCTGTTGCTCGACAACCAGAGTAGCTGTTGATCTGAAAATGGGTATACAAATTTATCTTTTGCTGTGAATCAGAAAAAAACATACTCAACATCAAATATATTGCTCTTTGCAGAATAACGGATGAAATTCTTAATCTACAAGAAAATCTTAATTTGCAAACTTAAGCCTAAATTTGGGGTCCATTATTTTCAAAACGAAGAAGCAGACAAGCCTACTGTTTGCCTTATTAAAGATATATGTGTTAGTGTATTGCTACATTATCAGCTTGATAACTCAATTGAATGTACAACATAAATGTTGTCGAACATGAAATTATCAATATTGTCCTAAGTTCAGCCGCAAATATCAAGAAATCGTCATCTCAGATTCGATTTTGTTCAGTACCAATCAAAAACGCAGTATTCAAACTACTAAGATATGGAAAACAGGGTATAAATCCTAATAAAATATAAACGATCGGACTTCATTAGCTTACTGGTGCCAGTTTGGGAATCAACAACTTAAACAAATCGAATTAGGAGTAAGCGCATTATTTCGTCTCGTTTATATATTTTTAATAAGTACACCAAACGCCAACGTGGTGGTCGAGCGCACTTAGTCGTGCGGTTTGTACTGGTGGAAACCCAGTACGATTGTCCGGTCTGTGGTTCGAGCCTGCTTCGTTGGTGATATTATTCGGGCGAGAATAATATGTTTACATTACTCTCATTTTCACAATCATTCACCCTTCATCCAGGTGTAAGAGCTCACCCCCTGGCATCGGCGATTAGCCTCGTTGCAGAAATAAAGGCCGATGTAAAATAAATAATATAAAAGTACACCAAACAGCAAGCTTCCAAACTTGTTCATTTTGAAAATAATGAAACCTAAGGTAAGGCTTAAATTTGCAGATTATGTTTTTATGTCCACTTGCATCCCTTATTCTGCAGAAGTAAATATTTTTTGGAAGTTCAGCATTCCTTTTTCTGATTCACAGCAAAAACATAACCTTGAATACTCATTTGCAAAACAACAGCTGCTTTGGCGTTACGAGACAGACTTCAAACAGAAGGCCATATCTCTCTGGACATTTAACATATCGACCTAAAAATCAACATTTGTATAAGTTCATTTCTAACACTGATCTACAACCAGTTAAAATTTAAGCCAAATCGGAGAAGATCGAGAATGGATCTCCAGACCACTTGAGATGATATATTTAATTATTATTGATGGTATTTGTAATTTAATGGGTAATGTAGTAATGATTTGTAAATTAGTTGTTTTAGTCATTTTCATAGTTCAAATTTTGAGGTAAGCAAATGATATGGATATCATCTATTTTAAAATTATGGGGTTCTACCCCCTTTCGATCTTTCATATAGTACCCTTCTTACTATTTTTTCCACAAAATCTTTCAGTGAGCGCCATGAGTTAAGCTCCACAAATTATCTGAAAAAAATTATCTCAAATATAATTGACGATCCACTTTCATTTCAACAATTTAATTTCCATATATATTCCATCTTTCCGTACAAGGCATTCCTCACTTTTTTATCTGCCCCAGGTACATACCAATATATTCCTTAAATTCCCATTGAACAGGACGTATTCATATTATGAGCAGAATACAATAATTGAACTGTTCTAGTAATTTCTCATTCTTGTGTATTGTATTTTCTTATGTTTTATAGTTTTTAATTTTTAAGTCTTAACGCTACGTACAACCCCCAGAGATTATTAGTTTCTTATACAAAACTAACAAACTGAAATAAAATTAGTGACAATCTATACATCAAATTTTGCACAGAATTTTTATCTATCTAATAGGATATTTTTGATTGTAGAAAAAATTATTGTAAAAATGTTATTGCTCAATAACTTAATAATAGGTATCACACAACAATGTTCTGTAATTTTTTAAATATATTTTTGGTTTTCAAATAATTTTTATATTTATATAGTTTTGTGTAGAAATGTTCAAATAATACGTCAAAAAAATTTTCGACATGATTGTTTATAGGTTAGAGCCGTCGTCGAAAAATATTATACTTGATGATAATGAAATGCCACTTGGTACAAGTATTCTTTACATAAAATAAATCATTTTTATCCGCAGCACCTATATTAAGAACTGCGGCATATTCGAGGTGGCGGCAAAAGTAGATTACCAAGTACAGTAACTATAAGTAATTTTCATAATAGAACAAATTATCCCCAAACATATTTGTAGAATGGAGCTTTAGCTACAATTTGCCGCATGGTACACAAATATGCGTCGAATGGTTTGCAAGATGGCGTCTATAACGCAATTTGTTTATTTACAATTACATGACAGTTCTTTTTACAATTAAAAATATCCTATTAGATAGATAAAATTTCGCTGAAAATTTTGATATATAAATTGTTACTAATTTTATTTCACGTTGTTAGTCTTGTATAAGAAACTGTACGGTTGTGCGCACCCTTAATATTGTTAATTATGTTATGTTCCTGTCCAATTTTGGGTACAGATGAATTAAATAAATAAATAAATATCATTGCACGGTCAAGGCAGGAACTAAAAGACGCTTTTTTGAGCATTGATGCACAGTGTTAAAGCCAGGGAGGTACCGAATGGAATTTATCCCGTTGAGAAAAGACTCTCCCCACTTTAGAGATAAATTTCTCAGCACGGATGCACCTAATTTAAGAGAACTAGTAGGTCGACAACATGACGACTACTAATGCATATCATTAATTGCTATACATCAATATAACATCAACAGTAATTATCTACATGTCCAAAGTGTTTAAAAATATGAAAAATCCCAAACTCTTACCTTCAACAATGGGCGGTGCTGTGTTACCATATAGCTCCAAATTGAGATGATAGAATTTCTCTGATTTGGAACAATCCACTTCGTCCACTCTCTCACAGACTCGTGTTTCCTGAAACGGTTCAGTAATTAGTAACATTTCAATGGATATTGTATGCTAAATATGTATACATTCATTACATTTATACTTGCAAATAATATAGTTTATATTTAATTGGGCAATTATGTCTATCAATTGCTTTTTATAATATCATGAAAATTGTAGTGAAAAGGTGGAAAACTGCTTACTAGCGTGACTACTTGTTTTCATTATTGACACATTTAAATATGTTTACATTTTAAATTACATTTTAAATAATAAACAATATGTAACACTATGGAACTTTACCGGATGTTTATTTGAAAACTTTTAGAAAAAAATATATATGTATATATTCAATTTTTTGTTTGGGTTGTCAAATAAAAGCCCTTGATGCATAAATTAATGTACCAATAGTAGTTTTCAGAGCCGCAGTAAGGAAAACTTGCGCTAGGGGCAAAACCGTGTTTTGGCGCCCTTGCAAAAATAAGGTTCTCACCTCCCAAAATCATTGATGAGCAAAAAAAAGGTCTTCACTTCCTAAAATCCAAGTAATGAGCAAAAAAAAGGTCTTCACCTCCCAAAATCCAAGTAATGAGCAAAAAAAAAGGTCTTCACCTCCCAAAATCCAAGTGATGAGCAAAAAAAAGGTCCTCACCTTCGCAATGTGGCGCCGCCCCTTAGTCAAGCTCGTCAGCGCCATTTTCCTTAGTGCGCTAGGATTAATCTACGTACTAAGGGCTTTCATTTGAATAGTACTACTAGTACCTACTCAGAATTTTAAAAAAATATTAATTTTTTCGATGAGCACATATTTGTTTATATTTTTAGGGAGATATGTTTTTTAGATGTTTTATTATTTTATTTTTCCTATGTACGGATCAAAAAGTTGTATAAGCATGCCAAATTTAAACTTTCTAGGTTTAGCCGTTTGGCTACAATTTACACCGAACAAACAGACAGACAGACAGACAGACAGACAGACATACAGACAGACAGACGACAAAATTATGGTATAAGGATTTTTTGGTCATACCTACAAAACCCTAAAAAAGAAAAAGTTAAAAATTCTGATCTCACAATTCACGCACTAAATCAGAACTGCAACTAAAATAACAAATCAATTTACTATGCAACAAATTTCTTATCTGTCAGTAAAAACAAACATAATAAAACAAAACAATGCAAGTAAAATAGCATATTACAAAACAAATAAATTAAAATAATCGAGATTTTATAATATTAATATGTGGTGCGTTTATTTCTTGGGGCAGTGTAGGACAATCGGTTTTATGCACTTTCATTTCAAAATCAGCAAACTGCCAATTGTTATAAAATTCGATTCTTTTCTTACAGTGAATTTGTAAAGCAAACATTACGTAGTAACTCTTAAAACTTTCTAAGCAAACACTATTGATAAAATGATTTTCGTATAAAAAATAAATTATACATGCAATGTATCATGTATAAAATATGTCTTTGTTTCTAATCTAATTTTTTTACATCTATAAAAAACCTCAGACTGAAATTAGTTTGTGGTTAAAATAAATCATCATCGACCTCTAATTCAGAACGACCTTGTAGAAAATTCGCATCAGTTTTTTTAGATGCCGGGCCCAAAAATGGCACACCTTACATAATTGAAATGCACTTCAAGACATGTTAAAATTTACAACCTACTTATGCTGTAGAGTAGATAATCAATGCTAATGGTACAGTGAGTCAACGGGCGTTAGTAATTGCTATTTTCAAACCTAGGGAACACTCATTATAATCATATTATGCGTGTATGTTAACAGTTATAGAGACATAAGTACTTGGAGAAGCACTGTTAATTATAGATGTATTGCCATCTTAAGAAGAAAATAATTCAATTATTCATTTTTATAGTTAATTATCACTTAATATTTTACACGTTTACAGAATTTTGTTCTAAATCAAACTGACTTAGAACGCATTTATCCTTAATTTAAAAATAGCGTAGTTTTTGTAAAGTCCTGGGTTCCTAGAATTCTCAGAATTGAATAATGGTGTGAACAATTCACTGGTGATCCAATAGGTGATAAATTATTTTGTATCTACATACGGGCTCTTTTTTGAAAGGCGTAAGGCACAATATTTCACTCTCATTATATGGAATTTCACAAAAAGATCCCGGCAGTCAGCTTGGAAAGGAGCAGAGGCCATTATTCTCACAACTTTACGTTGTAGGGCGAAGATTCTCTTGGCAGCTGGTGAATGTCCCCAGATTAATAAGCCATAGCTTAGTTGGGAATGAAAAAGAGAGAAATAGGCTTTTAGAACCACATCAGTATTAACTTCTCGTTTTAAGTTTCTAATTAAATAAGTAGAAGATCTTAGTTTACGACTAAGAAATTCCGTATGTTGGTCCCAGCGAAGATGGGGATCAACATGAATGCCAAGGAATGTTACATGTGCGGGATTGTCGTAGTCATGTGGTCTAGTTGTTACAAGAAAGTTCTGGGATTTGCTTGCGTTCAAGCATAATTTATTGCTAGTAAACCATAAGTTGGCATTGTTGATAAGGGGTTCATTTTCAGATAGAAGTAAGTTTAAGTCTGAATTTGCAGTTAACAGAGTTGTATCATCAGCGTAAAGGATTGTTTTGGACTCCATGAAAAGGGAGGTCATTGATATAAATTAAAAATAGTAGTGGGCCGAGAACTGAACCTTGGGGGACACCGAGAAGAAGAGGAAGAGGTTCAGATTTGTGGCCGTCAATTTGGTGAATTGTTGTCGATTGGATAAAAAAGACTTAAGCATAGAACAGCTATTGTCGTCAAAACCATAAAAGGGGAGTTTATTAAGTAAAATGCTGTGTGAAATACAATCAAAAGCTTTGCTTAAGTCCAGAAAAGTGCTGAGACAGTACTCGCCAGATTCAAGTGCTTCCGTGGCATAAGCAATATAATCTAGGAGTGCGTGAGTCGTGTTTAGGTTGTTTCTGAAACCAAATTGACTATTGGAAAATAAGTTATATTTAGTGAATTGCTGCATTATCTGCTTGTGAAGAATTTTTTCTAATATCTTGGAAAATATCGGAAGAATGGATATGGGTCTGTAGTTGTTAAGGTTATTTAAATCTCCTTTCTTGAATATTGGCAAAACTTTGGCCCGTTTTAATACGCCAGGAAAGCAATTATTCTGTCTACAGTCATTAAACACCTTGGTTAAAATAGGAATTAAGGGATATTTGACAGATTTTATGACCTTTGAAGATAGGTATTTAATAGTGACGTAAATTATGTATATTTTTTTGTACCTTAAATTTAAATAAATTTATTATTATTTTCTGTGTTAGGCGGCGAGCTAAGACCTTATGCATTATAAGTGTTTATGCATGACTTCCACTCGTGGCGGTGGAGGTTTAGCTTTCGATATAATTTTTCTGCCGAAATCGGACATATATTCTCATCTTCTTAAAGTTATGCGACCTCAGGAGTTGATGCTATAAACTATTTCTGTTGGAAATCCTTCCCGTGTGTATACATGCACTTGGCTCGTAATTTCATCAATTCAATACAAAGAACAACGCCACTTCATTAAAATTTCAATTCTTTTTACTAACACTGAACGTAGTAGCCTTGTATCTTGACTTCTAATACCGACAAAGTTAAGTTTAATCAACGTAGGTTTTATTGTAGTTGAATTAAACATGTAAATTTCAGAAATATCATCTATTATGATGCCGGATGCTCCTTCTCTGAAGACTTCTACCTCTGTATCATCCACATATATCCTTGCAAAGCATCTTTAAAATACAATGTGTCATTTTTGCGGGGGTTACAGTGTTACACCTCGCACAATATTATAGTGATTTATAAATCATGATTGAATAAGAAGGATATTCAAACTATTCAAGATGTATCAATTGTTATGACATCCATTGATTTTGGTTCCCGGATTTCTCAAAGTGGGCGCTCAAGAATTTTTATCGTAGATTTTTATCAGGTTAAATGTTTTCAATAGGTTTTTTTATAAAATAAGTAGGTGGATTTTGTAATTCCTTCCTAAAAAACTGCATAATATATTCTAACAGTACAATGAATTGTTTAAGATGAAATATTTGAAGCTTGTATCAATAATGGGCTTGTTTCTCTTTATAATTTGACGTAAACACTTGTTTGTGTAAAATAAATCTGAAGATTACATAAGAATATTTCAACGCAACATGTTAATATATATTTTTTATTGTAAATTTACATTGAAACAGATGTTATTTGCTAATTTCATTTTGCCTTCGTATAAGTTACAGATTAATGAAAATAAAACTATTTTTATACTTATGTTGAACATGAATGAAAAAATCCCTAGAAAAAGGGTTTAAAAACTTCTAAGCAGGGGTCTGTTTCAAAACGAAGGAAGAAAATTATAGATTTCGAAAATCTAACAGATGAAGAGATACTAAAATTGATAGAAGAGTCTGATGGAGAAATGAATAGCGATAACGATGAAGACGAAATTGTAGACATATAATAATAAGCAAGTAGATACTCTACAGGAATAAGTTGGAAAAACTACCGCAATAAAGAGACCCTCCTTTCCCGAGTAAAAATATCTAATATTTGAAACGAAGTCGTACAACTATTTACCGTGGAAGATCAGTAGATTCGAATTTGGTGTCTTACACTAATTACATATTACGTCATCTCGAAGAAAAAACTCAATTAGACGCAGTCTACACCGATTTTAGCAAGGCTTTCGATAAAATTAACCATAACCACCTTATTAATAAATTATTTTCACTTGGAATCCACGGTAATCTTTTTCAGTGGCTGGTCTCGTATATTAGCAACAGGTCCCAAGCAGTTAAATTTAAGAGATTCACATCTAATTTCGTCAACGTTACATCGGGAGTCCCACAGGGCTCTCACCTGGGACCTCTTCTTTCCTTACTCTTTATTAATGATGTTGGTAATATTTTTCAACATACTAAATGTCTCATGTTTGCAGATGACATGAAAATTTATTTCCGTATTTCAAGTATCTCGGATGCAACTCTCATGCAGTCCGATCTTGACAAATTTTGTGCCTACTGCGACCTTAATAAACTTTAATAAATGTCAAGTATTACCTTTTTCTCGCAGCAAGAGTAATATTGTATTCAACTATAAGGTGTCATTGTAAAGCTAATTTAATGTACTTTTAGGAAAAAAATATAAAATTATCGATTCCCTATGCTAGATCAAAAGTTGACATAATTTCCGGTGAAACCGGAAGTGCCTCAGAATTCTTATAGTAACCTTTAGATGGGCCTTTTTGTCTAGTTTAACTTTTGTTCTGAAGATTTTTTGTATCTTTACAAATAAAGGATATTTTCGGGGTGCCCCGTTTCAAACAAACACCCTGTATATTCAGCACTTTAAATTACTTTTTACACCATCTTACAACACCCGACTCTCTCAGCTCAATTATTGCTCCGCGACACATACCAATTCTTAAGCTAATTCACCTCACATCAGAATTATGTCATTATATAATACAAAATTTTCAGAAGTGGATATATTTAGCAAAAATTTGGGCAAATTCAAGACATCATGTAAATATGTCATATTAATATAGAACCAGTGTACGTAGATAGTGTGCATTACTTTATTAATTTTATTTATATTTAATTTGTAGAACTGTATTTTCATCTTAATTAATCTATTTATTTTTGTAACAAGTGGGCTTTTTTGGGTTAGTCCTGTTTGTGCTCCGATATGCCAATATAAAAATAAATAAAATAAATAAATAAATAATTAAAACTCAATATCGAATTTTGATACACTTGAAATATGCAGATAATATTTAAGTGAAAGTGAAAACAAATTAATACTTCTGTATTTCCATAGTCAAGCAATGAGCTCATATATTCTGTGAACAGCAAAACATTAAGAAGACAAGTAAATATTGTCGCGTAATATATCAGATTAATTCCTGATCCTTTTACATTTGACGTATGTAGTTGGGTATGTAATGACGTCACCGTTTCCTTATTGGGTTTTTGGTATTGATGAAGTTCATTCATCAGTTGGCACTCCCGTTTGTGTCACACCATTCTCACCTGGTTATTTATTTTAAAAAGGTTATTTATTTTTTTGACATTTGACTGAATTACGTGGTCAAGGAATATGAATGTCTAGTTCAAAATATAGCGTATGACCTAATCGAGAAACCTTAATTATAACTTGATCGTGGGATAACGCAATAAGGATTTATGAATATTTTAACTAAGACATGCAATCAGTGTTTGTTTGTTCAATGATAATTCATTTTCAAAACAACATTTTCAGTTGGTTTTAATGAAAAGTTAACTTCAAGAATACTACTTACGGGATTAATGCTGGCCGCCAAAAAATTTATTATCCGCGGATAAATATGCGTAATACAGATTCTAGCGGTGATTTTGGCGAAGCCCTTTTTGAAGTCAGTGGCTAAGTGAATAAGCTGAGTAGGTTTTTTTGAGCTATTCAGAACCTAAAATTGATATACCAATTACATTTAATATCCACGAAGAGTGAATGCTTGAAACAATATATTGTATAAGCAATATTAATATGGGTATTATAGAGGCTTTTTTTTTTATCGACGACACAAAAAAAAATCGCCATTTTTCGAAAAACTATTCTGATCAAAAATTCCTGTTGAACTATTCCAGTTCCCACCAATGTTCATTATGGAGATTTTTTTCAGATTTTACAACCCCTCTGGGAGATAGGGTTGGAGACAAAAGTTTTTTGACACATTTTTGGCGAAAATCTCATTTAAAAAAAAACCCGCCGAAAAATATCAGATCTGTGTACAATCAGTTCAATAATGTTAAGATTAGCACTTCCACTGTTAAAGATCGACTGAAAAAATTCGGCTTGCATGGGCGTGTAGCCGCTCGTAAACCCTTATTAAGTCCAGTTAATAAGACAAAAATTATTAAACTGCGCTAGAAAACATAAAAATTGGTCAATCGAACAATGGAAGAACGTCCTTTGGACAGATGAGTCAAAATTTGAACTTTTCGGTTCAAAACGCCGTGTTTTCGTTCGAAGATATGCGGGAGAAAGGTATTCTGAAGAATGTTTGGTACCAACAGTTAAACATGGGGGTGGATCTGTCACTGTTTGGGGATGTTTTGGTGGAGAAAATGTTGGAATTTTACATAGAATCGAGGGAATAATGACAAAAGAAATTTATAAAGACATTTTAGAGCATCAAGTACTACCATCTGGTGAGAGATTATTTTCTAATCAGTATGTTTTTATGCATGATAATGATCCAAAACATACCAGCAAAATCTGTAAAAACTATTTAAAAGAACTTGAAAGTCTTCAAGTTCTAAAAATAATGGAATGGCCACCACAGTCACCAGATCTTAACCCGATCGAGTTACTATGGGAAGACCTTGACAGAAACGTACGAAAACAGCAGCCGTCTTCTATAGAAAACCTTTGGGACATATTGCAAGTAAAATGGAACGCAATACAACCCGAAACACTGCGTAGATTAATTAATCGTATGCCGAAGATCTGTGCAGCCGTAATAAAGAATCGAGGAGGTTATTTTGATGAAGCAAAAATTTAAGCAAAATGTATTTTTAATTTGAAATTGTTGATAAAAAATTCATGTAACCATAATAATTAAAGTACAAATTTGACTTGAAAAGGTTTATTTATTTAGCTATTTCTAAAAATTCAGTACCTGCCTCAAACTTTCTGTCGGTAGTGTATGTATATAAACACATTGCCCATGTAAACCATTATTTAACCTGGTGGCTAATAGCCCTAATAGCTGAGGCAACCAAATAATTATTTAAATAAAAAAAAATAAACACTTTTTAGTATAATGATCCACAGGTAAATAATACTGAGTGGGCAGTTAATTTTAAAATTTGCTTTGCAAAAGTTCAATGCAAAAGACAAATGTCAGAACAAAGCAGTAAGTGGATAAGCATATTTACACTCAACTTAGTTCTATTTACACATATAATATGTAAAGTGATTCCTCTTGAATGAAAAGAGCATTCACTTCTACACCTCTTAAGACTGATATTAAACTTAAACGATATTCAAATTCAAACCTGGTGAAGCAACACTAATATAGAAATTCCCAGTCATGGTTCTTAAGAACTTGTACTTACTTGCAAATCTTTACGTTTTTTAACCCATTAAAATATCAGACCACAAGATTGGCGAAATGACTCATTTACAGTATTTTTATCGAGATTTATACAGGGTGTGGTGAAATACAGAAGGTAATTCCAAGGAGTGGCGCATCTGCGTATATGAACTCTTCAAGGGCATTACTCCACATGGCTAAACTATTTCAAATATCTTTATTTTATTCAGTTCCTTGAGTAGGTGAGACACCTTGGAAACTGATCTGATTATATGTAATTTTACATAAACTAAACATTTACTAAGTCATCGGCATTGAAGATTTGTTAATTATAGGAATTTTGATAGAAATTATTATGGTTGATGTTTTAAATTATGTCACTAGGAGTATCCGTTACGAGAAAATTTTAAATTGATATTTATAATGGTAAACAACAATTTAAATAAGTCAACAGGAAGTAAATAAATGTGTTTCTATTAAAAAGTAGACTTTTAGGGCATATCGTTAACATTTTGAATTCGAAATTTACAACTATAAAAATCTGTATATGGTGATTTCTATACCAAATGCGCAAAATACCTTTTAGCACAGTAGATAAACGCAATTCACTTATAGGCGTTTTTTCCGATAAACGGCGCCAATAGCAAATAACTCAGAAAACACAGATCGCAGCAACACCACTAAGCGCTCGTTGGAAAGGTGACAGGTCGAGCGTTGCTTTGAGTGTCTAAACATCAAAATTTGTGCAGTGGTTGAAAAATTGTTTGCGTTTGAAAATAGAGAAAAGTAATGAAAAATTTCGATTTATTTTGCAATATTATTACGACAAAGGAAAGAACGCTGCGCAGGCTTGTGATTTTTTTTTGCTGTATACGGTGAAGGTACTTTATCAAAATCTGCTGTGCGGAAATGGTTCGATCGCTTTCGTTCTGGTAATTTTAATGTGAAAGATGACTCACGCTCTTGTCGTCCAATCAGTGAAAAAGCTGATGAAATTCTTGAAAAACTCCAGCAAGATAGGCATATCAGCAGTGTACGGAGCTAGGCATTGACCACAAAACTGTTTTGAACCATTTACGGAAAGCTGGCTACAAAAAGAAGCTTGATATATGGGTTCCTCATGAGTTGAGCGCGAAAAACATGATAGACCGAATTAACATCTGCGATGCGCTGCTGAAACGCAATGAAATCGAGCCATTTCTAAAACGTGTCATAACCGATGTTGAAAAATGGATCACGTACGACAATTGGAAGCGTAAAAGATCGTGGACAAAGGATGATGAGCCGTCATAAGCGTTCGCGAAACAAGGATTGACGCCGAACAAGGTGATGCTGTATGTGTGGTGGAACTGGAAGGGAATCGCCCACCATTAGCTACTTCCAGTTGGTCAAAACATTGATTCTCAACTCTACTGTGAACAACTAGGGAAATTACGCCAGGCATTTGAATAATAGGAAGGGTTGTCTTTTATCATGACAACGCAAGACCACACTTCTTTGATGACCCATCAAAAATTGCGAGAGCTTGCTTGCGAGGCGAAACGTACCAATTTAGCATATATATGCATGCCAAATTTCGACTCGCTAGCTTCAGTCGTTGGACATAGATGAGTAACAGTATAAGAGTTTCGTGGTTACCTACGAAACAATAAAATAATAATAAAAATATACATTTTAAAAAGTGCAATTAAATTACATGTCAGATGGTTCATAAACTTTACTCTTTAGTATATTATTACAGATGAATACATTTTCCATAAATTATTTTACACTATACAAAAAATAAGAAAGTAATAATTTAATTATATAATTTCCTTATTTCAAAGAATCCATGTTTATTCATACTTCTAATAAAATACAAACAATACTGAATAATTTGTAGGGACAAACGTCATATCTTTTATAAATTTAATATCAATTATTTGACATTAAAAGCCATAAGGAACTATTCGGTATTATAGAAAACACTCGTTTCCATCATATTTCTCCAGCAAACCCTGCAATATTTGTACATTGAACTGTCATAAACATAATCAGAAATATTTTATTCGATTTTAATTCATGAATAAAATACTTATTATTGTAATTTAGTTTCCATTTTCTTAAAATTATTGCGAAGATAACTTTATTGAAACAATAAAATGTAAATAACTAACATTATAATATTTCTTGCAATAGTTTTTAATAATGTAATAAAGTTTAGATGACTATTATGGGTTTAACATTTAAATGCATCGAGATAAAAACACCTGGAAAAATAATGTTAATAGTATTTTTTTTTAAATGTCATCCTATTAAACTCACCAGAACTGATTCTAAGTAGGAAGATCTGTTATCTTGGACGATAAAACTGTAATAACTGAAGATATTTACTGTCAGGAAAAGGTCTTCATTTAGATAATAAAGTTATAAAATTATAATTTTAAAATATCTTTTAAGTTATTTTAAGACTAGCACGCGTTTCACCGTTTCATATTAAATTCTAAGTTCACGTTCATGGACTAGTTTCTATACCTAAAAAAAACATATTTATGTACGAGGTAGGCGCCATAAGTTTCTGGCTTAACTAGGTTCCAGGGGTGATAGAAATAAAAGGATGGTAGTGTCACGTAGCGCCATCTATGAGTAGACGAACATAAATGTTTCTCCCGCCAATTTACACAATATTGTCAACTGACAATAACTGAAGCGCCTCTAGTGAGATTTTGAGAAACTGACAGGTGGAGGATAGTCGAGTTTGTATACTGTTTTCATAGCGAGTTTTTAAAAAATGTCTTTAAAATTGCAAGAAAAAATTAAATGCAACGTGAATTGTTGTGTTTATCTTTGCAATGCAAAAGTAGGTCGTGATAGAGACCTAAGTTTTCATCGTGTTCCGAAACGTGGCAAAAAAGCCTTATTACCTTCAATTATAACCCTAGAGGTTACTTGGGCACTGAGAAAATGGAAAATTTCATTTAACGCAACCCTCAAATTGAATAATAAATTAATTTCAATAAATATCACATGAAGATACCATTGAACCTGTCAAATATATCCTATCTGCGTCAGTCATGATGTACAATGCAGTGGCGCCTCTATCGGTAGTGTCAGATGCCAATACAATTTATAGCGCAAGATGGGTACCCCAAATTTTGCTATTAGTTCAAAAGCAACAAATCGTAACCTATAGTGAAAATTTTGGACCTCTGCTGTTAGAACCAGAAAGAAGTGTTGTAGTACATCGTCACAGACGATAAAACTATGGTTCTCTACTAGGCACCCTCTGTAGGAGCGGTAATTTCAAAAATAAAATTATCATTATTATTTAAAATAAAATTAATCAATTAGTTAAAAATATTCAAATTATTTAAATATAAAAACTAATCTGTTTTATAATCCTCAGAGATTAATTGAGTTATCAGCGACGGTATTTTTTAGTTAAATGTTGAAAGACAGGGGTACAATTTACGATCGTATACAGGGTGTTTGTTTGAAACGGGGCACCCCGAAAATCTCCTTTATTTGTAAAGATACAAAAAATCTTCAGAACAAAAGTTAAACTAGACAAAAAGGCCCATCTAAAGGTTACTATAAGAATTCTGAGGCACTTCCGGTTTCACCGGAAATGATGTCAACTTTTGATCTAGCATAGGGAATCGATACTTTTATATTTTTTTCCTAAAAGTACATTAAATTAGCTTTATAATGACACCAAAAAATCATATTTTTATGTTAACCATTTCAAAATGGCGACCATTTATTTACAAAATAATATTCAACATAAGTTTTACAAAGTTGAACGTAGCAAGCTTTGAAAACAATAAAAAAAGAAACATTATATGATTTGTTTAAATGTTGTCACCGTTTATTTCAAGTACAGGGTCCAATGTTTATACAGATGTTGATATGCAACCATATATTTTCAGTGATATGGACTTCGACTAATTAAAGTCAAAATTAATTATTTGGATTTATGAATTATTGGGTGTAGAAATGTCTTCAAGATAAGTTAAAAAGGTTTTGTAGTTAATTGGAGAGTTGATTATTTTTACAACAAGAAAAGGGCCGAGGAAATCTTGTGAGAGACAAGGGAGTCGTGAGTAAACCGTCATCGTACTCGGATGAACCTCCCAAACGTTTCGGTATCGCGTAGTGGGTAATCAGAATTAGTCTGGAATTATTGAAACTAGTTAAATGAAGTAAAACCAACCTCGATAACGGATTTTAACACGGTGATTGTGAAGTTTTTGTGGAGTGTCCCTCATGGCATTTCGGAACCATCATTTAACTGTAAGACGTGGTGTATTTTCTAACTTCAATCTAAATTTTGATTCAAACACCTTCTTGTCACAAAGAATCATAGCAACCGACCAGCGGACTTTTTAGGTTTTCAGACTTGATCCGCTCGCCAGTCGAGAAACCCAAAATGTGGAAGGACCTTTCAAAGTAAGTACCATGAAGCATAATGAAAATATTTAAATATATTTAAGTGTATTTTGTTTCAAACATTCTGCAATTTTTTTATTGAAAAAAGCTATAACACATTACAATTTATACGTTTTGCCTTAGACACTGATACAGTGATGTCACACGACAAAATTTCACATTCAGTAACATTTAATTTATATGAATATATAAAGAAAAAACAATGACGCATAAGTGTAATTTGCGTGTGTGTTATTTATCTTTTTATCTAAATTCAGACACTAAATATGTAACAACAAAAAATATATTTTTATGATATGGGTGTGCTAAATTATAGCTTACATCTATAAATTTAAGAATAAGACAACGTATATTGTTGTTATTTAAATCAGAGCAGTGTTATTTATAAACATTCTTATGTCATATGACAGTGAAAGGTTCCTTAAATATAGATTTTACACAACAAGGAACTTTATGGGTTCCAACAATACACACGTAAATGTAATGTCTTTGTGTAACTGCTCACAAAAAATATTAATGGTGTTTTGTTTTATGTTCGACTACAACATTAAATTGTACAAATGTCACTTACAACTTGATATTTAAATTTTTGGGATGTGTGATCTGAATCTCAGTTTCGACAGTTACGACAGTAAAAATATATAGCATGAAGACATGATTTTTTTTCTGTTCAATTTAGTTTTTAATACCATGCATATTTGGGCCTAGACCTATAAGCCTATTGCCACAAATTTACAAACTATTCACGAGAATATTAACAAAAAGGTTTTCAGCGAAATTAGACTTCAGCCAACCTGTCGAACAAGCTGGATTTAGAAGAGGCTTCAGTACCAACGACCATCTATTGGTACTCAAGATTTTAATCGAAAAATCCGTATAATAGACCCCTGGTTTTGACCTTCGTGGATTTCGAGAAGGCATTCGATTCAATCGAAAGTTGTGCAGTACTCGATGCGCTGAAAGATGATCGAATAGACTACAGATATTCTCGTGTAATAAGTCATGTGTACAAGGCAGACGCTGTTGCGAAGGTCCACAAGAAAACAGATTGTTTTAAATCGAGCGAGGTGTACGCCAGGGAGATCCTATATCTCCTAAACTATTCAATGCTGCATTGGAGAGCGTTTTTAAAAAACTTAATTGGACACGTCGAAGCTTAAACATTAATGGAGATCGTCTAAACCATTTACGTTTCGCCGATGATATTCTTTTAATTACTGACGACTTAGGAGAAATGGACCAAATGATGGAAGAATTGAATAGTGAAGCCGAGGATATAGGACTCCAAATCAACATAAAAAAGTTAGTGCACTTATCAACAAAAATCTATTAAACAAAAGCCATACAAAGTACAGGTACATCGGTTAGTACATAATATTCTCTTTCAATTTTAGTGTAATTGTGAATTTCCATGATTTCTTACCTGATCGAAGACGGTGCCGTTGAGACAGAGGAAGCGAATGTCCATAGGTTCGTCCAGCTGGCCTATGGTGCACACATGGAACATCTGGCAGGAGGTCTCTAGATCCGCGTAATACCCGCCGATTACCTTGCCCACGCACGAGAAATTCGTGTCTGGCAAGTTATCGAAATCCAAGTACTGAAACAAACAAATACACATTAAAGAGATAGCCATAACAACAAACCAAACCAAAACAATTTATTTCAGGTTTACAATTATTAAAAATATTTAGACATATAATTCAACTGAAATTAAAAATCAGGTGATTGTAAAAGTTCGTGCCCGTGGAATAATGACTGTAGCCGTGATTTGGTGAATAGTAATCCACGGATTTCGACTGAAGAGATTGCTGAGAAGTTAAATGTTGACAAATCGACAGCATTTCGCCATTTAAAAAAAAACTTGGCTATACTTCGAAACTCAATATATGGGTTCCGCACATTTTGAAAGAATGGAACAAACTGAAACGTGTTTCCACTGCCGTTTCTCTCCTTGCTCGTCAACAAAATGAATCTTTCTTGGATCGAGTAATAACTGGAGATGAAAAATGGATTATGTATCACAACATAAAAAGAAAAAGAAGCTGGAAGCATGGGAGTGAACGAGCAGAATCCTTGGAAAAAGCTGAATTGCATCCAATGAAAGTGTTGTTTTGTGTCTGATGGGATTGCAGAGGAATACTTTCGAGCTTCTTTCACGTGGTAAAACAATAACTGCGGAGAAGTACTGTGAGCAACTCACCCAACTCAATCCAAGCAAAACGTCCAAGTTTGGTTAATCGAAAAGGCATCATCTTTCACCACGACAACGCTAGATGTCGCTCAACAGACACTGCAAAAACTTAGGGAGTTAAAATGGGAAATCCTCCAGTACCCGCCGTATTCCCTTGACCTTGCCCCTTCAGATTTTCATCCGTTCTCTTCAAAATAATTTGAATGGCAAAAAAAATGTTTCTGTGGTAGAAGTCAAAAACTACCTTACTAATTTCTTTGAAGATAAACCACCCAGTTTCTACAAAGGAATTCAAAAACTTGTAAAACGTTGGGAGACAGTTATAGAAAATGATGGGGAGTACATTTTTGATTAATAAAAATGTTTTTTCACGAAAATGTGTTTTATTTAATTTTATTTCAAATCAGGCACGAATTTTTGCAATAGATTGTCACTATCAGTTATGGTAACTCAAGCAACCGTTCACAGCTCTAAATTTAATTCACTGTGAGCTGTGGACTGTAGACAACGTTTTCAAACTTTATATTTAATACACTGTTTTAATGAGACACACACATAAATAACAAGTGTGAAAAAGATCTGTCTGAGGGAGCTTTAAAGATAGGAGTCGATGACAGCTGAGAAAGGCAAATGTAATGAGTAAACGCCTAGAAGAAAATTGGGTATTATATTACACAGCATGAGGTGTACGCCCACTTGACCAAAAAATAACATAAAACAAAATGTCACGTGCTACTGTTCATCAACAATAAAAGAATTTGAAGAACTTCATCAATTAAACATAATTCAATATAAAAAAAATAAACAACTTTCAATTTCAATAGAAATTAACATAAAATAAAACACCTCAAATATACTTAACATAACGTCATACGGCTTATAAACATAAGTAAACCACAAACAATAACGTTATCTCATTATTACTCAATTGGAAACGGTATAGTGAATCTCCGTTACAGAGTTATGTTACAAGGTAAAACCACGGTCCATCTTTCAATGGCGCTTCTTGACATTAAAACTATCAGTACCAAACAACCTTGAGATACCTTAGAAAAAACACGATAAAAATAACTAAATATTTTCAATACGGTGATTTTATTCGGCTACCGTGTAATTAGAACATGCTACAAGGTCATTTTTGATGATCTTTAAATTATTTGGATGCTTGATTAATTGTTGATGATGTAAATAGGTATGATGAATTTATTTTTAATGAACTGGTTTTACTAATTATATGTTTAAACTTCCCAATATGGATGACTTTATGTGTTAAACAAGGTTTATTTTTATGTACTTCAGTTTTTTAATTGTTTTTAGAGATTATACATTTAGTTAATCATCACCAGTCATAATTAATAATTCTGAAACAAGTGCAAAGCAAGTGTATATTTCCTTTCAAGTAGTATTTAAAACTAGAGTTCATGGGCAGTCATACTTGCGATCAGTGGCGCCTCTAGCGGGGGGTCCGGGAGTGGGGGGCAGCCCCCCCAAATATTGTTGCCTTCCCCCAAAATTATTTGGAGAAAAATGTATGTTAGAAGGACAAACATTTATGCTTTTATCTTCACATCTTGTGTTAGAGGATATTAAAAATTACGAGGGATGTTTCCTAAATTCTGGGAATTGTGCTATAATTAAATTACGCAGAACTTATAGGCAATGTTATGCCAGACAAGTCTTGACATGTTTATGCAACTATCTAGTGCAATATTGTTCAGTCTGATTTAGGTGTTCGACTGATATAGACGCGTTTTCATAGCACTGTTTTTGTAACCATGGAAGACGCAGCAAAATCTCAAAGAGCAATAATTTTCTTTTTGTGGAAAGGTGTTAAAACATCAGAAATTATTCAGCGTCTGCAAGGAGTATTTGGTAAGTCTGCAGAATCCAAAAGTACTGTTTATCGGTGGATCGATTGTTTTAAAACAGGTAGAACATCACTAGAAGACGATCCACGTAGTGGACGCAGAAGCACGTCGGTAAATGAAAGAAACATTACTGCCGTCGAAGACCTACTGAAAGAGGACAGGCGAATGACTATTCGTCAAATTAGTGTGTGCCTAGGGATAGGTACACGACAAGTTCATGACATCTTGCATGATTGTTTGGGCGTTAGCAAGGTTTCGCCGCGCTGGGTGCCAAGACTGTTGGAATAGGTAGATTGAGGAGACACCGAAAAAGTTCTTTGTGGACGGCTTAAAAAAATTAGTTTATCGTTGGAATAAATGTATTCAGTTAAATGGAGATTATGTTGAAAAACTACATTGTAACATTGACGAAAATTAACAATATAATAAAAATTATAGCTAAATTCCCAGAACTTTGGAAACATCCCTCGTAAAACTAATATACCATGATGGTTTAGAATATTGAAGTAACATCATAAATTGTGGAAAAAGTTCATTAGTATTCCGTTTGAGCATACTCATATCTCACAATCAAAAAATTTAATCTACTAAAAAATCTCGTGAATCAAGTGCATCTGATAAACTTTCTTCGCATTCCATCATAAATAATGCATACTCTAGCGCGAACCTACTGTGATAATTTCCGGTGTCTGGGCGGAAGATCTTTAGGCCACCCACGTGTGTACGTCACAACTCCCAACACTGCAATTACACATATGACATTTAAGAGTTCCTAACTCTACTTATCTAACACTTAATACATATCATCTTAACTAATGTCATTGTTCGTTATGTATTATTTATTTTTACATGTGAGAGGAATGGATAAAGTACACTTTAAAGGAAAAATGATTTAATAACATGAAGTAAGCAGAATGATATGAATAAACGATTGTGTTTTGTGAAGATGTTTTTTCAACCTTTTGCTTATATAATTTTATAAAGTTTATGAATTATTGTTTAGTTATATAACCTACTTAAAGTGACAGGTCATTATTTATTGCCAATTTTGACAATGGGAAGAGTTTTTACTAGTTTTTGTACAATTGTATTCCAAAAATATCTAATGGTTTTTAGCGGGATAGTGTGTGGCAAATATGGAATGGGTGAATCAACTCATTGATAAAATCATAGTTAGTTAGATAGTTAGTTTTCAATCATATTTCATAAATGATAAAGAGATTTGAAAAAGAAACGAATTTGTTATTCAAATCTCTAAAGTGTCTGAAGAATATTTAACGATGCATTATTGAAATTGTTTTCGTCATGGGTTGCAAAGAACTTAATTCGTTCACACATTTAGCATTAAACCATAAATCTTATTCATCTACCTAGAGTCAAAAGATTTGAGTTAAAATTAAACTAAAGCATTGGTGAAGTAACGGGTGTTTTTTTTAGAGGTATAGAACTTTAAATTGCAATAAAACAACGATGGATTATTCGATTGACATGAATTTTTTTTTATTCGAAAGATAATCTTGTGGCATTACATTTTAAATATGATTTCTGGCATATGCAAGGCGTAGATTCGTCGAATGGGCCCAAAACGAGATTGCCGTTGTTCCCGATTTTCATAAGCGAATTTTGTTTAGCGATGAAGCGCACTTCTGGTTGAATGGCTACGTCAACAAACAAAACTGCCGCATTTGGAGTGAAGCTAATCCTCAAGTGTATGTCAAAACACCGTTACATCCAGAAAAACTGACTGTTTGGTGCGCTTTATGGGCTGGTGGAATCATTGGTCCGTACTTCTTCAAAAACGATGATGGCCAGAACGTTACAGTCAATGGTGATCGGTATAGAGCCATGATTACTAACTTTTTCATTCCTGAATTGAACAGCCATGATGTCCAGGAGCTGTGGTTCCAACAAGACGGCGCAACATGTCACACAGCTCGTGCCACAATCGATTTATTGAAAGACACGTTTGGTGACCGCCTAATTTCACGTTTTGGACCTGTGAATTGGCCTCCAAGATCTTGTGATTTAACACCGCTGGACTACTTTCTGTGGGGCTATGTAAAGTCATTGGTCTATGCGGATAAGCCACAAACGCTTGACCATTTGGAAGACAACATTCGCCGTGTTACTGCCGATATACGGCCACAAATGTTGGAAAAAGTCATCGAAAATTGGACGTCCAGATTGGACTACATCCGAGCCAGCCGTGGCGGTCATATGCCAGAAATCATATTTAAAATGTAATGCCACAAGATTATCTTTCGAATAAAAAAAAATTCATGTCAATCGAATAATCCATCGTTGTTTTATTGCAATTTAAAGTTCTATACCTCTAAAAAAAACACCCTTTATCATTTTCGTCTTCTTTCTTCGTGGTTACATCTAGCCTGTATAGATTTCGTAAGATTACCATATTTGCTGGGTGTACGAACATTTCTGCATTTGTGAATTTATAATTCATGGTTTCTTTGAGTATAAACCGATTAATAGTATTGAGTATAAATGAAGAAATTAACGTTGCTGTGAATAGGATGGTACTTTATTCGTTGAATAAAATTATTCAACGATGGTGAAACAAAAGGAAAATGTAACATATTAACAAAAATACGGAGTGCTCATAAAATGCTGGTAAAGTACTTCGTATAGGAAGAGTGCGAAATACAAATGTGAAGTATATTATTAATACTGGCGTTGCACAAACTTTTAGTGCCAGCAATTTACCAACAGATAAAGCAGTTTGCCGGCATTCGGCCGATGCTTGAATGTTTGCTGGGAGAGCACAAGTTGAATAGGTCGTCTTCGGTTACGATGACCTTAAGAAAATTACAAAAAAAATTGATGTGAAGTGTGAATTTTCACACATTTCAGGGTTTTGCAGGTATTTAGTAAGTGAATGATGATTATTTTCGATGCGAAAACAAATTTTATAATAAAATATTTTTTTGTTAATTTTAATTCGAACGCCTAATACCATTATTTAAGTTTCTAAATATGTTCAGTAATTTTTTTTTATATAGCAAGGTTCATTAAGAATTTTAAAAATTGCGCTTATGGCTTCCATTGGTTGTTATAAGTTCCGCCCCTCTGATTTCGTGTACATTGAAACAGAATTAAATTATAATTTAAACAATTTCCACTGGCTATTAAATTTACGCTTTTAAAAATTAAATGCAACATTTGCCAAAATATAACTAGAATTTTGAAAAAATAATTTAAAAAATATAAAAATTAAAAAAAAAAAAACAAAAAATAATATAGTCTCTTCTCACAGGGTTTGATCCCTTTCGGATCGGGTTACTTGGGTGAAAAATAAGCTTCAAATACCACTAGACCAGCATACACGTTCCAGTGTGGCGCGTTACAAAGCTATAACTTGTGTACATTATTAGCAAAAAATCACAAAAAATGCGTTTTTCCAAAAACCTAATCTGATCAAAAATTCCTGTTGAACTATTCCGGTTCACACCAATGTACATTACTTAGAATTTTTTCAGATTTTTAGTTTAAACAGTCTGGGATACAGGCTGTGGGACAAAAAAATTTTTGCGCAATTTTGGCAAAAATCGCTTCAAAATAATTTATTTTGCAAAAATAAAAATTTCATCGTTAATCCACGTAACAAGGGCTTTCATTTGATACCCTACTCAGAATTATAAAAAAAAAATTTTTTTTTTCGATGAGCACATATTTGTTTATATTTTTAGGGTGATGTTTTTTAGATGTTTTAGTATTTTTCCTATGTGCGGGTCAAAGAGTTGTATAAGCATGCCAAATTTCAACTCTCTAGGTTTAGCCGTTTGCCTACAATTTTTACCGAACAGACAGACAGACAGACAGACAGACAGACAGACAGACGACAAAATGACGGTATAAGGGTTTTTTGGTCATACCTACAAAACCCTAAAAATGGTTTGCATTATCTGCTTTCCATAAATACATGAACATCATTGTGGTTGATGAAAGAATTTAAAAAGCATAACAGGTCGAAGCCTGGACATTCTATGGAAGCCGTATGTAGGAATCATAGCGTATGTAGGAAGTAGCCTTATGGCCTCCCATAAGGTTCCCCTGAGAACCGCTGGTATAGAATAACATTGGTGTCCAAGAGGACTATTTGGATATTGTAACATGAGAAACTAAGGTGGTTTCAAAAAATTGTAAAGCTTACAACATAAGACTAAACATTTGACTGTCTTGTTAAGAGTGCTATTTGTAATGTAATTTTTATGAAAGCAAATTATCTTAAAGCAGTTATAAAACACAGTGTTATAAATCAAGTGAGCTGACATTTTCGTAACAAAATTTTGAAAAGGCTCATCTCGCACGTCTCTGTTCCGCAACCGGACGTTAGCAAAGCATCATGTTTACATCAACTAGTTATACTGTTGAGTTTGCTGGTCGATCTAAAGGCCAACTCGTCCCGTCTGTTGTAATATAATTAATTTAAGACATCGTTTGTTAAATAATGTGTTTGCAACCAAGCGAGCATCCAACCACACAGCATTGAATAATTATATCTGACAGTCACGAACATGGATGTACTCTGTACTGTTCAGTGCAGTGAGAGTATGCAGAGGTTGGTACTGCTGATGTAGGTGTTGATTTAATGGAGTTATTGGGGAAATTACTTGCAGTATTTAAAGATGCGTACTTCATCGACCAGAGAGTAATGTTGTTCAAGGTGTCTCAAAAGAAATTTTATATTTAGTGGATCGATTAAAAAAAAAGTAAGCCGTATATAGAAAAAATGTTTATTAATTATTAAAATACACTTTTTGGGGATTTATTTCTTAAAAATAATATCGGCTAAATGTAGACCCTCGCGTTCTCGGCACTCATTTAATCGAACAGTAAAATTACTTATGACGTCTCGGCAGGTGGACTCAGGGATGGCTGCCATTTCGTGACGGATATTTTCTTTCAAATGCGCCAGTGAAGTCGGTTTATTGGCGTAAACTTTAGATTTAAGATAACCCCATAGGAAAAAGTCCATAGGGGTTAAATCTGGACTGCGTGGAGGCCAATTTATGTCACCTCTCCGAGAGATCAATTTGCCTGAGAAAATTTCACGAACACGTGGCAGAGACATATTGGACGTGTGTGAAGTTGCTCCGTCCTGTTGGAACCATGTTCTTTGGTTATAGCCAGGAAAGTTTTGCCGTTCAGGTACCAAGAAGTTGTCTAACATCTCCACATAACGCTCTGAATTCACTGTAACTGCACGCCCCCTTTCGTCTTCAAAAAAGTAAGGGCCGATAAATCCTCGCGCCGACATCGCAGCCCATACGGTCACTTTTAGGCGAATGTAGGGGTTTCTGATGTTGGCGTTTCGGATTCGTTGCACTCCAGTAGCGGCAGTTCTGCTTATTTACGTGGCCATTAAGATGAAAATGAGCTTCATCCGAAAACAAAATGTTGGTAAATGTTGAAAATCGCTCAATCACCTGATTTACGAAATTAAGCCTCTGACTGGCATCTTGGGGCTTTAATTCTTGCACCAATTGAATTTTGTAGGGGTGCAGCTTTAGGTCTTTGTGCATAATGCGATGTAATGATGATCTATGCACATTTAAAGCACTTGCGCGCTTCCGAATTGAAAGGTTCGGGTCATCACGAACAGACTGATTAACATTCTCCACGTTTTCTACCGTTCTTGATGATGACCTAGGTCGCCCGGATTTTGATTTATCCAGCGTTGTACCAGTCTCTTCAAACTTTTTAACCCAATGTCGAATGAGAGGAAAGCTTGGCGCATCATTTAAGTGGCGAAAACCTCGAATACTGCAGAATTTTCTACGCGCTACAGTCGCCGAATCACCGTTTTTGTAAAACTCTCGCACGCATAACGCGCGGTCTGCTCCCGAGAAACGCTCCATAGCGACTGAATTCCCAAGAGCCAGGCTACCGATTGACATAACCCCCGCGCCCCTCGGATACGTTGCGTTCACGCAGTAAGCTAAATAAATATAAAATTTCTTTTGAGACACCTTGTATTACTACCGGTTCGGTAAAAGAACTACAAGTTGAAGTTACATGATATTCTCATTCTCTTAGAAGTTTGGATGATTGATAATATTTAAAATTTTCATTAGCACTTTTAATTTTACCAAAAAAATACTATTTTAATTATCATTTTAAGATTATTATGAAGATTATAACATAAATATTAATATTATTTAGGCCCGGTCTTTCCACCTTCAGATAAAGTTCCAGGTAACTATCTGACAGATAAGGTTATTTATAACTTCATCTGCTGAATAAATGTCATCCCTTCTTTCTATACAAATGTATCTATCGGATAGTTATCTAACGGATAATGAGACTGACGTATTGGATTCACTGACTGGTATTGACATTTATGCAGCAGATGAAGTTATAAATAACCTTATCTGTCAGATAGTTACCTGGAACTTTATCTGAAGGTGGAAAGACCGGGCCTTCATAATCTCTTCAGGTTTATATATATATTGTAAATTTCTCACTGAATGAATAAATATTACGCATTTAGTTTTTTATTTTTAGTATTTTTTTTTTCTATTCATTCAAAACATGCCAGTCGCAGATTAATAAATCTCATAATTTAAATTTTAACATACCCGTCCTTGATTTAAGTGGAAAGGCTGTACACCATTTAAGGAAACTGAATCTTGTAAATTTAATTAACACTGCGTGTGCCAAGATGCGTAAATTGCAAAGAAGACAAACTACTATTTGCAGGTATTTAAAGGTCAAGTAATAAATCAATTTTTCTATGTAATTTAAAAAAAATAAATTCAGCGTTTCATAAAATGATTGATCTTATTTGAAATAATTTCCTTGCTAAGTGTTGAAATCAATGATTTATAGCAGGAGAGATATTTCCAGTGCAACACTAATAGAATTATTGTTCTTGATACAAGATTCACCGCTGCACCAGAACTGCAAGAATGTTAAGTATTTAGAACAGAATGAAATATCAGCGAGAACAGTGGCGTGTTAAGGCCGGTTCGACAACAGTTCACAAATCGAAACTTTCCTATGATAAATTAGGTGAAAATATATTAAATTTTTTGATGTTTGATATAAAACTTTGAACTACATTTGTAATATATGGAACACTAGAAAATGACCTAAAGATTGAGCTACCTCAACATTTCTCATTTCACATGCGAATAAAATGATGTTAAATATATCCAGTGCCAATCCTAGCGGCCTGATGCAATTATAAATTGAGCACACCTAAAAATTCAAGTGATGACAAAAAGAAAAAATGGAAGACGGAACCAAGTGATGACGAATAAAAAAAGAAGGGTTTCTGAATACCAAAAAATAAAAAGGCGTCCCTCAAAGACTCATTTCAGTGCCGCTTGAAGGAAATCCGAAATGATACATCGATTGCTTAACCCATTAATGGCCAAAGGTTCGTATACGCAACCTTTTAGGATTTTATTTTTAAGGAAAAGAATTGTTTTATTTTTATTGCATAATTATTTTACAATCATTACTAGGATACAATAGCTTCGTGAATATTTTATTTCGCAGTTTATTTAAAGAGTATATTTTTTTAAATATTTTGAAATTGGTCAATTTTTGAAGATTTTACTGATTTATAAAAGCAGGCATTTTCTATACACTTGTTGGTAATACAAAAAAAAATATATATAGTCAAACCGTATGAGAACAGTGTTATGAATTATCCTATTTTGAAAAATATAAATTTTATCTGTCATGTTGCTGTGTACACCATTCAAATTTATGGGGTGCGTATACGCACCTTTGGCCAAATCAGTGAAATGTACAGGCGTGATTCATCATCGACAAGTCTCATCTTGTCTTAGCCATCTAACCTATTGTTCATTTCTACTGTGTGTTCTTTCATAGTTCAGTATATGTATTTACAGAATAAGTATAGTAAAAATAAAAATTAGTTGTACAGTTGTCAAATGATAGTAAAATTTCTTAATTGGTCACGACTAGCAGTTGCTCTTATGAAGTATCAGAGTAATGCAGATACTGATAGAGAAGCAACAAATTCAAACTATGGGCGTCCTTCAAAAAACAGTTTATCAGATGTCATCAGATTTGATAATATTGGTCATCTGACAAGAGGCATGAAACGAATGTAAAAAGAATGCAGTTTGTGTAAGAGCAACTCCATTTATTTATGTGTAAAATGTAAAGTTCATCTGTGCCCAGAATGTTTTGAAGTGTTTCATTCCAAATAAGTTCATATTTCATTCATAAATAAAATAATTTGCTTATTACATGTTTACTTATATTTGATATTGTTATTAGCCAAGGGTGCGTATACGCATCCTTATATTCCTGTAGAGTTAAGCATACATATTTTTTCAAAATGCAATAATTGTCTAAGTTGATGTATTTTAATTAATTTGCATTACGAGTTATGTAAAAAATATTTTTTCTTAATAGCTTGGAAATTAATGGGTTAAGATGAATATGGAGGGGAATTCTACTTATAAACTTCAAGTATCAAATATCTTCATTATCAAGTAGTACTTCATTTATCTTTAGGTATATTTACTTTGAAACTACGAGCAATTCTACCTATAAACTTGATGTATCTCATTAATATTTACTGAACAGCAAAAATGTATATAAAAGGGTGGTTAGACGGAAACGATTATTTTCTGTTCAATGAAGTTTTTATTACAATGAATTTAAGGAGATATGGGAGAAGCGGTACCTATAAACTTGAAAAATCACAATTATTATTTAGGTAAACGGTTTTTAAATGATACACTTGATAGAGATTCATTACAAATTTTAAAACATTTTGTGAAACTTTTAAGTGTGTCATTTAAAAACCGTTTACCTATATTCGAGTTTCGCCAGGTAAAACTTACACAAATAGTCAATACAATTATTATTTACTTACCAGCGAACATATATAATATAAAAAGTTGTTTAAAATAAAGAAACGATTACTGTCAGTTCAGTATTTAATAAGTTGAATATTTGGGGAATTATGGTGGATGCTACCGCCCACAATACAATAGAAATATCTCAATTTTTGTTATAATTATCACTTATCAACTAAAGTGTATTGAACAAAAATCGTTCGAAGTACGAGTATGCCAGCTAATACATTATAAATCTTTTAACTGAAACCACAAGGTCTAGTTTAAAACATTAAAAAATTCCATCGGTTAACATACTTTCACTTTCTGATTTACCCTCGTCTGTGAAGATGACCATATATCAGTATGATTCATAATAAATTTCGATGCAGTGTCTGTACTGGAAGACGTGTATAAGATATATATTTACCGTGAATTTGTATCGATTAACCTGAATTTCTTCAATGAGTGAAAGTCGTTCAAAAAATATACACAAATTTTATTTTCACTATTCATTGCACGCATTCTTTATAGATAAAAACTTGATACGGTTCTTGTAAAAAATTCATCTTTAATGTTAGTGTCGTGACTGAAGAAATTTTTTATAAGAAAAAATAACCAAATTTATGAGACTACATATTTTTGCATTATTTTTAAGACAAAAGTGAAATTTAGAAGTAAATACATGTTATACATTCCCAATGTTGAATTGCTTATTACTCAACCTTTTTCCAAAGTAATATTGTGAGATAAAATTTAAATATTAATTCTGATTTTTATATTTTCATTCTCTGAAGATGATTTTTTTGGACGGACAAATGTGTGTACGAAGTTTCATTCAAAAATTCGAGTAAGAGCGTCTTAAAACTTTATTTTACACTAGTTGTCCATCCCGAAAAATTTCGATATTTTTAGGTCATTGATAAAAAAAAATATTTAATAATTTTTTTTGTGTGGTATCAAAAGAAAGCTCTTAAGACGTAGATCAGTGTTTCCCAAAGAGTGTGCAGCGGCACATTAATGTGCCGCAAAATTTTCCAAGTATGCCGCGAAATCTTAAAGAAAACAATCAGCTGTGGCCGCCACAGGCCGACCGGAATCATCAGAAAGTACTTGTTTAATTTATGCTGCTTTATCAAAAAATGTCTTAAATAAAAGTTGATAGTTATTGCTTTTATAGCAACTTTTGTTAAATAAATTTTTTGGTTTTTTGTTTTGGGTAAACTCCCATTTCTAGTTAACCGATTTTTTCCAAAAGTTGATCAACTCGTGCCATTGATATCAAAAGCTTAAATATGAAGTTTCATAAAAATTCTTTCAGCCGAATTTGCTCTGCACGTGTACATGGCCCGACAGACAGACAGACATCATGCTAAAAATAGTCAAAACGTTATGTAGGGACCTCAATTCATGGAGATCCATCGAAATAAATTATAAATATAAATCACTTATTTTAGCAAAAAACAAAAAGTTCATAGCTGCACTAAATCCGAGTTGCAGTCGTCAAGATATCTAGGCGCAAACTGCTGGCCATGCGTTCATTTTGCTTTGTTTACCAAAATATGTATCACGTGATCGGTACTCGATCACGCGTCGGATAGCGATGCTTCCGTCGACTCTCACTCTCGACATTTACGTCGAGTGGCAAAAACGTCGAGCTAAGAGGCAGACGAGTAACGGGGTATTACTGTATCAAGTTTTAGTAATAAGCATGTCAGCACTATTCTCAAGTGTTCCTTTCTAAGATTTTTTTTTGTCCTTTAATAATTTTAATCTTTTAATCTAATTGGATAATTACATTCAATTTAATAATGAAATTTTATTTCCATACCAAAATTACCTCCCTTACATTTTAGTGTCACGAAACTATAGAAAAAGAAATAACACACATCTGTATGATCAAAGTAATTATATACCTTTCTTGTCCGTGAACTTAGAAGAGAACCAGGAAATGCTCATCTAATATTGTCATGCCGTTCTGAAAGTAGTACCTCGTAAGTTACCAGTACCACTGAGCGCTCTGCTGTTAATTGGTCTATGCAGTACGTGATGTCATGCGTATGAAAAATACTGTAATTGATATACAACTTATCACTTTCAGTAATGAAAGTACTCGTATTTTCTCCGACTAGTTACGGATGTTATACAGGAAAAGTATCGATTTATTGCATGAAATATATGTGGTAGAGCCAGTTTTTGTTTGTCAAGTTAATTATGTAAAAATTCTTGAATAATTTAAATTTTATTTATTTTTCTATTATTGGTTTTGAGGTGTATGTTTTGTAAAAAATGTATGGTATTTTATTATTTAGTTATTTTATATAAATAGAATCTGATTACACAATATAAATAAAAAACCAATTATTGTATTATATAAGGAATGTAACATTTTAGTGAGTATGGCCAAGGTTTCAACTGATTTCGTTTATAAAGAAAATATACTAATGTATGTCACATCATTTTTCAATTACGATTGACATATTAATTAAATCGTTGTACAATTACTTTATTTTTAATAAAATTTTAACACATATCAGCGCATTAAATGGCACTGATCGTTTTAAATGTTATATTATTATGGGGTTTGTCAGGTCTTGACAAGCGTCCACTAATCGCAAACTTCAGCAACCTTTTGAGCCGCGTACTAGAGACTAGTGGAGTTAGTTCGAGTAACGAGATCAGTTAATAGAAAATCCAGCAAGTATCGGTGTCAGATACAAGACACAAGTCAATATAAAAGACATGTGAGTTAGACCAAATGCCATTCCATTTGACAATATTCAAAAAAGAAGAAAATTTGGCACAAGAACTCAGATTCAAACCCGGATACTAGTTTTGATACTGTTCATTCAACCTCGAATATTTAATTGTTAAAATGAGTAGTTGTTTTAGAGGAAATAGGACTAATAAGCTAATATTTTAAAAACAAATCAGACAATATAACACCTGCCTTGAAATTTTCCATTCAAGCATATTAGTTTCCTAATACGGAAAGTAAAAAAAAATATCTAAATATTACAAATACATTATTTAATATATTAGAACGTGTAACATATTAATTAATATCAGGAAACAAATATCATGTGTCATTTGTGTTAGTAACTGCAAAGCCGAGAACTGTAAAATCGCATGTGTTACATTTAATTTATAAACTTACTTATACTAGAGTTTTTACAGTGCGAGCAAATAGCAGGAAATGCTCTGGTATACGCGTTATTACACCGGTAGCTAGGATATAATGCATGCTATAATCATTTAAATATTGCTTTAGAATAAATACATGTCAAATAAGACATAGGCGGAGCATTTCGTTTTCTGCAATATAATTTAGCAATTTTCATCATAGGTGCAAAAATTATATATTACAGAAACCAAAAAGAGGATTTGTGACTTCTCTCTATATGCTATAATAAGGGATCATCATCAAGCCTTGTCTAAGAATTGTCGTGGTAGACGAGAAGTCGGTATACCTAATGTCTGTATACAAGATGTCGTAGACGTAAAATCTGTAGACGAGTTGTCGTGGAACCTTTCGACCACAAAACTATGTATCATCATCATCACAGATTCCACATCATCTTGAAGTCACTTTCTGAATTTCTGTCATCCTCTTCTCAAGTGATTTTCCTAATTTCTACCGCCAATTCTTCTCAAGTGATGTTCTATGACACTCATTTTAATTTTATATATACACAATCTCGATTTTATATCTCCAGATTCCATTAAAATGATACATCTGAGGCAATATTTCCAATATTAAGCGTATTTTCTAATAGCATTTTGACATTCAATGACATAAAACATTCTATAAGATATGTTGCCACCTGCTGCCCTCAGTTATTATATTAAAAACTAATGAACTTGCACCTGTGACCTTCGTGAACATCAAAATAATTCCTAAATTTCTTTGATTTCTGCTGCCACCAATTTTAAATTCTGGAATTAATGCAATTGACGGATATATACGAAAATTAACGATCAAAAATTCGGTTTTAATGCCAATTAACAGGATTAAATGACGTAGCATGTGAACTCATTAATTAAACGGGTGATTTAATTCCCTAATCTTAATCTGAGAACTAGAGCAGATTAAGTGAAAACTAGTTCAAATGGCTATAACTCCCTTATTTATGAACCGATTTTAAAAAGCATCACACTTCTGTAATCAGGACATCAAGGTGCTTCTGCAAGTACCCTTAAAAGTGCCAAATTCGGACTTCGACAAAAAATTATGCTCCAGTTTCGGCCGAAAGTGGAGCACGGCTATAACTCGCTTATTTATGGGCCGATATCACTGAGATTTGGCACAGGGATGTGGAATTAGGTAATCTTGAAACGTAGGTGCACCAAAATGGAATATATGTAGAAATATGGCCTCAGGGGGCCCCCAATTTTGAAAAAACTCTATAACTCCCTTATTTATCGACTGATTTTGATGAGATTTAGTATTGGGTTCAAAAGTAGGTTGTAATTGATAGGAGATGTTAAAATTTGAACCAAAAAGTGCTACAGTTTCGGTCAAAAGTGGATCAGGGCTATAACTCGCTTATTTATGGACTGATATTGCTGGGATTTGGTACAGGTGTGTGAAAGTAGGTAATCTTTAAACATAAGTATACGAAAATGGGATATAACGTGAAGAAAAAACAAAATATGAAAAAAACGGAAAAATGTAGCCTTCAATTTTATTAATATAGACAGAGCCGCAGTAAGAATGGGTGGAGGAGGCTACGGCCCCGGGCGCACTAAGAAAAGGGGCGCTGACGCCTTTTGTCATCAACATCATCAAGCCTTGTCCATCATCGGGTGATTTTGAACTGCCTCTAAAAAGAGCATAGGCTGTCAATAAAATTTCTCCATCTAACTCGTCTATCTGCCATAGGCTTCAAGTCGGTGATGTTGTTAAAGTCTTTTGTCTTGATTTTGATAGCTCCATGCATTTATTTCTAGCAGGGTTGAGCGACGCCAGGTGTTCTTGGGTCGCCCTCTACGCCTACTGCCCTAAGGATCGTATGCTAGTGCATAGCGACATACTTCGCTAGGAGCCCTTCGAAGAGTGTGCCCTAACCAACCATACTTTCTTCTTTTTATTTGCAAATTAATGTCCATTTGACCAGTTCTTTCCCCCAATTCTACGTTTGATATTCTACGTGGTCAATAAATGCGAAGGATTCTTCGAAGACATCGATTTACAAATACTCGCACTCTTCTCTTGATAGCTTCTGTAACGAACCAAGTCTCGCAGCCGTACGGAAGAACTGACGTCACGCATGCCCTGAAGATGGTGGTTTTCGTGGAGGTACTGTAGATTACAGAAATTCATACCCGACTAAGTTGGATGAAGGCGCCTCTAGCTTTGCGTATTCTGCTTTCCACATCTATATCCGCGCCACTGTCCACAGACACAAAACTCCACAAATACTGGAAATCACCCACACGCTCGATTTGATGGTTACCGAGCAATAAAGGTCTATCGGTTTCTGCATTTATCCGCATTTCTTTCGTCTTGGAGCTATTAATTTTTAATCCAACTTTTGCAGATTCAACCGTGAGGTATAATAAGGGATGCCCACACTTATTTAGTTCCAGTACATTTCTAGAATAAGTATCTAATATCGTTTTTATAATGTGTTAGAAATACCATCTTAGCCAAGATTTAATAATGATGACCAGGAAAGTTTTCTCTGTCTGATAAACACATTATATTATATCATCGTAGAGACGTTACATAATTTAAAATATAAACATTTTGTAATTGCGATCTCCTTTCTGCTGATCATAACTCGTGTTAAGTATCCATTCAAATTCCTCTTAGTTCAGGTAAACATTTACTGTCTCAGTAATTCTTATCAACTCAACTCGGCATGTGAAAGTGAACTATATATTACTTAACGTTTTATTTATAACATTTTACTACAGTTTTATGGAAATGCACCCTGGGAGGTTATTTTTTATTTAATTTATTATATAGTCAATATATTGTCTCTGCATGAACCTACCTACCATTATATGTAGAAACGTATTACTGATTTAAGTGCAATCGTAAATTGTAATTAAAAATTGATGCTAGAAATGGGTACCGGTTCAAGATATCACTGGTTGACATAGATCAGTGGTACTCAACCTGGTCCCTACCGCCCACTAGTGGTAGGAGTTTTGTCCAATGCTGGCTACTTTCCGTTTTTTTTAAATTTAATTGACGATTTAAGAACATTTAAATGGAAATTTTTTAAAGTATTATTTAAAAAAATTTCATAGCATTATTGAAAAACATTTTCATTAAGTTTTCATAAAATTCTTTAATGTTTATAGTTAAATTTCTCAAAATATACAATTGCCACGTTTTGGTGCATGTATATTTGTTGTGTTTAATAATAAGAGATGATGCAGTAAGTTGTTTTATAAAGATTTTTGCAGCTAAATTTTGCGAAAGTATTTGGTAAGTTATTATTATTATACAACAGGTGGGTCTACCAATAGAGATGCTAAAGTAGGCGGTAGGTATGAAAAGGTTGAGTACCCCTGACATAGATGGTAACACAAATGTCATTGATATTGGAAAAATATCGAACAATATAGAATGATGTTTTACAACATCGATATTTCTATAAAATTGATATACGTATAATCAGGGTTTCGAACCGTTATTTTTATCGTTTCGGTTTTCGGTTCAGTTCCGAGTGATTTTTAAATGCTTTTATTTGTATTGGAAATTTATTTTCTACTATAATTTTGAAGAACACTTTATTCCTTATTTTGTGATAATCATACCAAGGTAGCTTTCGAGGGGGGGGGGGGGATTTTGGGCGTTACAACTCTAGACACTCCTATATCCTTTCACCGATATCATCAATATTTTGCAGATTTATTCTCTAAGAATCTACAAATATAATTTCAATCTCCAATTACATGCAGAAATGTCTAGGGTTTCGTAGGCATAAACAAGAAACTCTAGACACTGCTATATCCTTTGACCGATATGAACAATATTTTGCAGATTTATTTTCTAAGAATCTACGTATATAATTACATACAGAAATATCATCTTGTATTTTAGAAGCGATGACATTTTTTTTAGATCATCACTAGTAATTTAGAACTGAGAACCTTATTCATAATTTATATACTTTTTATTAGCCCCCCCCCCCCTCAATCATTAGTGCGCGCCAGATCTCAATGTATCCATGTCGAAAATATGGATGGTTAGTTACGAAATATCTGTCTAAAAACATCGATTAGTTGCTCATCCCTAGTTACCTTGCAGCGCAGAAAATATTACATAGAATTTACTCTGTTGAACAGACTGATCCCAAATTTCTAAACCATTTTTAAATGGTTTAAAGCAATGTTTCTCAATCAAAACTGTACCGCGGACCAGTAAAATATATCATTTTCTAACGTGGACCACTAATAATAATTTTTGGTTAATTTTTTTCAAGAAAACAAATATAATTAATGTGCTACTAAATACATTTATTTTATTTGTAGAAAATCGCAGAAAGTTCACAGAAAATAAACAAAATATAAATTATTTACATGAAAAATGTGCATAAAAAATAACCAAAAACTCATACAAAAACTTTCGCGGACCACTAAAATTTTTCTGCGGACCACCGGTGGACCATCTGTTGAGAAACACTGGTTTAAAGGGTGGAAATAAATACGCTGAAAGTTATTAATTTTGGTTGCACTTACTGTTTACATTTTTGTGGTGTTGAAATTCAATAGCACACGACCATATTAAGTAAATATAAGTAAAATTATAACCCAGATTTCAGTAATACCAAAACCAGTATTTCATATCAGTGGCAACGATCTAATTAATATAAGACTGTGAGTGTATGTGCGATATATTTGTGTTTATATGCGTGGTTAAATACAAATGTTAGGTAATGTAGTTCACTTTCACATGCTGAACGCATTCAGAGCACATTTAATGCACTTTACAATTGCACTCTTACTGCAAACGCATTCATCTGGAGCACTTGTTGATTACCATATTCGGTTTTCTATCGTAAAAAATACTGTCAGTAACTTAATTAAAAGAACAACTGACTTTTAGTTGAACTGAACTATGAATTAAATGTCGCAGACGAAACCCATTTTTTAAAAGGAGTGCACCTTGAGATTTGTAGATTGCTCGACCTTTCTCAATAAGTCAACGAATTCCATTTTTTTTAAACATTTCTTTAAAATGCATTCAATTAACATATTAATTTTTAGTATAAATCATAAAATTGATAACGTACTGAAAATTACAAAATTTTCTACTATGGTGTCGACATTTGGAATCATGCTTGATTTTTTTCTTTCAAGATGGAAAAATGGATGAAGAAATTATGGAAAAAGTATTCGCAGCAGGAAAACTGACAGCACTATTTTTAAAATATTCCTCATTCTTGGGCCCGAAAATTAATTTGTGCAAAATTGGTGTGGTAGAATATCACAAAAAAAAACAAAACAAAAGTAACATTAGTAAGTACTAATAGTTAGTTTGTACTCACCCCGGGTTCTATGATAGAAATAACCATGCCGAAATTCAAAAGGCACAGCCACAGTAGACCTGAAAAATAAATAAAAATGTTAAAATTACATAATAAAATAGAATAATAATCGGTCGATTAGTTACATAACAAGATATAATAAAAAAACAGTCCATAGAAAGAGTAGATACTTTTAAAGATTGAGGAGTCCTGATCGACTCTAAATTAACATTTCAACCTCATATTCATCATATTGTTTCCCAAGCATCCAAGAACCTTGGTTTTATATTACGGGATATGAGTCCAAAAACTGTAAAACCTATCTTCAGCTATTCAATGCCTTTGTCTGATCGAAACTGGAATATGCATCTATAATATGGTCCCCATACCAAGCGAAATACATAAATATAATAGAGAGAATTCAGACAAAAATGCTCAGAATGGTTGAATATAGGTTAACCAAGGTATATCCCAAATATGTGGCAAGTGTAGATTTGCGGAATAAATATGAGGTTGTTACATTACAGAAAAGACGTAATATATGTAGTGTACTGTTTTTGCATAATATTTTAAACAATAAAATTGATTGTTCAGACATCTTATCTGATATCAGTATACGTGTGCCATTAGTTAGCATGAGAGTTAGAAATAATCTCTTTTTATGTAACAAATTCAGTACAGATTATGGACAAATGACTCCTGTACCTCGTATGTTAAGCTTATTCAATCAACTCCAAATGTATGATATGGACATAGATATTTTCAATATAACATATCGTCGGCTGAAAATAATAAGGTTGTATGTGACATTTTTTGTCAAATGCACTTTTCAATACTATAGAGTTGTATGTCACGTAACCTACTTGTTCCAATAATTTCCATAAGATAGCATTACCGGTGTCGGAGAAAAAAGCAGAAATCCATAGTTGTATGTCTTAAAAAATAAAAAACTTACAAAACATAGTTGTATATTAAAACATACACCCTTGTATTTTAATTGTTTTTTTTTTTAATTCATAATTTATGGTTGTATGTTTGACATACAACATCTTTTATGTTAAATATAAAACATCTTTTTCGGGCACCTGGGTTACAAAAAATATTAAAAAGAATAAAACAAGGTCTTGAAGACTTGTTAAATATATTTAGAGACATTAAGGTTTCTACAAATAAAAATCCGTTACCAGAAAACAAGGTAATCGCTTTAAAATCTATGCTGGATTGGATGCCTACTATGGTTAAATCTTATTATGAAACAATATTGCCAAGAAAGTAAATCACAAGGAAATAATAAAAATTTTATTTCGTTTAATTTTTTTATTTCGAATGTTTCAGTTTCAGTTCAAATTATCTTAATTTATCTTAATTTTTTGTAAGATTAATGTTTAATTTGTTATTATTTTGCAAGCATATTGTTTAATTTGTGTTATTTAATCAAATAAAAATTTAATACGTGACTAACATTTCTTTTACCTTTTCTGGTACTTTTTTAACAATTTTCAGAAACCTAAAAACTGAAGCTTTACCTATAAACTGAATTTCCCCCCGATATTACTTTGAACTACAAAGCTGTATGTAACGTTAAGGTACTAAGTTTCGTGTTTTTCTTAATCACAAAGTTGTATGTTCATTTTTCAAATTGTTAAAATGGTATTATCAAAAAAAATTTTTTTTTTCAAAATAATGCGTTAATGACAATAACATATCAATATATAGTTATTAAAAAAATTTCTTCCTTGTATTGTAACCTTATATTGGTTTTTTCCCTGTCAAAATTTTTGAAGCTTGTTTTCTCAAATGTAATACACTTCGACATACAACCTGATTATTTTCAGCCGACGATATGTTGCCTAAAAAAAAAGGATGATTGAAATTTTGCCCTAAATGATTTTGATTCTGTTATTTATTTTTTGCCTTTGGTATCTTTTATTTGTATATCTCTATCTTATCTTTGTGTTTATGTAAATTGTATGTGATGAGGATAATTTGATTGTAATACTTGTATCTCTCTTTTTTTATTATTATTTTTCTCTGTATATAGACACATATAGGACTTATGTCTGTTTTGTCGTTATTTTCAAATAAATAAATAATTTCAAAATACAAGCGAAAATATTTTTAGTGAAACTTATTGGCAACAGGAAAGTAGGCAGGTTGGAGGATGGTGCTTTACAAGATATAAGGAAGACAGGTGTGAAGAGCTGGTGAACGGTTGCAATGAAAAACTAGACAAATGAAATACTTTTAAAATTGTTAATTTTAAATGGGGCTTCTCATAAAAATTTTAGAAGGGCAAAATAAACTGATTAGAATGATCTACCGTTATGATATATGCGAACTAATAACATATATTTTATTGATTCTCGTAGTACAATTTAATAATCTTTAAATATACTCTTACATAAGTTCATGATATATACTCTACAAATTATGCGCATGATTTACGGTCTCAGTACCCACCCAATATTAAATTTATCTTTTCATTTGCATAATTTGAAAAATATATTATTATTAAATGAACCATATGATTATGCGTATAACGAAAGTGAATCGAGATCAGTTTTTAGCATTTCGTAATAATACAGGTTCTCATTTAAAATATTCTATTAAGTACAATCAGATGTCAGAAAGTAATCTTCTAACTTACCTATTATCCCCGGGACTTAAATTGGTCTGGTTCCTAGTTAAACAACGGAATTTCCGTCTGGCAAATTAATATTGTATTCTTCGGCTACAGAACTATATCATATTAAAATTACAGCTATACTAAAATGGTTTGAAAATTATTATTTTTTAATTACTTAAATTAGATCTGGCGCAATGTTAGCAACAACGAAACTGTCTGGCAACTATAAATTTATAATGCTAAAAGACATAAAAAATTATATAAAAAAAAATGTCTTAAAATGATTTCAAAATATCTTTTTACCTGTACAGGCGAGATGCGCACAGGTAAACGCCACCGCTCCCAGGTGCCAGACGTACCGCATCCCTACCTAACTTCAATAAGAAAGGGAAATATCGAAAAACCAGTCGACCTAAAATTCTTTCTCGAAAACGTTGCTAGTTCTCGGACTATTAGTAAATAGCAATAGTTTCGAAATTTTTGTCCTCTAAATACTCCTCTGCATAATCTAACAAAAGTCAACAATTTAAAATTATCCACGGTAATAATTATACACTAACCGGAATCTGATTATTGATAGGCATAACAACGGACTAGGTTTTATTAATCGTGTTTAAATAAAGTTATTTTTTGTTTCGGAATTTTTCTCTAGTTAGCCTTGACATATGATCTCATGTGTTTTAAGATGGTTTAAATAATTATTATATCTCACTATTTAATTATCGAACAATAATTTTAATGCATTTTACACTAAATGTCACATTTTTATGTTAAATAAGTTTTTAAACTGATTCGATAACTTTTAATAAGAATGTTTTGTTTTTGGGTAGGACAAATACCAATTCAGGAATTCAGTCACAAATAAAGTTAGATAATAATACGTCATTGTCTAACGTTAATTTGTCTAACGTTTGTCTAACGTTAGTAAATTAAACGCTATATATATTTATATATTTTACACCGACAAATGTGACACAGAACATAATTTTTACATTAGATATTGAAGTACGTATAAACTAAAACATAATTTTAATCATATAGTCGGATTGCTGATAGGTGACTGTTCGTTGCTACAAGTATCGATATACAATACTATATGCTTTCTATGTCTATATCATTATAATTATTTGCATACCCATAGTAACGTATAGTGACGCAAGTTGACAACGAACCTTCCAAATTATTTTAATAAAAAACAAAGCATTAGAAAGAAACGGCATGATTCGTAGAAATCTTTACTATATAGAGCACGAAAATAAATTCACAGCAGTACTCAAACAAACAAAATTATTTCAAGGTAATAATTATGAATAAGGAAAAACTTATACTCATACGTAAATTTTGGATTATAATTTGTTGTTTATTTAAATTAAATTTTTATTTTTCCCCTAAGTATAAAGTAATAAAATATTAAATAAAAATATATTTATTCATATAATATATTGCTACAAGTTGTATTTAAATGTTTATTTTTATTTTAAAAAAATTAGTCTCTGTAATGCATGATATCGTCGTCATCTGAACTATCGCTGTCATTTCTTGTATTTATTATTATTGGATTAATATCATCAACAATCCTTTCCCTTTCCCACCATTCATTTATTAAATTTTCGATTTTTTTAACAGTTTTTGCCCAAGTTTCTCAATTAATTTGATCACAGGTTACTTGCCCCATAAAACGTCGTTATCACTATATCCGTTTTGACCAATATGTCCATCATAATAATTTTTTGTTATACCCCAAATTAGTTCAATGGGGTTAAACTGGCAGTAATAAGGAGGTTAGTACTTCACCATACGTTTGTGCCAATGTATCAATAAAATAAACTGGTTCAGATTTTAATTTCATTCGTTTTCTCGTGATTTTGTTAGTGAGAATTTCAGATTTATTACATTTTATAATTCTACGAATTGTTGATTCCGAAATCTTTAAGGCAGCTGCTACTCTTTGATGGACACAAGATGAGAAATAAGTGACCCATTGTTCTCTTTTTCGGAATTAAAATATTCCAGCAGATTTGAAATTAAAGTTTGTCAATTTAATAATTGGCCGCAAGCTCTATTAATTAATATTATTATCAGACACTGACAGCTAAGACAAATAACAAAAAACATTTTTAAAATCGATGAAAAATGGTAACTAGATTATTAATGAACGCACTACTTGATACATACATGTAACAGTCACCTATCAGCAATCCGACTATAACTTTCAAGGCTTGTAAAATTCATTGTAGATCGAGATATCATCTTAATGTAATTTTTTGACGTATCAGATCTCATTAGCTTCGAATTATCAAAAAATCTACAAATGTTAGCGCCGTTAAAATAACAGAGTATATCCGTTCTGCTCTATTGAAATAAATAAATTCTTGCTGCGATTTCCGTTAGCAAGTGTAGCAGTCACTTAATGAACTGTAATCAAATTAAAGCCCATAAAACTACAATAATCATACTAATTCTAACGGGCAGCCACAGGCGAACTTTCTTCAATATTTTACTGCTTTCATGGAATTTATAAAAACAACGTTATAATGTTGTACGCTGATGAATTTTAAAATAAGAACATTGAATGCTCGAAAGCTTTCGGTCGGAAAAACAAATAAAAAATATGTTAATATTTATAGATAACAATCTTGTTGATTATTATTATTAGCCTTTGATATACATCTCTGATTTAAATTTGAATTAATTTAAGGAAAGATGTATTTATAATATTATTTTTAAAATGTAAGAGTAAAAAATCCAAATACAGCAACAAATAAGCAAATAGAAAAAACTTCGACAGGACTAAATCGAGACTTAATCACATTTTGATAGTATTTGAAAATAGTATTACCTAGAATCCTAACACTGTAGGCCGTAGAGTGTTGATGATTTTTAACAGAAATTTATTATATAGTCGGATTGCTGATAGGTGACTTACATGTATGTATCAAGTAGTGCATTGATATAGTAATCTAGTTATCATTTTTCAGCGATTTTAAAAATGTTTTTTGTTATTTGTCTTAGCTGTCAGTATCTGTTAATAATATTAATTAATAGGCCTTGCGGCCAATTATTAAATTCACAAACTTTAATTTTAAATCTGCTGGAATATTTTAATGCCGAAAAAGAGAACAATGGGCCACTTATTTCTCTATCTTGTGTCCATCAAAGAGTAGCAGCTGCCTTAAAGATTTCGGAATTTGGCTGTGTTAACAATGCCATCGATAAAGTGAAGTTTTCCTACACCTCTTGCAGACATTGAACCCCACACCATGACAGATGCTGGAAATTTCACCTTCCTTTTCAAGCAATCGGGATGATATGCTTCATGTTTCTGACGAACAACTCTGTTCCGGTTGTCCCCTACACAGACTTCAAACCTAGACTCATCGCTTCATTGCACGCTGTTCCACTTTTCATAATTCCATATTTTATGTTCTCTTGCCCATTTTAACCTGTTTTTCTTTTGCTTAGACGTCAACAATGGTTTTTCCTTGGCCTAAGAAAGTTTTATAAATTTCTGTAAATATACATTTAAGAGTCCGATTAAAAATTACCTTACAGGTTCCAAATCCTAATTTTTTAGCTTCCTTGTGACATGTAGTCCTTTAAACACGTCTTCCAACAACATCGCTCTACAGTACACTCAATTGACTGTAGCTAGCACGTCTGTTATCCTTAATAATTCTTTTCAATGCACGTTTGTTATTGTCCGTCAGTGTAGTTTTATTCACGTACTGGGGCTTTGGGGCAACTGAACCACTTGTTTTGTACAATTTTACAATATTTCTAATACTGTATCTTGACAAACCTAATAATTTTCCGATTTCGGAATTGGTTTTTCCTGTTTTTGCTAAGTTCACATTGATTAACCGAATTTTTTCATCAATAGCATTGCCTCTGTCTATGTTTTAAAATTATTTAGACTTAACACTTTTAATACATCACAGTCAATAAACAAACTTTGTTTTCCAACGCCTACTACGTATAGCTACCGCAAAAACCCAGTTATTTTATATACAGTACAAGAACACATGAACTCAAAAAATATGTTGTTTTACGAATATTATTTTTATAATCACAAATTAAATATTACGGAATAAATTTTGACCCCTTTGCTTCTAATATGATTGTATTGTCAAAAAATGTACAAAGCAGCATTTACTTTTACTTATTATTTAATTATTTCTAAAGAAACTGAAAATTTCATAGCTGGGCAAACTGAAAGTGGACAGGGATCGTATGTCAAACCACCATGCGTCTAACGTTTTTAAATATTTGACGCATAGTGTATACAGTTGGTTTAACATTGAGATTGCTTTTTGTTAGGTTAAGTTATGAAACATTAACACATAACAAAACTGTGCTGAATATCTACTGTGTAATTATTCTGGAATAAATGGAGCATCAATAAATTTTAGATTCGGACGTTAATGTTATTAATATATAAGTAGAAGGAAGCAATAAGGTGTTATTGCAGTGACCTTTATATTCTGTGGGATATTCCGTTTTAATTATTTGTGCACACCTATGCCATCCCTGTGTTTGTACGTGTCGCACGGAACAGGAAGCTGTTGCCATGAACAGGAGATGCACGGTTTCCGCTAGATGAACCGTTCATAATTCCTTGCAATTATCAGCTAAACATACGTGCTTAGAAGGAATTCTACAAATTATGCTATTAATACTGTCTGTACAGCAATTATCATAACAGCATTGCAATTATTCTTATTATATTGAGAATGTTATTATGTATACTGACGTCGCAAATCGCTTCAAAATATTTGTTGTAAAATGTATTTAATTCACCTTATATAAACATTAAAATTCTTACACAATTTTTAATCAATGATATGTTGTTACAAATGTAATTATGTTCCTTTTTATCTGAATTTATTATCCATAGCATAAAACTTCAGAACACAGAAATTATGACAAATTAAGCTGTCAATTACTTTAAGTATGCTTAAGATATCTGTTCATCCAAGTCCAATATTTAGTTCTGATAACACTGGTCAACAAATTTAAACTTTTTTTTGCTGACTTAGATCTGATACTTGTTTTTAACTAATTTTGGGGTGCTGATATCAAAAATGTTAATAGTTTCTGCCAATCACGTCAAATTTTTGTTCTATCGTATTTTGAATTTTTTCATCTTTTCACGTTCTGATATATGTCTACTTTAATTTCAACTTCGTTCTTGTTGTCCAATGTATTTCCTAGGAACGCCTTACATACAGGTACTTGTTATAGACCTTTTTAAAATGGCGGGGGTTGCAAGGTCAAGGGTAAGGAACTTATATTAGGGTGACCAATTTCTTAAGAAGGCAATGCGGGACGAAGCAAAAAAAAAAGGTCCTCACCTCCCAAATCCAAGTGAAGAGCAAAAAAAAGGTCTTCACCTCCCAAAGCCAAGTGAAGAGAAAAAAAAAAGATCCTCATCTCCCAAAATCCAAGTGAAGAGCAAAAAAAAGGTCTTCACCTCCCAAAATCCAAGTGAACACCAAAAAAAAAAGGTCTTCACCTCCCAAATCCAAGTGAAGAGCAAAAAAAAGGTCCTCATCTCCCAAAATCCAAGTGAACAGCAAAAAAAAAAGGTCTTCACCTCCCAAATCCAAGTGAAGAGCAAAAAAAGGTCTTCACCTCCCAAATCCAAGTGAAGAGCAAAAAAAAAGGTCCTCATCTCCCAAAATCCAAGTGAACAGCAAAAAAAAAGGTCTTCACCTCCAAAATCCAAGTGAACAGCAAAAAAAAAGGTCTTCACCTCCCAAATCCAAGTGAAGAGCAAAAAAAAGAGGTCCTCACCTCCCAAATCCAAAATGCGGGACAAAATGTTAAAATGCGGACTTTGCGGGACACATCTTAATGCGGGACAAAATGTTAAAATGCGGGACGAATGTTCACCCTAACTTATATCCATGTTTTTTGTGTTTGTGGGACAACAGAGCGAGAGATAAGCATTGGACTCTAGAGAGGAAAAATTGGCCGGTGAGAATAGATTTAAATGTTGGAGACCCAAACATAATACACGAACCTTTGGTGAAGCGAACAAAAATCATTTCCCCCCTCTTTATATTAAACTGGGTCTAATGAAGCAGTTTGTAAAAGCGTTGAACAAAAATGGTGACTGTTTCAAATATATATCTGAAACATATCAAAGTCTCAGTAATGAGAAGCTAAAAGCTGGCATTTTTGATGGACCACAAATTAGAAAATTATTGAATGATCCACATTTCACTGTACATACGGATGATATGGAAAAGAATGCATGGCAGTCTTTCGTGGCGCTCTAAAAATTTTTCTTGGGAATAAAAAAGCCGAAAACTATGTGGAGGTCGTTGAAAATTTGATTGAAAATTATTATTATCTCGGGTGCAACATGAGCGTGAAACTTCATTTTTTAAACAGTCATCTTGTCAAATTTCCTGTCAATCTTGGAGATGTTAGTGATGAACAGGGTGAACGTTTCCATCAGGATTTAAAAGAGATGGAGAGACGTTATCAAGGAAGGTGGGGTACTCACATGATGGCTAACTACTGTTGGAGTATTAAAATAGACTTATCGGGAATGGTGCACTCCAGAAGATCTTACAAACGACCATTTAATCCTTAAATTATTTTATATTTTTATTTTAACACTCCAATGCATTAAAATGTAATTAAAATTGTTCTCATTTTCTTTCTTTCACAATAAATAAAATTTTAAGAATGTTTTCTAATTATTTAGTTCTTATTGTTCGCCAAATTTGTACCAATTACAGTATCGACGTCTAAAATTAAACGATGAAATTACTGTGGTTACATTATTAATTTTTGAACTTATATTAGATGACGAATATTGGTTGTAAGAAGTTGAGTACGTTATTAATCATTGTTGAGTCTAGTCTTAAGTTGTCTTTAAGGTCTTATTGTAAATTGTAGTTTGTACGTAGGTTAGTGTAAAGTTGGCAGTTAATTAGTATGTGGTTAACGGTGAGTTGTTCGTTACATGCCTCACATAGTTTGTTATCTAGTCTTGCCATGAGGTGTTCGTGTGTGTGTCTGGTGTGTCCGATTCTGAGTCTTGTCATTATTACTTCTCGTCTGTTGGTGCCTGAGTTCCAGCTTTGTATGTCGTCCTTAACTGTTCATAGCTTGTTGTTGGTAGTTTCGCGCCACTTAGTCAGTCTGCTCGTGTGGAGTTTCGTCTTGATGATCTGTCTTATGTAGGTTTTGTTGGGGGGTACGTAGAGTGTATCTTCATGCCAGGTGGAATCTCGGGCGGCTGTGTTGGCACGTTCATTGCCTTCTATGCCAATGTGGGCAGGAACCCAGATGAGGTGAACTGTTTTCGTTGGTTCCGCTGTCATCTGGTGTACTTGGTCTTGAATTTGTTGTATGACTGTTTCTTTTGAGTAGGTGTTGCTGAGGGCTTGTAGTACACTCAGAGATTCAGTGCAGACGGCTATGTTTCGGTAGGTGGTATCTGATGCCTGAATTATAATGAATTATAATTAAATAAAAATTTTGATAGTGAAAATAAGTAGAAACTGCATTGTTTGACATCTGGTACAAATGGTCAAATATTTAACAGCTGCCCAATTATTAGAATACAGCTTCCTGATTTTACAGTCTTTAATAATAACAATTTAAGTCGGTTGTAGAGTGCACGGTCTAGCATGTGATAGGTTGGCATGAGATGAACGCCTAGCGCGATATAATTACACACATTACCAAGTCGGCAGCTAAGAAGAGAACACTCATGAAGCATAGCGGTGTATGATAACACAGCGCACTGTTGTCTGTGATGTGTTCTGACGATGACCTGTCTACAGCCAGCACTTTCTTCAGGCCCACTTATGTAATCATAATTGATGTGGAGATCATGGATTTTGAAATATCGTGGGATCGCTATTTCCGGTTAAACTCATATATAACATACAGAGGCGTACGCTCTTGACATCAACAGGGGCAATCTACACAAAGAACAATCATCATGTTCTTTATTCAGTTGAGAGGACAATGCACTTTTTAATATTAACTCGACAAAAATTTAAATTTTTAATTTCCTGAAACAATATTAGAATTAATACTGTAGTACATATATAGTTTCTGAAAGTGCATGGCCTGGTACTGGCCCGCAAAAAATATACCAATCCGTGAAAGAGTCAAATTTACCTACATAATCATCATCAAAGGCGCGACAGCCTGGGGTGAGCCTAGGCCTCCTGTTACCAGGTTCCATGACCATATTTTCTATCTGTGTACATTCAGGAGTAATATGGTCAGTATTACGTCCATTTTTAGCGTACACAGAAAGGCACCAAATACCAAAGAACATGTAGAATTTGCCGAGAAGCCACAGAGATAATCCAAAACCTATTGGCCTGTAGTAGTAGAAGAACTTCGTTCAATGCGCAGAGTGCTAGATGAGGCAGACAGTGGGTACCTATGGATGAAGAAGGTCCTCGAAAGAAGAGCAAAAATAAGGGAAGAAAACGACAGACTATTAGGCAGCACGAGATTTTATAATGTTTCTATTTGTAAATACTAATGTTAGAATCTGCAAATTTGTAGATTTAAAGTTATTTTGTAATGTATATATGTATATATACAGTAGGTGGCCAAATTATTAGGGACAGTACACCTCCCTTGCAATTTTCAAGTTTAAATGCATTTTGCGAGAAAATAAATTGTTTTTAAATCATTTTTCTTCTATATTCTTGTTGCTGGTATCATTATTATTTTAAAAAGCGGGAGATCGCCAAAGAAATCATCATCACCAAGCGGCTATTTATAGAAACCCTTATCAGAGAATGGCATCACAACCCCAATCTCGGACACAACGCAAAAGTCTGCATAGAAAGCATGCCCAAACGCCTGGAAGCCGCAATCGCAGCAAAGGTGGCATTACAAAACATTAAGATTTTACTTAATTTGTTAAATTAACACTTTTTATACAAAAAGAAATGTTTATGAATAAGCAATTATGTCGTTTTATATTCTAAATAAAGCACTCTAATGAATAAAAATAAATACGGGACACAAAGCCACTTATTTCCTCATTAAATTCATTTGAAAACTACAGAAAATTTGTACTGTCCCAAATAATTTGGCCATCCACTGTATATATATATATACGAGGGCATATTGAAAACTAATGCCTCCATGGCTATAACTTTATTAGTAATTGATATATGGTTTACATATAAATGTGAAATAATAGTATAAACTGTCCTCTACGCACTGATATATTCACTTTTCCAAATAATCGCTATTGACAGTAATACATTTACGCCAACGTGGGACGAGTTTTTCAAGTTTGTCACGGAAAAAGTCTGAAGACTTCCCACAGCACCATTTCCGCACCTCCGCTATCACCTCTACATCCGAAGAGAAACGCTTGCCCTTGAAATGTTCCTTAAGTTTTGGAAAGAGGAAAAAGTCACAAGGCGCAAGATATGGCTTTAATTCCATCAGTAAGCATTCAGGGCACTCAACGCGCGCATACTCTTCTGTACTGCAGCACATTGCAGATAATGTGATGTACTCTTTCTTGTGAAATACCCACCCTGTTGGCTATGTCAGTTTGTTTACACCGTCGATTCTCAAGAACCAGTACATCCACGAGAGCCACCTGCCTTTCACCGCAGACACTGGTCGGCCACTGCATGCCGGATCATGATCATCCGTTTCAGCAGGACTTGTGTCTTTCACAGTCCTTACCCACTTCCTAACAGTACTCACATCAACACTCGCCTCACGGTATACGCCACTTAATCTTCGATGGATATCAATGGGCGCTACACCTTCCGCAGTAAGAAATTCAATGACAGCTCGTTGTTTTAACCGCACATCCATGCCGGCCATGTTTAGAACTGTCATGCGCAAACGCCATGTTGCTTAGAATCTCCGCTAGGAGGACTTATGTACAGATACTTAAGGTAAATGGCAAACCACTTTTGACACGGTCTGGCCCGTCATTATGGCCATGGAGACATTAGTTTTCAATATGCCCTCGTATATCACACTAAACAAATGTAAAGAAATGTATATAATTCAAGGCCGAAAGGCACGAATAAAATAATTACTACTACACTAAGGCTCAAGAGCTGTCTATTATACCAACGACGTAGTAAACTAACCCAAACTGGCTCGAAAATTTCAAAAGTATCCCTATGTTACGCCATAAGAAACAACGTAACACGTTCTTGCCGTCTGTCAATCTACTATACGATGATACGACTACACACGTAAGTAGTAAGTTACTTAAAATGTTTTGTTTTTACAAATATTTACTATCTTAATGGTAAAATATGCTAATAAATCTAAAGTCCTCGACTATTTTCTCCCGAGAAAGTTAATAAACCACAAAATGTACTGTACGTTAATGCTACAGTCACTATACCTATGAAAGAATAAACACCCAAAAATTAATTACATAATAACATTATGCGGGAGGTACCAGCTATTAATAAAATTTATTAATCAACCGAAAACAATTTAACATGTGTAGTTAATTACTATAGCTGTATTTTACAAAAAGGTCCCGCCTTCTGGCTAAAGACGCGTTATATAATTGTAAAAAATAAAAACTTTTCAATAGTGTCCTATTTTCATCTCAAATTCTGATTGTATATCCATCAATCTTCATTAAACAAATAAATATGAATACGATTATATATTTTGAATCAAATTAAAAAGAAATCACCAGATCAAGTTTCGTCTTGAATTAAATTAGTCCTATTTAAAATTGCGTTTCATCATATGAAAATATTTCAAATAATATCATACCTTTATAGAGTTATAAAGATTTTGTTCAGCAATATTAAAAGGAGAAAGACTATGTTGTCAACCGATTCTTAATTACGTAACTCGAATCGATCGTAATATAGGAAGGCAGTAGTTAATTTGAATATAACTCTAAATCTGATAAAGGCTGATGAAAAAACATAAATATTACTAAAAATGAAAGTTTCGTAACAAATAAATGAGGATAGTATGGCAAAATATTGGCAATTAGTATAGAATTTTTAAACAGTTGATCCATTAAGACAATCTTTACACGTGAACAAAAAAATTGATGTGAAGTGTGAATTTTCACACATTTCTGGGTTTTGCAGGTATTTAGTAACTGAATGATGATTATTTGGGATGCCAAAACAAAATATGAAGATACAAAATTGGAAACATTGCTACAGGAAGACGATAGTCAATCACAAAAACAACTAGCAGAGCAGTTAGGCGTTAGTCAACAAGCTGTTTCCAATCGCCTACGAGAGATGGGTAAGATCCAGAAAGTCGGCAGATGGGTTCCACATGCATTGAATGAGAGGCAGATGGAAAAACGCAAAAACAATTGTGAAATTTTGCTTGCCCGATACAAAAGAAAGTCTTTTTTGCATCGTATCATTACTGACGATGAAAAATGGATTTATTTTGAAAATCCCAAACGCAAAAAATCATGGGTGAACCCAGGCTCACCATCCACATCAACTGCAAGACCGAATCGCTTTGGCAAAAAGACAATACTCTGTACTTGGTGGGACCAAAAAGGTGTGGTCTATTATGAATTGTTAAAACCTGGTGAAACAGTTAATACACAACGCTACCAACAACAACTGATCGAATTGACCCATTCGCTGCTCATAAAACGACCAGAATACGAAAGAAGACAGCACAAGGTAATCTTTCTTCGCGATAACACTCCATCACATAAGGCAAAAGCAGTTTGCAACACATTGGAGGCACTCAAGTGGGAAGTGCTACCCCATTCCGCTTACTCACCAGACTTGGCCCCTTCAGATTACCACTTGTTCGCATCGATGGGTCACGCACTTGCCGAGCAGCACTTTTGTTCGTATGAAAATGTGAAAGAATGGGTAGATTAATGGTTTGCGGGGAAAGGGGAAGAGTTCTACTGGCGAGGTATTCACAAATTGCCTGAAAGATGGGAAAATGTATAACTTCTAATGGAGCATACTTTGAATAAATAAACTTTTACTGTTCTTTTGAGTTTAATGGGTTTTATTTTAAAAAAAAATACTCATTTCATACTTGCAGACCTGGTATATCATTAGTTGTAATTTTTAAGTTTAAAAAGCTATCTACCACACCAACTACTTCTCTTTGGTCTTAAGAAATATTTAATTATGCACCAGAAACTTTTACAATAACATATAGCGAAACTTTAATAAATAATATAACAAAAAACATTAAACTGGATAAACGAGTTATATAAGAACAAGCTAAATATTACGTAAGGGACAGTACAGGATCTGAAAAAAATAACTACCTTGAGACATTTTTAAATTTTAAAAGTTCAATCAGGCTTGACAATATAATAAACGATCAGTCAATGCCAGTTATTACAAGGGTTAAATCGACCAGTACAGATAATATGTTACGTTTAAAAACATAGGTTAATGTGAATGTCCAATGTCACTATTTGACATATTATATGAACAATAGTAGTTAGCTTACGTAATATATACCCCGCCGCACCCTTGCTGTCAAATGATAAATCTAACACGTTAAGTACAAAGAGTAATCTGCTATTTTCAGGAGAGCAGTTATTTCTTAACAGACATTTAATAATAATCAAATTCTATGCAATCTTTATAGATTCTAGATTTATAGAATTTTCTGTCATTCCTACAGAAAACATATTAAATAAAAATACGTATTTTGGATACTATACAATTTTCCAGAGCAGGCTTGCATCCCAGGATTGCATCTTGACACAGTAATTGGGAAATCACAAGTACTGACTAAAATGCAAGTGATGACCTAAAAAAAGGTTATCACTTTCAAAATACAAATGTTGAACTCACAAAAAAAACTCTTCACTTCAAAATGCAAGTATTGATCTAAAAACAAACGTTTTCACTTCTAAAATGCAAATGTTGACCTAAAAAAATGTCCTCACTTCCAAAGTGCAACTGTTGGCCTATAAACGTCCAAAATATCAGTGATTATTAAAAAAAAAGCTCTTCTTCTTCTTCTGATTTGTTGGCTTTGGTGAGGTCACCATTCCGCCAGAAAAAAAAAGCTCACGAGCTCTATAATTCAAGTGCGTTCCTTAAAACACCAAAAACACGAGTTTTTCGGAAGGGGACTCAATCAAATTTAATGTGAATGTCCAGTGCTAGTAACAGACATAATATGAACAATAGTATTGTTGTGTAATATGTACCGTACCCTACCCTCGTGGGTGTCAAGTGATACATATGTAACGACCTTAATGGCGCTTACATTTTGATTAAATAGTTGCAAATTATCTTGATCAAAAGTTGAAGGACATGTAGGAGATTTTTATTTCACTTTTACCTTTGTTTGTACAAGTTAATTAGATTGAAATATGTTGTTTTGGCTGTTATGTAAATATAATGGTTGCTAGTTTTTGTTATCTAATGTATTTATAATCAAAGCAAGACCCCGTTACTTTATATTTGTTTCGAAAAAAAGCGTTCTTTATTCAAAAGAAATTACTTTGACTATTGTGAATATTGCACAATTGTAATACAATAAATTTGAACAAGTGTAAAATATAGCGTACACTTGTGACTTAAAGACAGATTTCGTAAGACGGTTTTATGTTTTAGAATGTAGAGTAACTCTAGTAATTCAGTTGGTTTGAGTTTCAAATTAGTTAAAAATGTCATAATTAAACATAATGTCATTTATTGAATGTCGAATTAAATGCTTGATATGATGGTCAATGTTTGATAAGAAATATTTTATACATTAAAACTAAATCAGTGGCTCAAATCAACGCATTCCTAACTTTATACCACTAGCTATAGGGGAAAAATTTTAAGATCGTAGCGCCACGCGGATTTTTTTGAAACCATTCTAAATCAGATACCACTTGACATTTACTAGTAAATAATAGCGAAAAGTGTATCAAAAAACGACAAAAAATAAATAATTGTTTGGAATTTTCTGATTTTGTGAAGTGACATTACTTGTAAACATCTAAAATACTACATTTTGTGATCTGGTTTTAAGTTATGGCGGTTTTCCATTGTCGATTATTTTAACTATATTGGGGGAAATAATAATTCCCGTGTTGTTTACCAAGGGGTAGATATCTACAATGCTGGGCATATAATATTGTGTGGAGTCACTGAAAAAAACAGAGAGTTCATAAAGATTTATGCATTATGCCTACAAACTTGTGCATTACAAACCCACACACAATAACAGGAATTTTCAAGATATGCGATAATAAATACAAAATTGAAAATATTTTTTGTAGTCACTATCATTAAAATGTAATGAGCAAACTTTGATATAAGGGCTCACTTTTTTTCCAATTTTTAAATTGTTTATCTAAACATCGCGTCGATTCCTAACCTCTTGCTTTCCCAATTTTGTTTCGAACCGTACGGTGTCTGATATTAGTGGAAACAAATGAAACGATATTTCCGGCTTTCTTCTTTGCAATGAATTGCACATAGGCACACAACAATATGTATTATACATTTTTCAGTGATTATAATAAAACTTTAAAAACAAACTTCATACAAAACCAATACACAAAACGAAATGTTATCTGATGTACACAAGTTCATGAAACGCTCACCAGATGGTAGGGTGCTTAGCTGCAAATCCCTATATCATTAGTCTACCCATATTATTTTTGACTAATATTGTTGACAATACACCATATGTAAGTAAATGTATATGAACTGTTATTGTGTCGTGCACCTCTTGTGTTAACAACATTTAGTTTAAAATTGAACTCAAGGACTCAAGTCTAGCCGTCATTAACTACAATTTAAGTGTACTTTACTTAAGAATGTGTCTATCACGGTAATTTTATAATGTAACAGCTCAGAGGTCTTTACTGATCTTAACTGATAAAACTTAAATATTTCAAGTTGTAATATATATACTGCCCACGCCGATAAAAAGAAATATTTTTATTATTTTATAATGTTCTAATTTCACTGTAGATGGTAGACTAATAATAAGTTACGTTTCTCGCTCTCAGTATGTGTAAATCACATGAGTTAGTCAAACATAAAAAAAAATCAGAATGAAAAGAAGTAATGGAGTGTACTGGCGTGTTAATGAATAGGGATGGAGGCAGCACCTTGTTATAATACAATTACACTGCAATCTAGTCATGGCCATCAGCAGTTCATACACATTGTTGCTCCATATTTACATATGTACTCCACCTTGGCAGTCGCGTCCTTGCCCACATCTCTGGGTTACTGGATCATTCAGTGCGGTATTTCAGTCAATCTCATGCCATTCATTTACTCTTAATTGACACCTTCTATAATTGAAAAGAAAGATCATTTAAATACTAGTTTAAAGAAAGGTTTATTTTTTACGATAAAGAACCTCCAAAACCAAAGTAATAGAATATAATAGGTATATGTCCGAGAGGTTAGGGGCCCCTTGCGGATCCGGGGCCCAGGGCTTAAGCCCTATTAGCCCGTATGTAGATCCACCCCTGATCACACGCCTTCATATAGACTGATAGTTAGGGTGACCATCCGTCTCGGTTTTCCGGGATTGTCCCGATTTTAGGTCAATTGTCCCGGTGTCCCGAAAAATGTCTTCAGGACGGTCGATAGTCCCGGTTTGTTACATAATTCTGCATTTGTAAGAAAAGAAATATTACGACTAGTTAACCTTGAGAGGTGAGGACCTTTTTTTTGCTCTTCGCTTGGATCTGGGAGGTGAGGACCTTCTTTTTTTCCCTGTGTCCCGGTTACCCGTCACTGAAATCTGGTCACCCTACTGATAGTGGATTCATGGATAACTAATTTAATGAGAAAAGCCTCCTATTTATAAAACATGTGACACAAATTCGTCAGTGTCACATATTTTCAACAAATTAGCAGACATCAGGGAGAAGCTTGGCCTGTTGAATAATTAGTATGCGTTAGACCAGCGGTTCTTAACCGGGGGTCCCAAAAAGACCTTAGGGGGTCTCTAAATTAAAAGAAAAAATTTAATTTTTACATGTTTTTGCTTTAAAAATTACAATAAACTTAATTATTACAAAATAAATTATTAAGAACATTTAAAATATTATTTCAAAAATATTCTTGGGGGGTCCAGAAAATATTTTAGGGTAGTTGGGGGGTCCCGAGTATAAAAAGGTTAAGAACCGCTGCGTTAGACAACGATAGAATTCTCTTGAACACGTTGTTTTTCTCCCTGAGAGAATCGAACTTGTATATTTGAGGGCCTGTTTTTTATTACAAATGTTGTTTAAGGGTTTTAAACTTCTAGTTACGCCATTGACCTACACAAATAAAAATGTAAGATTATTAAAAGAAACAAAACATTTGGTGTTTTTACTTTCGGAATTATTTAAATTTAATTATTAAAAAAAATCATTGCTTTTACTTTCATCAATTAAAAAGTGATCATACACTTTTGCTGACCAGTGAACTTACGAATTTATTAATTTTATTTAAAAGTAACCCAAATAGGTGTAGTTTCAAAAACAAACATTTCGCAAGTATAAATTAATAATTAAAACCATCTATATAAAAAATAAATGATAAAATCTAATAACAATTAAATTTTCAAGCCCAAAATTTAGGCTAATTTTAATCATATTTGATTAAAAATTACAAATAACATAACTTTCGGACAGAAAATTAATGCCTTAAGATAATAGTTATATTGTTATAATGTAGTGCTTCTAAAACTTTTGAGTCCCATTTTGCTGTTACACCCTGTATTAAATAATACATTGTTGTGGTATTTAGCCCAATGCTGCTGAGGATCATACACACATAGGTCACATCATTTAATTATTAAGGAGCAATATTCATCGCTCCTCCTAATCGAATAAGTTAGGCCACCAACTAACAAGACTACATGTATATCAGGCTGCCTAAAGAACAACACGTGCAAGATGATGATGTTACCGAATGACCGATGACAAAGCGATATAAAATACAGAGATATTTAGAAACAATAGGAAATACTGAAATAACTGGACGACTTGGTTATAGAGAAATAAATTTAAGATCGTAGCAGGATTGTTTCCCAGTAAGGTCAATTGATACGAATTTAGTTTTATATGTTGATTTTATTCTAAAGTCAATGGACAAAAGGCTACAGGTTGACTTAATTTACACTGACTTTAGTAAAGCATTTGATACTATTGTTCATAACTTATTATTGTCAAAACTTTCTGGTATCGGTGTACATGGCAGTCTTCTGAAATGGTTTAATTCGTATCTGGCTGACAGGGAACAATCTGTGGTAGTAAATGGGTTTTCCTCAGAATATATAAAAATTACATCCGGTGTGCCTCAAGAATCTCACTTGGGTCCTTTACTTTTTAATATCTTTATTAATGATATATCTCAATGTTTCTCAATTCTAGATTTATCATGTATGCTGACGATTTGAACATTTAGCTAAGAACAACTTGAACAACAAGCACTAAGGAAAAGGGCGCAGACGGGCTTGACTAAAAGGCGCCATTGCGAAGGCGAGGACCTTTTTTTTTCGTCACTTGGATTTTTGGAGGTGAGGACCTTTTTTTTTTGCTCATCACCTAAATTTTGAGAGGTGAGGACCTTTTTTGTCTCATCACCTAAATTTTGAGAGGTGAGGACCTTTTTTTTGCTCATCACCTAAATTTTGAGAGGTGAGGACCTTTTTTTTGCTCATCACCTAAATTTTGAGAGGTGAGGACTTTTTTTTTGCTCATCACCTAAATTTTGAGAGGTGAGAACCTTGTTTTTATTTGCCAAGGGCGCCAAAACACGGCTCTGCCTCTAGCGCAAGTTTTCCTTACTGCGGCTCTGGGTGTCCTAATTATATTACTTATATAAAACGTACTGAGAATATTCAGGATAGATTTGTGAAATATTACAGTCTTGTCAATAATGTAGTTGATTGCCCAGAAATCTTAAACATTCTAATGTTTCACGTACCATCTTATAATACTAGAACTAATGATCTCTTTTTTCGAAATATGTTTCGAAATATTTTTTCGAAATATTTTTCTGTTGCTAAATATTCGCAAAAATCTTAAAATCAACACGAGTAAACTCCCATTTCTAGTCTACCGATTTTTACCAAAAGTTGATCAACTCGTGCCATTGATGGCAGAAGCTTAAATATGAAGTTTCATAAAAATCCTTTTAGCCGCATTTGCTCTGCACGTGTACACAGACAGACAGACGGACGGACGGACAGACGGACGGAAGGACAGACGGACGAACAGACAGACCGACAGACATCATGCTAAAAATAGTCAAAACGTTACGTAGGGACCTCAATTCGTGGAGATCCATCGAAATCTCGAAATGTCAAAATCGGTATGATCACAATACCTCCCTTATATATATTGGCGGTCGGTAAAAAGAAAGATTTGTTATAGAAAAAGTATTTAAACCCTAAATCGTTTGAGAAACACTGCTTCACCATTTAATATTAGGAAATAAATATTGAAACTAAAATTTGGACAAGAAAATTAGAACACAAAATTCCAATCTGTAACTTTCAGAACTGACACTAAATTAATATGCGTTCAGATAATAATAGGTACATTGTTACATTTACTACTGTGTTGAAAACAATTTGTAAAATTGTAGGAGTGTATTGCATGTGTTACAGCACTCCTAGCGACAAGCACGTTTACTACTTACTTTCGCGTTACAATTTCGTAATAACCGATATAATTGCGTTATAAAGAGAAATGGGTTCTGACATTGATTCTATATTAACCCGTTGGCTCATGTTTGAATTCTTTAAAAATAAGTTAATTATTAAATTGGTTATTGTTCAACAATAGAGTAGTGAAAGAATTGAATTATCATAATTATTATGCAAATTGTTAAGTGAATTGTTCAGTGATTTTAATAATGCCTCTAGGGTTTGTGATTTATTGAAATTACGTTTTTTGATTGTAATTTACTTTCAAATTTAATATACCAAGATTATCAGGATAACTTTGTATTTTTGCCTCTAATTGTAATTGTTGCCAGTAAATATCATCGGCAAACGAAAACAAAGACTACTTACAAACAGTTTCGATACTTATGGTAGACTAAATTTCTGTTGACATTGTGCTGCATTTTCTTTGCACATCATTAATAAAAATCCATTTCAACAAACATTTTTTCAAAAACATTTAAAACCTTTTTTAAATTCGCTTATTTCCTTTACATATTTATTATTCTCTACCAACCTTTTAAAATAGTAGTAAAATCCAAATTTTTATTTTCTTATTGTCTAACTGCACATTAAGGAATTGACATTCAAAACGTTTGAGTCTAATGGTCATGTTTCCTGAACACTTCTTCTGAATCTAAATCGTTACTTCGATATTTGATCGATCCGTTATTCGCAAACTCTGTGGAATGTCAATTTAACAATAACATAGCAGACATAGCAGAATTAAATATTCCTAGAAACTAGGTGCAGCGATGAAATTTTGCATTCTTTTTAGAAGGATGAATACTAAATAGTTTTACTATCGATTTTTGGCTTAGAAATGGAATTTTAGTATAAAAGTATTTTGTAATGCAACTGAAAGTTTATTCCTATGAATAAAGAATTGATTATAACCACTCACAATTTGAATTCTATAGTATAAATTTGTTCACAAAAAAACTCTAGTTGACTTTGGAATTTTTAGAAGGTATGTCTTAGATCATATGTTAAAATTTCCACTCATAAGCTCTAAATTATGAAATATAAGCAAAAATCACCCTTTTTTTATTGCAGTATTTTAAATGAAATATTTAAATTTCTAATATTTCTAGCTAAATCGTTGAGATTATGTAAAACAAACGTAAGCACAACAAAACATGTGTTGCCGTAAGAAACCGAAACGTTAATTTAGACAGTGCGATCATTAACTCTTGAACATTCCATGATAAATTAAAATTTATCTGACAAATTATAAAGATGTTTATCTATAAAAATGCCCAACAAAATATTTTTTTTATCTTGGTGCCGGAAAAGAACTGATTTTGGATATTTTTGATGTGCTGATTCCAATAAATAAAATATGCTTTCCAACTTTATTATTCTCGGTTGTATTATGACCACTTACCAGAAAACCTAGGTGATTTTATTGAAGAACTGGGGAAAAGATTCCACCAGGACATAAAACTATGGAAGATAGATATCAAGGAAGATAAGATAGCCACATGATGGCCTACTGCTGTTGGAGTCTTCAGAAAAACTGTTCTGGTAAACTCCATGCTAGAAAGTCATACAAAAGAACATTTTTAAGTGATAAGTGATGAATGTATATTTATCTACCGTGTGAGATAAATACCTTACTATGTCTCTTTTGTGTTTGTAACTGGCAGTTGGAGCAAATAGTAACACTAATAACGTGAAAAATACACAAGTTAAGAAATAAGATATTTTATTGTAAAAGAGGCCAATATAGTGGATCTCAAAAACTAGATCTGATAGACCAAATCTGACGGCTATTTTGGATTCTGTACACAAAAATTACCTAGAGACAGTTAAAAACTCGCAGGCACCAAAATGTCTGTTGGGTTGTGTAATCAATACTGGGTAAAATACTTTTCTGATGTATTTGACGTACTGAAATAAAAACTATATGTGACATTTTAATTAAATATTACTTGTTAGTATTTAAAATACTACGTAATTGAAATACAGTTCGCAACTCTCAAAATGAAATTTACGGCAATATTATTAAAAGTTGAAAGATGATGAAAAGGTAAAATAGTAAAATAGAACAAATAAAACAATCATAAACACAATAAGGCGGCAGCGTTTTTCTTAGCAATAGCTGAATAAAATAAATGAAAATTAGACAACTTGGATCATAATAGGATCTTGGCTTCATAACAAACAATGCTAAGGCATAGAGCGTGCTGAGTCTATTAATATGACGTCAATGGAACAAACATACAGACAGACAGGGAGACGTAGCCATTTATATTATTATATAGAGATAGAGATGAAGAAGATACACACAAATTCTGCACTTCGAAATAATAATATGAAATAAGGCATTTTGAAAAACTTGAATCGTGCTAAAATGTTCCAAATAATATATAAAATATATATTCATTCAGTGAAAAAATTTTCAAAAAAATAAATAAATAATAAACTTTGCAATTCATTGACGAATGCGTAGAGTGCGTAATCCAATTGAGAATTAGAAAGGCACATTCACATATATGTGTCCAATTCACTGTCTCGTAAAGACTGTGTCGAAATGTACAATATAGACTCAGAATGAACTTAAATATATCTAATTTGGAACTGTCAGCAAACTAGTTACCTATATGGCGATTTAGTATCCAGTACACACCCATTATGATATACGGCTCATGTATTGTTTTATTAGGTTCATTACATTTAGACTGTGAGTAGGTTGTTTATAGAGTTTAATTTTATATTGCTGTTTTTATTTGATAATTTTATGTATATATATCTAAACGTGATCTAATATTTAAACTATTTTTGTACACAATATAATTATGATAAGACATTTTGGTTTTATTATTCTACTTTGCATAATTCGTATTTTATGGTTATGGATATTACATTTAATTGTTATGTTTATATTTCATGTATAAATTTATTGTGATAAACATATCTCATAATACATATCTGAATCATTATGTTAGCAAGAAGGTTATTTTGATAGTTTATTAAGATAAATAGTTATTTATGCAATTGGTCCGTAAAGATTTACAAACATTTTTTCTCCGAAAACCGAAAATATTAATAAAAATTCAAAAGAATTGGTTAATTAATAATGGCATTTCGGTCATATCATAGGTATACTTTACCCTAATAAATAAAATGATATAAAAATACCTTACTTAATAATTATATCACTATTTTCAACACATTTATCAATTTAAAATACGAATTTAATTACGGCATTAGTAATGTTACACAATCTTTATTTTGTTTTTGCCATAATTTTTGATTGGCATTTTATACTTTTGTCACTTTCTTAATATGGGCATGTGAGAAATTGTGTAAGTACAAATGAGAGGAAATAATTATACGGATAATTATAATAGAATTATCATTAACACCGTTATTTTAATAACATTACATTCTGGAACATGCCTTGATTGATGAATTAGAGAAACTGTTTAAATTTATTAAAAGTTTAAATTAAAGGATATGTAACGTATGTGAAAATAGAATTTATTATGCTTTCAAGAAAGTGATTTACTTTTTTAAATTGATTATATTTTTTAATTATTGTTCGCTTTCATAAACCTGAGAAAATTTAAAAAAGTAAACAGTGTTATCATCAAAAAAATATTTTTCACCGACTGACATTAAAAATTGAATTTTATGAATATTTTACAGGCAGTGCCACGTTTGCTTCCTCGGCAGTAAATGGGGTTTCTATGGAATTACAGTTATTGGAATAAATTATAAATATGACAATTATATGAAAAATACAAGTTTTACCGACCGCCAACATATATTAGGGAGGTATTGTGATCATACCGATTTTGACATTTCGAGATTTCGATGTATCTCCACGAATTGAGGTCCCTACATAACGTTTTGACTATTTTTAGCATAATGTCTTTCGGTCTGTCTGTTTTCTCTCTGTCTGCCTGCCTGTCTGTCTGTCTGTCTGTCTGTCCGTCTGTCTGTCTGTCTGTCTGTGTAAACGTGCAGAGCCAATTCGGCTGAAAGGATTCTTATGAAACTTCATATTTAAGCTTCTGCTATCAATGGCACGAGTTGATCAACTTTTGGTAAAAATCGGTTGACTAAAAATGGGAGTTTACTCATGTCGGTTTTAAGATTTTTGTGAATATTTCACAACAGAAAAATATTTAGAAAAAATTTATTGAACAAAAGTTGCTATAAAAGCAATAATTAATAACTTTTATTTGAGACGTTTTTTGATAAAACGAAAAATTTTGAATAATTTTTGTAAAATTTTTCGAAAAGTCTCAATTTTTTTATACTTATATGTAACGTTTCCATGGTCATTATAAATAATATTTCTGTTAGAAAATATTAGGCCAAGTTATTTCTACTCTGCTGCTAAATAAATACATTATTTTGTATATAAGAACTTTATGATGGCGGTCGGTCCTGTGGTGGCCACAGCTGATTTTTTTTTTCATACTTATATGTAACGTTTCCATGGTCATGATAAATAATATTTCTGTTAGAAAATATTAGGCCAAGTTATTTCTACTCTGCTGCTAAATAAATACATTATTTTATATAAGAACTTTATGATGGCGGTCGGTCCTGTGGTGGCCACAGCTGATTTTTTTTTTCATACTTATATGTAACGTTTCCATGGTCATGATAAATAATATCTCTGTTAGAAAATATTGGGCCAAGTTATTCCTACTCTGCTGCTAGAATGTATTTTATAGAAGTACTTTGTGATGGCGGTAGGTCCTGTGGTGGCCACAGTTGATTTTTTTTGCGATGTCCCCGTAAAGGGCGTATCACACTAGAACGCTATCCAAGTTTTATTTTGTAAGTCTTCAGCTACCACACGCGAAACAGGGAAAAGTAACTTGCGTCTGCGTACATAACGTTAACAATAGACCCATCTCACTTGATCTGACTGAGAGGGAGAGATTGCGCATTTGAAGACTTGGACTTCGTCCGTCTTCTAGAGACACGGGAAATATATCTTGATGTATTTGCTCAGACTTAAAGACCTAGGTTTTTTGTCATGCTATCACACACACAAGACTTCGATTCGAATGCAAAAACTTTAATTTCCCAAGTTTAGACTTGAATAATAACTCTAGTGTGATAAGGCCTTTACACTATGAAATACCAATACAGAAAAAGAAAACTACTGTCCATTGACTATTTTACAACCTGTTGACTGACTAAAATGGCCGCCAGTTGCTAACGTTTAGAACTGAAACCCTGGATATTTTTTTTTCTTTACATATTTCATTAATTTATAAACTTTCGTCACTATCAAATACTTCGATACTAGCAAAGCAAAATATTAAATTCGAACCTAGGATGTCACAGGAATTTAGCAGTCACAGCACGTCCTTCTGTTAGCAAATTAAGATAATAAAATATCACTATATAATTAAAATTAATTACAAGTAATTAATTCATAGTAGTTATTTTCCCAATAAATAACATGGTCTAATATACCAAAACATTCAATTAAATCTAAAAAACTACCGTCCTCATAAACGTTGAAAAAATGGTCTGGCGCCAGAACGCACCTAATTCTAAACGTTCAAAATGAAAGACAATTACATGCTTGGGTTATAACGCAATATGTAATAATAAAAGGGTAATGAATTCAGATTGACAATACAAAAATGTAGAGGAAGTTGCAAATATCTTATAAATATAGCTAGTGATTAATGGAGCAAATGTCACAATCATGAACTAAAAATTTAAATATAGCAATAAAAATCATTACACGCCTATACTAACTTAACTTTCACAAGGACGAACACCGACATATATTTACCAGGTTTTTTGCGCAGAGACTTTATTAATTAACATTATTTCACTTTAATTATTACGTTCAGTGTTCAGCTTTTATCTTGGCTGCGCAGTAATAGAATATTCGAAGAAAACTATAAAAATTCTCAGGATTAATACAATAGCTTTGTTTAATCAGAAAGTTTGTGACTGGTTTGTGGTTTTTGAACTGAGCAAGTGTTCAAAATGCTCCTCGGAGCACAGGTTGGGAACCGCTGATATAGATGATAGATAAGAACTAATGTTACGTGGGAGGGGGTAGATTTTTTAGTTAATATAAATTCACTTTTCTCTTTCACAGCTCACATATTGATAGATAGACAGATTTTTATAAAATGAAGCAAATAATCAAAATACACGCAGATTATTCAAACAAAAATGCACCTCGCCGATCACATTCCAACTAGTCATAGAGTCATAAACCGGCTAGAGCAGTGTTACTCAACAGGTGGTCCGCGGACCACTGGTGGTCCTTAGCAAAATTTTAGTGGTCCGCGAAAAGATTATAAATGATTATTTTTGAGATTTTTTGTTCATTTTCTGTGTATTTTGTTCATTTTTCAGTGATTTTTATTACTAAGATATATGTAGAGTTTACATATACAATTTGTTTATTAGTACATTTATTATTTAGGGGTCCGCGGTAGAATATTAAATATTTTACTGGTCCGCGATACGTTTTCAGTTAAGAAACACTGGGCTAGAGTAAGAAATCATTTGGACATACATATAACTTGGCGAATTTTCTTTCATAATGTCATTTCCAGTTTAATTATTTTGATTCTGTTTTTTATTTCTAATACTTTTGATTTTATTCAATTTTTATTTATTTTATTTCCGGGAACGGCTTTGGAGCCCCTGAGAAGTGCACACGGAGCACTAAGGGCCCCGCGGAGCACAGGTTGGGAACCGCTGATATAGATGATAGATAAGAAGTAAGTATTAGTTTATAAAGATTAAAAAAAGGGGCAGGCTAACATTTCATCGGTTCTGAGCCTTTTTGTGGACTGTCTTTTTTTTACTTTTTTTGCCGAAAATGTCAAAATTTTAGACCGTAACTCAAAACTGACCATATATTTGTGATCTAAGGCTAAAAATATATAAGTATACCAATTTTCGAACAAAAAACAAAAAAAAAAATTCTTCCAAAATTTTGAAAATTTTGGTCCAAATTTTTTTGACTCAAATTTTAGCCAAAATATAGTTTTAGGCTAATTTTGGGGTGAGGATTATGAAAAAAATATTTAAAAAATTCATGCTTTCCTAGTTTTTGAGTTAGAGCTGATTTAGGTCTGTTTTTTGCCTATAATTCCAAAACTTTTGCCCAAATTCGAAAATGGACCAAATTTTCTTGATCTCTGACCAAAAATGCATATTTGTACCAATTTTCAATAAAATTGGAGACAAAAATTTTTTACTTCAAAATTACGATTTTTTTAAGGTCTACCCCTTACGATTTTTTCAATTTTTGGCCATTTTCAAGGATTTTGGATTACTGCCCCTACAAAACTTAATAATATGTTTATTTAAGCCCAATTTTTTTCTTAGACTAAACAGTGCAGTAGAATTTTAAAATTTCAAGCCGCATATTTATATCCCTAACCATTTTTTAGTTAGCAATTTTCAAAACTTTCAAAAAAAATTTTAAAAAAATGAAAAAACTTCAAAAAATTTTTTTGTTCAAAATCTGGTTACAGGTAAATTAGGACCTCAAAATTTCAAAAATTTCAACCGCAGGTCTTTATTGCATTTCGTTTTTGAGATATATCTATGCGAAGATGAATATTTCTATAAATCACGTCATATTAAAATTTGTCATAATTTTAAAATATTCAAAATGAGTAAGGCCTCAAATTTTTTCTAGACTTAATAAACTACGAAGAATCCAAAAATTCTAGCGTCAGGTTTGTTTCTCTAACCGTTTTTAAGTTGTGATTTTTTTAAACTCACAATTTTCACAAATTATGTAAATTATACCATAAAAAAAATGTCACAATCTCAAAACGCATTCAACGATTAAAGCCCCTTTTTAAAGAAATTTTTTTCTAGACTAAATAAACTACAAAGAATCCAAAAATTTCAACCGCTGGTTGCTATTTCTAACCATTTTTGAGTTGTGGTTTTTTTTATTTTACAATTTTCACAAATAATGTAAATTATGCCATTCAAAAAATTGTCAGTATCTCAAAACATTTTAAACGATTAAAGCCCTAATTTTTCTCTAGACCAGTGGTTCCTAACCTTTTTTACTTGCAGAGCCCTTTTTAGAATCAATTACTATGACGGAGCCCCCAGGCCTACCCTATGTCTTACAAATTAATGGTGTTTAGAAGTAATGTTACGGGGGAGGGGATAGATTTTTTTAATATAAATTCACTTTTCTCTTTCACAGGTCACATATTGATAGATAGACAGATTTTTATAAAATGAAGCAAATAATCAAAATACACGCAGATTATTCAAACAAAAATGCATCTCACCGATCACATCCCAGCTAGTCATAGAGTCATAAACCGGCTAGAGTCAGAAATCACTTGCACATACATACAACTTGGCCAATTTTCTTTCAGGATGTCATTCCCAGTTTCATTATTTTGATTCTGTTTTTTATTTCTAAAACTTTTGATTTTATTCAATTTTTATTTATTTTATTTCCTGGAACGGCTGCGGAGCCCCTGAGAAGTGCACGCGGAGCACTAAGGGCTCCACGGAGCACAGGCTGGAAACCACTTATCTGAACTATCTAATAATAAAGTATTATTTAACTATAAAAATTAATAGCTATGTTTTAAAATTTTGGTATCGTTCCCTGACCACGGTCACGGTAATATCTCTTAATGAGAGCTACGTTTGTAATAAAATTGTGTTTTTACTTACAATATATCAGTGTTGAAAGAATATCCCAACGTTAAGTGAGCGTCACCCCTAACCATGGGGGGCACCAGTGGGGGCGAGGAATCCCCGGACATTTCAACGGCAGCCGCGTTCGTACAGGCCACGGATGTTACCCACAACAGTCCATTCCAGTACGAATATAATAATTATGACTCTACTAAACAAGATGAAACACCAGAACATCACATCACTTTTCACAATACACTAAAACGAAACCACAATTCACAAAAGACACGATCCGAACTAAAGAAAACATGTACTGCACACTCATCAGCTGGCGACATGATATCGTCAGTCCAGAATGAGCTCGTTAATGACATAAGTCTTAATCCGGCAATAATTGGAATAGCCGACATGCAGGCGCCTTTTTTAATCTTTATAAACTAATACTTAGTTCTTATCTATCATCTATATCACCAGTTCCCAACCAGTGCTCCGCGTGCACTTCTCAGGGGCTCCACAGCCGTTCCAGGAAATAAAATAAATAAAAATTGAATAAAATCAAAAGTATTAGAAATATAAAACAGAATCAAAATTGTAGCATACTGGTAATTAATAAAGATTATTCGTTACGTAGGTGTCACTTAATGAGTATGATAAGACAAGCTAATTAAGAGTAAGGAATTGAGATTCATTCAATAAGTGACCACCGCCCTGTACGGACAATAACAGTTAACTAGTGTTTCATTAATATATCCTTACATGAAGTGAGTTCCTAAAATATAGGGGAACGAATACAGTACAAAAATAATTAAACTTGAAATGACATTCTGAAAGAAAATTGGCCAAGTTGTATTTATGTCCAAGTGATTTCTGACTCTAGCCGGTTTATGACTATGACTAGCTGGAATGTGATCGGCGAGATGCATTTTTGTTTGAATAATCTGCGTGTATTTTGATTATTTGCTTCATTTTATAAAAATCTGTCTATCTATCTATATGTGAGCTGTGAAAGAGAAAAGTGAATTTATATTAACTAAAAAATCTACCCCCTCCCCCGTAACATTACTTCTAAACACCATTAATTTGTAAGACATAGGGTAGGCCTATGGGCTCCGTCATATAAATTGATTCTAACAAGGGCTCCGCAAGTAAAAAAGGTTGGGAACCACTGATCTAACAGATCAATCAAAATCTGGGACAATTTTTCAGAGGTGCTGAGCCTCTTACGGAACTCGTTACATCTAGGCAACCAAGCTAGTGAACTTAAAATTTAGTGCCCCCTTTGACATTTGCGCGAATATGAAAAATAAAAAAATTGATGTGAAGTGTGAATATTCACACATTTCAAAGTTTCGCAGGTATATAATAAGTGAAGGCGGTATGCTGAGTGTGTAGGACAAATTTTACTTTGTAGTAATCACGGCAAAATGAACGATATTTTTAAAATAATTTATCGTCTGTTAATCATATAATAAGACTGGTTATTAAATTTACGCTCTTAAAAATTAAATACAACATTTGTCAAAATATAACTAGAATTTTGAAAAAATAATTTCAACATAATAAAAATGCAAAAAAAAAACAGAAAAAGTAAAATTCACTCCGTACTCGAACTCGAAACCCTTCGTTTTCCAGCCAGTTTAAGAGTGCTCTAACGCATGTAGCCATTGCACGCCATGCATGTGAGTGTCTTACATTGGTATAACTTTTGTACTTTGTGAACCAAAAACCACAAAAAATGCGTTATTTTCCAAAAACATAATCTGATCAAAAATTCCTGTTGTACTATTTCGGTTCACACCAATATACATTACTTAGAATTTTTTTAGATTTTTAGTTTAAACCATCTGGGCTACAGGGTGTGGGACAAAATTTTTTTTGCACATTTTTGGCAAAAATCGCATCAAAATAATTTATTTTGCAAAAATAAAAATTTGATCGTTAATCCACGTACTAAGGGCTCTCATTTGATACCCTACTCAGAATTTAAAAAAAATATTTTTGTTTTCGATGAGCACATATTTGTTTATATTTTTAGGGGGGTATGTTTTTTAGATGTTTTAGTATTTTTCCTATGTGCGGGTCAAAGAGTTGTATAAGCATGCCAAATTTCAACTCTCTAGGTTTAGCCGTTTGGCTACAATTTTTACCGAACAGACAGACAGACAGACAGACAGACAGACGACAAAATGACGGTATAAGGGTTTTTTGGTCATACCTACAAATCCCTAAAAAATGATACCGATCGTAATATCGTTCTTGAAAGACTGTGAAATGCTTATATAATATGGACTGATACTTAATTCACACACCTCGTATGTGAAAAGTTTCGGTGCATTCAAATTGAGCTTTACAACCAAGAAAGGACTCCTACAGGAAAGCGATACCAATCAGGTAGAAGAACAATGGTATTATTATCATATAGTTATAATAAAATTATTAGCTATAAATTTAATTCTTACGAATCAAAATAAAAATATTATTGTTTCATAATTCAATTTGAAGTTCATAACTTTGAACCAGTGATCTTTAAAATTAAAAAGTAATAAAAGTGTAATAAAAATGATTAAATGATGTTAGTGTGTTAAGAAATATAGCAATAATAATTTAAAAGGTCGCGATATTAATAAATATTAATATATGTGTTGTAGGCGGAATACTTATAACTTGGTTTAATAAACTACAAGTCAAATAAATCAGCGAAACGTAAAATGTTATCTAATGTCTAAATTTAACAGCTAAACTTAAATTAATTGCCATATTAAAACATTTTTTTTATCACTAACAAATCTTTAAAAAATAATAAAATTTTAAACTTTTATGATCAAATTAAATTATTAACTAAAATCTTGACTCAACAATTTTTAGCAAATAGTTAATGAAAAAAAAGGAGAATTTTGTAGCAATAGATTTGGCCTTAGTCTTACTATCATTAACGTGCAAAAAGTCTTTTCGTAGATACAAAAAATCTTCAGAACAAAAGTTAAACTAGACAAAAAGGCCCATCTAAAGGTTACTATAAGAATTCTGAGGCACTTCCGGTGAAACCGGAAGTGTCTCAGAATTCCAAGAAGTACCATTTTATATTTTTTTTTCTAAAAGTACATTAAATTAGCTTTACAATGACACCAAAAAGTCATATTTTTATGTTAACCATTTCAAAATGGCGACCATTTATTTACAAAATAATAATCAACATAAGTTTTACAACGTTGAACGTAGCAAGCTTTGAAAACAATAAAAAAAGAAATAGGAAAAGTTTTTATTAAGAATGAGAAAATGTGTGGACAATAATGGTGGTTTGATCGAACATTTATATATATATATATATATATATATATATATATATATATATATATATATATATATATATATATTTTTTTTTTTTTTTGTAAAATAATTGTAAAAAGTAATAGTTTTTTTTTTTCTAAATAGTCAAATAGTTTATTTTAGAGATATTTTGTTTCTTTTTTTTTATTGTTTTCAAAGCTTGCTACGCTCAACTTTGTAAAACTTATGTTGATTATTATTTTGCAAATAAATGGTCGCCATTTTAAAATGGTTAACATAAAAATATGATTTTTTGGTGTCATTGTAAAGCTAATTTAATGTACTTTTAGGAAAAAAATATAAAATTATCGATTCCCTATGCTAGATCAAAAGTTGACATCATTTCCGGTGAAACCGGAAGTGCTTCAGAATTCTTATAGTAACCTTTATATGGGCCTTTTGTCTAGTTTAACTTTTGTTCTGAAGATTTTTTGTATCTTTACAAATAAAGGAGATTTTCGGGGTGCCCCGTTTCAAACAAAGTATAAGGAAGGTATTGTGATCATACCGATTTTGACATTTCGAGATTTCGATGGATCTCTACCAGAGGCGCACACAGATTTTTGGCTTGGGGGGGGTCCAATTATACATAATTTTTATAAACACAGGGCAAAATATCAATTTTAAGTGAAGAGCAAAATAAAAAGGTCCTCCCTTCTAAATTTTAAGTGAAGAGCAAAAAAAAAAAGTTCCTCCCTTCTAAATTTTAAGTGAAGGGCAAAAAAAAATGCCTCACTTCTCACAGTACGGGGGGGGTCCGGACCCCTTGGACCCCCCCCTTGTGTGCGCCCCTGATCTCTACGAATTGAGGTCCCTATATAACGTTTTGACTATTTTTGGCGTGTTGTCTGTCGGTCTGTCTGTCTGTCGGTCTGTCTGTCTGTCTGTCTGTTTATTAAATAAATAAAAATAAATAAATAAATAGAAAATTTAACATGGGAAAGCTCTACGTTGCAAGCTGAAAAAGGACATACAGGTATATGAAAACCACGTGGTCAACATGTCGTTCCGACCTGTCCTATTATCTCTGTATAAACACATAGTTTATTTAAAGTTCTTTCGAACAGACAAACCTGGAAGAAAACATTTTGACAGTTGTGTTTTGAGTATTTTTTAATTTTAACATTTATAAACGAAATTTCTTTTTTCACAACTTTAGCTATAATTTTAAAAATGCAAATAGACTTAGACAAGGTTTTTCAAAACCACGATTGGAATAATGTGTCCAGAAAATGAGTTATACATCTTAATTTCTGTTTAATATACACTAATTTAACTGGTAAATCGGATATATCTGAAAGTTGTTTTAAAAATATTAACATTTTAAATAATTAAATTTAAAATATTTAAAAAAATTATTTGCCTTAAATAAAATGTATATAGGGGCTTTTAAAGTATAATCCTAAAGAAAAATGGATATCTATGTACGACTCTGACAGCAAAACATGCAAAAAAAAAACTAAGAGAAATTCTCTGGTAGTTTTTACTGGGAGATTTGAACGGTGGGTGACACGCTGAACTCGAATGTCAGCAGGTCATCTGTATTTTTAAATACCACCAGTAACCAATGGAAGAAAGTGAAAATTAACTATATAATTTTACAACTCGAGTGAAATTATTATACAGACAATTTCACTCATAACATATGGTTATGTCATACTAATAACATACCGACAAAACATACGTTTTTATTTAAAACTATTCTTGCAAGAGTAGAATTATTTTGTTTGCAGTTTTTATAATTTCAAATACATGCAACTTTTTTAAGACTACAAAATTTTTAAGCGTTAAATAGGAGTTCCAGTAACAAATAAACTGCCTAATGTATTAGTAAGATTTTTTTTATATATACATATACATTTTGAATGTAATGTAAATAAGTGAGATATTTCAATATTTTATACAATATTTCAGAAAATATTTTAGTGAAATACTTTTAACAAAGTACTGTTATAATAAAAACCATTTATCTTAAATTATATTTATTTTATATTAAGGATGGGGGGGGGTCTACATTTTAAGCATATTTTTGTGATTTTTTTTCATATCTATGGTTAAATTTATTCATTTTCAAACTAAGTACATATATAAAGTATGTTTTGAAGAAGATACAAAAAAAATTTAAGGCAAAATATGGCGAAATGAGCCAGCTGTGGCCAATCTTCTCAGAAAAAAATTAGATTTTGCGGTGACCAGCATAACTCGTCACTGGATCATCTGAAATCAAAAATCCAAAAAGATTTTGTTAGTTTATGAGTTTGCCGAGGTAATGACGTTGAGTTTTTATTTTTAAAATGGTTTTTCATTTTTTAGCGTTACTTAGAAAACAAAAAAAATTAATTCCCCCTAAAAAAACCTAAAAATTAGTATATTTGTGATTGTTAAATAAAAAAAAAACATGAAAAAAAAAATATCTCAACGTCGTTACCTCGGCAAACTTATAAACTAACAAAATCTTTTTGGATTTTTGATTTCAGATGATCCAGTGATATGCTGGTCACCGCAAAATCTATTTTTTCCCCGGAGTCTGAGAAGATTTGCCACAGCTGGCTCATTTCGCCATATTTTGACTTCAAAATTTTTTTGTATCTTCTTAAAAACATACTTTATATATGTACTTAGTTTGAAAATGAATAAATTTAACCATAGATTTGAAAAAAATTCACAAAAATATGCTTAAAATGTGGTTATCAGACCCTACCCCCCCCCTTAACATAAATTCACAATTTTCATGATTTAAAGTTTAAATATGTCTATAAGTTAATGGTTCACGTTTGGTAAGTTCTTATTTTGACGTCTTTACATAACAAAAAACAGTCTGGCAAAACAAATAATGAAACTTGTTAAACTAATTAAAAAGAACTACCTGTCACTATGGCTGATTTATTTCTCTCTTTTTGTTCTAAAATAATACCTTTATTTTTAATTGCAAATATGTTATTTTTTATAATTCTTACCTTGCAATATTGTTGTTTTCATCCTGGTATGGCAAGGCATAGCTATACTGCTGTAACAGAAAAAAACAATTATCAAATTTCAGTCAATAAATAATAAATTCAATACGATATTTACATACATAAATCAGTTGTCAAAAAATAACATTTCAACTTAACGTGGGCTTTTTTACACATAATATTTATCTACAGAACTAATGATACTTTGTTCAATCATTTTTCAATAGCTACATCAATATATCAATTATTAATATATTGTCACGCATTGTAAGGTTATGTTGTAGGTAATGTATCAGTTTGAGAAAAAAAGCTTGTTCATATGTACAATCACTTGTATGTGTCAATGATATTATATTTAAACATTTATTGTAAATATGTATTGTCTATACTCTATACCAGGGCTTCTTAAACTTTTTCATATAGCGACCCCCTTCAAGCCTAGGAAATTTAAAACGACCCACCATGTAATGAAATTAATATTGACCGTAGATGTAGGTGTAATATCGCGTCATTGTAGAATCTACATTGTAGATTCGACAATGTCAATAACGTGAGGGATAAATAATACGAACCCATTCTTTTCAAATATATATTTAATAGAAGAAATAAATTATTTTTTTTCTTAAATATAACAACATCCAAATATTATTAACATCAAACAATATTAATGTGAGCTTGTTTATTTTTACATAAATAATTAAATCTAGGCTCAATAATTTCAGTTAGTGCAGGTCGTAATATATTTTCAACGTTTATTAAAGTTGAACGATATCTTGATTTTATGTATGTTAAAGTGGAAAAGGCTGATTCGCATAAATATACGTTGAACAAAATGGTAGCAATATGTTTAGTGCCATTTCCGATAGTAGTGTAGGGTGACCATTCGTCCCGCTTTTTGCGGGAGTGTCCCGCATTAAGATGCGTCCCGCAAAAGTCCCGCATTCTAACATTTTGTCCCGCATTGTAACTTGTATTTGAGAGTATTGCGAAGATGAGGACCTTTTTTTTTGCTCTTCACTTGGATTTGGGAGGTGAGGATCTTTTTTAGGATCGCACTAAGGAAAAGGGCGCTGACGGGCTTGCTAAGGGTCGCCATTGCGAAGATGAGGACCTTTTTTTTTGCTCGTCACTTGGATTTTGAGAGGTGAGGGCCTTTTTTTTGCTCATCACTTAAATTTTGAGAGGTAAGAACCGTGCTTTTATTTACCAAGGGCGCCAAAACACGTCTCTGCCCCTAGCGCAAGTTTTCCTTACTGCGGCTCTGGGTGTGCTGCCAAATCTTTAACAAATAACTCGTTAAAAATTTGTAAAAAAAAAAACTTTTTTGGACGATCATATCAAAAACAGTACGTTTTTATCATCTAGTACTGGCTAAAAAGTAAATCGTTTTCGGCTTTTGTCGTTTCGCTTATTTTTTTGTCCGCTGGATGCTGGCGCCATCTATGTGTTATTTCTTAAGTTACAAGATCTCCATGGTTACATTGAAACAACTGACAATCAACATTTATAATTGTAATAGGTAACAGTAACCGTAACAGTAACTAATAATAGGTAATAATAACCATAAATTATGCAATGTAAATAAATTAAATTTTTCAAATAAAAATTACTTTTGATCGCCCAAAAAATATAATGTTCATCTTGGATTATCCGTTGTGCTTATGTGCATAAAGTTAGTTTTAAAAGTAAAATTATTATATGCCTAACTCAGAGCCGCAGTAAGAGGGGGCGCAGGGGGCGACGGCCCCTAGCGCACTAAGGAAAAGGGCGCCACATTGCGAAGGTGTGGAGCTTTTTTTTTTACTCATCACTTGGATTTTGGGAGGTTAGGACCTTTTTTTGTCCATTACTTGGATTTTGGGAACTAAACCAAAACCTAAAATTTGAGGACTACCTTTTTTTGCCCAGGGCGCCAAAACACAGTTTTGCCCCAAGCGCAAGTTTTCCTTACTGCGGCTCTGGCCTAACTAATACGTTTTGTTCATACTATGTGTAGAGTTATAAAAAAACAATGAAGAAAGGTTTAAGGAACTACTTAAAGAATTAATTATGATGCTACAAAACATTCAGAACGAGCATTGAATATTATTGTTAATAACGATAGTGTTAATTACCACATTTATGCCCAATAAAACAAACCTATTTTCTCACACCGTTATTAATAACAGTACTAAATATCAAGTCAAATATCATAGAAAGTAATAATTTTATTTATTATTTTGTAAATAAATGGTCGCCATTTTGAAATGGTTAAAATTAAAGTATGATATTTTGATATCCTTGTAAAGCTGATTTAATGTACTCTCAAGAAAAATAGGTACCGATTCCATACGCTAGATAAAAATTTTAATCAATTTCCGCTGAAACCGGAAGTGATGCAGAATTCCTATTATAGTCCTTAAGGGGGCCCTTTTATCTAGTTTAACTTTTCTACTGAAGAATTTTTTGTATCTCTTAAAATAAAGGAGTTATTCGAGGTGCAAATATACATTTTATATTAATTTCAAGACTGTTCATATTAACCCGTAGTTGACCAAAATATACACATCCAACCAAGTGAGGTGTAGTATACCCCAGGCTTTTCTCATTTAACACGTTGACTGCCAACTACGAGATAACTCGTAGTTTGTGTTCTTGGCTAAGACGCCGACTACGACTTATCTCGTACTTTGTTTACTTAACATATTCGTGCAGCTACGATTGAACTCGTAGTATATCAGTGTAAATATGGATAGATGGCTACTGGGAAGAGAACAAAAAATCAAGGTTGGCTTATATGAACAGAAAATTTATAAATAAATGAACAGAAAATATAATCAAAAAGCCAACTACGAGATAATTCGTAAGACCTTTTTTTCAAAAAAACACATTCTGTATGCTTTTTGATGATTACTATATACTATAATTAGAGTTTTTAATAATATTATATGATTAAATTAAATTGGCTTTTTAGAGCAGAATCCTGAAAATTGCCGTGGCAGTCAACGTGTTAATATCAATTAAAATAAGGTAAAATTTATACAGTTAGATGCTGTCAAGCCTATAGAACAATATTACAAAAAAAAAAATTTCAAAGTAATTATTTAATGCTTTTTTAATAATTTTTTCAATGAAAGTCAAAATCACGCCAATTTCTTTCCTAAATTGCATCATACTTCAAGTTGAGTCTCGTGTTGACTGACAACATTGCATCTCTCGTTCACACCAACTCTCACACATACTAATTTAGCTAGCTCTCTGATTGGTCTATGTATTTTGGTGGGGGAGACAATTTCTTTCTCATTTCTCAAGCATAATTCGTTCGAAATGCGCTGTTGCCAAATATAATTTAGACATATTTTTTTGTAAATGGTGTTTTTGATTTTTTTGTCGATTAAAAATTAAATTATTGTTAAATATTAACTAATTCATAAATATTGTCAATAGATACATCATTTCCACTATTAATATACTGGGGTGTGACACACCCCATTTGGTCAAGCTTGGGTTAAAAATAGCCCATCTGTTGTAAAATGCACACAGAGCCGCAGTAAGGAAAACTGGCGCTAGGGGCAAAACTGTGTTTTGGCGCCGTTGGCAAATAAATGTAAAGCAAAAACAAGGTTCTCACCTCCTAAAATCCAAGTGATGAGCAAAAAAAAAAGGTCCTCACCCCAAAATCCAAATGATGAGCAAAAAAAGGTCCTCACCTCCTAAAATCCAAGTGATGAGCAAAAAAAAGGTCATCATCCATATGATGAGCTAACAAAAAGGTCCTCACCTTCACAATGTAGCGCCCCTTAGTCAAGCTCGTTGGCGCCCTTTTCCTTAGTGCGCTAGGGGTCATCACCCCTCCGCTCCCCCCCTCCTTACTGCGGCTCTGAATGCACAAGTCATTTTAGGGTACAATTATTTTAAATTTATTGGACTTTAAAAGAGGAGTGTGCCACCAGTGTCTCCCCTGGATACGCCACTGAGGTAGAGCAGACAGTGAAGGCCAGAGAAGTCAAAAGAATAAAAATATAAAAATTCCTCTGTTTTTATAGATCGACATTTGTCAATTCAGTGATTTCTGTGACATTGTTTATATCTATTTATTAGTAATTTTATGGTTGACAAGTTATTCATTAGTGTTCAAACTCTCACCAAACAAAAGAACAAATACTTTTGCGATCTTCAATTTTTATCTAACAGGTACGACCTGATACCAACTTTGAATGTCATGGCTCTTGGAATAAATTATATTTCTTACTGAATAAAACTTATGTTAAATGTCTACTTAAAATGTCTAATTTATTTATTTTTATTATAAATGGCTAATTTATTTTTATAAATACAGAATGTAATTTTCAAAATAATGGGGCATAAAATTTAGTAACATTTAAAATACATAAAATTATATTCTTGTCTAAAGTTTTTTTCAAGTTTGTATTTATATATTTCAAATTATCGGATTATTAACCTTTATATATCCATATTTATATTATTTCTTCAAAAAAACTTGTCGTTATCCTTGTGAATAATTCGTAAAATGTGACTCAAAATATTTATCATCAATGAAAAAAGATATTTGATTAACAAAAGGTTTTGGCGCCAGTTTTCTTCTATTTTAACGAACTATTTTTTAGGGTTTTGTAGGTAAAACCATTATACCGGTTGTCCGTTTGTACCATTTTGTCGTCTGTCTATCTGTTCGGTAAAAATTGTAGCCAAACGGCTAAACCTAGAGAGTTGAAATTTGGCATGCTTATACAACTCTTTGACCCGCACATAAGAAAAATACTAAAACATCTAAAAAACATATCCCCCTAAAAATATAAACAAATATCTGCCCATCGAAAAAAAAAATATTTTTTTAAAATTCTGAGTAGGGTATCAAATGAAAGCCCTTAGTACGTGGATTAACGATCAAAATTTTATTTTTGCAAAATAAATTATTTTGACGCGATTGTTGCCAAAATAGTGCATAAAATTTTTGTCCCACACCCTGTAGCCCAGATGGTTTAAACTAAAAATCTGAAAAATTCTAAGTAATGTACATTTGTGTGAACCGGAATAGTACAACAGGAATTTTTGATCAGATTATGTTTTCGGAAAATAACGCATTTTTTGTGTTTTTTGCTTGACTATGTAAAATATTTAATAACTTATGTAATAAAGTAAACTAGCATACTTTCATGGTGTAATGCTTAGCGCTCTCGCGTTCTAATTTGCAAACTAGGATTCCGGTCTTGAGAAAATTTTATTTTTTCTTTCTTTTTTGCATTTTTATTTTGTTTAAATTATTTTGTTTAAATTTTATTATTTAGCCTCTACCGAAAAAAATTAAATATTAAATAATTAAATAATTTGTGGGGCGTCAAATGGAAGAGTAGATAGACGACCAAAAGTTCATTCTTAAAAATATATTATATTGGCGCAATTTTTGTAAAATTAAAAAAAAAAATCCTTTCACTTATCTCAAGACTGAGAAACACTAATTTGTGAATTTCAAACTACACATAAATATTTTTTTGACGTTTATTTGCCATAATTTTACACCATAAAGCATTATATTCTTTATTTTGGTGTAAAATAGTAAGTACTAATAAAGTTTATTGTTTGAAAGAGTAATCTATTTTAACACATCCTGTAAATTGGCAAAGAAAAATGAAACATGTTAACATAACTAAAATATGGCTACCTACAGCAAATATACTTTCACTTTCATTAACAATAATAAATTACATTCTATTAATTGTAACGCATTATCTCATGTAATAATTTAATTAAATAAATTATCAGTACCAACAATCAAAACAGTAATTTATAATTTTGTTATGATAACTATTGAAGATAATTTAAAAATACTAATTGAAAATTGATCACCGCGCGTTCACAACGTACAGCCCTGGGGCACAGGATGGCGCTAAACGCATAAAAGCACCATAAAGTTTCAAAATTTTACAAATTTTGATAAACTATTGAATGTTCTCACTGTAAAAATAGATCAAAAGTTCATAGGGAATAAACTTTGGAGTTCCTCAAGGTTCAATTTTGGGACCGTTGCTCTTTATACTCTATATAAATGACCTGTAAACAAACATGACCGCCAAAACAATATTATTCGCGGATGATAGTACCTTTATCATTAAAGGAGTCGACCAAAATGAGGCCATATTAAAAACCAAAGAAACACACAATGGCGCATTTATATAGTTCACGGCTAACAAAATGAGTATTAATAAAGAAAAGACACATGACCTAATATTCAGTCTTAACAGAAATTGTTCTAGAAATTCTGAATATTATGCCTGTACCAAAACTAAATTTCTAGGATTTATTTTAGACGTCAGACTATCGTGGAAAGATCATCTTTCTCACATTGCTGGTAAAATAAATTCCTATATTTACATGTTACGCAAAATCTTGAACCATGTATCTGTGAAAATAGCGAAACTAGTATATAATTCCTATATACAGTCAAGTATAATGTATAGTATAATAATAAGATTAATAAATAAAACACTCGGTAAGTTTCACAAATATCAGTTTAATATACTCTATACGTATTTCGGCAGTGACGCCATCAACAGGAGTTGCAATTACAAACTAAACTTATTTTTTAACAAATACATTCAGTGGGAACAAATATTATGGTAGGGAATACAACTGTATTAGCCAACCATATTAGCAGATAAGGGAAAAAAGGGAAAAAAGTTATTTACCGATTTATTAGGGGTGAGTTGTAAACGTCAATCTGGTCATTCATTAAGGGAATTCCAGAGTTAATATTTTTGTGAATTTCTCGTATAATAATACTATGGGGTACCTCCGTAGAGTGGAAAAGAATCTTTATACTGCAAAAAGAGCTATTAGAGTATTAGCTAGGGTTAGTTCAAATACTTCATGTAAACAGCTTTTCGTTGATTTTAAAATATTAACTCTACCGTCAATTTACATATTAGAGTTACTGCTGTATGTAAAAGAAAATCAACATGTCCTTGCAAAAAGTGGCAGCAGTCATGGATATGAAACCAGAGGACGAGATAAACTCAAACTCCCCTTGGTCAGATATAATATATCCAAAAAATTGCCATATCATATTGGGGCAAAGTTATTTAATAAATTGCCGATAACTATAAAAGAATTGTCTGCAAAACAATTCAAAAATGTTTTGAGAAATCATTTCTTAAAGAAAGCTTACTATTGCATTGAAGAATATTTAGAGGATGACACCTCAAATATTATTATGTAAAATAAACATTTCTTTGTAGTACATGTATCTAATAATGACGTAAATTAAGTATATTTTTTGTACCTTTAATTTAAATAAATTTATTATATAGTGCGTTTCATGGGCTTTCTATGAAAATCCAAATATTGACAATGTTGAGGCTGAAAATTATGGCTGCACTGTGAAAATTAGTCTTTAAAAAACTGAGCATAACTTAACCTAAAATGTTAAGTAATTCCAGTCCTCTTTTTGCATTGAAGACGATACTTGTAACTAAATACGTGACATTCAAGTCATCACGACTGATGTGTCATTTAAAAATCATTATTTTATTTGTTAATAGTTTTCTAATTTCTCTTTCACAATTAAGCGAAAAATAGATTTTTAGAAATGTCATCCACATCGTTAAAATTGGCATTTGATAGACATCATTCATGATTTCATTGATGATGAATGATACCATTTAAAAAGGTAAATTATTAAAAATTATTTAAATATTTTTAAAAGTCAATGTACATGACTTAGGACATAAGAAAACAGTGAGAAGACGTAAACTCTGGAAAATAATTATGTACAGAGAAATCAAAATAGGTGTAATAATAAATCAAGCAAAGGATCTATGTATTTGTCGCAGACAGATTGTTTTTTTAGGAAAATAATTACTATTTTTGTAGATTATCAATAATAGCGCTTTCCTAAAATATATTTTAATTAGGAGTAATTTATTACAAATTCCAATATCAAATTTTAACTAAATTTCTTGTTTGCACCGTCAGTAGAAATTATAATGATGATTCGATAATTGAAAACTAGTAATTTTGAAATAGATATATTTCTGATAGACGTGATAGATGAGTTCAACACTAAATAAAAATTTGTTATTAATCACGAAAACGTTTAAAGTAAATTACTTGTAGAAAGTTGTGTCAGGACGAAGTATGTAAATATGACATTAGAATATTAATATTAGAATTCAAATTATTTCATATTAATATTCTAGAAATATTTCTCTATTTAGTAATACACTTGATATAAAATAGGCGATAAATGGCTGAGATTTTCAGATCAAGACGAAAAAAAAATTTAACCCAAAGCACTTTTAAAGCCTTTTTTTTAGACTAAACGATCTATGTGGATTATAAAAATCCAAACCGCAGATTTTTATCCCTAACCATTTTATAGTTAGGATTTATAAAAAAAATAAATAAAAAATTTAAAAGAATGAAAATTATCCAAAAAATTTGTTTCTTTCAAAATATGGTTACAAGTCAATTAAACCTCAAGATTTTAAAAATTTCAACAGCAGGTCTTTATTGCATTTCGTTTTTGAAATATGTCCATGTGAAGATGAAAATTTCTATAAATCACGCCATATTAAAATTTGTCATAATTTTAAAATAAGCTAAACTAATTAAGCCTCACATTTTTTTAGTCTAAATAAACTACGAGGAATCTACAAATTCTAACCTCAGGTCATTTTCTCTAACCGTTATTTGAGTTGTAATTTTTATTAATTCACAGTTTTCACAAATAATGTAAATTATGCCATTAAAAATATTAGTCATAAATAATCTCAAAATGCATTAAACGATTAAAGCCCCAAATTATTTCTAGATTAAATAAACTACGGAGGATCCAAAAATTTTAATCCGAGGTCGCTGCCTCAAACCGTTTTTGAATTGTGCTTTTTTTTAATTCACAATTTTCACAAATAATGTAAATTATGCCATTAAAAATATTAGTCATAAATAATCTCAAAACGCATTAAACGATTAAAGCCTCAAATTATTTCTAGATTAAATAAACTACGGAGAATCCAAAAATTTTAATCGGAGGTCGCTGCCTCAAACCGTTTTTGAATTGTGCTTTTTTTTAATTCACAATTTTCACAAATAATGTAAATTATACTATCAAAAAAATGTCGTAATTTCAAAACGCGTTAAACCATTAAAGCCTCAATTTTTTTCTGTATTAAATAAACTACGGAGATTTTTAGATGCCTATAACCCAGTGGTTCCCAAACTATATCGGTTCCCGGCGCCCTTAATTTATTAGAAATTTTCCGCGGTGCCACAAGTAAAAACTAGTCTAACTAACGCAGTTGAAGGAATAATGAAATATTTTCGCGGCGCACAGTTTGGGAATCGCTGGGATAGTAAGCAGCTACATGTAAATAGCTATTTAGCATTCAACATTATATAAAAGAAGAGATTTTAAAATAAAATGTTTTGAACAATGGAAAAAATATATAAAAATTAGCAATTATTAGCAGTATTGCCAACAAATTTTCATTAACTCTTTTAAACAATAAACAGTAAATTAAATGGTATAAAAATCAATGATATAAAATTGTTCCTTTCGTGCTTCATAGAAATGTTGATTTCTCAGACATTTAACATGGGAATGAGTTTTGAAATTAGACATTAACATCGACTAATGAAGAAGACTGTAGGACGTTCGATAATATAATGTTGAAATTTAGATTTTTGTTAGTTTTGTAATTGATATGTATCTTGTTACTTAATGAGGAACTCTTCAAGAATATTTATTGCCAACATTGCATAAATAAATAATTATTTGCACGCTATATCCCATATTTGGAGGTTAGTAATATTTTACTAACTGCGCATTTAAAATATGTTGCATCTACCAGTTGTCAAATTGCAAAATTGATTTAAAATGTGCATTGCTGTATTGGAAATTATTCACATAATCCCAATTTTTGCAATAAAAGAGGATATTGTAATAGATTAAATTGGCATTTCAGTAAAGGCGTTTGAATATTACATAATCCAACTTCCAGGGATGTTATATTAACGGAAGCAATTAATTACAAATTGTTCATTAGGATTTCTCTTTCTCTCACTTCGTCAGTCGGGTTGATATTTTTCATCACACACAAATTCTCAATTGAAGGGTTTTATGCAAAAAGTCTTTAAGTTGTTTTTCACGTTTTGAGATATTCAAGATTTTAATTTTCATTTTCGTTTGGCAATTTTATTAATATCAATTCAATTAAATTCATTTTTAGGGTTTTGTAGGTATGACCAAAAAACCCTTATACCGTCATTTTGTCGTCTGTCTGTCTGTCTGTCTGTCTGTCTGTCTGTCTGTCTGTTCGTTAAAAATTGTAGCCGAACGGCTAAACCTAGAGAGTTGAAATTTGGCATGCTTATACAACTCGTTGACCCGCACATAGGAAAAATACCAAAATATCTAAAAAACATATCCCCCTAAAAATATAAACAAATATGTGCTCATCGAAAAAAAAAATATTTTTTTTTAATTCTGAGTAGGGTATCAAATGAAAGCCCTTGGTACGTGGATTAACGATCAAATTTTTATTTTTCCAAAATAAATTATTTTGAAGCGATTTTTGCCAATATTGTGCAAAAAAAATTTTATCCCACACCCTGTAGCCCAGATGGTTTAAACTAAAAATCTGAAAAAATTCTAAGTAATGTACATTGGTGTGAACCGGAATAGTTCAACAGGAATTTTTGATCAGATTATGTTTTTGGAAAAAAAAACATTTTTTCTGTTTTTTTGCTAATAATGTTGACAACTTATAGTTATATAATACGCTAAACAGTAACGTGTTTCTTGGTGCTGTGGCTAAGATACTTGCGTTCTGTCCAAGAACTCGTAATCGGACTCATGTTCGAGTCCTACGTGAGGAGACAATATTATTTTTTATTTATTTTTTGCATTTTTATATTGTTTAAATTATTTTTTCAAAATTTTAATTATATTTTGGCAATTGTTGCATTTAATTTTTAATAGCGTAAATTTAATAACCAGTGGAAATTGTTGAAATTATAATTTAATTATATATTTGAATGTACACGAAATCAAAGGGGAGGAGCTATGACTAAAAACAACCAATGGAAGCCATAGGCGCAATTTTCAAAATCTTAATGAACCTTGATATATAAAAAAAAAAATACTGCACATCTTTAAAAACTTAAATAATGGTAATAGGCATTCGAATTAAAATTCATAAAAAAATATTTTGTCACAAAATTTGTTTTGGCACCCCAAATAATCATCATTCACTTACTAGATACCTGCAAAACCCTGAAATGTGTGAAAATTCACACTTCACATCAATTTTAATTAATAGCTATTACATTTTATTCTTATTCATTTTATTCCTTACATTATAATTTTTAACTAAATTTAATTTCTACCTATTGGTTTGAAATCTATTTTGCTTTATTCCTATTATTTTCTTTTTCTTTGATTTCCTTTTTCCTCTGGATTACCCCTTTCATCAAAGTGTATCCGCAGCCATTTCCGTTTAAAATATCTTCTCTTGTTCCTCCTTTGCTTCTCATTTCTTCACATTCTTCCAGCATATGTTCAATCGTCTCCCTTTCTTCTCTGCACATTCTACATAATTTATCATCCTCTATTAACCAAAATTTGCTCGCCTTTTCTTCATTCCCACATCTAAACCTTGCAATTATTCTTTTTTTTTTTCATTTCCCTTTTCTTTTAGATACAGCGGTCTTTGCGTCCTCCAATTTTTTTTATACTTATTATTGTACCTAGATCCGCTTATTCTCTCGCTTAATTCTTGTTGTTGTATGTCTTTCATTCTTTCTATTATCTCCTGCATTCCATGTCCACTATCTCTTTTCCTCCTTACTTCTTCTGTTGAAAAGCCTGCGTATTCATACATTTTACTCCTTTTTATCTCCCATTTTGATGTTTTTTTTTCCTGTTTATCTCTATTTTCTAATTCCTTCCAGCATTCATTTAATAATTGTTTTTCCGGGTTCTTGATTATATTTTCTTCAAATCTTATTGCTCTTTTAACGGCTTCTATTTTAATTTTGCATACCTTCGTCTCTTCTAATACTATGTACTCTGGTGTACATTCATCTAGCCCTAACATCCACTTAAGATATTTATTCTGCACCTTCTCCAGCGGCTCATGTTCCTCCCATCCCCACACCTCCATACATGATTATACTCTTAATTAGGGCTTCGAACATGAGCATTCTTATGTGATATTCACCCTTAAATTTTCTTTCACCTAAGCTCCAGATCTGCGGAATTGCTAGCATTGCCCTTTTACTTAGCTGCTTAATATGTTCCCCTGTTCCTCCATTGCATTGGAATTGGTATCCTAAGTACTTGTGTGTCCTAACTTTTTCAATTTTATTTCCTTCCCATTCCCATTTCTCTTCTCTCTGTCTCCCTCCTCCATTTTTAAAAACCATTATTTTTGACTTATCCGTGTTTATCAGCAGTTTCTTTTTTTTTAGTATTTATTCAGGGATTTCATCATTGCCTTTAACTCATTTTCTTTAATTGCCAGCAATACAATGTCATCTGCATATGCTAAAGACATAAACTTCTTGTTTCCAACTATTACAATTACAGTTCGAAACATATTTGAAAAATAGATTCCAAGCTGTGAAACTGAACAACAAGCTGTCTGATGTAAAAAGCATACATTTTGGAATTCCACAGGGCTCAATTTCTGGCCCCATACTGTTCCTGATCTATATAAATGATCTCGACAAACATATTAAATGTGACCAAGTTATTTTATATGCAGACGATACAATTTTTTTACAGCGTCCTCGATCAACATCATTAATTCAAGATATAATGGCAAACGCTAAAATGTGGTTTAATAGTAACAAATTGTATGCACACATACACTTCCCATACTACTGATTTTAACTGACATGAAATTCAGAATTTGTGGAAAGGTTTCGTTTTGGCTTTACATTTTACGAAAACAACTCTGTTATTATATAACAAAAATGTATATTCAGTTTAAAAACTCATTAGAAACTATGACCTGGGATAATTTCTGCACGATTACTCTATTTTTTACAGCGGGTCATCACAATTAGTGAGACAATGCTGGATTTACCTAAGCAACAGAGTGCCAGACAATGATGACTTTAAGTAAGTCATTTCTCGTCCTTGATGCGAGCGGTTGCGATTGCGGTTATATCACAGCGAATTGTGTGGCTTCCTGTTCTTCCCAGTGCGTGGGAAAGTAAATACGCAATATCAACACATTCTGCTGACAAAAACAGGGTTTCTTAAACTCGCAGTTAATAATAGTGGCTCGCTAAAAAAGACTATTAATCTAAATTTCAATATTTCTAAATGCGTCAGTTATGGAGCACTTATTTTCCCATAAACATTAATCATTCTATGAATAAGCTCATACATATATTTCGCTTGTAATTACAGTATAACTTAGTCTATGCACGCGAAACACTCCATAATAACAACAAATAAAATTTTTATCATTATTGTTGCCTCGACAACCTTGGAACGTTCCTGGCATTTTCTATACTCTGTCCCAAAAATACAGAGAGTAATAAGATTAACCTTATTTATACTCCACAATAAAAATAATAGGACCGGGAGGTGAGACGTGAGACCACATTACATAAAATATGTTTACAGCAGAGATTGGTCGTTCATGAACGAACTGGCTCACTGAGCCGGCTCGTGACCGGAGTGTTCCGGATCTGGATCGATGTCATGTTGAACTTCGTGAGAACTCGGCTTGTAATGTATTATCATAAAGTGTATTTTGTCATCAATTTGTAGGGCAGTTTACTTGAAACTAATAGGCTTAGTCTGTATTTTCTTACAACCATACTATATAAAAATATTAAAAATATTGCCCAAACCCAGATGTCCGATTTATAAGGGCAAGAAACATCGCCATAAACTTAACACATCTGGTTTAAAATACAGTAGCTACATGAAGTGAATTGTTTGTTTCAAAAATGTTAGATAAGAGCCGGGGCTAAGCGACGTTCTACCTACGAACGAACGATCAACAACTGACCGACCTGTGTCGCGGAAACATGTTTCCAGTTCATATAATGCAAGAGCCGGCTCTAAGCGACGTTCTACCTACGAACGAACGACCGACCTGTGTCTCGGAAACATGTTTACTTAACCGGATCACTGAGTCGGATCAATGAACCGGTTCAACAAACTGAACTACCTCCACTGATCCGGTTCCGCAAACTGAGCTGAAATTCCTATCTCTAGTTTACAGTCAGTCTAAGTTACATAATGAAGGAATATAAATAAAAATGAACATTAATAAAGTCATCAATTTCATATATGGGATTTGTCAATAAATATTCTTTAAGTTTGTTTGAAAATGTCTTGATTGGTAGGGATCTTATTTCCTCAAGTATTATATTTAATTTAATGGCGTAGTAGTTTGCGCTATTTCTTGATTTTTGAAGTTGAAGTAAATTATTAGATATATTATTTTTTTGCCGTGTGTCATGCCCGTGGTTGGAAGTCATTATTTTTAATTTCATGAAGATCTCACAACAGTCAGCTCGAAAAGGAGCACCAGCTATGACCCTAACAACTTTGCGTTGAAGAGCGAAAATTCTATGGGCTGCTGGTGAGTGTCCCCAGACAAGAATGCCGTAGTTGAGGTGTGATTGAAATAGCGAAAAGTAGCACGAGCACGACTTTTTGGCAAACTTCTGCTTTCAAATTGCGAATTAAAAAGACTGTAGACCTTAGTTTTCGGCTTACGAATTCACAGTGCTGATCCCCGAAGTTGTGGGTCGATGTGGATACCAAGAAACTTGACGTACGGGGGTTTTGAAAAATCGTGTTTCTTGGTGGATATCATCATTGATTCGGTTTTGCCAGTATTTAAAGTTAATTTATTCCTGTCAAACCAAGATGCGGCGTGTTCTACCACGGATTTACTCCCTAAGCGAAGGGAATTTAAGTTAGAATTTTTGCAGAGTAAGGTAGTATCATCTGCGTAAAGAATAGATTTATAAAGAGAGGAAAGTCATTTACGTAGGGTGACCATTTTCTTAAGAAGGCAATGCGGGACGGAGCAAAAAAAAGGTCCTTAACTCCCAAATCCAAGTGAAGAGCAAAAAAAAAAAACAAAAAGGTCCTCATCTCCCAAAATCCAAGTGAAGAACAAAAAAAAGTCTTTACCTCCCAAATCCAAGGTGAAGAGCAAAAAAAAAGGTCCTCATCTCCCAAATCCAAGTGAAGAGCAAAAAAAAAAGGTCTTCACCTCCTAAATCCAAGTGAAGAGCAAAAAAAAGGTCCTCATCTCCCAAAATCCAAGTGAAGAGCAAAAAAAAGGTCTTCACCTCCCAAATCCAAGTGAAGAGCAAAAAAAAAGGTCCTCATCTCCCAAAATCCAAGTGAAGAGCAAAAAAAAGGTCCTCATCTCCCAAATCCAAAATGCGGGACACATGTTAATGCGGGACAAAATGTTAAAATGCGGGACGAATGATCACCCTACATTTACGTACAGCAGAAATAGCAAAGGGCCAAGAATAGATCTTTGTGGGACACCAAAGTGTATAGGAAGAGTTTCAGATTTGACATCACCAAAAATTATAAACTTTTTAACACAATAACACATTAAGACTTACTATTAAATAACAGCTGTGATAGTGAGTGGACGTCGTCCTAGAGTGAATTTGACCCGGTGTTCGGCCTTGATACACCATGGGTAGATCATGGTTTCACCGTTTCATATGACTGTCTTACGGAGCGTGTTTCCTGATCTTCACGATGTGCGGTTATACACTGCTCACGGTTCTACTACCATACTGTCCGTGGGAAAGTTTATTACATGAAGAAATGCATTTCACATTAAAAGATAATCTGTCAAAATGCCTCACATCATGTCATACATGTTTAAATTTAGCATGTCATTATATTTGTTTTACAACAGAATTAAAAACATTTTATTAATGATAGTATTGCCTATATCAGCGGTTACCAAACTATTTTGTCACGGAACCTTCGTGTAATTTTCCAAAGTATGCGTAACTCTTGCCAAATCTATATTTTATGAGCAATCCAGCCCTCCAATTTTATAAGAAATTAAATTAAACAACTACTTTGAAAGAAATGGATATAGCCTGCAGGAAAAAGCAAGAAATGAACAACAAGGCGAAGACGTCATAACTTTAGTAACTGACAGCGACAGAGATATACAAAAACAAGAACAACAAAATAGAATCGACAAGTCGAGGTACAACACAAACTACAGGAAAATTAAAACTCTTGGACAACCAAGATACTTAAGGACAGACGGGAAGCATAAAAAAATAATTGCAAGATTTCGCTGCGGAAACGAGGAGAACACCAATAATTTCTGGTGGGAAGAGACAAGGAAATTGTGTAGGATGTGCGGAGAAGAACAAGAAAATATAGAACATATAAGGAAATGCAAGGAGATGAAAGTGGACACTAGAAACAGAGCACAGCTATTGGATGACGAAGGAGGAGGAATAGAGTGGATGAAAAAGGTTATAAAACGAAGGAAAGAGCTAACAAACAATAAACAAAGGACCTGAAGAAAAAAAAAAAAAAAGCAAATGATTTATTTACATTCTTATTTTTATTTACTTTTTATATTTTATAGAAAATGATAATATGTATTTGATATTTATATTAATTAAGTAATTCTAATTCTAATGGGAATTAGGGTAACTATGTAATCTATTCGAAGCCGCAAGGCAGGAATAAAAAAATCTATTAATAATAATAATTAATAATAAATTAAACAATTAATAGTTTTAGTAATATTTTTGAAATTATTTTGCAATGGTCCAATATTAATGCGGACACCATTATTTTTTACGTTTGCCATTGCTGATAGTACCAGGCTAGAATAGTACAATATAATTAGTATTACTATCAAAAAGATATAACACTTCATGAGTATATAAAATATATTCGGACGTTTCGGAAACTGCTCAACAATCTGTTTCCGTCTTCAGCGATCACAAGAAGTGATGATAATAGTTTTAGTGATATAGATTTTTTATTTCACTAAAGCAAATGTTTAAAATAATTTCTTATTAAATTCTAACTAATCTTATCAACTATCAAAAGCCACTTTTTATCACGGAATCTTTGAAATTTTCGGCAGTAGGTACCCACTTACATATACGAGGGTTGCCTGTTATATTTCAGGATAGCGCTAAACTAGTGCTGCCATCTGGCAACTGACGCTTCTATCGTAAAGTTTGACATTTTTGACGGTATACGTAGTCAGAACGTTTTAACGTACGAGCGCTATTTGTGTTGTTTACAACTTGAAAAAATTCATCTCGGCTAAAAATGGAATTAAATCGTGAACATTTTTGAGCGATTATTTTTTACAACTTTAAACGTGGATTAATCCAACAACAGTGCATCGATGAACTTAATTCGACTTTTGGCGATGAAGCACCATCAAAGACTACTGTTTATTGATGGTTTGCCGACTTTAATCGTGGCCGTAGTTCGCTTAAGGACGAATTTCGTGAAGATCGTCCAAAATCGGTTGTTGTTCCGGAAAACATTGATGCTGTCCAAACAGTAACTGAATCACGTTTTACCTTCACTCAATAGATATAGCCAATCACCGCTTAGTGGATATATTCTGTGTAAGCAGATTCGGGCTGTGATGAGTACAGGCCTAAAATGAAAGAGCTAGGCTGCGATTACAGTAATTTTTAGTTGAAATTTGAAAAAAAAATTAAGGAATATTAAGGAAAAAACATTAAAAAACGTTTATAATATCTAAATCCATTTAATACCGGGGCCTTACAGTTCATCTAAACCTACCACTTCTGTTCTGTAGTGTAGCAAATTCGTGAAATGAAAAAGTAATGAGAAATTTGATTTTTAACTTATTTTCCTGATTACATGCTTACACGGAATGTGCGTATTTCTTTATTTATTCCATTTTCTATTTTAATCTAAATTTCGCTTGGGGCATTTCCTTGCATATAGGCAGTGCATTTAAAAACATATGTTTCTCATGCTTTTACTTTGAACTGTGCCAAATTGAAATGAGGAAATGATATTATTTTAAGCAAATGACATTGATAGATTTAAATAAAATGTTTATGTATATATTTGAATGCATTTTAACACATAAACTTGAAATTTAAACTTGTATTTGAACTACTGATGCTATTATTCAAGGTTATTTAGTTTTATCAAAATACAGTATGCTTGAAAATATTTTTTTTACTTTTATATACAAGGTGTCTCAAAAGAAATTTTATATTTATTTAGCTTACTGCGTGAACGCAACGTATCCGAGGGGCGCGGGGGTTATGTCAATCGGTAGCCTGGATCTTGGGAATTCAGTCGCTATGGATCGTTTCTCGGGAGCAGACCGCGCGTTTTGCGTGCGAGAGTTTTACAAAAACGGTGATTCGGCGACTGTAGCGCGTAGAAAATTCTGCAGTATTCGAGGTTTTCGCCACTTAAATGATGCGCCAAGCATTCCTCTCATTCGACATTGGGTTAAAAAGTTTGAAGAGACTGGTACAACGCTGGATAAATCAAAATCCGGGCGACCTAGGTCATCAAGAACGGTAGAAAACGTGGAGAATGTTAATCAGTCTGTTCGTGACGACCCGAACCTTTCAATTCGGAAGCGCGCAAGTGCTTTAAATGTGCATAGATCATCATTACATCGCATTATGCACAAAGACCTAGAGCTGCACCCCTACAAAATTCAATTGGTGCAAGAATTAAAGCCCCAAGATGCCAGTCAGAGGCTTAATTTCGTAAATCAGGTGATTGAGCGATTTTCAACGTTTACCAACATTTTGTTTTCGGATGAAGCTCATTTTCATCTTAATGGCCACGTAAACAAGCAGAACTGCCGCTACTGGAGTGCAACGAATCCGAAACGCAAACATCAGAAACCCGTACATTCGCCTAAAGTGACCGTATGGGCTGCGATGTCGGCGCGAGGAATTATCGGCCCTTACTTTCTTGAAGACGAAAGGGGGCGTGCAGTTACAGTGAATTCAGAGCGTTATGTGGAGATGTTAGACAACTTCTTGGTACCTGAACTGCAAAACTTTCCTGGCTATAACCAAAGAACATGGTTCCAACAGGACGGAGCAACTTCACACACGTCCAATATGTCTCTGCCACGTGTTCGTGAAATTTTCTCAGGCAAATTGATCTCCCGGAGAGGTGACATAAATTGGCCTCCACGCAGTCCAGATTTAACCCCTATGGACTTTTTCCTATGGGGTTATCTTAAATCTAAAGTTTACGCCAATAAACCGACTTCACTGGCGCATTTGAAAGAAAATATCCGTCACGAAATGGCAGCCATCCCTGAGTCCACCTGCCGAGACGTCATAAGTAATTTTACTGTTCGATTAAATGAGTGCCGAGAATGCGAGGGTCTACATTTAGACGATATTATTTTTAAGAAATAAATCCCCAAAAAGTGTATTTTAATAGTTAATAAACATTTTTTCTATATACGGCTTACTTTTTTTTTAATCGATCCACTAAATATAAAATTTCTTTTGAGACACCTTGTATAAGGTGGAACTGTCGAAGTGCAAGGGCTATTTATATGTAAGAGTTTTTATTTCATTTTTAATTAGTATCTTTTAATACTAACAGCTATTTGATTTAAACAGTGCTTTGCTATACCGTATCTCGCTTCTCGGACATGCTATTATTTTGTCCCAGATACTGCCTATTTCTATATGTAAACTCTCCTTATGTCGCACAGTAACGAGTACCCAAGGTCTATCTTCTCCGTAGGCATACTTTGGGACATTACCCAAAGCTGTGAAATCACATACATTCGATTCCATTACTAGAAAATATTACCGGCTTATGTATTAGCAACATCAAATTTCTTATTTTTGTATGTAATTAACGCTATTATTATTAATAAAAATTAAATTTTAAAAACCAAATTCCTTTTACTTTTTTAATTTGATAATTTCCTTCATAGTCTTATTTCCATAAATCACTATCACTTTTAATAAAAACTCTATTAAAAATTAAAATTTCATTATTCAACAAGAAAAAATTAATTACCTCCGAACTTACAAACTTAAGTAACCTTTAAACACAACCTGTCTTACAAGAAAGAAATTATAGTTTTTTCAAGCAATTTCGATTATAATTCAGAGATAATCGGCAGTTGTTGTATAACATTGAAAACTGGAAATAAACTGGATATGAGCGTGGCAGTTTATGTTATTTATTTAATCTTATTTTATTTACATTGTTATGATAAATAAAAAATAAATAAATAAGCAAAATATAATAATTCAATTCAAAATGGGCTAAGGTAATTTATGAGGATAAATGAAATTTAGACGTAGACCACGAGTAAAAAAATTGATGTGAAGTGTGAATTTTCACACATTTCAGGGTTTTGCAGGTATTTAGTAAGTGAATGATGATTATTTGGGATGCCAAAACAAATTTTATATTAAAATATTTTTTTTGTTAATTTTAATTCGAACGCCTACCATTATTTAGGTTTCTAAATATGTGCAGTATTTTTTTATATATAAATATATATATATATATATACAGCAAGGTTCATTAAGAATTTTAAAAATTGCGCCTATGGCTTCCATTGGTTGTTATAAGCTCCGCCCCTCTGATTTCGTGTACATTGAAACAGAATTAAATTATAATTTAAACAATTTCCACTGGTTATTAAATTTACGCTTTTAAAAATTAAATGCAACATTTGCCAAAATATAACTAGAATTTTGAAAAAATCATTTAAAAAATATAAAAATTAAAAAAAAAATAAAATAAAATAATATTGTCTTTTCTTGCAGGGTTCGATCCCTTTCGGATCGAGTTAGTTGGGTGAAAAGCCAGCGTCAAAAACCACTACACCAGCATACACGTTCCAGTGTAGCGTGTTACAAAGCTATAACTTGTGTACACTATTAGCCAAAAATCACAAAAAATGCGTTTTTTTCCAAAAACATAATCTGATCAAAAATTCCTGTTGTAATATTCCGGTTCACACCAATGTACATTACTTAGAATTTATTCAGATTTTTAGTTTAAACCATCTGGGCTACAGGGTGTGGGACAAAAAATTTTTTGCACAATTTTGGCAAAAATCGCTTCAAAATAATTTATTTTGCAAAAATAAAAATTTGATCGTTAATCCACGTAAAAATTTTTTTTTTTTCGATGAGCACATATTTGTTTATATTTTTAGGGGGATATGTTTTTTAGATGTTTTAGTATTTTTCCTATGTGCGGGTCAAAGAGTTGTATAAGCATGTCAAATTTCAACTCTCTAGGTTTAGCCATTTGGCTACACTTTTTACCGAGCAGACAGACAGACAGACAGACAGACAGACGACAAAATGATGGTATAAGGGTTTTTTGGTCATACCTACAAAACCCTAAAAAGGTTAAGAAAAAGTGGTGTATATCAAAAAGACAAAAAAAGCAATTGGTTTCATAAACCGTTTATGTTCGTAGTCATTTATTTTTATAACTTAACCAGCGTTACAAGAAGAACAAAATTATAGTTTTTTTCAAACGGTTTCGGTAATATTTCATAGGTAAGCGGTAAGTGCTGGCTGCTGCTTGTTATATAACACTGGGAAAAAGTGTTAGAAATATGAGATGAGATGGTGAAGTCACGTTTACCTTGGGAACAATGCACTCTGCGACTGCGAGCCAGCTAACCATTTACTGTTATGATATGATTCATTTAGATACATTTCATTATGCATAATCATGAACTGACTTAATTGGAATTTAACACTACTTGTAACACTTAGATTAATTACTAATTTTGTTTGATACATGAGTAAACATTTATTTACTAAAACGGCGCATCCTACGCCATTGGTTGATTTTACATATGGCATTTGGTAACCAGACAACTGGGGCCGTAAGACAATTCGGGCCGTTCAAAATTGGGGCTTTTCACAACTGGGGCCATTAACAACTGGGGCGATGGACTATTCGGGCCGGACACAATTGGGGCTTTGCACAACTAGGGCCAATATCAACTGGAGCGATGGACAATTCGAGCCGTTCACAATTGGGGCTTTTGACAACTGGTGCCATAACTATAAGAGCTAGAGTCTTCTATTGTTTAAAATAAAAAATAATTATTTTACAAGTTGGCATAAATTAAATTGCGTGTTCTTTTGAAAAAAATATTTTAATGGTTTGATTAAGTACATTTTGGTGGGAATTAGAATAAATAAAAAAATTGTATTTTAAGGGTTAGATTCAGTAAAATTTAGTGCTCTTTTTAACTTCAATTTCTTTGACGGAGCCCCTAGGCCTACCCTATGTCTTACAAATTATTGGTGTTTAGAAGTAATGTTACGGGGGAAGGGGTAGATTTTTTAATTCCTGTAAATTCACTTTTCTCTTTCACAGCTCACATATTGATAGATAGACAGATTTTTATAAAATGAAGCAAATAATCCAAATACACGCAGATTATTCAAAGAAAATTGTATCTCGCCGATCACATTCCAGCTAGTCATAGAGTCATAAACCGGCTAGAGTCAAAAATTCACTTGGACATACATACAACTTGGCCAATTTTCTTTCAGAATGTCATTTCCAGTTTTATTATTTTGATTTTGTTTTTTATTTCTAATACTTTTGATTTGATTCAATTTTTATTTATTTTATTTACTGGAATGGCTGCTGAGCCCCTGAGAAGTGCACGCGGAGCACAGGTCGGGAACCGCTGATTTAGAGAAACAAACCGTTGTATTAAATTACACATAATTCTATATTAAATACTTATACATTTAACAGAAGAATAAATATGACTTGCTCCACAGATTTGCATTTAACAGATTTGTTTGTCCAGTTTGTACTCCCACAAGTAGTCAGTTACTTTGAAAATGTGACTTACACTTGTAATATTGACTATCGGTCTTTACAAATAAAACTAATCTTTGAATTAAATTCAAATAACAAATTTGTCAAACATTATTTATTAATAATAAACAAATAAACTATAAAAAAGTCATTGTATAGCATATAAAAATGATTGATCGGTAACTGTGAAAAATGTAAAATTTATGATATAAAAATAAATTGAAAATAATCATTGTGAAACTTTAGGAATGTCGATATGCGAATGTGGCGATAATTTCACGTGTTTTACGTAAAAAAATTCAATAATTACTTAAAAATGAAAGTATTATCGCAACGAAACAACTCATTTGTGAACAACTTAAATTTTTAAGCAAATCATATTATAAAACCGCAGATAATTTATATTAAGCAATTTATAATTTATAGGAGAATAAATATTTCTACAAAGCATAATAAAATTTAATTAAATTACAATTTCTATAACACTAGCTGATGTACCACGGTAAATAAAAAAAAATATATATGTGAAGTGTGAATGCAATACTGCAGGCTAGTATCGACACTAAGACATTTAAAATTTTTAAATTGTTTTAATCAAAAAAATAAATAAATAAATAAATGCGATATTTATTTCCATCTAATATAAAATTAATTATGACATTACAAAATCTTCTATAATATAATATATAACTTTTCCTTTGTTTTAATTAAAATCCAATTATTTACTTAAAGCAACAACAAAGGAAATTCTTAATTACCTTTATTCAAATGTTGTTAAATCTTGTAATAGTTATGTTTGTTTAAAAAATTTGGCGTAGCAATTAAGTAATCAAATTATTATGCATAATTTAACCTGTATATAAGATTTTATTAGCAAATTTGAAAGTGTTACTGTTTTAAAGAATTTTAACAAGGTCTTAACACTCACTCTCCTACAAGAAAATATATACAGTTATAGAAACTAAACTTTTAACACAAAATGTCATATGACATTATTCATTAATGAATTACTGTCGAAATTATAACAATTTAAAGATGAAATTTAGATTATTTAAACATTATAATTTTCGCAAATTGATTTATTTAAAATATTCAAATAAACTATTTAGAAAATTTAATTTATTATAATAGTTGGTTGCAACAATTATACAACAGATGGCAAGCGCCCTCACGGTCTACCAAAATAACGATGGCAAGATACAGTCTACGGCGACATGAGGGTTGCCCACCTACACTCTATTGAGCAGTGACATTACCGTTGGCGGCGCTGTACTCCAAGGCAATATGGCTGTCGTGTCTAGTATTCAGCTGTCAATATGATAACAGCGAACAGGTTTATTTAAGCACAGTACATTTTTATTTTATGAAAATGCGAGTTAATATTTGCGAAATTTTTTAATTTTTACGCGCTACACATGTATTGAGGTGTATAACAGAAGGTGGGCATCAAATTACAGTATTTAAAGTTTAATTTCAGTAGATTTATTGAAGTGTAATTTGTAGTAAGTGTTAAATGCCGGGCATTTTATTGGATGTGGTACATCTGAGTGTCGGTCATCTGAATTTACAATATATGGATTATGTTTGTAAACAAGTGCATTATGTTCATTGCCTCATGAAATAAAATTAGTTTTAGTTGGACAGAAGCAGCTAATATTATTAGCTATTATTATTAATATATTAGTGCAGTTTAGTTTTTCTGTGACAAATGTAATGAACAAACTCGCATAGTATCAGTTACTTTTTAACTCAAAATATATTCCCATGTCTTCCTCTTGTCCATAACCAAATCTTTTCCAATCTGGACTTAATATTCACTTTCCCTCCATTTTTCTTAAGAAAAGAAAAAAACTAAGATGCCTATCTTTGTCCTGTCTAGAATGACAGGCAAAAACACTACAATTTGTTCTACTTTTACAGTTTTTCACAACTTCTATCGACATTCTAACAAAAAACCAACACTAGAACATATGCAATAAGTTCAAACAGTACTACAGGCGCCTAGTACAATATTTGACCACCAGACTGCGTAACCAAGCGTGTCAGTTCTCAATTCAGCTCATCTGACTACCTGAAAATCTTGTGGTACTAACTGAGCTGTAGATCACAGTAGTTTTTTAGAACCATCTCCAGCGAGATGTTAAACAGCAAAGGTGAAGTGGCATCCCCTTGTTTGACTCCAGTATGAATATCAAAACAAAGTATGAATATCACGGTAACCAAATATATCAAGTTGAAAACCATCCACATAGAAACTATATCCATTATAAATCTAATTTTTCTAAAACAAGCCGTGAATTTCTCCTTATTGTTATCCTATTACCGAAAATGAAAAATTTAAATTTACAACCAATACATTTCACTGAAACAAAGTTATTGTTTTAGACGAATCGTATTAAAAATTTCTTGCGTTTCTCAATCGCTTTTATTGAGCCATTGTATACATATCTGCGTGAGAAATCTCAAGTACATCAGGAAATATTCAGCGTGGAACATATTTTTTCGGAGGTATATAAACATCTTTCGCCATAGTTTCAAATGGTTTGTTATTATGGAACAATGTTACGGGTCAAATGTTACAGAATGCATTTATTTTAATTTAGACAGCAGTGTATGTTGCCGACAATGCACGAAATAATGTCGTAATACGACAGACAAACGAAAGAAATTAAATTAAGTATCTTATATATTGACTGTTTTACACAATTCAACTATTTTAGGTCCGGTATTTTCAAGTTCTAGTTAAGTATCGAATACGTAACTACTGGTTGACCATAACAACGCACAGCAACAAATTTAACTTAACTACTGGTTATTATTCAGGGCCGGCCAGAGGGCGGTACGAACGTTGCAACCGCACAAGGCCCCGCGAGACCTGATTTTTTTATTTATTTATAGAATAACTATACACTATACAAAGTAAGATACCAAGTATCAGTTTTCTCTTGCCTTGCAACAGCTACAGGAACATACGAGTGACAAGAAGACGATATCGGAAATTCATTTACTTGAAAATATACTTAATTCATTTGTCTTTTTAACACGTTGACTGCCGCGGGTATTATTTGAAAAGGGTCCCTCAGGCCACACTATTTTTTCTTAATTAATTGTCTTGAAAATGATGCATTAGAACTATTATGCAGTACAATAGACCATATTAGTAACTACGTCACAAAATGGTATTCAGTGCTGCCGTCTCGCGGTTGAATTCCTTTTATTTGAATTTAGCATGTTGTTTTTTTTGTTAAATTATATTTTGGAAATATAAATTAAGTTTTCAAAGTAAGAGAGTGCTTCACATCAAAACTACAAGTCAATATTTATTTATTAAAATTCTTATTTTATACATTATAATTTAATATGTCATTATTTTTGCAGAACAATATTATTTTGCAGGTTAATTTTGAAAAATTTACGTTAATAATCGTTATTATGGTAAGTAACATAGCAATAAGTGTGTGTACCATATCTAAATGGTTTAAAGGAATAATATGTTGTTTTTAATTTTCCATTATTGTTTTTCATTTTCATCTGTCAAAAAACGAAAAAATTTGCAATTAATAATGTAGATGTAATTGTTACAATTCGGAGCAAAACAATACACCAATATGCATTCTAAAACAAAATATTAATGATTACTTAGTGTTAATTAAATAAATACTAAAGATATTCCGATTTTCATATTATTTAAAAACGTAACCTATAAATATATCTTCGAATCCTTATTTATATATTTATAAAATCATTATTCTATAATATAAAGTGTCTGGACTGTATATATTAGTATATATTTATCAAAAATACATATTTTTTGCTCCAAAATTGAAAATATTTATAAAATTAAGGTAACAAAAGTAATGTCCCATGTATTTTAAACTTCAAAAGGACTCAGCTCTCAGATGGCAGCACATGTATGTGACGACACACTAATATGGTCTATTACTTAATTTTTAAGTTTTTTTTTTGTTTTTTTTTTTTTTTTTGTTTTTCTGTAAGCTAAGTTGCTACGTGTGTTACTTCACGCCATACCAACCATTCTTCCCTAAAAAAACTATGCTAAACTTGCACTGGTAGCATACACAAACCCAGAACGAGATTATTATTTGTGTATACAAAATGATACACGCGGCGTACTGGATCCAACAAGTGTGTATCAGTTTCGATATACATGGCAGTCAACGTGTTAAGTGAGTATAGTCACCTGGTATGATTTATTAAATGAAGTAAATGTATAAGCAAGTTATTTCAAACTTCTCGTATGGATTGGGACAGCAAAGTCCCATCTAAAAGGTTTATTTTTTTTTAAGGATTACCGAGATTCTGGATTTAAATCTCCTGTAATTAACGCCAAGGAACTTGGTGCAGAATTAGAAATAGAACCAAAATTTAAAATACATCGTACTGGATGGAAGACAAAACAGGTTTCCCACGAAGGAACTGATGAACCAATTTCATCTGCAGAAGAACATTTCAGAATTAAATACTTCTTAATTATAATCGACAATGCAATTTAATCCTTTAAATAAAGATTCAAAATTTATCACCACCGCGAAAATTTATTTGGCTTTTTGTACAATTCAGACAATATAAAAAAGACGACTGAAAACGATTTGCTTAAATGTTGCAAAGATTTAAATTTGTGTTTAAAAGAAGACATTGATTGTACAGACCTTTTTTTTATGAAATTAAAATGTGTCGTCGGGTATTGTCGCTTAGAAATACAATTTTAGAAATTTTAGAATATATTTACAAGAACAATTTATCTGAATTGTATCCCAATTTTGTAACTGTTTTGAAAGTAATACTGACAATTCCCGTAACAGTTGCATCAGCAGAGAGATCGTTTTCAAATCCTAAAATAATAAAAATTATTTACGATATTGTATCAGGAACGATTCTCTTCATTGGCAATTTTGTCAATCAAGTCCGAATTGGCAAGAAAACTAAATTATGACGAGATAATTAACAATTTCCAATAAAACATGCCAGAAGGAATTAGTTATCATTACTGGTACGGCCTTCAAGGCCCTTGAAGGCCATAACCGTCTCAATCGTCTTCCACCATTCCTTCCGATTTTGTTATTGTCCTCCTGTTGTGTGCACCGATAGACCGAGCATCCTGTGTTACACAATCAACCCAGCTAAGCTTTGGTCTACCTCAATTCTACTACCTACTGGCACAATACGAAAATCTCTTTGTACATGGTTTATTTCATTGGCTCCAGTCCATCCTAGTCGATTTAATTAAACTTTTTTCATACCGATTAAACAGTTTGAAATTATATCCGCATCTCAATAAGGCACTTCTGCATTCGGTCTAAAACGTTCAATGGGCATCTGGGTCATAATTTCAGTACTGTTTTCAAAATGAGATTTCATAACAATAGGTTTTCTATGGGCAGTGGTCGTTATGAAATAAGTATTTATAGATCTTTTTAGCTATTTATTATTTTTTATTCATAAATTATTAGTGTAACTAATATGTACAAATAATAAGTGCAATTGCAAAATACAAATATTTTGAATGTGTTTTTTTTTTTAGAAGAAGAAGGCCCCGCACGAGCATCTTGCACCAGGCCCCGCTTTTTCTCGGGCCGGCCCTACCCTGGACCATGAAACGTGGTCATAAGTCAAAATCTCGACATCGAAAATTTTCACGATTACAATACTTATATTAAGGCTGCGTATAACCCCCGGAGGTTACTAGTTTCTTATACAAAACTAACAATCTGAAATAAAATTAGTATCAACCTATACATCAAATTTTGCACCGAATTTGCATCTATGTAGTATGATAGTTTTATTTGTAGAAACATTTATTGTAAAAATATTATCGCTCAATAACTTAAAAATACACATCATCGATATTGTTCTGTAATTTTTTAAATCTATTTGTGGGTTTCGAATAACTTTTATATTTATATAGTTTTGTGTAGAGAAGTTCAAATAATACGTCAATTTTTTTTTCGACTTGATTACTTATAGTTTAGAGCCTTCGTCGAAAAATATTATACTTAAAGATAAAAGAATGCCACTTGGTACACGTATTCATCACGAAAAAATAAATCATTTTTAACAGTAACACCAATTTTGAAAACCGCAGCAGTATCAAGAGGGCGGCAAAAATAAATTACCAAGTACAATAACTATAAGTGATTTTCACAATACAACAAAATATCTAAAATCATATTTGTAGAATGAAGATTTAGGTACAATTTGCCGCATCGTACGCAAATATGCGTCGATTGGTTTACAAGATGGCGTCTATAATGCAATTTGCTTATTTACAACTACCTAACAGTTTTTTCTACATTTAAAAATATCCTATTAGATAGATAAAAATTCGCTGCAAATTTTGATATATAGATTGTTATTAATTTTATTTCCGATTATTAGTTTTGTATAAGAAACTATTGAGGACTATAGGGTTGTGCGCCGCCTTAAGGAAAAATTGGCACAATTATCTAACAAAACCCAAATATTTCCAAATATTTACAACGCCATTAGCATTTAATTCTATAAATAAATAACCAAATTAGTAAGCCATCCATAAGAAAATATCCGTCTAGAAAATATTCTAACGGAAATGTAAATAAAGCGGCTCATATATGGTTAATGTCATTGCTGCAGTAAATAATCAAAATACAGTGATAGACGTGTCGAAATAGTGGCACTGGCTAGATATAGAAAGCAAATACATAGCTTATATAAGGTAACCTATATTGCAGGAGGAAAGTTATAGACATAGACCAACCGTGTGTAGATAAATGCAAAATAATGTTAAATATAAGTCGTAGAATCATTCAAATTACATACAGTGACTCAGAAAAATAACATAGTTAAGATGTTATTGTTACATTTATTACCATTTTAAATTATTACTACAATATTTCTTATTGAGAGGTTTCGCGATTTATAAAGATTTATTATTATAGCAGATATAAATGAGATAGGAATATCAAATTACTGTTAACTGTAACAACTCACTTTATTCAAGACCAAACCTGCACGTTATCTAATGTGTTACCAAACTATTAATTACAGCTATTAGGTTCCCAACACCTAGGTATCGAATAGGACTGAGAAGGTATCTTCTATTTTTAGACAATCGGTTCTATATGAAAACTTTAAAAATATAAACTAATATCAGACTAAAATAACACTGCCTGGCTGAAGTGGATATCCCTTTCAGGCGTGCAACCAGAAAATGTTGGTAAATGTTAAAAAATGTCTACAAAAGATCCAAGCAACTCTTCGAAAAATATAGTCTCAAAACAAACAAAACCCCTCTCCAAACTCATATTGACCAATTAATAGATGCCCTAAACTTATCCTTTCCCAAAATAGAACTAATAATATCAACACAACAACCACGCTGGTTATTTGCACCTCCTAAACACAACCTAGAGCTCACATTATTTCGTAAGAACGAGACACCATCCACAATATACCTCAACAGATTTAGAGAAATTTGTGAATCGTATCCAAGGTTCAACATGATCTACACCGATGGCTCTAATCTGAATAATGAGACAGGTTCGGCAGTTATATGGCAAGAAGATGCATATAAATATCACCTTCCGTCCTCCGTATCCACCTTCACTGCAGAAATTCATGGTATTCTCAAAGCTATAGAGAAAATTGAAGAAAAGAACACAGAACAAAGGAAATACATAATCTGCACTGATTCCTTAAGCTCAATACAAGCAATTTGCAACCCACACCCGAAATACCAAACAGTGAAGAAAATACAGGACAAAATACAATCGTTAAGAAACAATAGCTACCAAATTATTTTTCTATGGATACCGTCTCATATAGGCCTACGCGGAAACGAAAAAGCAGATAAAGCTGCGAAAGAAGCAATAACTACCCCTGAAATAAATATACCAGTTCCAAAATACGATTACATCAAATTCATTAAGAAAAAGATACGTGAAGAATGGAACGACTACTGGAGGAACACTACCGGCAAACTAAGGAAAATAAAGGAAAATATCGAAAAATGGCCAGCAAGAGAAGACAGAAGAGAACAAGTAGTGCTCACAAGACTACGAATAGGACACTCCAACGTAACACACACTTACTTCAAAAAATACCAGAAGTTAAATGCGACACTTGTAACACGTCTCTAACAGTAAAACACATCATAATCGACTGTACAAAATACAACCACCACAGACAATTATACAACATTTCCAGAGATATCACACAAGCACTTACACCCTCATCTACAATGGAACATAACATCATCAATTATCTTAAGGCCATAAATATGTACAATAATTTGTAAAAAGACTGTATCGGGAGTTAAAAGCCTAGATGCTGAAGCACCCAAAAAATTGTAATAAAAAAAAAAAAAAGAGCCACCTGACCAATCATATTATACGAATCGAAGTGTTGGAATCAACCAGTTGATATCATACCAAGTTTTTCTAATATTTCCATATTTGATTGCAATCTAGCCTGCAATTGGCGATACACAGGTTTTGCATCTTATACGAATTATTTGTAGCCCATCTTTGTTTATTAAAATAGAAGCTTTATTGCTCAATTGAATAAATTAGACAAAATACAGTCTAAAGCCCTAAGACTTTGCATAGGAGTCTTAAGATCCACGCCAATAACTTCCCTTCTAGCAGAGACCTGCGAACTCCCATTAAGCTACCGAAAAAATAAATTAACATACAAATATCTACTAAACAAAGTATACAATGACTATCCCAGTCTAAAAACTCTGATTGAGATGTTCCAAAAGGACCTAACACTAACCAACAGCATAAAACATGCACCGAAAAAATTTCTCCACACATATGGCAAAATTACGGAGAACTTGGGAAATATATGAGTAGTGAAGAACAGTCCCATATTTACTTTTCCATACAAACAAACTCAAGAAACCAGAATTTACCCTGCCTATACAAACAACACCGATTTAAACAAAATCATCTTCCATGATACTGTACAATCAAGAACAAGACACTACCCTAAAATATGCACAGATGGTTCTAGAAATATACAAACAAATACTACAGGAGTTGCTTTTTATTATGCAGCCAACAAAACAAACAAATTATTTCCATTACCGCCGATCTTCTCTTCATACTCTGCCGAATTATACGCTATCAAAGAAGCAATAATCTATACAATACAGAACAACTGATCAAAAAACCTCCTAATAGTCAGTGACTGTCTAAGCGCTCTTAAAACAATAGAAAACATCCAATCGCACCCTAGAGACTACGAAATTCAAGAGATAGGACAGCAATTACAGACGATTTACCAAAGAATCTTTCTTACGATTGTATTCTATACGCAGATGACACGAACCTAATTGTCAACGATAGGGATAAGAACATTTTGAGAAATAAAATAATCAAAGTCAATACTGAGGCAAAAGAATGGTTCGAAGCCAATAAGCTTATCCTGAATAAGGATAAAACGAAAAATATATTATTCACCTCGAACAGAAGCAATGTCGGGTGTGATACTGGCGACTTCTTGGGTCTACGCTTGGACTCCAAATTAACCTGGAAATACCATGTAGATAAGATAAGTAACCAGCTCCACAAAGCTATCTATGCTATTAGGCGAATTAGAAAAGTGGCAAACCAAGATCTGGCCCTAACAGCGTACCACTCCCTGTTCCACTCTGTTATGACCTATGGCTTAATAGTTTGGGGAAACTCACCTCAGGCAGCAAGAATATTCCTTCTACAGAAGAAAGCAGTGAGGGCCATTGTAAATGTATCGAAAACCACCTCATGCAAACCTATTTTCCCATCACTTAAAATTCTTACACTTCATGCCCAGTTTATCTTGCTGCTACAGAGCTTGGAAAAGAAGAAAAATATCGGTGATCTCAACAGTCGCAAGGAGTCCCACCCCTACAACACACGCACGAAAAAAGACCTAACGGTGCCAAGATCGCGGCTCGAAGTATCAAGAAGGATAAACGTCGGCTTCCATATATTTAACAACATTCCCACACAACTAAGAAGTCTAGACACGAAACAGTTTAAAATTAAATTTAAATATTTTTTATCAGAAAAACCATATTACTCATTACACGAATTTTTTAACGAGTAAATGGCATTTAAATTACAAATGCACAATTATATTATTTGAAACTATTGAATTTTACAAACATAGTTTTTAATATTATTATTATTATTACTTACTAATTATTACTATTAATTATATTTTTTTGGAAGCAAACTTTGCAATGTATAGTTTATATGACATAACTTGTAATTTTTTTTGAAGTTAAATAAAGGGTTTATTATTATTATTATTATTATTACAAACAGCACAGGACGACAAAATAAACATAAAATTCATGTGGATCAAAGCCTATCAGGGCATAGCTGAGGGCAATAACGAAGCGGACAAACTAGCCAAAAAGGCGTGCACTCTTCAGCTGACCAGTCCAATAAATCATAAAATACCTAGAAGAGACTTATACAATTTTATACAGAAGAACATAAACACAGAATGGGAAAATGAATGGAAAACACAATCTAATTATAAAAGAAGATTTTATGCCGCCATAGAAAAAACACTACCAAAGAAACCATGGTTCCAACATGTAGCCATACAGCGCAGCTCCATTGTTACCCTATGTAGATTAAGAACAGGACACGCAAAATACCCAGAATACCTACACAAGATTGGTATCAGTTGCCACTCTGTGACAATAGAACCGTAGGAAACCTAAACCACATTTTTTTCAGTGTACCTCACACACAAACAATAGGTTACGATTCAACAAATTACCAAGCAACTAAAGAAAGAACCTGTATACATAAAGAATATTTTAAGGAACCCAAATACCTACAAGTACATTGATCTATATCAATGATTTCGAAATAGAAATTTAAGTTTACGTTTTGTTGTAATAATCTAAGTTTTTGTATACTAATTGTAAATTTTTGTTAGCTGGCTAATATGGCTGAACAGGCTAAGGCCAATTAAATGAATAAATAAAAAAAAGCTTTATTAAATGAATATCCAAAATTAATAATGTCTTCATGCATGATATAATTATCATGTCTGTATTCAGTTTATTTTAGTGCGTAGCTAATATTATTCATAATTACTGTTAATTAAAAATTTTTAGACACACAAACATTTTTTCCAAGCTGTAATCAAGTGTGTCTATTAATGTAACGTGTATTGAAAGGCAGTAAGGCCTTTCGCTATGCTCCAATAAGTGTCCCATTAACTGTATGAAAGTGATATATATTGAACGCTACTATCTTTGTTGTTTAATTGTATAATATTAAGTGTTGTATAACAATACAATTTAATATATGTTATAGATAAACAATTTTGTAAACTTAATTATTTTCTTATTAACTTTTTTCACAACTAGAATACATTTCAACATTTAACTGCAAAATGTCTGCTTCAATTTTAATGAAAATTCTAACGGTTAGTAAAACCAAATAATTTCATGGATTCCTGATTTTGGATATTAGGTCATGTTGTAGCTGGTAAAGCTGTTTCACATAGACCTATAGTTGATGATGCTAAAGCGCATTTGAATCAACTGGTTTTGTCAGAATGGCAGTTTGAATGAACCAACGTATAAAACAATAAATTAAAGCAAATTAAGGGAGACATTAAACCCTAGGATCACACAGCAGAAGTGTACAGCATCCTAAAAGCGACTAGACTTGTCAAGAAAGACAATAGATATAAATTCATAATAATAACAGATTCTCTAAGTTCTGTTCAAAGTATCCAAGAAACTTACTCGAAACATCCCATGATACAAGAAACACAAGACAACATACACAACGCATTAGCCCAAGACAAAGAAGTAACTATCTTATGGATCCCATCCCATATGATATAGAAGGGAATAATATAGCAGACGAAGCCGCAAAAAAGGCAACAACAGCAGCCACAACAGAAATACCGATGCCAATCTATGATTTCAAGAACCGGATTAGACACAAAATTAAAGAAGACTGGGACCTAGAATGGAGACTGACGAACAACAACAAATTACGACATATAAAACAGGACACGAAGAAATGGACCCTAACCAGAAACCAACGAGACCAAATTATTTTTATTGACGAGACTACGAATTGGACATACGGCGATTACACACCAATACGTATTCCACAGACTACTACCCATGTGCGAAGAATTGCCACAGAACTGACAGTAGAACATATCCTGATGACCTGCAAGAAATATAATAACGAAAAGAAAACACATAAAATTCCCCCCACATTACAACATGCCCTAGCAACGACAACAAAACAATAGAAACTCTACTAAAATTCCTAGAAGAAATCAGTAAAAAACAGGATATAACTATCCTAAAAACCGAAAAAAATAATTTAAACCCAATATATATATTTCCAAATGTACTATTAGTCACATGTCTTCGCATAGATCTATACTGGTACATCTAAGGACACTTCCTCCAACGTGAAGAGCTTCTGATTTGTGGGACGTGTGACACAGATTTGTGTATGTTGCACATTTTAACTCAATGCGTGCAGTTTTAGGAAGTCTAGGTTACGATTTGGGTTGCTACCGAATGCCTTACTCTGAACCGGAAAAAAATAGGGTTAAATTGTGTTCTGGAACTCAACCACTAGGGTTTACGTGAATACGTCCGGGTAATTCTCCTGCTGAACTGCACTGCGCTCAATATTCGGACTTGCAGTGTCAGCATGTTTTCTAGACAAAAAAACCAATCATGATCTTTTAAAAATTCGGTCTTTCAGTAACTAACTAATTGTAATAAAATTTAAAAAAATTAATAACGAATTAAAATTTTTAAAATTAAAAATAAATCAAGATTAAAAGAATTTGAAATATGTAAATTAGTTAATATTTTTCTTTTCATTTTTGATTTTATAATGCGTTGATGAATTTAGCTGTGGTCCGTGAAATGTATTCAGGAAAGTTATTATAATAAAACGTCCAACAGGTTTTACTTAGAAACTGATGCGTTTATTGTGCTATGGAATTTTTACTTCATTCGTTTTCTAATTTTATTTAAGGTATTTCAACCTGTCATAATTATTGTTTTTCAAACAACTTGATATTTTTCAACACAACAAATAAAACTAAAGAATGCAACATTAATAAAGTGTTGTACTTTTTACACTATATTTTTTAATGTTTAGAAAATTTTAAATACTAATAATTTTACTTAACTAGTCGTCTATAACATTAACATTTATTTACTAATAATTTATTTAAAAACCAGTTATTTGTAAAAGAGTATATTTAATTTATTTAAATAATAAAGAGAATTTATTTTTAATTTTAATTGTGATATAGAATCTTTATTAACTGTTGGCATTGTTCCATTAAGTCAGTCGTTAGCTACTCTTACTCTGTTACACTACTTTCCTGTAGGTTTTAAGATGTCGTCACTCCATCTCCAAATCTGTCACAAACTTAAAGCTACAGATTCACAAGGATACACGAATTCAAGTTAAATTTTTTGGTTTATTTCAGTATGTCATGGTATTCTTTGGTTTTTGATTTTTATAACGGTAAATCTTAATGTAGGTGAACATGTAGTTAAAGCAAATGGAGCGATGAAAATAATAATACTTTGTAATATATAATTATTTTAACAACACGTTTACAGAAAAGATAATAATTTTACTACCTTAAATATTACTAAAATCTAAATACAAGAACCGAAGCATAGCCTGCAGCACATGGAATATTTAAATTTAGACATGTTAAAGGTTTGGTTTTAGGGATGTCAATCTCGGGTAAACCCATTGATCAAGTGTCTCACTACAAATACCTGGGACACGAAATTAAAATCGACCGGGACAACCAAACCATAGTGATTAATAGAAGAATTGGTTTGGTTCATGTAATTCTAAAAATATTCATTTCGTCTTTTATCTATTCGCGACTGAAACTAACGTTGGCGGCGCTGCGTACAACAGCTAATGGCGCACGAGAAGCGTATATGTCAAAAGTTTTTTCTTAATATTTATCTGCTCAAACAATATTTCGGCAAAAAAGCACTGTATTTAAGTCACTATATTTTAAAATACTTCTTAATTCACATAAACTGCAGCACAACACGCTACAAATATTATCCAAATATACGCTTCTGTTTAATTTAGCTAGTCACCACCAGACGTCTCACTGTTATTTGCAGTCGCGAATATATTACATTTCATGTCTAATCTTGAGTATCCTGTATGAGATTTCATTTCTGCTACTTGTAATCGAGATTTTTATGATGTTACCCAATTTATAATTATTCTAATTATCGCTGTAAAATCTAATAAAAGAGTCATATAATTCTAACTTACCTCTATTTAAGTCCACTTTACGAAAAGTACTTAACCGTTTATGAACCAACAAAACTCGTAAAGTAATTTTTATTGGCACGCGATTGCAAAATGAAGACTTTTCATTTCCTGTCATTAATATTTAACCTGGAATGTGTGAGAACATGAATATCTAATTATTTTATTACATATATCATTTAATTTGACATTTAACTGCACTGTTATAATTATGTATTTAGGTAAAAAATATTGTTATTTACATTTTTACACAATTTATCAACAAGCTAAACAACAATAAACAACACATCACACACAGCGCAGAGTGTGATGTCATTAAGTTTGTGTATCTCTGCTCTCTTTTATCAAACTACAGTGGCTCTAGTCAGTGATGGCATCCTACCGGTTCGGACCGGTTCGCGGGAACCGTTTCATAAAATTATTGAAACCTTAGGAAACCGGTTGTTAGAATTATTAAAAATAAATGAATTAGTCTGACTTCAGTTTTGAATCGTGCGCCGTGCCCTGCAGTGTTGCAAACGTAATATTTATTTTATAGGTTATTAATAATACGATCTTAAATTTTTTTCCTTATATTTAATAAATGGAAGTAAGGGATTTTTTTTTCAAATCAAATCAATCTCTTAAAAATACCGAATAGGTTCCTAGATATCACATGACTTTATAGAACCGCTTCCTGAAAATTTAGGATGCCATCACTGGCTCTAGTGAAGAAATCTGAAGACCTGTTGACCATCGAGAACGCTAGATCGTCTATGGCGAAACGGCATAAAATATGGTGTGACAAAAACATCTAAATAAATAATAATACGGCCACTCAATGCAACTGAAAAAACTGTAAAAATGTGTAAATTAATATCAAAATTCAAACCTCCGTGGGAATCGAACCAAACCTTTTGAAAGGCATAGAAGTATGAACAAGATATTAATTGTAATGACATAAGTGACTCTGCCAAACGTACAAATATACAGTATTACGTATATACAGAGCCGGCGCTAGCTCTTTTGGCGACCGGGGCAAACCCGACAAACTGCGCCATTTTGTTACAATATACAGTAGCATACCAAAAAAAATGGGGGATTTCATATCCTATTTTGACGTCTAAATACGAACCGTGATGTTTTTCTTTTTAAATTAATCAAAGCCTGTTTTACACTATACTTTTTTAACTTTTTTCCAAAGTAGAACTAGAAACAGGCTACCAAAAAGCTACCACAACATGTAATATATCGAAAACTCCTGAATCACAAAACCAGACACAAGTTGTTCATTTTTTACAATTTAAAGGAAGATGATTTTCATACTAATCATATGAAACATAAAATTTCATACATAAAAATTAATATGGTATACAAAATGCACATTCATAGTGAAAAAATGCTTCTTCTCACTCCTCCATTTCTTTGCAATTTCTTCATTTAGTTGAAAATAGTTTATTTTTTATTTTTTGTATTTGCTTTATTATTTTTTAATCTGGGAACGGATTAATTGATTTCCCATTGGGTTTCTAGATATATAATTTTCAAGATACCGCAGTCTGGAAAAAATTAAATTTGTAAGTCAAAGTGCCATTGTATATCTAAATGTGCCACCAAAATCAGTTATAGATGTTTTTAGATGTGTAAGAAAGTTATCAAATATTAATGTATACGTTGCCGACCTCGAATATATGTATTATTACTGGAGTTGGTTTGTTTTTCCGGGATTTTAGGTCATAAAATTATTGAAAATTCGGTTATCAAATATATTTCTATGAAAGCTGCTAAAAATATTAGTAACCTTACCAGTAAACAACGTACTGCTGAACAATCATTTTCTACGTTAAATTATTTAAAAAACTATCTCCGAAACAACGTCTTCAAACAAGACAGAAGATTGAAAAATGGACTTTGTTTGGACACTAATAATGCCGCAGTCACGGTATTCCCCAGATCTGGCCCCCTGTGACTTTTTCTTGTTCCCGAAACTGAAGAGGCCCATCAAAGGACGACGCTACGCTACGAGTGAGGAGATAAAGACGGCATCGAAGGGGGAGCTGAACAAGATCACAAAATATCAAAAGATCAACACATATTTTATAAATATATTAGGTTAGTATATTTCTATTAGTTTTACAGTTTATTAAGTTTTAAAGTTTTTCGCGTAAAACTCAAAGGTTACCTTATACAATATATTTTAATTTAAAATGGTAGTTGCGTCAGAATTGTCGGCAATGTTGAATTTCTTCACATAAGACCATGAATTTTGATGCTAAGTGCGAATTTGCAGTCATAAATAATATCTGTATGAATCTAATAATTATAATATTAAAACATTTGTTAATTTTACTGATAAGACTGGTATTTCCTCTGTTAAAATAATTTTATTCTTTTAATATAAGTCTAATATTTTTATAAAAAATTACATAATTGAATACTTACGCAGCAATATTAGAGGAAGTATTTAAAAATTGGCTTTATATGTATTAATCTCTTCCGGGCCTATATAGAAAACATGTACATAGCCGTGGATCAAGTAAATCTTGGTTACTAAAGAAAAATTGATTGAAGTAGACAACCACATTAGCAATAAAAATATGTACAAGGGAAGAATTGAACAACTATCCCGTGCTGGATAAAAACTTTCATCCAAACTTCACATTAAGAACTTTTAGGGTTCCCAACCAGGCACTGTTGCATAAGCCAAGAAAGCACAAGGAAACGGTGACAGCCGCAAAAAAACTGTACGTTATAATCCACGAACGATAAAGATTGAAATTTTCATTTTTAGTTATATTCAGATTTATTTAAACCAGAACTTTCGCGACAACTTACTACTGAATCCTGAATACAAGTAATTTTAAGTAAATATTTACAATATAAGCAAACAAGCGTATACAAAGCACATTTGCAATTAATTTCACTTTTAAAATTGTGTTTATTTTCTAAGAACAATATTTCGTAACAATTTTTTCCGCTCCATAAAAAAGATTCGTAAAGTCGATAAACACGGTTGCGATGGAACAAAGACATTTCCATAAAATTATTACCGTTCGATTCGCTCAATATCAAAATCGCACGTTTTGATAAGAAACGCATTCGTTTCATTTCAATTGTGAACTTGATTATTCATCTTCCATAAAAAATGTAGGTAATGAATCATGAAGTGTGTCTACGTCTTTGTGTGACAAATAATGCAATCACTTGATAACAATGATATTGAATACTAATAATAGGTTCCTGTCGCTTAGGCTAAACACATAGTGAAGCAGAGAGCGAAGCAGCGATGAAAGCGGAGAGAAAAGCGGCGAAATTAAATAAATGAATAGGGGATAGGCATGATTTTTTTAATTTTTTTTATTATATTCCTCTTGTTGCATATAAACATAAAAAACAGTTTTTTATTTATTTTTTTTTTAATTTGAAGGCTTAAAAAAATCATGAATGTATGTAGCGCGCGAAAACGACGTATGACGTCATACCCTTCTAACTGACACATCACACTACTAGTCTACCCAGCGTACATAGTCTATTGTGAACTTATTTGTTTGTATAACTTTTATAGGTTATGTAAAGTTAGAGTGATTTTAATTAAAATAAAGTTTAATTCTATAAAAACAATTTATACATGTTTACCGAATTAAATTTTATATTAAAATATATAAAATATGGAAGATCCAGGCCCCAGTACTTCGAAACATAGTCGAAAATATTGTTTAGTACCAATGTGCACAAATAGTTCAATTAGAAATCCAAAAAAATAATTTATATCATTACCTGATGACGAAAAACAACAGAAAAGCTATGAGGCGAAATAAAACCGATATTTCAGAAAAAAGTAAACTTTATGTTTGTGAAGACCATTTTAATGTGAGTACATATATTTTATAAATTATTTTAATAATAAATGCGTGAAAAATTGTTTAAAAACAAATACAAAACTCTCAAACAATACAATATAAACACGTAAACATTATGTTTTGCCTGTATCTGTGACGTCAAACCCTTACAGTCTCAGTCGTATCTACTCGGCAACCTTCGCGGCGTGGTCGGCTTATTTCAAATTCACAATATTTTAATTAAAAAATTTGGCTATAATATTAATTAAAATGTGATTTTTGTTGTGTTAGGTGACATAACTAACATTAAAATATCAAAAAAAAGTAGTTTTAAGAAAATATAAATTTTATGCGTATCCCCTATTCCTGTTGACACGCGCATAGTGGAGCGTACTGCAGCGAGGTTATATCGCTGTTATTGTCGAGCAAAGCGACGCGTTCAAACAATTTTGATTTCTCTGCTATCATCGTTGCTAAAATAGTTGTTTAAAATGGATATTGAGACATTTATAAGTAGTTCTCATTTATAAGAGGCATTTATAGTAGGTTCCGATTGAAATTTGTCCAATTTTTTACCAATTTATGTTGAATTATTTTCAAAATATAATCAAACGTTGAAATACTCATGCCAAAATAAGAGTTGAATGAGTTTAACGTATTATAATTTATAACTTTTTTAATTCTTTTTATTACTATTTTTAATCGTTTTATGTTTTTTATTTTATATGCTAATAAAAATGTTCATCTCTATAAATGCGCAAGACCATTTATTAAAATAACCAACAATACATTTTTACCAATATTTATTATAGCTTAGTACCTATGAGATTATTGAGCCAGAAATTAAGTCTCAAGAACGACGTAAAATGCCTAGGGTTGGGATGGGGTCCGCAAAAAAAATGTTGTTCAAGAGGAGGTCCGCGGGCTGCATAAGTTTAAGAACCCCTGCTCTAGTGATATGACAGGGTAACGGAACTAATACCCTTTTCACACTAGATCTTTAAGATCGGATGTTAAAGTGAATGTATCTTTAAACGTTAATGTGAAACCGTACGGCCTCGTCTAAACACAACCGATGTTTAAGACAGAGATCTGCGTCTTAAACTTCGTCCGCATTGCCAACTTAATTTCTATTATAAAAAAAATACTTGAATTTGTGCTGTTAACATTTTATATTATCATAAACAAGAATACTGTATTATATCGACGTTATAAGAAGTTTATAGTTATTGTTATAATAAAATTATTTATTTTAATAATGTGTTTAATAAAATACAGAGCTACAATAATTGAGATAAAATGTATCGACTTACATGTTAATACAGGTGTAATATATTCTTTATTGTAGTGCCTTTATTGTAGAATGAAATGAAATATCCTTATTTGTTTATAATAATTGTGCGTCTGCGCAGACAGTTCAAAACTGGTAATTTCATGACGGTAACTTAAGGACAAAATTACTGTAGCTGATGACAGCACCAGAGATTTAAACATCAAGTGTGAAAGCATACCGATCTTAAACATCGGTGAACTTTAAGTTCACTCGTCTTAAAGATCTAGTGTGAAAAGGGTATAACGGATCTAAGCACAATACCGCAAAACAATTTATCTAAATTAGTCATATTAAACCTTACATAAAACTTATATAAAAATTAAGATAAAAACCATTAGTAAAACAGCACTTTCTTTTGTCAAAATTTATAAGATAAGCTAAGATTAATTAATAGATTGTTTAAAAATTTATGTCAATATTCTATCTTTTAATTGGCTAGTTGTAAATTTATTTATTGTTAAATATATTGGCTGTAATATTATTGTTAATGAATATTGTTATAATGTTATTGAAATATAAGTTACAGTAAAACGTTCGAAGAAAGTGACAAGACTCAAATAAATCATAAATTGCTAACTTTCACCCTAAATTATCTCATTATGTCATCCCTTTAACCTTTCAACAAATACTCTCTATTCACAAACAACACCGTTCAAATTATGGAAACAAGTTTTGATATACAACAATAAATAAAATCAACGAAAGTATTTGTCTGATAGACTGAAGAGGTGTCTGTTAAACTTTTGACCTGTGGGTCACTAGAAAACGATCTTTATTATTTGGGTGACTCGTGTATTTTGCGTCTTTAGAATTTAAGTGGCATTGTTTTTGAATGGCAATATTTTCGAAAAGTTTTTTGTTGGGCTTCATTAATGATAAATATTCTATAGCAGAGATGGCAAAGGTTTTTCAGTTAAAAGAGTAATTAACGGTGGTTTGGACTATTTGGCTTGTAATTGCGGAAAGCGATTTTTAAAATATTTGTTTTTTTTGTATCGAAGAGTGTGATCCATTGTAAAACAATTATATTAAAAATTGATGTGAAGTATGAATATTCACACATTTCAGGGTTTCGCAGGTATATAATAAGTGAAGGCGGTATGCTGAGTGTGTAGGACAAATTTTACTTTGTAGTAATCACAGCAAAATGAACGATATTTTTAAAATAATTTATCGTCTGTTAATTATATAATAAGACTGGTTATTAAATTTACGCTCATAAAAATTAAATACAACATTTGTCAAAATATAACTAGAATTTTGACAAAATAATCTCAACATGATAAAAATGCAAAAAAAAAAACAGAAAAAATAAAATTCACTCCGTACTCGAACTCGAAACCCTTCGTTTTCCAGCCAGTTTAAGAGTGCTCTAACGCATGTAGCCATCGCACGCCATGCATGTGAGTGTCTTACATTGTTATAACTTTTGTACTTTGTGAACCAAAAACCACAAAAAATGCGTTATTTTCCAAAAACATAATCTGATCAAAAATTCCTGTTGTACTATTTCGGTTCACACCAATATACATTACTTAGAATTTTTTTAGATTTTTAGTTTAAACCATCTGGGCTACAGGGTGTGGGCCAAATTTTTTTTTGCACAATTTTGGCAAAAATCGCATTAAAATAATTTATTTTGCAAAAATAAAAATTTGGTCGTTAAACCACGTACTAAGGACTTTCATTTGATACCCTACTCAGAATTTTAAAAAAATATTTTTGTTTTCGATGAGGACATACTTGTTTATATTTTTAGGGGGGTATGTTTTTTAGATGTTTTAGTATTTTTCCTATGTGCGGGTTAAAGAGTTGTATAAGCATGCCAAATTTCAACTCTCTAGGTTTAGCGATTTGGCTACAATTTTTACCGAATAGACAGACAGACAGACAGACAGACAGACAGACAGACAGACTGACGACAAAATGACGGTATAAGGGTGTTTTGGTCATACCTACAAAACCCTAAAAACTGTGCTCCGTGCAAAATACCATTGCTTCGGGCTCCAGCTTTAGGTTCCGCTCCAAAATCGTGCTAGACAATCATGAAAATTGTGAAAATTCATACTCTACAATAATGTTTCTACTTTGATATTAATTTACTAGCTGAGTACCCGTGCTTCGCTACGGCATATTGACGGTCTGCCATCATCGTGCAATTATTATAAGTCATGGTTCTTTATAGATCACATTGCCTAGGCTCTCATCAAGTGTAGATTCACCCCGTTAGCGAATTATTAGTGTAAAATTTTAAGTTTGTTTCTAAACATGTGCACGGGTAACTTTTATAAGCAAAAACCTAGTCGATATCTCATCTTTCCCAAGAGATATTGAGGAATCCGTGAAAAACCATTTTACTCCCTTTTACCCCATTAGTGGATTCTTACGTCGTATCGAGAAATGTGCTCTTGGAATTTCTTATTTTTAATAAAAAATACTAATTTACCCTTTAGGAATGAAATTTAAAAAACTGTCAGAACACTATCGAAAGATTTTAAAAAGTTATCTATATGCCAGATTACATCCTATTTAAGGCTTAAATTGTACCAAAATTGCACCAAATTTCTAAATCAAAAATTAGTATGGTTATTTTAAAATATCTCCATTACAATATTCTTCTTACTTATAGAGCAGAATATAGCTAAGACGTATACGAAGTAATGACAAAATCTTTGAAAATCATAGCCTCAGCACTGAAGACGGAAATACATAATAATTGTGTTTTACAAAAGCAGCAGAATGGCCAGGAGATATGCACTACCTACGTGCGACGTACATTACTTCCTTATTCATAAATGAAGTCTAAGGTTAGCCACATAAATATAATACATTGTTTATAAAATACAATGTTATTATACCGCTAGGATAGTATTTTCTTGAGGACTATAATTCAGTTACCTTGCAGGTCAACGAATAGGTCAAGACGCTAGAACAGTACTGAAGCATCGCGTCTAGGCTCTCTTTCAAAGGTTGAAAACTTCTCTTTTAGTCAGTGGGATGCCTTCTGTCCTTTTTCGCTTCGTGGACAAGAGTTTTAATCAATATTTATTAAAAAATATTATAATAATTGAAATTTAATATTTTGACATTCGTCTTACTCAGTGGTTCCCAAACTTTTTCTATTTTCTTTCGTCTAAATATGTGGCTACAGCTTTTTTGCGGAAGCTGAAAGTTCTTTTTAAAAAACTGTTTTAAAGACTAAATGTGGATAAATTTCTTGGTAAGTTTTTTATTATATATATATATATTTCTGCTTTTAAAAACTATTTTTGTTGTACCTATGTTGATTTTCTAATATATTCTTCAAATAAATATCTTCAAGTAATTTAAATTAAGTATTGCCAATCTTAGGGCGCATAAATTTTTTCTGCACACCAGCGCAGCGTGAAAATGCTACGCCATTGATAATTTTTACATGAATTGTTACATTTTTTATTATTTTATATCAAATCATCAAAATGCCTATGTTCATACTTGCCATTTATAATATATATTTCAATTAAAAAAACACTTCTATATGTCAAAATTTTTGTATATAGAATTTTTCTTATGGAACCATCGACTTCGATATATGGACGCCCTACTGTAAGTGCATATCAGCGTTGCCAGATTATTATTTTACCAAATCGGGATTTATACCAAATAAATTGTAAACCAGTGGCGAAAGGAAACCTCCGCTAGACTTGCCCTCCCATAAAAAAAATATTTAAAAAAAAATTAACTAAAAAAAAAAAAAAAATTTATATATTTAGATAAATCTTCAAAAATACATCAAATTATGTTCTATACAAATTTTTGTCCAAGGCTTGCTTTACTAGTTACGAATTAATTATCATGACCATGGAAACGTTACATATAAGTATGAAAAAATTGAGACTTGGAAAAATTTTACATAATTTTACAAAAAAATTTCGAAATTTTTCGTTTTATCAAAAAACGTCTCAAATAAAAGTTATTAGTTATTGCATTTATAGTAACTTTTGTTCAATAAATTTTTTCGAAATATTTTTCTGTTGCTAAATATTCGCAAAAATATTAAAATCGACACGAGTAAACTCCCATTTCTAGTCAACCGATTTTCATAAAAAACAATAGGGTTCTTCCTATTTAATAGGAGAATTTTTTAGTACCAGAACGAACTCTTTAAGTTAAACCGTTTTTGAGTTATCGTGTATACACACAGACAGACACACACACACACACACACACATACGGACGGCACTTCGAAAATAGGTTTTTTGGATTCCCTGGACCATGAAACGTGGTCATCCGTCAAAATCTCGACATCGAAAATTTTCGCGATTACAATACTTGCCCCTTATATATTAAGGTCGGGCAAGTAAAAATCGACTAAGGGACAACCTAATAAAATGTACAGTTAAATATTTCTAAATGTTTATTTATTTTCACGGGACAATCTATTCTTGTTTATAAAGCAGGACGTCCCGCAAAAATCGGGACTTCTGGCAACACTGGTGCATATACACCCCCATACAATATAAATGAAAGAGTGTATAAAATGAAACATATTTAAATGTGTGTGTATACATATTAAACATCTTACAGAATTACATCAGAAAAATTAAGCGCGGTAATATTGTATGAAACGTCAGTAAAAAAAGAGAATGGTCAGATGGTCATAAGTGCGGTTCGCTGTAAGTCGAAACCATCGTAAATTGCGGACTACCTGTATATTCTTAATATTTGTTTTTAAATGTAATGTTCAACCGTTTCTGCATGAATGCAAATATGACAACAAATAGTAAAAATTGTATTAGCAATTTATTCAAAAAATAATTTTAACATTTATTTCAAACTGTCAAGTTATAGTAACAGGGCCGGAGCGAGGGTCTTTGGCGCCCTTATGTAAGATTTAATGAAGCGCCCCAGAGAGGGCAAAATATTAAGTGAAGACCTAAAGAAAAATGTCTTATTTTCGAAATTCCAAGTGAAGACCAAAAAAAGGTCCTTTAACCTTGGCGCGCCCTCTGGCACCAGCGCCCTAATGCCTTGCTTGCCCTGCATACCGCGTTCCTCCGGCCCTTTGTATTAAAAAGCTCGTGCATTTTACTTTTATTTGTCGTTTCTCTTTCAACTTATTCTATTTTAACGTTTCAGTGCAATATTGCATATAGCATACGGTCCATGAATCCCAAACCAAAATAATCCATCAATATACAGGTATAAAAATTAAAATATTGACAAGTGTTGAATATTTGTTCCTACCTGTTGCATCATCGATAATCATCATCATCCATGATAACACTAAACACACAGACACAAAGCCATAAATCCAATATTGGAGTGGTCGGTGGCACTAGGTAGTTGGTACGGCACTTATGGTAAACACGTTCGACTCCGGCTACCGGACACCTTGCACAAGCACACAGAGAACTGATGCCTTCACTCGCGTCACTGGACGGTGAATGAAATCTCCAGCGGTATATTGTGTGTGTGTGTGAGTGAGTAGGTGCTACCACAGAGGGGGAACACACAAAATTCGTGGGTTTTTGCTTTAAGTTTTGGATAAAATTGGAACTTCAGTCATTAAAGGCAGAACTGTTGTAAAGAATATTTGGCGGTACATGTAAGTCTGCCAAACGTCCCGGATTAGGCGGGACAGTCCCGGATTAGTGACACATGTCCCGTTTTACTATTGATATCTAAATTCGTGCCGGAAAATTATTGAGTGTCCCGCATGTCCCGTGTAGTATCCTATATCGGTGCTTCTTAAAGCCGTGGTATTCCCACAAGGGGGCCGCGAAGAGCCGCAAATATAACACTTAATTATTTTATTATTTAAAAAGGATAAGTTTTAATGCTACACAAATATTATTCTTCATTATACGTAGATTATTGAATGATCTGAGCATAAAAAACTATATGTATGTATATATTTTAACTAATCTTGGTTTCAAAAACAAAAATTAGGGGTCCGTGGGTTATTGATTTGAGTTGTAGGGGAGCCGAGACATCAAAAAGTTTATGAAGCACTGTCCTATATTATTAGAACACACTAGGAATAGGGATTGATATCACTGGTCAACAAATTTAAACTTTTTTTTGCTGACTTAGATCTGATACTTGTTTTTAACTAATTTTGGGGTGCTGATTTCAAAAATGTTAACAGTTTCTGCCTATCACGTCAAATTTTTGTTCTATCGTATTTTGACTTTTTTCACCTTTTCACGTTCTGATATACGTCTACTTTAATTTCAACTTCGTTCTTGTCCAATATATTTCGTAGAAACGCGTTACATGCAGGTATTTGTTATAGACCTTTTTATAAACCTTTGGTGGAGCGAACAAAAATCATTTTCCCTCTTCATATTAAACTGGGTCTAATGAAGCAGTTTGTAAAAGCGTTGAACAAAGATGGTGACTGTTTCAAATATATATCTGAAACATTTCAAAGTCTCAGTAATGAGAAGCTAAAAGCTGGCATTTTTTGACGGACCACAAATTAGAAAATTAGTGAATGATCCACATTTCACTGTACATATGGATGATATGGAAAAGAATGCATGGCAGTCTTTCGTGGCGCTCTAAAAAAATTTCTTTCATCAGTCTTTCATCAAAAATTTTCTTGGGAATAAAAAAGCTGAAAACTATGAGGTCGTTGAAAATTTGATTGAAAATTATCATCATCTAGGGTGCAACATGAGCGTGGAACTTCATTTTTTAAACAGTCATTTTGACTAATTTCCTGTCTATCTTGGAGATGTTAGTGATGAACAGGGTGAACGTTTCCATCAGGATTTAAAAAAGATGGAGAGACGTTATCAAGGAAGGTGGGATACTCACATGATGACTACTGTTGGAGTATTAAAAGAGACTTATCAGGAATGGTGTACTCCAGAAAATCTTACAAACAACCATTTAATCCTTATATTTTGTACTTTTATTTTAACACTCCAATTCATTAAAATGTAATTAAAACTGTTCTCATTTTCTTTCTTTCACTATAAGTAAAATTTTAAGAATATTTTCTAATTATTTAGTCCTTATTGTTCGCCAAATTTGTACCAATTACAGTATCGACGTCTAAAATTAAACGATAGACGCATTATTTGGCCGAAAATATTTATTTATTGTAGAAAAATCTGATGTGATACGCAAAAACTGATGTGATATTTGAGTTCAGTAGCACCAAATTAGTAAGAAACAAGTCTTAGATGTAAGACCGCAAAAATTGTGTTGACCAGTGTAATCTAATCCATACATTTTATCAGTTCACATTTATTTATATATAATTTTGAAAGAAAGAAGCAAAAGTATGCCAACTTTAAATTCACAATTCTTAAATCAAACACAGTATTATTTCGCACCTCACTCGCCGCACTACAGATAACAACTGAATATCATGGTCATCTAACTAATTACTTCAACTCATTATCTAAGTTGGCGGATTACTTTATTTTACCGTTAACTGATAACGAGCCTATATACTAAATCCCACATTCGGAAATATAGCACTTGTTCTAAAATAATATTGATTTTATAAAATTTTAACTAAATATAAACGATTTTTTTTGTTTTTTGTTTTAATCCAAAATTTAACAGTTAATTTTTATACATCTTGATATTTTCACCCTGTTAGCAGTTAGCAGGAGATTCCTCTTAATATAATATTAACTACTCATTCAGTATGTGTTTTGTGTACCTGGAACAAATGGACCCATTGAGCGAGTGTTCTCTCTTGTTAATGCAATGTGGACGTGTGAAAAAACGGCGCTTAAAATTGAGACTGTTCATGCAATGTTGCAAGTAAAATTTAATATGGGAAAATGTGAGAACTTATATGATATTTTGAACTCTGACTCTGAACCTCTGAAGAAAATTCGTAAAATGTGCAAAAATATGATTTTAAAAGACAGTGTGATATAAAAAATCTTAATGTGTGATATAAAAAATATATAATTTTAATAATATAATAATAAAATATTAATATTTTCGTATGAAGTGTTTTCTAATTGTTTGTAAATAAATTGTGAATTATATGCCTCATTGATAAAATTCGAAGAAACTCTTGGAATATACACAGATAAAAATGGTGAGCAGATATTTCTTTTGAGGGGTCATAAAAAACTGTCCCGCATTTAGTTCGTAAAAGGTTGGCAGTCTTAGGTATGTGGTGTCTATGTTACTGTAAAATCCCGAAAATTGGAAAATCACTTAAAATTCACATTAAATAATCACTCTGTATAAGGGAGGTATTGTGATCATACCGATTTTGACATTTCGAGAATTCGATGGATCTCCACGAATTGACTATTTTTAGCATGATGTCTGTCGGTCTGTCCGTCCGTCTGTCGGTCTGTCCGTCCGTCTGTCGGTCTGTCTGTACGTCCGTCTGTCTGTGTACACGTGCAGAGCAAATTCGGCTAAATGGATTTTTATGAAACTTCTTATTTATGCTTTTGCCATCAATGGCACGAGTTGATCAATTTTTGGTAAAAATCGGTTGACTAGAAATGGTAGTTCACTCGTGTCGATTTTAAGATTTTTGCAAATATTTCATAACAGAAAAATATTTCGAAAAAAATTATTTAACAAAAGTTGCTATAAAAGCAATAACTGGCAACTTTTATTTGAGATATTTTTTGGTAAAACGAAAAATTTTTCGATATTTTTTCCAAGTATCTATTTTTTTCAAACTTATATGTAACATTTCCATGGTCATGATAAATAATGTGAATGTGGAATAGTCGTGTCTGTAGATAAATATTAAAGAAGGAGGTTGTACGTAGAGGTTGTTAAAGTAGAACGTACTCCTGTTCCTACTGTTGTTTCTGCTGTTATATACACTTATACTATATATACTATTGTAGCTCCGATGAAGAATAAATCTTATTCGAAACTTGTCAGCTGATTTGATTGGTTTTCATTGCTGTCCGCAACCCGTACAATCTCCTTCTTTAATGATAAATAATATCTCTGTTAGAAAATATTAGGCCAAGTTATTTCTACTCTGCTGCTAGAATGTATTTTATGCAAGTACTTTGTGATGGCGGTCGGTCCTGTGGTGGCCACATGTTTTTTTTTTTTGTTTCAGAAATGTGGGCCTTGATCTATATCAAAAGACACCATCGTGATACCGTAACTATAAATATCTGTGATAAAAATATTTGACAGTGATTTAAAAATGTTTTTATGATTTAATTAACAGTTGGGCTTCCTCTGTTATTTATTTACCTATGGTCTAGCCAGGCAGGCAGGCGGGCAGGCAGGCAAGGTGTTGAGTCTACAAGAGTATCGGTCAGGTGTACTTGCACACGATATGCCTCTCACCGCCAGTAAAAGTAGTGTCCTACTAACGCTCTTATGCCATAGGTGCTACGGGTTAATATTGCTTATTAACTATGAAATCAACAGTACAGGACTTGAAATATTTTGGCAATAGATAAGAAACTTTATAGGAATATAATTATTAATTAAATTAATAAAACGATTAGGCAGAATCGGACAAATTTTCTACACCCAAGGTAAAGTACTGGTTCTACAACCTCCCAAGGAAAATTATTATTATAAAGATATACATAAGATTTTTGTGCCCCTGTCAGCTTGGCGTCCGAGGCAAATGCCTCACTTGCCACACCCACATCGGACCATGTGTGTATGTCCCAGCCAGATTTTCCAGTTATTTTTACCGACCGCCAACATATATAAGGGAGGTATTGTGATCATACCGATTTTGACATTTCGAGATTTCGATGGATCTCCACGAGTTGAGGTCCCTAAATAACGTTTTGAATATTTTTAGCATGATGTATGTCGGTCTGTCTGTCCATCCGTCCGTCTGTCTGTCCGTCTGTTTGTCCGTCTGTCTGTCTGTCCGTCCGTCTGTCTGTGTAAACGTGCATAGCAAATTCGGCTGAAAGGATTTTTAAGAAACTTCATATTTAAGGTTCTGCTATTAATGGCACGAGGTGATCAACTTTTGGTAAAAATCAGTTGACTAAAAATGGGAGTTTACTCATGTCGATTTTAAGATTTTTGCGAATATTTCACAACAGAAAAATATTTAAAAAATGTATTGTACAAAAGTTGCTATAAAAGCAATAACTAACAACTTTTATTTGAGACATTTTTTGACAAAACGAAAAAAGTTTGAAAATATTTTCGAAATTTTTCCTAAATATTTATTTTTTCATACTAATATGTAACGTTTCCATGGTCATGATAAATAATATCTCTGTTAGAAAATACTAGGCCAAGTTATTTCTACTCTGCTGCTAGAATGTAGGTATTTTATACAAGTACTTCGTGATGGCGGTCGGTCCTGTGGTGACCACAGCTGATTTTTTTTTTTGCTCGTAACTTGATTTTGTAATTATGTTAGGTTTTTTTTTTTGCGGCTGATACCTACGTGATTATAGTAATTAATATTTAATGTTATAAATAAACACTTAATTAAATACTGAACAATTAATATGGAAAAAGTTTTTCGTTAATTCACGATTCGCGTCACAGGAAATTTAATGGATATTCCGAAACAATATTGTTTTGAAATAGATTGTTCCTTCAATTTCATGACATTAAAAATTCTAGAATTTTGTATGAGTAATTAATGACAATTGAAAAACAATTTTTGTATGACCATTAATAAACTGCTGATAAGATCTTTGGAACCAAGTTGTAACTTCCAATAATTACTAAACAATAACAATTTTATAATAGTTTATACAGTTTGTCGCAACAAACGATTATATGAAGCCCCACAATTTATAGGAAGTGAGTCTATGAATATACGGAAGGCAGTATTATTCCAAAAGTATTCACTACTTAAATACACTACTTTATTTTCTGGACTACGGTTTTATTATCGGCCTCCAGTGCCGCAACAACATAAACTGACGCCTAGTGCGTAAAATGATTGTCGGATTGTCAGAGTTTAAAAAAATCACAACTCAAAAACGGTTAGAGAAAACAACCTGACGCTAGAATTTTTGGATTCCTCGTAGTTTATTAAGTCTAGAAACAATTGGAGGCCTTACTCGTTTTGCGTATTTTAAAATTATGACATATTTTAATATGGCGTGATTTATAGAAATATTCATCTTTGCATGGATATATCTCAAAAACGAAATGCAATAAAGACCTGCGGTTGAAATTTTTGAAATCTTGAGGTCCTAATTTACTTGTAACCAGATTTTGAAACAAAAAATTTTTTTGAAGTTTTTTCATTTTTTTAAATTTTTTTGATAATTTTGAAAATTGCTAACTAAAAAATGGTCAGGGATATAAATATGCGGCTTGAAATTTTAAAATTCTACTACACTGTTTAGTCTAAGAAAAAAATTGGGCTTAAATAAACATATTATTATGTTTTGTAGGGGCAGTAATCCAAAATCCTTGAAAATGGCCAAAAATCGAAGAAATCGTAAGGGGTACCCCTTACGATTTTTTCGATTTTTAAGCAAAAATTTTTTATCTCCGATTTTATTGAAAATTGGTACAAATATGCATTTTTGGTCAGAGATCAAGAAAATTTGGTCCATTTTGAAGTTTGGGCAAAAGTTTTGGGTTTATAGGCAAAAAACTGACCTAAATCAGCTCTAACTCAAAAACTAGGAAAGCATGATTTTTTTAAATATTTATTTCATAATCCTCACCCCAAAATTAGCCTAAAACTATATTTTGGCTAAAATCGGAGTCAAAAAAATTTTGACCAAAATTTTCATAATTTTGGAAGAATTTTTTTTGTTTTTTTTTTTAGAAAATTGGTATACTTTCATATTTTTAGCCTTAGATCACAAATATATGGTCAGTTTTGAGTTACGGTCTAAAATTTTGACATTTTTGGCAAAAAAAGTAAAAAAAAGACAGTCCACAAAAAGGCTCAGAACCGATGAAATGTTAGCCTGCCCCTTTTTTAATCTTTATAAACTAATACTTCTTATCTATCATCTATATCAACGGTTCCCAACCTGTGCTCCGCGTGCACTTCTCAGGGGCTCCGCAGCCGTTCCAGGAAATAAAATAAATAAAAATTGAATAAAATCAGAAGTATTAGAAATAGAAAACAGAATCAAAATAATAAAACTGGAAATGCCATTCTGAAAGAAAAAAAGTTGTATGTATGTCCAAGTGATTTCTGACTCTAGCCGGTTTATGACTCTATGACTACCTGGAATGTGATCGGCGAGGTGCATTTTTGTTTGAATAATCTGCGTGTATTTTGATTATTTGCTTCATTTTATAAAAATCTGTCTATCAATATGTGAGCTGTGAAAGAGAAAAGTGAATTTATATTAACTATAATTTTGTGTTGATTATAGTTTATCAATGTAAAAAAATAATATTAAAAGTATGATATTTGGCCATTTGACGCCCCTATGAATCCGGCGCCTGGGGCGACGGTAGCGCTCGCACCACCCTTGTTGCGGCACTGTGGCCATCCTCCCTTATTACATACCAACAAAACCTTGAAAATTCCCACTTTACATTATTTTTGACTTGTGTGTTTATGTCCGCCAGCCAAAAATAAACTAACGGATACGCATTCTTTTGACTATTGAATTATTAAGAAATAGTATCGGAAATTCCATGTAGAAGGTAATCTGGCATATTGCGCTGATCAAATAATCTATTAACTTTTAATATGAGCCGGTAATGTTTGGCAATGAACTTTAACCCAAGACAATTGAAGACACTCAAGAATTTTAATATTACTCATTACCCATAGTACAGTTACGTAGCAGACAAGTCGTGATAAACAAAAAAATGGAGACCAAAAAAGTTCATTTCTCGGTAAGTTTTGTAACTGAATTTTAGAAATTTTGTTTTTCTGTTTAATGGTTTTCTTGAACTATGTTTTGTATTCAAATATTTGCACACAAGTACTTTCTTTTCTTTTTGTTCTTTGAGAAAAATTGTATTGGTTTTATAGGAAAAAAACAGTTTGTTATAAATAAATTGTTGGTGTGTCAGGGGTCCCCCAAGGGGGGGCCGCGGGTTGCTTCCGGTGTCTGAGAAGATTGCATCCGGCCCATGGAATAATAATAATAATTTCATGAATCTGATATTATTTTGTTAATTACCGACCAACATATGTAAGAGAAGTATTATGATCATACCGATTTTGACATTTCGAGATTTTGATGGACCTCCACGAATTGAGGTCCCTACATAACGTTTTGACTATTTTTAGCATGATGTCTGTCGCTGTATGTCTGTCTGTCTGTCTATCGGTCCGTGTACACGTGCAGAAGAAATTCGGCTAAAAGGATTTTTATGAAACTTCATTTTAAGCTTTTGATCAATGGCACGAGTTGATCAACTTTTGGTAACAATCGGTTAGCTAGAAATGGGAGTTAACTCGTGTCGGTTTTAAGATTTTTGCGAATATTTCACAACAGAGAAATATTTCGAAAAAATTTATTCAACAAACAGCAACAAAAGCTATTTGCGCCTAACGCAGCTAAATGTCTAACCAACGCGCATACATAAAGATGGTCTCAGGGGGGTCTATTCCAAATATAGAGAATTAAAATTTGTTTTTTTATGGGACGGATTATATATTAATTTAATTTGAATTATAATTTAAATTTGATATAACATAAAATAAAACGATTTGTCTTTGCAATTGCTTAGTTATTTAGTTATTGCTTCTTTTCTGGGGGGGAGGGGCAGGAACTCAAGGGGGGATTCAGGTCTGGACCCGAATCTCCCCTTGACACGTTTTTACGTGAATTTCGGATAGACAGACAGAAATTAGAAGAAAGTAGAAGCAAAATATGAAGACGTAAAAATGAAAAACATATTATTTAGGCCCGGTCTTTCCACCTTCAGATAAAGTTCCAGGTAACTATCTGACAGATAAGGTTATTTGTAACTTCATCTGCTGAGTAAATGTCATCCCTTCTTTCTATACAAATGTATCTATCGGATAGTTATCTAACGGGTAATTAGACTGACGTATTGGATTCACTGACTGGTATCGACATTTATTCAGCAGATGAAGTTACAAATAACCTTATCTGTCAGATAGTTACCTGGAACTTTATCTGAAGGTGGAAAGACCGGGCCTTAGAGTTTAGCATCATTTATAAATTTCAAAATAAATATTTTACATAAATATATAGTGAACAATTTCATAAAATAGATTTTTTTTAAATTTTGCATTTAAGCTAAAATATTAGATTTTATTTGTATGGGTATTATTTTTAATATTTTCATGTTATTTCCTTATTTGGAAGTATCAGTCTTTAAAACTGAAGAGAAAATTCGTAAATCAAATTAATTTTTTGACTCTCTCTTAGAGTATTTTAAAATTAGTTTCATAAAGTAATAATAAATGCAAATCACTGGGACTTGTAACAATCAACTAAAAATAGCTTCCTGCTTTCAAATATTGAAAAATGTACTGAATTCTAAAAACTAATATTTACTTCGTTCTTAATTTTTATGCAAATACAAAACTGTACAACCAGACAAAAAAAATATTATAATATCCTCAAAATAGAGGTTTACCATCCCTGGGTACAAATGAATAGAGGAGGGGGGGGGGGCTTGCGCTATTTTCAAATAAAAAATTAATGTGAAGTGTGAATTTTCTCACATTTCAGGGTTTTATAGGTATTTAATAAGTGTAAGAAGTCAACAGAATGCTGGATGTCTTAAGACATTTTTTTTTTCTATAATCACATCAAAATCAACAGATTTTTTATAATCATTTTTATTCAACATTTGAGTACTAACTAAGAGCTTCCGTTTAATTTGTTTAAAATAAATTTAAATAATTTACGAATATTACGTCATTACAAAATATGAATTAAAAAATCTTATTGATTTTTTTCTGCACGCCTAATGATTGAGTTTATGAGTGGAAGCTCCTTAAGAAGGCGATTTGTTCTCATCTGTTAACAATTTTATATTATATTTTTAATATAAAAAAAGACATACATTACCTTAGTCATAAATACAAAAAATCCATAACATTGTTAGACATAATTTAGCCATGAATTAAATAAATAATTAATTTTGTCAAAAACACAAAAACTGCAATATTTTCCAAAACCGAACTCTGATCAAAAATTCCTCTCGAACGTTATTTTCTAAATATAAAATTAATACACTTATTTTTCAATCAGTGATTGTGGGAGATCTATCAGACGATAAGATTATGTTATTTAAGTCTGAGACACAGACCTAATTAACCATTTATTGTTATTTAATTTAGTATCAAATGGACATGTTTTTAAAAATATGTTTATAAATTATTAAGTACTATGTAGTTAACAAATTGGAATGTGTTATTTCATTATTTTTTTCTGATACACTGTCTTTTTCCGACAATATATTAGTTTCAGTAACTGGAATACAGTAGAAACCCGATTACCCCGGTGAAAATCCCAAAAAAAAAAACAAAAAGGGATGCTAATTTCATCATTTGTCCATGAATCAAAAACTTCCATTTAATATCTCTCAAAATTTTACAAAAAGTTTACTCTTCGATAAATACATATTTGTTTATATTTACCATTGTTTTTCACTGAACTCTGTATTAATGTTCTATTTCCATTTTTGTTCGATTGTGAAATATTCAATTTTGGCCAATGAGGACCAATATTTTTACTTGCCCGACCTTAATATATAAGGGGCAAGTATTGTAATCGCGAAAATTTTCGATGTCGAGATTTTGACTGATGACCACGTTTCATGGTCTAGGGAATCCAAAAAACCTATTTTCGAAGTGCCGTCCGTATGTGTGTGTGTCTGTGTGTATACACGATAACTCAAAAACAGTTTTACTTAAAGAGTTCGTTCTGGTACTAAAAAATTCTCCTAGTAATTGGGAAGAACCCTATTGTTTTTTATTAAAATCCGAAACCGGAAACGGAAGTTATTAAACTTTAAAATTTACAAAAATTCGTAACTAGTAAACCAAGCCTTGGACAAAAATTTGTATAGGACATAATTTGATGAATTTTTGAAGATTTACCTAAATCTTCTTTTAAATTTTTTTTTATGTATATTTTTTAGTATTATTTTCTTTATGGGAGGGCAAGTCTAGCGGAGGTGTCCCTTCGCCACTGGTTTATTAATAATATAGTTTCATAGTTAAGCACGTTAGTTTTAATATAACGCAATGTATCCAGTTTTACGCTTGAGTACTTATCATTAATCAAAACAAACGAACTAAGCTAAGGACACCGGCCGGAATTCACTAATACATACACACTTAACCTCGTCATTGTTGCCCTTCCCAGTTCATTTTTACTACTTGCATAGATAAATACATTAAAAATGTAATCTAGTAATGTTCCGTCTAATTTTTTCGCTGACTGCGCGGTTCAAAAGTATATGGGTGCAAAAATGTTCAAAACGTATGTAAAAGTGTGCAAGTAGATGGGTCCTGTCACAGGACAACCCTGTCTCAGCCGCCATTGGTAAGTCCACATTTCTACTGAACCGACAGACGTATGACTGATGGTATACGGGTTTCTTGACTAATCTACGAAACCCTGAAAGATAGGGTGACCATTTTCTTAAGAAGGCAATGCGGGACGGAGAGAAAAAAGAGAGGTCCTCATCTCCCAAATCCAAGTGAAGAGCAAAAAAAAAGGTCGTCACCTCCCAAATCCAAGTGAATGAAGAGCAAAAAAAAAAGGTCCTCATCTCCCAAATCCAAGTGAATGAAGAGCAAAAAAAAAAGGTCCTCATCTCCCAAAATCCAAGTGAAGAGCAAAAAAAAAGGTCTTCACCTCCCAAATCCAAGTGAAGAGCAAAAAAAAGGTCCTCACCTCCCAAATCCAAAATGCGGGACTTTTGCGGGACGCATCTTAATGCGGGACGAATGGTCACCCTACTGAAAGAGGAACTTAAAAGATAATCACAATAAAATAATAAAAATAAAAAGTTAAAACCATTTATTTCAAACATAATAAATAAATCATCCACAATTCATCTCTACTTTTAATCATCTATGTCGATAACTACTTTTCCAGTACATTTTTTCTCTTCAATAAATTGAATAGCTTTATTTACGTCTTTTAGTGGATATGAAGCACTGACATGTGCACTAATAAGATTCTGATCCGCCATATCAAGAGTATCTTGCACTAACTGTCTGTAGTAAGGTGGATTCGTCTTCCTGAAGGACTGGAAATCGACCACTGATAGAAAAGTGTGTGGTGGAGGTGTTGGTATTGGTTTAGTTGGCAATGGAGCAGCGTAGATAATGTATCCTTCTGGTGCAGCACTGTAAAACAATATTTTAAATATATATTTGGCTGTATCAAAATTGAGTTGACCCAACAAAATAAGGTTCACTAACGACAAATTATATTTTAAAAACGACGGAAGAAAAAAGATGCATAGCAAATTATTCAAGTAACAACAAAATATATAACTTGTCAATCCGTGTAAAGAGCGTAACGTTAACAGTAATATGGAAAGAAGAGTTTTGGTGGCTGCCATTTGAAGAACTGTTATAATTTTTTAATTATAAATACGAATGTAAAGAAGAGAATCGGTATTTTTTTCGTTCTCAATCCCTGGTAAAACCCGAATTGGGTGAAATTCCTTTAAAATATGTTATCTTACCTTTCACTTAATAATTTGTGTATATCCCCTCCAACTGCATCATAGACAATATTAGCACCATAAACTAAACCTAAATCTTTCTTTAAATCTTTAGAACTAAATAAGGCAGTCTTGAAAGCTCCTCGCTCACGTACTAGTTCAGTTCTTTCTTCAGTATCGCACACTGCAAAGGGCTACAATAAATGATAGTTATATGAGTTTCATAAAAAATACTAATATTATATAGTTTACCTTAACTTTGAATGCATTGGCGCATACATCAATAGCAGCTAAACCTAATCCAGCAGGACCTACTGATATAACAATTTGATACTTTTCTTTTAATTTCACTAAATGTGAAAACGTATATATTGCATTAGTATGGGCATGGAGCATAACAGCAGCCGGCTTTAGCTTTACCGTTGACGGTATTCTCCAAATATCTGCAACATTCACCTACAAATATATAGATTATATAAGTTCATTTAGTGGACTCAATATTTTTGCTAGGCTACATCAGTGACAGCATTCATATGTTCTTAGTATTCAAATATAATAATACTATAATATACTAACCACACACTGTTCAGCAAATCCTCCCTTATTAGAACTTAAAACAGCAACCCTATCACCTACTTGAGCAGTAACCTTATCAACATCTTCACCAATTTCTAATATTTCACCTGAAAGCTCATATCCAGGAACTAGTGGTAATTTTTGATTGCTTAGTTTAAATGTTTCGACATCAAAAGAATTAACACTGCAATAATGTACTTGTACACGAATTTGTTTTTTCTCTAATTTTTTAGGTTTTAATTCTTCTATTACTAGAGGTTTTCCTACTTCCTTAAGTACTGCGGCTTTATAAGAACCTAACCTAATTTGAGAAACTGAAATTTTTTTTGCCGTTAATACGTATTTATTTGCAAGAGTACGTACAAAATTAGTAGACATTTTAGAATATAATAAATATTTAAAGTGCATGCAAAAAAATATCACTTTTTGACATTTGTATTAAAGCATTATTAAACTAACTTCGTATATATTTAGACTTAAACGGTCACAGAGATGATCTAAACTAGAAAGGATAGGATGGTTTAAAATGAAGTACTCTTTAACCGATTATCAACCAAAAAGATTATGCACTCAGTGTCCAGAGTATTTGCATCTGTGGATTTATACATTATCAATTGTATTTCTTTTTTAAATAAAGCTTTTCATCCGAGGCAAAATGTTCAAAATACAAAAAATAAACGATTTCATACGAAAATGTACCTTAAAGTTAAAGTGATATTGCATCAAAGATTATGGTATGTGAATCTCAACCCTGTCCAGTTATTTCATTGACGTTACCAACTGACGCGCAGATGAAGAGGCATGGTTGGCCTTGAAATGTATCTATAATTTCTTCAACAAATATTTATCTTAAATTCCCTTATTTTAATATTAAGAAAATTAAAAGCTTTAGTGAAATAGTCATATTGTATAAAAAATGCACAGCCTACTAAATGTAACCTTTAATTTATATGTGTAAGATGATTATAAAGGTAAGTAAATAAATTAATAAAATAATAAAGAAAAAAAAGTTTAATGGGTGTATTTTTAAATTTTTTTAGGACCTAAAAGTATTCAAAAATGGGTTGTGTTAGTAGCAGAAGAGATATAAATGACATTCATCCTAATATTTTTCAAGTTATGAACGTAGATGAGTTAGGACAAGACGTTAGTCCAGGGCAGCTTGAGTTGACAGAAGCTGAATTAGTTTTATACCAAAGAGGAAAGACGGCAACTAGATGGCCATTGAGGTGTTTACGAAGATATGGTTTTGATGCAGAAATATTTAGTTTTGAATCAGGCAGACGGTGTCCAACAGGGCCTGGCATTTACGCTTTTCGATGTAGGAGAGCCGAACAGTTATTTAATATGTTGCAGCAACACATACAGATACGAAACCTTAGTGATGAATTAGTTACTGTCGCTACGGAACTGGCTATTCCAGCTGTAACATCAGGTTAGGACAATAAATAGTTGATTTTATTTATTTTTATTTATGGCCGGTTGATAAAGTAAGAATTATTTTATATGTTACAACATACAAAAACAAATGATTTTAACTTGAGTTAGGGAAAACTCTTACGTTAGCAACCCGACATTAGTGGTACAAACAAAACAAAAGAATTATTTGAAACAATTTAAATCAGATGACTTATGTATAAAATTTATTCCAATTGGTAAATCAACACTTCACATCAATTTTTTTTTGTCAGTCTCATTTGATTCCTACACGTTTCGAATGATTATAAGATATCCGAAAAAAAAAAAAAAAACAATTTTTGTCTGTCAGTTTGTTTGTCTGAGATTCACGCAAAAACGTTTACATATGTATTTTAACAAAAATTAGTAGAATAGAGTACAACCAGGATTCAAACATAGACTATATGATATCTCAAATTTTTCATCTTGAACACCCGATTGCAGTGGCACTATTGTTTAGTAATGGTATCGTTTTCGAATTTTCATGGCTTTAAGAAACACGTTTATTGGATTCATAGTATTTTCTATTGCAGGTCCGCCTGTAATGGCTCGTCCGCCACTAGATCAAAGTTACCTAGATACAATAAACAGGCCAGTTATCCCTCGAAGCAACACAAATAATCGTTTCAGTCGACCTGGATCGGTGACAAGCAATGGTCCTGCAAGTCCACCAGTGACACTCTCTCCTACTCCTGCTACGTCAGAGCAGGTTCCTCTGGCCACGCAGGAACATAATAATAATAAGAGACTACAGCATTCGTATAGTAATACTTTTACGTTATTAGAAAATGACACGACAAATGTAGGTAAGTGGAAAATTATTATAGTAAATCTATGTAAAATGTTTTTTGTGCGACCTGTAATAAACACTCTACTTAGGGCCAGTTACACCACTTTGTAATAAATATAACACTTTCCAAAGTGTAACTTAAATTAAAGTGACAATTTTAAATCTGCTGGAATATTTTAAATCCGAAAAAGAGAACAATGGACCACTTATTTCTCTATCTTGTGTCCGTCAAAGAGTAGCAGCTGCCTTAAAGATTTCGGAATCAACAATTATAAAATGTAATAAATCTGAACTTCTCACTAACAAAATAACGAGAAAACTAAGGAAATTAAAATCTGAACCAGTTTATTTTATTGATACATTGGTACAAACGTATGGTCATGAAGTACTAAGATTACCTCCTTATCACTGCCAGTTTAACCCCATTGAACTAATTTGGGGTATAACAAAAAATTATTATGATAGACATATTGGTCAAAACGGATATAGTGATAATGAAGTTTTGAAAATGTGGCAAGTAGCCTGTGATCAAATTAGTTGTGAAACTTGGGCAAAATCTGTTAAAAAAATCGAAAATTTAATAAATGAATGGTGGGAAAGGGAAAGGATTGTTGATGATATTAATCCAATAATAATAAATACAAGAAATGACAGCGATAGTTCAGATGACGACGATATCATGCATTACAGTGACTAATTTTTTTAAAATAAAAATAAACATTTGAATACAACTTGTAGCAATATATTATATGAATAAATATATTTTTACTTAATATTTTATTACTTTGTACTTAGGGGAAACATAAAAATTTAATTTAATTAAACAACAAATTATAATCCAAAATTTACGTATAAGTTTTTCCTTATTTATAATTATTACCTTAAAATTAATAATTTTGTTTGTTTGAGTACTGCTGTAAATTTATTTTCATGCTCAAATTAGTAAAGATATCTATGAATCATGACGTTCTTTCTAATGCTTTGTTTTTTATTAAAATAATTTGGAAGGTTAGTTGTCAACTTGCGTCACTATACGTTACTATGGGTATGCAAATAATTATAATGATATAGACAGAGAAAGCATATAGTATTGTATATCGATACTTGTAGCAATGAACAGTCACCTATCAGCAATCCGACTATAGTAAAGCGAATTCTGTTGAAATCGTTTTACTGTCTAATAATAATAATGTTTAACTGACGAAATATGTACTTGGCTTAAATTTAGAAAAAATTGCACTTGAATCATTTTATTTCTAACTCCCTCAATTTGTAGTAGTTATTTTTGGATTCGGCCTTTTTACAATTTAAATAAATAAATCTTCCCGTTCTTTGCCGATAGTCATAACAACTCCACTTATCGAGCTCTGATCATGATAATATGTACTTTATATTTGCACTTTTACAACATTTGGTTCAGTTCTCTTACTTAAAAGGTGTATAAGACAAGGCTAACATAATTATATACTGCTATGACCCATTTATTTATTTATGTATTAATGATTGTTTTTTAATTGTTGTGCAGGTAGTACAACGCAGCCTTATATGAACCTAGAGCCAGCATCGTCCCCAACATTTAGTTCGAGTAGTGAACCGTACGCGCAGCTGAATATGGAGGTAGAATCCGAGAATTGCCACGTCTATATGAACATAGTACCTGGAGAAGCAGCTATAACCTCAAAACCCGCCCTGGAACCACCTCCATTGCCTGAAGAAGAAGAACGTGAGGATAAACATTGTTACGCCAATTTAAACCCCGAAGAAATTGAGGCTTTAACCAAAGTTGCTCAACAAAACCCTTTATTACCAAATAGTTCAACAGAAATGTTAAGAAGAGTTAATTATATAGTTTTGGATTTGGAATCAAAGTCAGAAACTAATACAGTGCCACCTCCAGAAAGTCCACAAAGGCCTACTAAAGGTTATGCTACAATAGATTTTAATAAAACGGTAGCTCTCTCGCACTCAGTGAACCCTTGTCTTGGTCTTGATAATGAAGGATCAAGAAAAACAAGACATAATTCAACGATAGGTGAGTTAGCGCCTATCCTTGCCAGACACAGCACTTCTTTAAGTGATTAATATTAACTAAAATTTAAACGAAAACCATTATCTGCATTATTCCGTGGGACTAAAAGGGTAATCAAGATTAAAAAGTCTACGAATAGTTCAAGTTAAACTATAAGTTAGTTGTAGGATTTTAATATATCAATGGCTTAACGTACATGTGTGAATACTGGGATTTTTATTTTCTTAAGTTGTCACGACCGCACTTTTTAATGATTGAATATGGCTTTTATTTAACAAAATAGTCAATAGCCCCTTTCAATCATAAAGGATACTATGGTCTATTTCAAATAAAAAAAAGTAGATATCGCTGCGAACCGAGTACGATTTACACTGGATAAATACAGCATCGCGGAAATTTTAAAATAAGTTACAACTAGGGCATGGACGTAGTAACTGGGTTAGCAAGTGATTTTTTTTTTAAATTAAGATATTGAAATAAACAAGGCAGATACAATATGTTCCAAACGGTTAAGCGGAACTAGATTTTGCAATCTAGTTACTTTCATCGTTTAAATCGTGCCTTTCGGCCGATTTGTTTAAGCTTTGTAAATCATACTTACAATAAACATTTTTTGGTTAAGATTAATATCATTTTCTTTATATTTTGATTTATTGTGTCATTCTTAATACAAATTTCCCATTTATTTAATTTTTTGTCATTAAAATATCTATCAAAAATTAATTTTGACATATGTCATTCGTTTCCATGGTTTCATTGTTGGAATTTTAAATTTTGACATCCCAACTTGAAAAATGAAATAACCCAAACAAGGTCCCTTCTCGTGACAACCTAAAAGAACTAAAGTCCCATTTAGTTCCGCTTAACCGTTTGGAACAGACTGTATAAGCTGTTCACTTTGGTAAGAACAAACTAAGAGGGAATTTTGTTTTCAATAGTTTGCACCTTGTAACTGTACATATGTCATGTTGGTATTAAAAAATGTCACTTTTAAAATGTTGATCCATTTGACATATGTCATAATGAAAAATGATATCTTAATTATAATGATCATAACCTTATCAACCTAAAGTCGGTTTTACAGCGTAAGGAATATTTTTAATTGACATTTAAAATCAGTAACACACCATAAAAGTAACCAAAATAACCAGATCTAGTGTGTTCTTACAAAAGTGAACAGCTTACAATACACTTACGTTATTTATACGACATATTCAGTTTAATAGGAAATTTGAAAAAGTTAAAAAAATATTAATTTTAAAAATTATGTACTATATATAAAAAGAGAGATTTAGCTAAAAGAGTTTAAATAAAGCAATAAAACAAACAATATATCTTCAGAGCTAAAGTTTCTTATTTAAATAATTATTGTTAATAAAAATTAAAAATATATTTATATATGAAGGTCTAAAAATTATATCAATAACTTCTTCTTTGGGCACAATCAGCTGGGCTGTCTTTTGGCCTCACATTAGTCCTTTCTTTTTTTTTTTTGATTTAATGGCCTTTGCTGCTTTGGCAATTAGCCTGAACAATTTTTATTTGAGAAAATTTCCATGCCTGAACGGGATTCGAACCCGAAACCTTCGCAACGCAGAGCACATGTGTTACCACTACGCTACGCCGGTCGGCGTCCTCTCTCTTGATATGTTAATTGTCAAGTGTCAAAAAAATATTTATATGTCAGATAACCTAAAAAATATATAACTGCGTAAAAAAAATGACATGGAGAATTTTCTCCACAAAATCTACGCCAAGAATATAAATAAAAGTCTAAATATGTAAATAATAACAAAATATATGAAAAACATTAAATAATATAAATAATATATATTCCAATGTACGACACTGAACATCTGTCAACTTGGACTAAATACAATATTTTTAACAGTGTAATAGGGATGACGATCTAAACCAATCCGAAGCAAGGACAAACAGCTATCTTCTTACACACATTTTTCTACTTTGAAATAGACCATAGATATCAAAATCTAGCTCCGCCTAAACCAAAGAAACAGACTACCATGTCGATAAGTCTCCGATCTAACTAAGAAAAACATTTTTTCTTTTTTTTTTTAGAAACTCGACTTTATTCGTCAACATACTCTCCTTCAAGAGTGATATAACCATAAAAGGGGTCCTTTAAAGTAAAGACTGAGTATTTTAAGTCATTGATATGCTTTTAAACCAAAAAATAAAGCTTAGGAGTACAAATTTCACCAAAGTTTCTAGAATTACTTAGTCACGTGGAATAAAACGGATAATGTACAGGGTGGTTCTTAGTTATGCCACCAACTTTTAAAGTATGTTATTGTACAGCAGAGAAATACCGAGCGATCATTATTTCTTGACCGTTACATAACAGTAAACAATGAGTTTAAAAATATCAAAACTGTATTCTAATTCACAGCTCATCCCAATTTAACAAAGAACCAATCAGATTACTTCGTTTGCCCAAACTCATCCGAGGAACAACGAAATTATGTGTTGCTAACTTAATATCTGTTATCAACTCATTGGCGTGTAGAGAAAAATAGTGTTCATTTAATAATCAATTCGTATAAGGTAATAAAAATAGAATGTACGCCTATGTATGTCCTTGGAAATAAGTTTGATAACTAAATGTTTCTGTCAAGTATTGCATAACGTTCAAGATTTGATGATCGCTCTGTATAAAATATACAGGGTGTTTATATTTGATTGAACGGGCCACTGCGCTCAAAGTTTTCATGTAACGCACGTAAGCTTGAAATTAGCACACGATACGTAAAGTCTGATTTTCATAGCAGCCGATGTAGGCCCTAATGAAACGCATTGTTTTAACAATAAATTTGTTGATTGCGTGCGTTGTCTGTTGAAAAAAATGACTATACCATATATACGTATACTAAATAAATAATAGGTTCCCAACGCCTAGATAGGCGTATTAATACGTATATTATTTTCATAATTATTATGACATTTAAAAGTGAGGTTCTGTTCAATAATAAAATAAGTCTTGAAATAGATTGTTTAACTATATAAAATGTAAGGAGTAAAGGAGAAAAAGAACTTCAAAAAAAACACATTTGAACGAGAAAATATTAATTATAAAAATTAAATAACAGACTTACTTGGTTGAAAAGGGTTTAAAATAAAGTGACCAGGTCTTAGGAAGTTAATGTTGCACTCTGGACGCTCTAATATTTGCGGGGACAAATATTTAAACACAAGAAACCTATTTATTATAAAAACTATTTTTTCTACTCACCTATTAGAAAGCTATCGTTTTCTGTTGCCATAGCAAAGTGGAAAATTGGTGTTTGCTGAGGAGTGTTTTGTATTCAAGGCAACCCAATCGAAAAATACTTTCCGCTCTAGCGCAGAAAGTATTTTCCGATTGGTCAATATAAATTAAATATAAGCTGTTCACTTTTGTAAAAACAAACTAAAAGAGAATTTTGTTTTCAATAGTTGGCACCTTTGAAGCTGTATGTCATGTTGGTATTAAAAAATGTCACTTTTTTAAAATGTCGATCCATTTGACTTATGTCATAATGAAAAATTATATCTTAATTATAATGATCATAACCTTATCAACCTAAAGTCGGTTTTACAGCGTAAGGAATATTTTTAATTGACATTTAAAGCCAGTAACACCCCATAAAAGTAACCAAAACAACCAGATCTAGTGTGTTCTTACAAAAGTGAACAGCTTATAATACTACACATTTAAGTTTATTTTTTGTAATTAATTATTATTTAAGATGGAGGTTGTACGGGTTGCGGACAGCAATGAAAACCAATCGAATAAGACAAGTTTCGAATAAGATATTATTATTATTAATATATTATTAATACAAGATATTATTATTATTAATATCTTATTCGAAACTTGTCAGCTGATTTGATTGGTTTTCATTGCTGTCCGCAACCCGTTTTTTGACAATTAATTAAAGTATTAAAATTAATTCCTTCGAACAAAGAGTTGGTTGTTACACAATATACTATTATATATATTATTACCTTTCTCTTGACTTTTGCGGCAAGAGTTCTAATACTATTTTCTTTGTCGCTTCCTCTATCTCCTCGTCAGCCTCGCTGCTTACTTCATCTCACAAATTATAAAACAAGGAAGATAGCGGACTCCCACGTTACGGCTTTGGACAGCGATAGTTGCGACATTCGTGGTTGTAATATGAACTAGGATTAGATAGTATGCAACCCGCAGTGCACACAAATATATTTTTATATTTTAAATTGCCATGAACCGCGCGATCCTTAATTTTCTACCAAAATTGAAAAATAAAATGTAATTTTGGTAGAAAATTAAAGATTGCCTTGAACCGAAAATTATGATTAATTTATTTACAACTCTCCTAACTAATTTAATTTCCTAAAAGTTAATACTTCAGTAAGCATTAAGTTTTATTATTTTATTTGCAAGCAAGCATATGAAATAAATAAACAAGTATTTATTTTTTACTTTTATATTTACTTTTATAATATTGTACATATTAAACTTAGTCTGTGCCATTTTTTTTATTACACTATTTATATTTCTTTTGCATTTACCATTTAAAATATTATTAATTACACTACACCATTTGAAAATAAAAAATGTGGTGCTAATATTTAAAATTTCTTATAAAATTCATCACTGTCACAATCACAATTTACTGTCACCTATCGTTACAACGTCAAAAACAATTGCCGCAAATTGCCGATAATGAAGTGTTCTCAAAATGTTGGTTAAAAAAAAACGCTTCTAGCGCTGTCGGTGGATGGAATATAACTTAAAAACGTTTCAAGGCCGTGTATATGAGTTTCATACCCCTGCTTCATCTTCATATATTATTATTTAACAAACGATAATACCAATAAATACCAATGTATTTTAAAATAATTATTTTGACATTCGTTTAATTGTTTATGAACATCGTAGCAACGATAAGCCACCTATTATCTATATAAATCTAACATACATAATGATTTCTATTTCTTATTTTATGAATTTTTTAAAATAGGTGTTCATAGAAAAAATAGTATGTGTGACACACGCAGAAAGTACATTTGCCGATTTCGAAAGATTCGAAATCTTTCATGAAATATTCAGACCAATTCTGTAACTCAGTTACTATGAAAATAGTAACCAAATGTGTCTCTATGAGCAAGGTCAGTTACTGTTATGAATGAAAGTCATACTTTTTATAATATTTTATCTTGTAGTAATGTTACTACACAGTAAATTTTTACAGAATTGATCTGAATATAAATTAAAAATGAACATTATGAAAGTCATCAATTTCATAAATGGGATTTGTCAATAAATATTCTTTAAGTCTGTTTGAAAATGCCTTGATTGATAGGGAACTTATTTCCTCAGGTATTATGTTAAAAAAAATTAATGGCGTAGTAGTTTGCGCTATTTTTTGATTTTTGAAGTCGAAGGAAATTACTATGATACGGTATTCTACGGATTACTATTGTAGATTTTTTTTTTTTTTTGATATTGTTAGGATATAATAAGAAACGTAAAAATTTGAATATGATAAGTATTATTTTATTCATCGTAAACTTGGTTCCGAATTAAACCAATCTGCAACAAAATCCAACAGCTCCTATCTCTTTACATTTTAAAATGAAATGAACTAAAAATAAGAACGTTGCTTAGTCACGTGACGTTTAATTAATTTGAAACACTCTGTAGTTCTTGAAGCACCCTTCTAGTTGGCCACATAAGCAAGTAACATCATGTTTTCTTTTTTACACTAAAATTCAGTTCACTTCAGGTAGAAAACTAGTTTTATTTTAGCAGATCTAAAATGAGCTGACTTTGGTGTAAAATGTTTATTATATCACTGTTTAAATATTTAAGCGACAAAATCACTAATGTGATTCAAAAATCACTTAAAATTAAGTTAATTTTAGATGAAAAGAAATTGTTAAAACTGTCTTTAATACAAGGTTGATTATGTTTTTGAAACCCATAATATATACATATATTATGTATAGATTTTAAAAGAATTTTCAGCATAATTTCGGTCTAATAGCTTTAGTCAAATTCATTAAATGGCCTAATTTTTTTATGATCTAATGATTGCCTGGCCTATTATAACTTATTATTATTATTATCAGTTCATAATATTCTTTATTCAGTCCTCTTTCGTTAAACGCATTTCGGTTTTCTTCTATCCAGCTTTTTTCAATTCATTTTAGTTGCTTTCGAACTCATACAACACTAACTTAAAAAAATAATTGCGTTATTTTTTTTGTCCGTTATTTTCTTTATTTGTTGAAGTTTTTTAAATAGATAAAAATTACGAAGTATACAATAGTATTTATCGAGAGAAGAAACAAAAAATAAAATTAAAAGTGCCAAATTTTAAATAAAAATTATAAATGACAACATTGTAACACATGAATTATAATACATAATATATGTTACATTTGACTTTTAGTTGATAATTTATTCGTTTTATTTTTTCTTGTACTTTCATCTCGTATTGTAGAAAGAATTAATTTCAGTTTGTATTATAATGTTGATGTTTCTTGACATGAAATATTTAACAGTTGGTTTTCATCTAAATAAAAACTACAAACTTACAGGCATATTAGTATAGTAATGTTTGAATTTAATAGTATTTTTATAGTCCATTACGAAATTATCTATAGATTTTTAACTATTAACTAACAACAAGTCTATAAGAGAACGGTTAAATCTTTCATAAATACTTTAATTTGAACCATTGGTTTAAATGCACTCTGCTACACAAAACTTCTTGTTACTAAGCAGACACCTACTATTTCCTTATCTTTCTGTCTTCTATGAGCATAGATACGAGGGCATATTGAAAACTAATGCCTCCATGGCTATAACTTTATTAGTAATTGATATATGGTTTACATATAAATGTGAAATAATAGTATTAATTGTCCTCTACGCACTGATATATTCACTTTTCCACATAATCGCCATTGACAGTAATATATTTACGCCAACGTGGTACGAGTTTTTCAAGTCCGTCACGGAAAAAGTCTGAAGACTTCCCACAACACCATTTCCGCACCTCCGCTATCATCTCTGCATCCGAAGAGAAACGCTTGCCCTTGAGATGTTCCTTAAGCTTTGGAAAGAGGAAAAAGTTACAAAGCCAGTTCATCCACGAGAGCCACCTGCCTTTCACCACATGCAGACACTGGTCGGCCACTGCGTGCCCGATCATGGACATCCGTTTCAGCAGGACTTGCGTATTTCACAGTCCTTACCCACCTCCTAACAGTACTCACATCAACACACGCCTCACGGTAGACGGCACTTCACCTTCGATGGATATCAACGGGCGCTACACCCTCCGCAGTAAGAAATTCAATGAGAGCTCGTTGTTTTAACCGCACATCCATGCCGGCCGCCATGTTTAGAACTGTCATGCGCAAACGCGATGTTGCTGAGAATCTCCGCTAGGAGGACTTATGTACAGATAAGGTAAATGACAAACCACTTTTGACACGGTCTGGCTCGTCATTATAAAAGTTATGGCCATGGAGGCATTAGTTTTCAATATGCCCACGTATAAATTTTCCCTCTATTTTAATTTCAGAACTATGAAACACTCAAAACCTCATTAGCAAATATAAACAGCTGTCAAATATCGATCGATAAAGTAGAAATCGACAAAAATTTCTGTTAGTGACCTAACTTACATTGTGAACACTACTTCATTTCTACGTACAAATTTTATGTTAAGTACTAATTTCACGTTAATTCTAATTTCTAATTTGGAGGTTCTGAAAGAAGCATAAATAAGAAATATGCAGGAATCTCGTCTCGCTGTCTTTAGTTTAGGGATCTCTGCTATATCACAACACGATTCTTTTGTTTTATGGGTGCATTCGAGTTGTACAGAGTAGAGCGAGCGCTGAGAGAACAGTTGATGGTGACGTCATGAATAGAGCACTAACGGAGCGAGCGTTCTTGTGACGTAATGTTTATAAAATCTAACCCTACAATTTTAGGCGGCGTTTTTACTGTCAGATTAGTTCACGTCAGTCATGAATCAAAATTATATACCTCGGTTTTTCCTTGATTTTTTTTTTTTTTTTCAATGATGAAGAAATAAAATTAATTAAAAATTAAATAATAATTAATGAATTTTTTCCATTTTAATTTTATGCACGGTGTATTTTCATAATTTTTTTGCTGTTTACAGAACGTCACAAATACATAAAATGGCCGTACTCTGTAGTTATAGACAAATAACAATATTATTTGTCTATTGTTATTTGTCTAAGGCTATTATTTTTATTTTATTTATAATTTAATTTTAAACTTTAATTTCTTTCCCGCCGTTCCCCCACTTTTTTAAGTCATACTCCATAAGCTCGGTCTTAAAACCCCGAACACATAGAGCGCACTCTAAATGCTCGCTCGATCGTAAAACGAATGCAATTGAGTGTACTCCGAGCGTCAAATCGAACACGTTTGAGTGTACAGAACGTGCTCGGAACGCTCGGAGCGTCAAGTCGAATGTACCTTATATGAGTACTTATATTTTAGATTTTTATCCATACAAATGTAAAAAGTGTTTTTTAAAAAAATAGATTAAACACGTTATTTATGATTAATTTATGTATTCATTCCTCTTACGGACTATAAATAGCTAGAAAATTCCAACATTACTTTGAGAGTCACCCAGTATGCCTAAATATAATTATTAAGTGATAAATGATTAACTGATTAAAAAGTAAAGTAAATAAATCACTGTTAATCAGTGCTGGACATCGAAATGCTTTCAAAGTATCGATAAATGTGATTACAAAGCATAGCGCCAAATATGAACTTTGCCAATTTATTATTATTATTTTGTATATGTAAAACAACCAAAGATTTTATATTTACATTACTATTATATAGGTCTGTTCAGGACAAAATGATTTTTAGGTTTAAAATTAAGTTAAAATAACGTATTTTGAGCTGTTTTAGCTTCTTGTAAATACTAGTACTAGTTAAGGAAAATTCAAGGATTTTGACCGGTTTTTAAGTTATATTAAAAAAAGGTAAAATTTTCTGGACAAATCAAAATTTTGAGGATTTTGGCCTGATATTTAAAGTATATTAAAGAGGATAAAATTTCAAGGTATCTTAGCCTGTTTTTTAAGTTTGTACTATATATACCTGTTCAGGACAATTTGATCTTTAGGTCTAAAATCGATAAATTTTATAATTATTAAAATTAGTCATAATTAAATGAATACTTGACAAAAATAATATATCTGTTATATAGGCTATTCCAAACGTTTAGGCGGAACTAGATTTTGAAATCTAGTAATTTTTATCTAATCGGACTTTTGGTCATTTTGTTTAAGCTTTGTAAAACTCACATTACAAATTCTAGATTAAATTGATTGTCATTATAAAATGTCCTTTTAATTGCATTTTAATTATTTGTCATTAATAAAAAATCCCATTTATTTATTTTTTTGTCTTAAAAATATATAAAAATGAATTTAATTTTTTAATAAATGTCATTCGTTTCCATGATTTTACTGTTGATATTTTAAATTTTCACATACCAGCGTAAAATATGAAATAACCCAAGTAAGGTCTCTCCTCGTGACAACCTAAAAGAACGAAATTTCCATTTAGTTCCGCCTAAATGTTTGGAATAGCCTGTAATAAAAATTATTTGACACATTCCAATTTTCAAGACGTGTCATTCAGAAAGAAAAATGGAAAACCCGTTTAATACAAAATTATTTTTAGGTCCATCAATAGTTTTTATAATTATAAAAAGTATGAAGATTCGCTGAATTCTAGACAAAAGAAATATTTGTTATAATAAAGATTTACAGAACAAAATCATGTTGTCTTTTGTTTTCTATTGCCTATTGTAAACAATTTGATATTTTTATTATAAAAATTGATGTGAAGTGGGAATTTTCACATATTTCAGGGTTTTGCAGGTATTTAGTAAGTGAATGATGATTATGCCATACGTTACGGTGTCCTTTGGTTGCGGTGTGGGGTACAAATGTACCCCATTTTTATTTTATCGTAAATAAATAATTTATTAATAATTTGTATTCAAGTTTACTATGGAATATATTAAACATGTGTTTTAGCTGAAATTAAAATATTTTCAATTGCAATGTTTTCATACGTTCAACAATTCATAAAATCCTGTTTCATACTAACCAACTAAATTTCTAGCAAAGCATAGTATACGCCCAACCTGATACGTCCATCCTGTCCGACGTCCAGATTCAGACTGAATCGGGTACTTAGGCGGTAGCTGCTTTGCAAAAATCAGGGAATTCACCGGAGTTGACCCCGCCCTTTACTTAAAAATAACCAATAAAATTCATGAAAAATAAATTAATTAATATTAGGTGTTTAAAATAAAAAATCAAAAAAATATTTACCTACATTGTTTCATAAGTAGGTAAATAAAGTATTTATGGTATTTATAAAACTCAAGAACGATTATTTTATTCAAATTTTGTGCGGTATATTTTAAGTAGCACCGGAGCGGGTAAGAGTTATTTGGGATGCCAAAACATATTTTATGCTTAAACATATATTGCTAATTTTAATTCGAATGCCTAATACCATTATTTAGGTTTCTAAATATGTGCAGTATTTTTTTTTTTTTTATATATAACAAGATTCATTAGATTTTTAAAATTGCGCCTATGGCTTCCATTGGTTGTTTTAAGTCATAACTCCGCCCCTCTGATTTCGTGTATTCAATTTCCACTGGTTATTAAATTTACGCATTTAAAAATGAAGTGCAACATTTGCCCAAATATAACTAGAATTTTGAAAAAATAATTTAAACAAAATAAAAATGCAAAAAAAACAAAAAATAAAATTGCTTTGAGAGCGGAGCAAACTTAAGTTTGCAAATTAGAACGCGAGCATGCTAGGCATTACACTATCAAAGCATGCTTATTAATTGTCTTAGATAAGTTATTAAATATTTTACGTAGTCAAGCAAAAATCACAAAAAATGCGTTATTTCCGAAAACATAATCTAATCAAAAATTCCTGTTGTACTATTCCGGTTCACACAAATGTATATTACTTAGAATTTTTTCAGATTTTTAGTTTAAACCATCTGGGCTACAGGATGTGGGACAAAAAAATTTTTGCACAATTTTGGCAAAAATCGCGTCTAAATAATTTATTGTGCAAAAATAAAATTTTGATCGTTAATCCACGTACTAAGGGTTTTCATTTGATAGCTTACTCAAAATTTAAAAATATATATATTTTTCTTCGATTAATTTCGATTAACAAAAAAAAAATTAGCATAAAATTTGTTTTGGCATCCATCAATGGTTTAAGTGCATTTTTTTTTCTAAATGTGAGTTAAATACATATCTCGTCAGTTAAACATTATTATTATTAGGTAGTAAAACGATTTCAACAGAATTAGCTTTACTAACAGCCTCTATCGGACTTGAAATATTTTATTTTATATCTAATTTACATAGAGCGATTAACTTTGAAGCTTATTTTCTCGAAACTTTAAATTATGCGCTTAAACCCTTTTACTTCTAGCCCCCTCAATTCATCATGTCGCTTATGCCTTATGCAACTCAAACTACAGCTGTGTACTGCGTAGTGAAAGATAATTGTTTTAATTTGAATAAATGATTTTTTTCATCCATTAATAGTATCTATCAAAACCGAATAATATACATATATTAATATAAGAACATATGATTTAAAAATAAATGTCTTATGATATAAGTTCCTCGAAGAAATATTTATTTTCTTAAATTATAGAAAATTACACAAATATTTTATAATGTATATTCAAACATTATACAAAACAAATCAAATACAGTAATTTATGTGTCCTAATTCATATCAAATATCTTATTATGTCTAAAAATAACAATATTCAGTAATCAAATTCGGCAATATAATAAGATCACGCGAATGACAATAGCCACTTGAAATAATACAGTGACTGTCAAACTGTTTCCTATGGGCCGAATATCTAACATCTATACTAATACCTAAATAAGTTCGTTTCTCCACGACCACTACAGAATTTACTAATTCTAAAACCAATTTTGACTACAGAAAGTTAATATTCTAACACAAGAGTTGGAATGTTATTCTAAAGCACTTATCTTCTTATGCATTTTGCGTGTATTGCATTCCATCACTTGTTATGGAATAATTATTCTATGCTTGTTGTCATTGGTTTTTGTAGGGTTACATTAAAATACATGCAATGTTTACATTTACTAAATGCAACATAACTTCCTAAAAAGTACTAAAATGGCCGATGTGCGGCAAATTAAATTAAAATTAACCAAATAATAAATAAAAAAATAAGTCTAATTAATTGATTAATTTGTTATGTAATATAAATTATTTAACATAAAATGTTTGTTAAAATAATTATTTGTTATTTTTTTTTATCGAAATATCCCTCTAAAAATATAAACAATAATCTGCTCATCGAAAAAAAATTTTTTTTACAATACGTGGAATAACGATCAAAATTTTATTTTTGCAAAATAAATTATATTGACGCGATTTTTGCCAAAATTATGCAAAAAAAAATTTGTCCCACACCCTGTAGCCCAGATGGTTTAAACTAAATATCGGAAAAAAAAAATCTAAGTAATGTACATTGGTGTGAACCAGAATAGTACAACAGGAATTTTTGATCAGATTATGTTTCCGGAAAATAACGCATTTTTTGTGTTTTTAACTAAAATATATAAAATATTTAATTCGCTATGTAACACAGTAATTGAGTAAACGTTCGTAGTCTAATGGTTAGCGTTCTCGCTTTCTAATTTGCAAACTACAGTTCGATTCCTGTCAATTTTATTTTTTCTGTTTTTTTTATTTTTATTTTGTTATATTATTTTGTCAAAATTCTAGCTATATTTAGGCAAATGTTGCATTTAATTTTTAAAAACGTAAATTTAATAACCAGTGTGAAGTGTTGAAATTATAATTTAATTCTATGTCTGAATGTATACGAAATCAGAAGGGCGGAGCTTATGTTTAACCAATGGATGCCATAGGCGCAATTTTCAAAATCTTAATGAACCTTTCTATATATAAAAAAAAATGCTGCACATATTTAGAAACCTAAGTAATGGTATTAGGCATTCGAATTAAAATTTATAAAAAAAATATTTTAACAAAATTTATTTTGGCACCCCAAATAATCATCATTGACTTACTAAATACCTGCGAAACCCTGAAATGTGTGAAAATTCACACTACACAACTTTTTTCAGGTCATCATTTGTATTTCAGAAGCGAGGACACTTTTTTTAGATCATCACTTGTATTTAGAAGTGAGAACCTTATTCATAATTCAAATAATTCCCCCCCCCCCAAACCTGGGTGCGCGCCTGACACTCTGTATATTCTTTTATTCCTCTTTCGCAATTAATTTTATTGTGTAAAAATTAATAGAATTTCGTATTGTTGGTGGGCACTGTTTTTGAAAGAACCATAGTAACTTAGGTCAATTTCCTTCTATACAGTGATTATGTCCCAACAATCACAATCAATACCAGTGCTCTGTCATGTGATAGTCACGCAAACCAAATTACTTGTGTCATTAAAAGACAGGTGAAAAGACAACTGTCCTCGTTATATTATCTTTAATTGCTTTATTTATCCATTTCATTTAACGATAATTACTTTACATCAATGTTGGATTAATTTTCAGAGAAATTTATTGAAAATAAATATTTGTTATTGGTAAACAGAGAATATAAAGACATTTTATTTCAAGCAATGGCGTACAGACTTAATTGTTTTACTACAGTCATAATAGGTTTGTTGAATAGTTTAATTGTTTGTTTGATTTTAATCGTCTATTAAATGAAGACATAATAATTCACTCTATTACTTTCACCTATAACGTTTTATTGGAAAGTTACGTATTCGTTAAAATTTTCATCAGATAACAAGAAATTATATACTATAGAGCAGAGCAGAGCCGCAGTAAGGGGGGGGGGGTGCTAGCGCACTAAGGAAAAGGGCTCTGACGGGCTTGCTAAGGGGCGCCATTGCGAAGATGAGAACTTTTTTTTTGCTAGTCACTTGGATTTTGGGAGGTGAGGACCTTTTTTTTTGCTCATCACTTAAATTTTGAGAGGTAAGAACTTTGTTTTTATTTACCAAGGGCGCCAAAACACGGCTCTGCTCCTAGCGCAAGTTTTCCTTACTGCGGCTCTGAACCTGTCACATATAAAAAATAATATAACAATTGAAAATTTAATTAAATTTTATTATTTATACAAAGCTTATACAAAATCGACATTATCGACACTATAACACAAACGTAATACGGACGTAAATAGATATAACGGCAACACAAATTATTAATATGGCGCTCGTTGACAGTAAAGAATATGACAGTTGACAGCAAAACAACTGTTATGTTTAATACAAAATATTAAAGTTTAATAACTTCCGTTTCCGGTTTTGGATCTTCATAAAAAACAATAAACTTCTTCCCAATTAATAGGAGAATTTTTTAGTACCAGAACGAACTCCTAAGTTGAACCGTTCTTGAGTTATCGTGTATACATACACGCATACGGACGGCACTTCGAAAATAGTTTTTTTTTTATTCCTTAGACCATTAAATGTGGTCATCAGTCAAAATCTCGACATCGAAAATTTTCTCGATTACAATACTTGCCCCTTATATATTTAGGTCGGGCAAGTAAAAATAAGAACTATCCCAGCAAACATTCAACTAACGGCCGAATGCTGGCAAACTGCTTTTATGCTGGTAAATTACTGGCACCAAAAGTAAGTGCAACGCCAGTATTAATAATGTACTTCACATTTGTATTTCGCATTCCGCCTATACGAAGTACTTTACCAGCATTTTATAAGCACTCTTCTTCACTCATACTTTTTACTTAAAACCATCAGAAATAAATCTTGCAACTAATGCGATTATTTTGCACTTTACCGTTGCTGGGCCAGCAACTGATACATCAATGGGCCAGTAACGGCCACGGGGACACCGGGGTACTGGCCCATTACTTTCAATGCCGGGGAGTATGTGCTTTACCAGTACTGGCCCGTATAAAAATGTTTGCTGGGATCTAAAAGAAAATATGGCTATAAATTGCCGTATAATGAAAAGAAAGAAATATAAGCTGCAATAGCTAATAATTCTGGGAAAGATAGACAAAAGATGCGTCTGTTATAGAAGATCTTCACGACTTAAGAATCTCCGAGAATGGTTCTGGTGCACATCTTTATAGATAGTTCTCGAAAGAGATTTGTATCTATTCCGAGTCTATATCCAAATTCAAAATAACTATAACGATTGACAACCTCCGACGTAAAAGAAGTATAATTAAAATTGCACTGTTGAAACTTTTGTGGTATTACCGTATTCTGCGATTGCAATTTAAAAATATGCTTTTATTTTCCAGTGTATCACCCCTTGAACTAATTGTAGTGTAACCCCATGGGTATGTTCTACACCATAAGTTCATTATAAGTCAATCAGCTAAACTCGCAAGTACTGGTCCATTGTAGTGCAGTCAGTCATGTGAACAATCACCGATGAATCTACTACAATACACCTGTCATCTGATACAGGGGGTGCAGTGATGAGTTGGCCTAACGCGCCCTGCATACGCCTTATCTCTATGGGATCATTTTATGTTCTCTGGAGGATGATGGGAATATTTTCACTGAAAATAATTATGAGATCAAGAGATGTTTGGGAAAATGAAAATGTACGAGTTGTTAGTAATATTAGTTGATTGTTAAATTTATTGGATTAAGATACTGACGTTAATAGAATAGAGATAAATTGGCAATTTCTTTTCAAATATATTTTATTGGGACTGAGACAGCATTATACGTGACAAACTCTGGGACATCATGGACGAATTTCGCATCTCTAGTAAACTTATCAAGATGAGGGTTCCATGACAACTGGGGCTGTAAGACAATTCGGGCCGTTCACAATTGAGGCTTTTCACAACTGCGGTTTGTTTTGACAAAATTATTTAAATTATGAAAAAGGTTCACACTTCTAAATTTCAAGTGATGATCTAAAAAAAAGGTCCTCGTTTCGGAAATACAAAGTGACGACCTAAAACAAAAAAGGTCCTCACTTCTAAATTACAAGTGACGACCTAAAAAAAAGGTCCTTGCTTCGGAAATACAAAATGATGACCTAAAAAATGGTCCTCACTTCTAAAATACAAGTGACGACCTAAAAAAAAAGGTCCTTGCTTCGGAAATACAAAGTGATGACCTAAAAAAAAGGTCCTCACTTCTAAATTACAAGTGACGACCTAAAAAAAAAGGTCGTTGCTTCGGAAATACAAAGTGATGACCTAAAAAAAAGGTCCTCACTTCTAAATTACAAGTGACGACCTAAAAAAAAAGGTCCTTGCTTCGGAAATACAAAGTGATGACCTAAAAAAATGGTCCTCACTTATAAAATACAAGTGGCGACCTAAAAAAAAAGGTCCTTGCTTTGGAAATACAAAGTGATGACTTAAAAAAATGGTCCTCACTTATAAAATACAAGTGACGACCTAAAAAAAAAGGTCCTTGCTTTGGAAATACAAAGTGATGACCTAAAAAAAAGGTCCTCACTTCTAAATTACAAGTGACGACCTAAAAAAAAGCTCCTTGCTTTGGAAATACAAAGTGATGACCTAAAAAAATGGTCCTCACTTATAAAATACAAATGACGACCTAAAAAAAAAAAGATTCTCATCTCTATTTTTAAAATTTTCTAGTGTGTTTGTGTGTTTTTATTTTTATTTCCTTCCTTCTTAGGGGGGGGGGGGTCCCCTCCTTTGGGTGTCCAGTGAGAACTCTACTGCACTAAATTTGTAAAATTGTAGGTATGTTTTAAGCTATTGCCGAAAGAACTAGCTATATTAGTAGATTTTCTTTGGGGGCCCATATTAAATGCAGGGCCCATATTAGGACTTTCACCTCTATTAATAAAAAAAAAAAACAATTTATTTATTTTAATAATTCACTAATAATAAAAATCACTTTAAAATTTAAAATTTTCCTATTGAAAATTGACAATATTTTCCCCCAAAACTTTAAAATATTTAACATTTTTTTAACATTGATTCTCTGTTTTTACACACAAATAATTCATCTATACGCCATTTAAACATTGAAACAAGTACAGATTTTCTTTTTTTAACTCATCGTCGAACAGAAAATAAAACTGCAATGAGATAAATTTTTAATTTACATTCGCATTGCAATGAAACTTTAATGTTAACAGTGTAAATATGTATGTGTTTGTTAGACTAGGGTAATTCACAATTGAATTAGCGCCCTCGGTCACGGGGATGCCCTCCTGGTCGCCCCTCTTTAACAATACGAGTATCTTTTATAGATCAAGTGGATCGGCTCGGCTCTACTCCAGGGGGATGACAACGACTGATGTCTTGTTTAGATGTGAACCTCTGATTGTTTCCGTTCAGGGTGTTGTGTTTCAAAACAATTTAATCGGGTTCTCATTCAGATAATATTACCTTTTTGATTGTTTAAATAGGGGTGAAAATGTTACATGATTTTTTATAGTGTCATTGTCAATCATATAAAATGTATACAAGATGTCCCAGCCAAGTGGCTCATCATTGTCATCTTTCTTAATATTATAGGTAGAGATTCGCTTAAATAGACAAAGTTCAAGTATTTTACATAGGAAATATCATGATGGACTCAAATATATTTTTAGATGTTTCGTTGACCAGATATTTTGAAAATAAACATTTTTTTAAATGAAATACCTGTATATTGTTAGGCCATTGGAACAACGATTTTTTGTCTTTATAAAAAAACTAAACATGTTTATAATGAAATTATGAGATATCAACGTTACAAACTTATAAAAATAGTACGATTAAAAACTTACATATAATAAAAACAAAAGTAAAAATTACCGAGTATTTTGGTTACAAATATTGTTCGAATAAATATCCATTACTGTTTAAATCAGGGTTTCGAACCGTTAATTTTTTCGTTTCGGTTTTAGTTCCGATTGAAAAAAAAAATATCAGTTCGGTTCCGGTTTTCGTTCCGGAAAAAATAACGTTTTTTTTCGGTTTTGGGTTTAGTTCCGAGTGATAAATTTTTAAACGCTTTTATTTGTATTAGAAATTTATTTTCTACAATAATTTAGAAGAACATTCCTTATTTTCCAATAATCATACCAAGGCTGCTGCCAGGGGGGAGGGTTCTGGGCGTTCACCCCCTCCCCCGAAATAATAGAAGCGGATTTGTTTTTACTTATCAGTGAAAAGAATTTACGATTTTTTTCTGCTCATCAATTTAAAAAATAATCTTAAATATAATGTATTTTTTATTTTGGTTCACACCCATCCTATCTGAACCGAAATAAACCGATATTTTTTTCGGTTCAGCTCCGGTTTTCGTTCCGACAAAAATAACGGTTTTTTTCGGTTTTCGGTTCAGTTCCGGTTCGAAGCCCTGGTTTAAATACAATCTTATTCTTAATTTTATGTTTCGCATTACATTATTAAGGAAATTTGACTGTTGTAAATTATTTAGATTTTTTGGAAAATAGTTTTCAAGATTTATTTAACGATGTGCCCATAGCTAACAGAATTAATTTGTATTTTCAACATGATGGTGCACCTGCACATAATGCCTATCTTGTCAATAATTACTTACAAAATAAACATGACAAGTGGATTGGTACTAATGGACCTATTAATTGGCCTCCTAGATCTCCTGATTTAACAACTTTAGATTTTTTTGTTCGGGGATTTCTGAAAAATACAGTCTATAGAGATCCAATTAATAATTTAGACGAACTAAAAAATAAAATATCTCTTGCTTGCAGTAAAATTTCTAAATATATGTTACGCAATGTAATGCGAAACATAAAATAAAGAATAAGATTTTGTTTAAACAGTAATGGATATTTATTCAAACAATATTTGTTACCAAAATACTTGGTAATTTTAATATTATATTCGAAAATAACAATTATACAAAAAACTAACCTCAAGCAAAAGACAAAGACGCAACGCTTTTTGAAAAACCTGGATAAAAAGACAGAGGAATTGAATCATATTCCATTTGCCTAGTCTTTAAAATCTAGTTTGTTTTTTTTTCATACTATCACGCAGAAATGACTTCGATCCGAATGCAAAAACTTTAATTTTCCAAGTTTAAACGTTAATATTAACTTTAGTGTGATAAGGCCTTAGTAATGTTTTTTTAGTCATACCTACAAAACCCTAAGAAAGAACTTATGCTTCCTGTAAACATAATCTCAAGTAAAATAGAAAAAAAGTGCGTTATATTCCGGAAATCCTTTTATCAATAAAATCCACAACATACAGAATAATCTGTTAAAATTATCTGAAGTATTATAAATTCTCTATTTTAATAAAAACCACTTGTTTCTCTTATCAAAACACTTGTCTCCTTTTGCGTACCTCATTTTATAAAAATACAAACCAAAAATCAATCTAAAAATATTTTTAAATGACATCATTGTGTTCTTAATGCGTTGAGAAAAACCGCAAATAGTAGATAGGTAAGGTACTGTGGTCAACAACGGAAATGGACGATAAAAGAAGAGCGATAATGTGACAGAGAGAGAAACAGCGGAACAGAGAATTTTCAGAGATACTTCCTTCAATCATTTATATATATTTCTAATTTTTTTTTTTTTTTTCTCTTTTTGGTCCTAGAGTTTGAGGCCATTAACCAGTATTGTTATTAATTATTTAGCTGATACAAAGGTTGGAATAAGATTGGGAGCTGTTTTTGTGTTATAATTTGATATTGTTCTGTACTATAAACTTGTAGAGTAAATTGTAAATTTGAATGTTGTTACTATTTAGAATGTTTGAGGTGTATAGAAGTAGTTGTAGGCCAAGTCTTGATATGCCAGTCAGAAGGTTTGATTTTTTCATGTTTCAACATTTTCGCCATGGATATTCCATCTAATTTGGGAGTGATTGCTATGTTTGCAGATGACACAGCGATTATAACACAGGACGAATGCCTTGATACAGCTATTAACGAATTACAAAAAGCAGTGACAACCATCTGCCAATGGCTCAAAATGTGGAATATTTTGCTTAACACTGACAAATGCGAATGCAAAATATTTTCACTTAAGAGAATCTCACATCCACAACAGATTCGAATAAACGAACAACCAATATGTTGGAACTCAACAACAGTAAGATATCTCGGAGTGCACCTCGACGGACGACTTACATGGACAGCTCATATTAAAATTAAACTTCAGCTAGCTCATCAAAGACTACACCAGCTCTTCCCCTTGATAAACAGAAAATCAAAGCTCAAAGTTAAATGTGCCTTGCTACTTTATAAATCGCTAATTCGACCTCTGTTTATGTACGCTTGCGAAGTCTGGGGAAACACCTCCAAAACCAATATCCTCAAACTACAAACGCTGCAAAAAAAAATTCTAAGAATAGCAGTCATTGCCCCATGGTTCATCCGGAATGATCAACTTCACCAAGAATTAAACATGCCTACTATAGAAACATTTATTAGAAAAGTTACCAAACGTTTTATAAACAATATAAAAAAATGTGAAGGTGGGATAACCTACAACATTGGCCAAAAAGGTATACACGTTAGACTGAAAAGACAGCTACCCCAAGACATATATAACAGCAGCAATGACAGTGACAGTGACAGTGACTTAATTTAAGATTAAATTTTAGCATAGATACCGAAACTATTCATAGAACAGAAGTGATACATTATAAGTTACATTTTAAGTACTATTAGGATAGTTAAGTTTGTCCCATGTTATTAAGTTAATTTCTTTTACTTGTTACCACTGCTGTGAATAACATTTCTTTTGTTGAACCGGCAATAAATAGATTAAAAAAAAAAAAGGTTTGATTTGTTTTGCTGGTATTTGGGGCATGCTAGAATTATATGATTGACGTCTTGTATGGTTTGATTACACAGCCCAACAGACATTTTGGTGCCTGCGAGTTTTTAACTGTCTCTAGGTAATTTTTCTGCACAAAATCCAAAATAGCCAGATTTGGTCTATCAGATCTAGTTTTTGAGATACGCTATATTGGCCTCTTTTACAATAAAATATCTTGTTTCTTAACTTGTGTATTTTTCACGTTATTATTTATTTATTTATTTATTTATTATTATTATTGTTACTATTTGCTCCAACTGCCAGTTACAAACACAAAAGAGACAAAGGTATTTATTTCACAAAGTAGATAAATATACATTCATCAATTATCACTTAAAAATGTTCTTTTGTACGACTTTCTAGCATGGAGTTTACCAGAACAGTCTTTCTGAAGACTCCAACAGTAGGCCATCATGTGGCTATCTTATCTTCCTTGATATCTTCCATAGTTTTATGTCCTGATGGAATCTTTCCCCCTGTTCTTCACTAAAATCACCTAGGTTTTCTGGTAAGTGGTCATAATACAACCGAGAATATTAAAGTTGGAAAGCATATTTTCCACTAATTCTCTGCCTTATGATTCCCAAGAAAATTATGTACTACTTGAATAAATGAACACCAAGAATTAGATTCAATCTCGTTCATTTCGGTTGGATTGGATTGTGGATCTTCTGTAGGTTGCCTTATCTGAGGACCATCAAATATTCTGGCTTTCAATTTTTCAGTTAATCCCAGGAAATTTACGTGTCAAGTAGCCTACACAAAGTCCATCTCGATTTAAAGCCTTCAAAAATTGCTACATAAGCCCAAACTTGATATGCAAGGGTGGAAATATAATTTTCACTCTCGCAACCAAAGGTTCGTTGAAAACGTTTTGTTTTTCTTGAATTATGACATTTCTTAATAGAAATCACCCAATTTCTGTTAACCCAGTGTTGATCCTTAGCTCTGCTGTCCCAAAGACATAAAAAACAATATTTTGTATATTCACATTAATATTATTATACCCAATATAATAATCCTAATTTGTACCTACAGTCTATTCCAAAGGATTAGCCGGAACTAACCGCAGTTTTCATTTTTGTAATTTGTCAAAACAAAAATCCAGGGATTGGAGGAATAACAACTGGGAAAGTGTCAACAAGACTCAAAAAGAAAAAGTGTGTTGGCGTCGTTGGTCGTTCGCATTGTTTGCAAAAATTAGCAGTTTCTTCTTATTTTTTCGTATTCTGCTAACTGCTAAGAAGAATAAGAACTAACACTATTAGTATTGTTATATCACAACAGATGGCGCTTATATTTTGTGTACTAATATTAATAAAAATTAAATTTTTAAGATTCCAGAGCCTCTAGCGGTAGTTTCTGAATTTCAAAGTTTAAACATCGACATCGGTAGTAGACATCGATGTTTTATCTATACTATCGCCAGCTGACCATCGATGGTAAAATCATCGATGTTTTTAAAACAAACATCGATCTTTTCGATACATCGATGTTTTTTCCCATCCCTAAGTTGCATACGTCTGTGTTGGACATTTTGATTCTGTGGAGGTGGCTTTTTAAGAAGGTGTAGTTGAATTTGAGACGTGCAATGGTGGTAATCTATAATTTACCTTTAAACATCTTGAAACGATTAAAACAATTGATATTTTATCCGGAAGATAAGCTGTTAATGATGCAATCAGACCAATAAACAAACATTCATACATAAAAGCTTAATTCAAATTTAGCTGTTTAAAAAAACAGTTTGGTTAAAATGTCGATAAGGTAAAATCGAAGGCACCTGTGTATCTCAAGTCTAGACAAGTGACTGTCGCCTAGGCCACCCTTGCTTTCACTACCTGTCATTATCTCTTTCCGCGCACTCTTGATTTTAGGCCGGAAAGTGCAACACTTTTACTATCATTAACTAATATTTGTAGTAGCTGAATACTACCTAGGTGGGTGGTAGTTTTTTCTCTTATTTGGGCTTTTTTTTGCTAATGTGACTATTAAGAGAGGAGTTATTAAAAATAGATTTAGATTTTGGGCTACTGTAGAGTATTTTTTCGGTGTTTTGAGTAATTTTGATTGATGTAACTTGGTTTAAAAATAGTGTTTTAAAGATGAGCGCTTATTTGCCTTTTCAATGGGATATTATATTTTTTTAGTTAATAGCAAGCGGGAAATTGAAACAAAAAATTCCCACACTACAAAAAGGGATTCTGCGTTTTGAAAATGTGTTTTGAAGAACATAATTCAGTTTAAGTTGGCAACAAACCTCACGAAGTAATAAATATTCTGAGTAGGGTATTAATACCCTACAAAGAATCCAAAAATTTCAACCGCTGGTCGCTATCTTTAACCATTTTTGAGTTGTGATTTTTTTTATTTTACAATTTTGTAAATTATGCCATTCAAAAAATTGTTATTATCTCAAAACGTTTTAAACAATTAAAGCCCCAATTTTTCTCTAGACCAGTGGTTCCCAACCTTTTTTACTTGCGGAGTCCTTTTTAGAATCAATTTCTATGACGGAGTCCCTAGTACCCTTTTCACACTAGATCTTTAAGATCGGATGTTTAAGTGAATGGATCTTTAAACGCTAATGTGAAACCGTACGGCCTCGTCTAAACACGACCGATGTTTAAGACAGAGATCTGCGTCTTAAACTTCGCCCGCATTGCCAACTTAATTCCCATTATAAAAAAATACTCCTTGAATTTGTGCTTCTCTTCTTTTATCTATGTTCAGCTGTTATCATTTTATATATCGAGGTTATGAGAAGATTATTTGCGTTATTATTTAAATAAATATAAAAAATAAACTTCTCCTAACCTCGATATACAAAATAATGACAGAATAAATTCAAACGATATGAAATTATGTTGGCAATACATACTAGCTTTACATGGAGATTTCTTCTTCAAATTAAACATCAAGTATGAAAGCAAACCGATATTAAACATCGATGAAGTTTAAGTTCAATCGTCTTAAAGATCTAGTGTGAAAAGGGTATAGGCCTACCCTATGTCTTACAAATTAATGGTGTTTAGAAGTAATTTTACGGTGGAGGGGGTAGATTTTTTAGTTAATATAAATTCACTTTTCTCTTTCACAGCTCACATATTGATAGATAGACAGATTTTTATGAAATGAAGCAAATAATCAAAATACACGCAGATTATTCAAACAAAAATACATCCCCAATTTTATTCTAGACTAAATAAACTACAAAGAATCCATTTTTTTTTTTTTAATTCATTTGTTTGAGAACCGTTCCGAGTCCGACCAGTTATATTTGGTCTTGGTTCCCAAGTAAGGAATTTAATGGACGTTCTACTGTTATAAAGCTTGCTTGAAAAAATCCCTGAATTCAGCGCCGTTCGTGGGATTCCCCATTTTTACAGGTTTAGGTATATAAAATTTAAAATTTATAATGTAAACTTGCTGAAATCAAAATACAAGTTAATTAATTTTTTAATTATTTATCAGAAGTTAGTCAAAACTTACGAAGGGCCCCCTTTTGGCCATCCCTCCCCCCCTTGACACTTATGAAGTGCCTACAAAATGTGAAAATTCAGACTTCACATCAAATTTTATTTCATAGAGTAATAAACTCTATTTATTCATTGAAAGCCCATAATTTTTCAAATTTTTGCATTCATCGTTGTTGTCAAATAAAAATATCATTCAATCATAATTTAATTTTTAATTTATAAAAATCAAAAACTGACATTGAATAACAAAAATACATGAGCTGATTTTTACAGATAAATTTTTATTTAAAATAGACGCATTAATTACTGTAAAAAAATAAAACTCAAATGTCAAATTAGATTGTTTTTTATTTATTATTTATCCTTTTCAAAAAACTGTACAACTGATACTGCGGTACGGTGAATAATAAATCAATTAAAACTGTATATAATTCATTATTAAAAACCTGGTCGACTGCTTTTTTACGCTCTTTGACTGACGCATTCGCAGCATTCAGTGCAGTATTTGTCAATTCATTTTAATGCTTCAAATACATTCTTTACACATTTTTCACATTTATTCTCTACCAAAAACTTATCAAAAAATAACTAAGTATTTTAGGAATTTTAAATTAAGTAATGCGTTCTAAAAAAGTAAATATTTGTTGGCGTTTATCAAAAATTAATGTGGCCTAGTAACTGTATATCCAGATATTTTTACATTCTGATTTATAGTCAAGTGCAGCGTTTCCCAAAGTGTGAGTCGCGACCCGGCACCGGGTCGCAGAAAAATTTTGCCGGGTCGCGAAAAAAATTGTAAAAACACAAAATAGTATATTATGTTACTAGGAGTAGAACGCGCTCTTTTTTGTGCTGAGCTCAAATGTTGCTGCCGAGGCTTGCATATTGAGCGAAGCACAAAATAGGTGTTCTACTCCGAGTGGCATATACTATTTTTTCTTCAAGCGTAAGTATTAAAAATTTGCAACCATAAATACTTATGAGTTTATAGTTTCAGATGCTATTGCTGCTAATTCCGGCGGTGTACATTGAAATGGTTGAGATATTTTTGAATTTTTGATCTTTATATTGTGTATTTTGTAACTAATCACAGAATGATCACAGAATAATAATAAAGTAACTCACTAATAACGTAATTAATTTCTGAATTCACTAAAAACCACGCTACAAACATTATTAAATTGACAGATGTTTTGTTTATGGCGACTGCTGCCATCAGTGCCATCTGTTGATAACTATATGAACTATTTACTAGTATAAAAATGTTCACATTTTGTTACTAGTAAAAAAATTTATCATTTCTACCGAATGTATTGAACAATGTAATGTTAGCATTATAATCCGCTTGAAGAAAAAAGATTTTTTTTGTACATATTATTTTTTTTTTTACGTCAGTTAATCACTAGAATAGAGTGTATTTGTGCTCTTTATATTCTACTTTATATTCTACTACATTCTTTATTACTGTACTATACTCTTTATTACTATAAAGCTACTGCTTTAAAATAAAATTTGTTTTGTAAATAAATGTTTTTTTTTTCATAAGGTGGGTGGCGAAAAATTTTAAAACCTCGTAGCGGGTCGCGGTCATAAAAGTTTGGGAACCGCTGGTCTAGTGCATCGATTCCCAAACTGTGCGCCGCAAATGGGTTACAGGGGCGCCGCGAAAATATTTCATTATTCCTACTGCGTTAGTTAGACCAGTTTTTACTTGGGGCAGCGCGGAAAAATTCTAATCATTTAAGGACGCCGGGAACCGATAAAGTTTGAGCACCACTGGGTTATAGGCATCTAAAACTCTCCTTAGTTTATTTAGTACAGAAATAATTTGGAGCTTTAATCGTTTAACGCGTTTTGAGATTAAATTTTTTTAATAGTATAATTTACATTATTTGTGAAAATTGTGAATGAAAAAAAGCACAACTCAAAAACGGTTTGAGACAGCGACCTCCGATTAAAATTTTTGGATTCTCCGTAGTTTATTTAATCTAGAAATAATTTGGGGCTTTAATCGTTTAATTCGTTTTGAGATTATTTATGACTAATATTTTTAATGGCATAATTTACATTATTTGTGAAAATTGTGAATTAATAAAAAACGCAAATAACGGTTAGAGAAAATGACCTGAGGCTAGATATTTTGGATTCCTCGTAGTCTATTTAGACTAATGAAAAACTTATTTTAAAATAATGATAAATTTTAATATGGCGTGATTTATAGAAATTTTCATCTTCGCATGGACATATTTCAAAAACGAAATGCTCAGAGATGAGAAGATTTAAATTAAATCGAAACGTAAGCGAAGTTAATAAAATTGTTTTATTTTCTGACTGGTCCGAATCCCATTACCTTCAATTATAAATAATATTTTATCTTGTAGTAACGTTACTGCACAGTAATTTTTTACAGAATTGATCTGAATATGTGTAAGTACATATTTGATTTAAATAAAAATAATAAATTTATCCGTATACAATATGTAAACTTATTTTAAATTAAAAAAAAAAAACAGTCGGTATAAAATAAATATTTATATTTATGATTGTTTATTATTATCTTTTATCTATCCTGTTTAAATAAATATGGTTATATATTCCAATGTGAAATTGATAAAAATGAATATTTCATAATTTCCTGCATAAACCAAAAGTTGGTAATCGATAAGAAGTAATAAAAAGTAAGCAAGTGACGATTATCCGAAGGGTTTCTAAACTGCTCAAAGTTGCTCTTTCATCAACCGTCTGTGAATTATTGGCAAAGCAATCGCTCAGGACAAGCGATTACGTCTGATGTCGAGGATTAACTTAACCTGTCATTTCCTGATCCCTCTTTCTACACTTCCGGTCCCAGACAGTGTCGTAGATATATTGCCCAAAACTGGATGAAATTAGAAATATAATTTCTGAAAACTAGTTTCATATTCTACAAGCTGAATATAGAACTTCATATTCAGCTTTGTTAGGATTTTGTATGTGTGTGTACAATTCTTTCGTCCACATATAGGCAAAATATAGAGAGTTAAAAAAAAAACACGAGATAAATGTAAAAATGTATTTAACAAATTTAAACAAATATGTATTTAATAAAAGAAAAAACAACCAAAAACGTCGCATCATTCTTCATCATGACACTGCAAGCTCCCACACAGCATGTCAAACAATAGGGGATAGGCATAATTTTTAAAATTTTTTTTATTATATTCCTCTTGTTGCATATAAACATAAAAAACAGTTTTTAATTATTTTTTTTGTAATTTGAAGGCTTAAAAAAATCATAAATGTATGTAGCGCGCGAAAACGACGTGTGACGTCATACCCCTTCTAACTGACGCATGACACTACTAGCTTACCGGCGTACATAATCTGTTGTGAACTTATTTGTTTGTATAACTTTTATAGGTTATGTAAAGTTAGAGTGATTTTAATTAAAATAAAGTTTAATTCTATAAAAACAATTTATACATGTTTACCGAATTAAATTTTATATTAAAATAGATAACTTATATTGCAGTATTTCAATTATGCCTCTAACGTTTTGTAACTTCTTGTAAACAATGTAGTAAAATTCTTACATCTAAATTACATAAATATTTACATTTTACAGAGTTGCAGCGTTTGTTTACATAAAGTTATAGAATATAAAATAAAAATTACTTTGACACCACGTATTTCTTCAGCACTGTAGCATTCATTATTTTTCATATATTCCATGAGTATAAATGCATCAATGTTGGGTAAATTATCACTCTGAGCCCTAACAAAATCTTTATCTGCCATTTTAATAATAAATGCGTGAAAAATTGTTTAAAAACAAATACAAAACTCTCGAACAATACAATACACACACGTGTAAAGATTATGTTGTAGCTGTATCTGTGATGTGAAACCCCTATCGTTTGACATCATACTCAGTCGTTTTTACTCGACAACCTTCGCTCCGTGGTCGGCTTATTTCAAATTTACAATATTTTAATTCAAAAATTTGGCTATAATATTAATTAAAATGTAATTTTTGTTTTGTTAGGTGACATAACTAACATTAACATATCAAAATAATGTAGTTTTAAGGAAATACAAATTTTATGCGTATCCCCTATTTATTATTTGAAGGAGAAAAACATCGAATTAATATCTCATTGCCCGTATTCACCTGATTTATCCCTTAATGACTTTTTTTTTGTTCTCCAATGCCAAACAATAAATGCGTGGACAGCGATTTTCATCACCTCAAGAAGCTGTTGAAGCCTTCGAAAACCATGTTTTTGAGATACCAACTTCAGAGTGAAAAAAATGTTTCGAGATTTGGTTTGAACGCATGCAAAAGTGTTTAAATGTTAAAGGCGAATATTTTGAAAAGCAATAAAACAGTTTGTTCAAAAACTTTTTTTTTTATACTAGCAATACTAGCTAGCTAAACTATACTAGCAATTGGAATTTGCATATCTTTTTTAGTCTAGAAAAAAATTTGGGCCTTAATTATTAAAGCCCTGCAGAATACAGAGCAATTTAAAAAATATTCAAATTTACTAAAATTTTCAAATTTTCTGAATAGTATCTCATAAACTAAAAAAGATAGGCGCCGGTCGCTGTGGCGTAGTGGTCAGCTCATTTGACTACCAACCATGGGGGCTCGGGTTCAAATCCCGGTTATGGCATGGAAATTTTCTCAAACAAAAATTGTCCTGGCTAATTGCCACCGTAGCAAAGGCCATAAAAAAAAAAAAAAAGATAGGGACCTGTGGTTTGAATTTTTGAACTTTTAAGGCCGAAATTAGTCTAGAGACATATTTTGAGTAAAATCTGGAATATTTTTATTTTTTTGAAAATTCCATATTTTTTGATAATATTTGAAAAATAAAAATAATCTTAAACTAAAAAACGGTAAAATATAAAGACCTCCGGTTTCAAAATTTGTAATTCTTGTATCTTGTTTAGTCTATAAAAAAATTGAGGTCATAATTGCCCAACGGATAGGGCATTTTGAAATGTCAAAGCAAAACCATTGAAAATGGCCAAATTTTGAAAAAATCGTAAGGGGTATACCTTAAAAAAAATCGGGATTTTTGACGAAAAAATAAATGTCTCGGATTGAGCTCAAATTTGTTTTTAAGGTGTATTTTGGGCCGTAGATCTAAAAAAATGGGTCTATTTTGAGCGGTTGTTGCTCCTTTAGAACTTATGGGCAAAAAACTTAAGGTGATGGACCATATCTCAAAAACTGAGGCACTTAGAATTTTTTGGATATTTTTTTCGTACTCCTAAGGCCCTATTTACTCTAGAATCGAAATTTGGACTAATTTGGAAGAATAAAATTTTTTGAAAAAAAAACGATGTATTGTCTGGAACAATGCAATCGTTTGCTACGTCGTGTGACGTAAGTGCATTGATTCGCCAACGCTAGTATAACATATTAACCCTTTACTGCATGAATTTTTATTTTTGGCTGAATTAATTCATGAGCATTAGGAATTGGTTCTTATTGATAGAAAAATTAATTTAAAAAATATATTTAAAATATTAATTATTATTTTTATGAAAAAATAATAATAAAAATAATAATTTAGGGTTTGTGCCACACATGGAACATTATGATTCTACACTATGTTACAAAAGAAAATGATTCCGTATTATTTGCTCGTCAATTGCTAGGTGTTCTTCATTAGGGATTAAAAGCAGTCGCCCTCGAATTTTTGAAAGAAAAGGTCGTATCTTCTAGTTGTCCTTTCTCAATAAATTCAGAATTATCGTTGAAGTGCAAATTCCGCTTGATATCCTCAAATCTATTGCAGCCCATTACTTGAGATACTGCAGGATCCATTGCTGTATATGTGGCATATATGAACATTCATGAAGTAACGTTCTGATTCAGTTTTAAAGTAAAATAAAAAATAAAAATCGGAATGTGCCATATATGGCACACTATGCGGTAAAGGGTTAATTAAATGCTTAAAATACCACAAATATAATTCGCACCGGCACGTATTCTTACTGTGCGGAATTTTTTCGAAACGTAACCCCTGCGTTCGAAGGATTACTATATAATATTTTTAATATTTATGTGGAATGCTTTCCAATAAAAAATTCATAATAAAATAAATAGTGCAATTCATATGAACAAAACAATTTTATTAAAAACACATAATGCTTGTTAATACCATAAAATACCTCATATTTCGAAAACTTAACACAAACATAACAATTTACACCATTTAATCCGTACAAAATATAAACGCATGAACCATTCTACATATTAACTTCATAATAAACTCATCAAAACAAATGCAAAACCAATTTATTCCTATGTCATAAATTTCAACTGTTACATTCTAACTGTTTAACGATTCAAATGTTTCAATTGAATTGTCAGCAATAGGATTAACGTATAAAACAAGCGACGGTCGTATAACAATAAACAAGCGAGTGTCGAGCCGCGGGGGGAGGGGCACGGTGATTGTAACCGAATATCCGTGAGTTAGAGGGGGTGTCACACCCCTCAATTGGACAACCCTAATCGCACGGGATCAATTATATGTGTATTTATGATGTTTCGGATAAAACTGACGGGTTTGATCAAGTGGCTGAATTTGGACAATTGTTTGATTTTTGTTTTATTTTTGGGATTAGTATTATTGACGGGAAATTTACAATTAAAAATTTAAAAAACGAACAAGATGTGACGCTCTTTTTTAACTCCAGACAGAGTTGTCGTTTTATAAATTAAAAAATATATCAATAATTAAACAAAACAAATTTACAGTCGGTTCCAAACGGTTAAGCGGAACTAGATTTTGCAATCTAGTTACTTTCATCGTTTAAATCGTGCCTTTCGGCCGTTTTGTTTAAGCTTTGTAAATCATACTTACAATAAACATTTTTTGGTTAAGGTTAATATCATTTTAAAATGTCATTTTCTTTATATTTTGATTTTTTGTGTCATTCTTAATACAAATTTCCCATTTATTTATTTTTTGTCATTGAAATATATAAAAAAATAATTTAATTTTGACATAGGTCATTCGTTTCCATGGTTTCATTGTTGTAATTTTAAATTTTGACATTCCAACGTAAAAAATGAAATAACCCAAGCAAGGTCCTTTGTCGTGACAACCTAAAAGAACGAAATTCCCATTTAGTTCCGCCTAAGCGTTTGAAACAGACTGTAATTTCTAAATAAATATGGAAATCATTTTTTAAAATGCCATGTTGGTATTAAATTTTTTAATACTTATTTTTTCATACTTACTTGTAACGTTTCCATGGTCATGATAAATAATATCTCTGTTAGAAAATATTAGGCCAAATTATTTCTATTTTGCTGCTAGAATGCATTTCATACAAGTACTTTTGATGGCGGTCGGTCCTGTGGTGGCCACAGCTGATTTTGTTTTGTCTTCGGTAATATTGATGATTTTTTTTTTTAATTTATGGTTAAATTATGGATATTTATATTTTTTTCGTATTTGTCACTTGGGTAGATGAAGGTCTTAAGTTTTTAAAAAATAAAAAAATATGGCAACTTAAAAACTTTTGGAATTCGATATAATATTTTACGGCTATTCATGCATCTGTGTGATACAGGCAACACGCACTACGCAAGTGTATAGGAAGAAATCACCAGGCTTGGTAATAAGTAGAAGAATCACCAGTGGCGTGACTTTAAATTTTTGCCCCCCTCCCGCAAAAAATATAATTCGAGCCCTCACCCAAGATTTTTTACCGACCGCCAACATATATAAGGGAGCAGTGGTGCTAGCTCTTAAAATGGGGGGGGGCAGGAAATTTTTGAGGAAAATTTGGGGGTCCAGGAAATATTTGAAATTATTTTTTTATCGTTTACACATGAAAATACAAGTGATGAACTAAAAAAAAAAAGATCCTCACTTCAAAAATACATTTTTCTCCAAAAAATTCTGGGGGGGGGGCAACTGGGGCGAGAGCAATTTTTGAGCCCCCCCCCCGCACCCCTCAATACCGCCGCCACTGTAAGGGAGGTATTGTGATCATACCGATTTTGACATTTCGAGATTTCGATGGATTTCCACGAATTGAGGTCCCTACATAACGTTTTGACTATTTTTAGCATGATGTCTGTAGGTCTGTCTGTCCGTCCGTCCGTCCGTCCGTCCGTCCGTCCGTCCGTCCGTCTGTCTGTGTACACGCGCAGAGCAAATTCGGCTAAAAGGATTTTTATGAAACTTCATATTTAAGCTTTTGACATCAATGGCACAAGTTGATCAACTTTTGGTAAAAATCGGTTGACTAAAAATGGGAGTTTACTCGTGTCGATTTTAAGATTTTTTCGAATATTTAACAACAGAAAAATATTTAGAAAAAATGTATTTAAAAAGAGTTGCTATAAAAGCAATAACTAACAACTTTTATTTGAGACATTTTTTGATAAAACGAAAAAATTTTGAAAAATTTTTCGTAATTTTTTCTAGTATCAATTTTTTCATTATGTAACGTTTCCAGGGTCATGATAAATAATATCTCTGTTAGAAAATATTAGGCCAAGTTATTTCTACTCTGCTGCTAGAATGTATTTTATGCAAGTACTTTGTAATGGAGGTCGGTCCTGTGGTGGCCACAGCTGTTTTTTTATTTATATTTTAAATTTACATGAAATTCCTAGTATAATATTATTCTTACTCATTTGTCCTAGCATTATGAACTACCGTAGAAAAAGTATTGTATACAACACGTATAGAAAATTGGTCATTATCTTATTTGTTGCATAAATATTTCACAATTAATGTTAACTAAGATATATATAAATATAATATGATTGAAAATTCTGCTAAAACTTGTCATGTGGAAAAAATGTCAAAATTATATCGAAGGCCGTATCCCGACCTTTAATAATAATTTCTGTGAAATCACAATCCAGTATATAATTTGAAGTATAAACATCTTAGGTTAAAAGTGCGGACAGGTTGTCATAGGCGACTAGGATATTACACCGGATATGGTCAATTGCCTACGAGAAAAAACTTACACGCGAAACAAAACCTAATCGGTCATTGTTTAAAACAAAAAGGAAACGTGAGATTTTAGAAATGTCATTCCAACTTTAAATTACAGGGTAAAAAACTACAACACAATATTTAAGTGGAGCGGTAAATATTTTAAGGGTTATTTACACTTTATTTCGTGTAGAGGTTACCTGAAATGTAGGATTGAATTGCGTGCTGTATTGTGGTTTTTGATTTCCTGTTTCCAAAATGTAATTATTGGTGTGTTTTGTCAATAGATCTACACTATAAAGAATGCCGAATTATTAATTGTAGTTTTGTTTTTGCTGATATGATGTTTTTATTGCCCTCTTATAAGGGTTATTACGATAGTTCTTAAAATTCTTAAAATTGGTTTTTTTAAGTTCGTGAACCTTTGAAGTTCATTCATAGATCCGGTGGGGAATATTGAAACTATAGTCGCCACCTAAATACTGGTTTTTCAACACTTCGATCAATGAACATTTTTAGGGTTTTGTAGGCATAACCAAAAACCCCTTATATCGGCATTCATGTGTCTATACGGTAGAAATAGTGGTGAATCAGTTAGATCTAGAGAGTTGAAATTTGACATGCATATATATTATTTTAATCAAAGAACACCCCAAACATATAAACAAAAAAGTTCAACCAGAGAATTCTACCAAGCCTCACATATGCCGCAGAAACGTGCAGTTGCGTCACTGAAACGTTACAAAAAAATGTGACGTCAGGTTTAGTACGTTTACATTCATCTATTTAACGAATGCAATATTTGTACGCTGTCACTTGTATCGAAATGAAATGAAAATATAAGAATAAGAACAGAATAGAAACAAATTAACTATTCTAATAGGCAAAATAGGCCTACAAAGGACTGATGTGATCCAAAAATATGGTCAAAAAAAAGAAAATAAAAATAAGTTGAATATAACCTAAAAACTATGCAGTACACACAAAATCAAATAAGAAAATATATAACTAAATACAGCATTGTTAAATAAACAACAAACTAAATAAAAAAGATTTTTAGAAATTAGTATAAGTTAGATATTTGAACACAAGTCAGTATCAAACCACAATATGCGTATTATTAAATGACAAATGTAAACATCGTTTTATTCAGAGATACCAATAAAAATGTCCCTACTTTTAAAATTTGTAAATCTTCAAAATGACTATCGAACACAAACTAAATATGACTTCAAAAGGTATGTTTCAATAAAATAAAAAAGTAAAGAGTAATATTAGTCTATAATTCACATGAAAAAAAAAAAAAATCGATTTGGTTATTTTTTCGCCGCTAAGTTTGTCATTGAAGTTATGACGCAAAATGACGAACTGCGCTGTTTCAGCGACGGAACTATAAACAGACAATGACAAAACTGGAAGTTGCTCACAGAACCATGAATCAAAAAATTCAATCAGGAATAGAAAAACAAATATTTGGATTCGTAATAAGATCGATTCTTCAACCCATTTATTTGGTTGTTCATCTTTTTGTATATTCATCAAATCATAAACATGTATATGATAAAATAGCTCACTAAAGCATTTACTTTGTCCAAAAAATTTATTTTTAAACTTTTGTTATTTTTTTTTTGAAAATAATATACGCACTAACCTAATTGGTACATAATCATATTTTATCTAGAACAATTAAAACATGAGAGTTCTATACAAAAATTTCTTGGTAATACTTTTTATTAATTATGTTATTTAATTATGTTTCCCATAATTTTATTTTAATTAAAAATATTTTTTATTTATAATTAATGTTAATAATACTTAATATAATTAGTGCTCTACAAACCATATCTCCATGGATAATCATCTGATATCTTGTTCTTTATTTGACTATTTTTTGACTACCATAAATCTAATTTATTTAATAATTTATCTTCAAATTAGTTATTTTGCTTTAGTTTTAATTAAACACATATTCGAGTGAGGAAGGCGAGGGAGAAAGATGGGTGAGAGAACTGGAAGCAAGAAGGAAGGAGATAGGAGAGGAAAGCTGAAAGGAGAACAGGATGAAAGAGAGGGACACTGGAAGAAATGAAATTTTACAAAAATATTGTAATACATACATTCATTATAGTAATAAAAATTGTAGGTACCATTTTTATAGAGGAGATACTTAAAGTTTCCAGCATAAATGAATTAGCTGAGCTATTAGACCGGGAGCTCATGACAGTTTTTGATCTCCGATTTCATACAGCATGCCTTTTGGAGGAGAGAATATTTACCTACCCTGTGACAACAAAGAATGGAGGGTACTACAGGGGCGCACACAGATTTTTGGCTTGGTGGGGGTCCAATTATATATAATTTTTATAAAGAAATATTATATATTTAAACCTCATTATAAACACAGGGTAAAATTTCAATTTCAAGTGAAGAGCAAAAAAAAATGGTCCTCACTTACCGTTTATCCCTCTAATCCCCCTTGCGTACGCCACTGGTATAGATATATAAATACTTAAATATGGTTTGGTTTTTTGCATTATATTAATTTAATTTATATTCCACAAAATACTGTTTATATTTATATTTATTTACAATCATAAAAGATAATAATAAATATCTGGTGGTTTAAAACGTAGGTTAGAAATTTCCCATTTATTTACATCTATCTATCTATATTCAAATTGGGGTCTATATCTACTTGCTTTTTTTTTCTTCCTTAAATTTGGTTTCCGATTTGAAATAAAATTAAATAAAACACATTTTCGTGGAAAAATATTTTTATTAATCAATAATATACTCCCCATCATTTTCTATAACTGTCTCCCAACGTTTTACAAGTTTTTGAATTCCTTCTTTGTAGAAAATGGGTGGTTTATCTTCAAAGAAAGTAGTAAGATAGCTTTTGACTTCTTCCACAGAAACAATTTTGTTGCCATTCAAATTATTTTGAAGAGAACGAAACAGATGAAAATCTGAAGGAGCAAGGTCAGGGGAATACTGCGGGTGCTGGAGGATTTCCCATTTTAACTCCCTAAGTTTTTGCAATGTCTGTTGAGCGACATGTGGTCTATCGTTGTGGTGAAAGATGATGCCTTTTCGATTAACCAAACTTGGAGGTTTTACTTGGATTTCCACATTGAGTTGCTCACAGTACTTCTCCGCAGTTATTGTTTTGCCACGTGGAAAAAGCTCGAAATAAAGTATTCCTCTGCAATCCCACCAGACACATAACAACACTTTCATTGGATGCAATTCAGCTTTTGCCAAAGATTTTGCTCGTTCACTCCCATGCTTCCAGCTTCTTTTTCTTTTTATGTTGTGATACATAATCCATTTTTCATCTCCAGTTATTACTCGATCCAAGAAAGGTTCATTTTGTTGACGGGCAAGGAGAGAAACGGCAGTGGAAACACGTTTCAGTTTGTTCCGTTCTGTCAAAATGTGCGGAACCCATATATCGAGTTTCGAAGTATAGCCAAGTTTTTTTAAATGGCGAAATGCTGTCGATTTGTCAGCATTTAACTTCTCAGCAATCTCTTCAGTCGAAATCCGTGGATTACTATTCAACAAATCACGGATACAGTCATTATTACACGGGCACGAACTTTTGCAATCACCTGATATATAGTCCATATTTTCATTTAACTGTAGTATTTTTTATTTATATTTAAAAATAATATTTAATAGGGGGGAATAAATACAATATTTCCTATATTTCACGTACGCCAACGAAATGTATTTTTCTTGCAGTCATCCAGTTCTTACTTGTCACTAAGATGTGTAAACATTAAGATATATATTGCACATTTTTAAAAGATGAATTTCCCGTCATTTGTACTTCCTGGAAACAGTTGAGTGATGCTGATGACGCACCTACGGAGATGTTGATGACAGATGACCATTCTTACACAGATTATTGGGTTCTTTCAATTTTTTACCCAGTGATTACAAGTATTACTGCTCTTTAATGACGGTGACAAACACAAAAACAGCTACCGTGCACAAATATAACCGTTTTCTTTTAAGAGTGAATGAATTTTTTACATTAATATACTAATAATATTTTACGAAGAATTATTTTGATTAATTTTATTTTAGTGGTTTCTATTTTTTAATTTAATTATTTTAATAGATGTACATAAAAAAATAAATGTGAATACAACTACAGTTTTTCTACAAGTACTCACAAGTACGAAATAAATGCGAATCCGGGCGCCGGAAACTGTTGCCTGATTTTGCTTACAACTATGCCATAGAATTATTCGTATCCAGAATTGACATTTTCAGTCATAAACGACCTTACTCTCGTCGAACTTCGAACGGTTTCATGGTCGAACAATTTGAATTTATTTTTAACAGGTTAGTAAGATAAAAAAATCAGCTGTGGCCACCACAGGACCGACCGCCATCATAAAGTACTTACATAAATTACATTCTAGCAGCAGAGTAGAAATAACTTGACCTAACATTTTCTAACAGAGATATTATTTATCATGACCATGGAAACGTTACATATAAGTATGAAAAAATTGAGGCTTTCGAAAAATTTTGCAGAAAGTATTCGAAATTTTTTCGTTTTATCAAAAAACGTCTCAAATAAAAGTTATTAGTTATTGCTTTTATAGTAACTTTTTTCCAAACTCCCTTTTTATAGCAAACTCCCATTTCTAGTCAACCGATTTTTACCAAAAGTTGATCAACTTGTGCCATTGATGGCAGAAGCTTAAATATGAAGTTTCATAAAAATCCTTTCAGCCGAATTTGCTCTGCACGTGTACACAGACAGACGGATAGACGGACAGACAGACGGACAGAGGAACGGACAGACAGACCGACAGACATCATGCTAAAAATAGTCAATACCTTATGTATGGACCTCAATTCGTGGAGATCCATCGAAATCTCGAAACGTCAAAATTGGTATAATCACAATACCTACCTTATATATGTTGGCGGTCAGTAAAAATCAGCTGTGGCTACCACAGGATCAACGGCCATCATAAAGTACTTGTAAATCACAACTCAAAAATGATTAGAGATAGCGACCAACGGAAAAAAATTGAGGCTTTAATCGTTAAATGCGTTTTGAGATTGTGACAATTTTTTTTATGGCATAATTTACATAATTTGTGAAAATTGTGAGCTTCAAAAAATCACAACTCAAAAACGGTTAGAGAAAACAACCTGTTGCTAGAATTTTTGGATTCCTCGTAGTTTATTAAGTCTAGAAAAAATTAGAGACCTTACTCGTTATGTGTATTTTAAAATTATGACAAATTTTAATATGGCGTGATTTATAGAAATATTCATCTTTGCATGGATATATCTCAAAAACGGAATGCAATAAAGACCTGCGGTGGAAATTTTTGAAATCTTAAGGTCCTAATTTACTTGTAACCAGATTTTGAAACAAAAACATTTTTTGAAGTTTTTCCATTTTTTTAATTTTTTTTTGAAAATTTTGAAAATTGCTAACTAAAAAATGGTTAGGGATATAAATATGCGGCTTGAAATTTTAAAATTCTACTACACTGATTAGTCTAAGAAAAAAATTGGGCTTAAATAAACATATTATTAACTTTAGTGGGCAGTAATCCAAAATCTTTGAAAATGGCCAAAAATCGAAAAAAACGTAAGGGGTAGACCTTAAAAAAATCGTGATTTTGAAGTAAAAAATTTTTGTCTCCAATTTTATTGAAAATTGGTACAAATATGCATTTTTGGTCAAAGATCAAGAAAATTTGGTCCATTTTGAAGTTTGGGCAAAAGTTTTGGAATAATAGGCAAAAAACTGACCTAAATCAGCTCTAAATAAAAAACTAGGAAAGCATGAATTTTTTAAATATTTTTTTCATAATCCTCACCCCAAAATTAGCTTAAAACTATATTTTGGCTAAAATCGGAGACAAAAAAATTTTGACCAAAATTTTCAAAATTTTGGAAAATTTTTTTTTGTTCGATAATTGGTATACTTATATATTTTTAGCCTTAGATCACAAATGTATGGTCAGTTTTTAGTTACGGTCTAAAATTTTGACATTTTCGGCAAAAAAAGTAAAAAAAAAGACAGTCCACAAAATGGCTCAGAACCGATGAAATGTTAGCCTGCCCATTTTTTTAATATTTATAAACTAATACTTACGTCTTATCTATCATCTATATCAGCGGTTCCCAACCTGTGCTCCGCGTGCACATCACAGGGGCTCCGCAGCCGTTCCAGGAAATAAAATAAATAAAAATTGAATAAAATCAAAAGTATTAGAAATAAAAAACAGAATCAAAATAATAAAACAGGAAATGACATTCTGAAAGAAAATTGGCCAAGTTGTATGTATGTCCAAGTGATTTCTGACTCTAGCCCAGAGGCGAATTAAGCGGTGGGCGGACTGGGTGGCCACCCGGGGCTCACGAAGCCGGGGGGCCTGCCGAAGTCTATATACAAATATTTCCATTCTATTTAAAATAATAGAGGGCCCATTTTAATTTTACCGCCCAGGGCCCCCAACCAACTTAATTCACCACTGTGTACATTTTATTTTCTTATGTAATTATGCGATCTTTTTGTTGTCTTTCTAATAATTCAACATATAAAGTCATACATATTAACTAAATTAGGGGAAAAAATAAAGATCTAATATTATTTTTTATAAGTTTAGAACTTAATTTTTGCGCCTTCTACGTCCGCAATTCGTTTAATCCGTTTAATTCGTGACTGATGCAATGTAATTTATTTGCTAAAACATCATCCCATCGTTACCATTACGAAAAACACGGAACTCTGTTGAGTGTTAAAAGTTGTAAAATAAATTCCCTAATACCTAATCAATTCAAATACAGTAAATCATACGGCAGAAAAACATGAAATACTCATTCAGTATATTCCAGTGTATATTCATTGTATCTGGAACATCTATTAGATTACATTTTAATCAGGAACACCCGGCAAACGAACCGATAAAGAGGGGCAATGCATGAGAGTTACCGACCATTACTCATAGTGTCTGACGCAAAATGGCTAATTCAATATACGCCCTTTGTACGAACAATATGCGGTTGAGGCGAGCGAACGCACCACGCCACACGCATCACGCATCACGCGCCCCTTCATACCCTATCTTTGACTGTGGCTGTGTTCTTTGGGCCCGTTAAATGATTATTTGATTGTTTTTCCAAATTTGATTTAGATGGAATTTAATTGTTTGATTTTTAATGGTAGTCCAGAGGGTGGTTATTGGGCTTATCGGAGATATGACAATACCATTGACTATATTTTATGAAGAAGTATAATAGTTTTGTATGCAACATCTGGGCACAATCAATTATGTTAAGAGAGAAATAATTTTTAAGTGGTAGAGGAGAATAATATGCAGTTAGTTAGAAATGCAGAAAAATGTATTGGCTGATTAGACCAAACTCTTCTATGGCAATATATAACAAGGTCACATAAAAAAAAAATAGTTATATAGATTCTGCTACGGAAACGAAGATAGTATACCAGGGGGTCTATTCTGTAAGCATTTCGACAATCGCTTTTACAGTATCGTCTTGAAAGTGCCAATTTTCAACACGTCGCGTTGGTATTCTGTAACTTATCGATAGTGCACTTATTGTGTGATAGTGCAGTATTGTGTTGATTTTGAGACGACACGTACGAACGTGTCGTTTTTGGAAAGAGATATTGTTTTTAGACTTTTGAAAGTTGTTTACGTTTAGTTTGAATATATTGATTTACTTATTTTGAGGTTAGTATGATTTAAAATGTGTTTTATATATGGAAATATGTATATTTTTGTTGTTTTTTAACTTAAATGTTGTAGTTATGGCCGAAGGACTTATTATATTTGAAGTATTGGATGAATTGGAAGAGGAAGAGACAAGGGGATGTGTCAATGAATATTTTAATTTATAAAATAAAAATAAAATACATGTCATAAAATATATTATAAAATAAAAATCCTAATAAAACCATAAAAACAAAATTAATCTAAATATACCGTCGTGCGGTTTTGCACAATTTTTTGTAGGGGGTAGAGAATGTATTCATTGAGTAAATGTTATTTAGGGGATTAGATGGAAATTCCAAATTTCTATGAAGGATTAGCATGACGTCATGAATTAAGAGAAACAAGTCAACCTTTTGAATAATACCTGCTGGAAGGGAAGTTTGCACAAAATCCTGCTACAATAATTATTATTAGAGTTATTTTAAACAAATTATATTAACTGTTACGGGGCAGAAAAAATTCAGGTCATATGTTATGTACATAGGTGTTATGTACAAATATGTGCATTGTATATACTGTCTAATAACCTCAAAGTTTGTTCTGTCACAGTACGTCAAAATTTCAAAATGGCCACATTTACTTTCGACACTTTCAAACACAAAGTAACAGTATACGATGACAGTGTAATGTGCATAGGCAACACGATACTGTGCATGTGACTGTCGAGAAGTTACAGAATAGACCCCCAGGTCTACAAGTATGAAATGCGGATTTTTTTTAAACTTGCCGCGCAAACCGAGTGTATAGTTAAAAGTTTCAACACATATGGCGTTTTGTTAATTTATCATTAAGTGTCAAATGCGTATAGGTTATAATTTGAAAAATGATCATATAGTTTTGTTTTACTGTGTTAAAAATGTCAAATTTTGTGCCAAATAAAGAGCATTCGCGGGCAGTACTACTGTTTTGTTTTCATTTGAAAAAAACTGCTGCTGAATCATACCGACTGCTTCGAGAAGCTTATGGTGAATATGTTCCATCGCAAGATACGTGTTAACGATGGTTTCGGCGTTTCAAAAGTGGTGACTTTGATCTTATAGACAAAGAACATGGAAAACCTCCAAAAAAATATGAAGATACAAAATTGGAAACATTGCTACAGGAAGACGATAGTCAATCAAAAAAACAACTAGCAGAGTTAGGCGTTAGTCAACAAGCTGTTTCCAATCGCCTACGAGAGATGGCTAAGATCCAGAAAGTCGGCAGATGGGTTCCACGTGCATTGAATGAGAGGCAGATGAAAAAACGCAAAAGCACTTGTGAAATTTTGCTTGCACGATACAAAAGAAAGTCTTTTTTGCATCGTATCATTACTGGCGATGAAAAATGGATTTATTTTGAAAATCCTAAACGGAAAAAATCTTGGGTGAACCCAGGCTCACCATCCACATCAACTGCAAGACCGAATCGCTTTGGCAAAAAGACAATGCTCTGTACTAGGTGGGACCAAAAGGGTGTGGTCTATTATGAATTGTTAAAACCTGGTGAAACAGTTAATAGCCAACGCTACCAACAACAACTGATCGAATTGAACCATTCGCTGCTCATAAAACGACCAGAATACGAAAGAAGACAGCACAAGGTAATCTTTCTTCACGATAACGCTCCATCACTGTTCGCTCCATCATCTGTTCCGAAACCATAGGAACAGATATATTTTTTCGGAATGGTGAGATCTTTAGCGAGACACATTAATTTCCTAAAAAAAAAAATTAAAAAAACGTAAATTTATGTAACGAAATAGCGATTTTTACAATGTTGTCGGCAGTCATAAAGTTTATTATTATGGATTCGGTTTCAAATATCTGGTCTGCAGAAATGTCATGCAGTGGGTATAATAGTAATACACCCCCAAGCAGGGGCCAACAGAATCTTCATTCTAAACTGTGATGTCAAGTAAAAAAGATTGTGTATTAAATTCTTTAATTGAAGTAACTGTCTGTGTTTTTTGTGTCTCATTTCTTGCAACAAGTTAAAATAATCTCCCTGATGCCTTCTGTTTCTATGTATATATGGGACGTACCCACCATCGCTTTTCTTCATATCGTCTAAATATGCATAAAAAAGAGCTAGACGTCTCCTTCGATTTGACGACATATTTAATGAAATTGAATAAACGTTTACTCCAAATACTTGTATAAACTTTTAGGTTAGATTTGGGTTAGATAGAAATGTTGTCGAAACCGAAAACGCGCACTTATCACGCCTCCAACCCCACCATGAAATTCGAACTTGTAAATATAACACCACGCCTCTCACCCCTGTCGCGCCTTTGACACTACCATGTAAATGATAAATTAACTTAAAAAAAATCACATAAGATATAATGAAAAACTGGGTATCAAGATACATACCTTTTAAGATACGAACGACGGTCAAGAACGAATTGAGTTCGTAAGTCGAGGTACCACTGTAATTTTAATATTTTCTTCTTTACTTTCAGATAGGTACGTCGATGATCTATTTATCATATCTAATAAAATTAAAAATACTGGTTACTGGTTAAAAATGTATCCTGTTTTAATATTACAGAATTAAGAGGTAAGTGTAAATGTATTAAATCAAATAAAACAAGTTATTTTAATTTTGAATTAAAATGCTTTAATATGATTGCGTATTATCTAAGCTGTTTTACATATATAACTTATCTACAATATTTATACATACAGTAATCACACTACTAACTTGATTTAAATATCACTAAAGCTTCGTCAGCAGTCCTCAAACAACACTCAGTTCAACCTTTACGAGTCATGCGTCCTCACTATTTAAGTACCACTTATATAACAAATCACGACAGTTGATTGCATTTATTTTTATTAAAATTATAATTTTTTGAACTATGACGCTGCCCAAATTATAATAATACTAATCACAGAAATTAGTACGGCTATGACTCCCGAACGTAAAATTGAAAACATTTTTTGAGAAAGAAATATCTACAATTTAAAAAAATATATAAATACAAAAATTCATTATTTATGCACCAAGTGCATAAAGCTTTTTTTTTTTGACAGATGGGAAGTTTGATCGCACGAGGTGTAGACGAGTGCAGCAATCCCATAAGTGACAAATACGCATTATGCATGAGTTCCTATAATATTTTTTCTACGACTGCCAAACCAAAGAAAAAGACAATTAACATATTTATTAAAAGTAAAGTCTATTACAGATTAGGCGGAACTAGAGTTTCAAATCTAGAAATTTTTACAGATTGATTGAAGCTTTTGATCATTTTGTTCAGGAAAAGCAAACTTCAATATATAAAAAAATAGTTAATGACAACTTACAAAAGTGAAAATTCCAGTTAGTTCCGCCTAATCGTTTGGAATAGTCTGTACGTATCCGACGAAACGATTTTTATAAAAAATAAAATCACCGATATACGTTATTGGTAATGTACATAAGAAAGGAAAATACCACTAAAATAAAGCGTATATAACAATGGTCAACAAATTTAAACTTTTTTTTTGCTGACTTAGATCTGATACTTGTTTTTAACTAATTTTGGGGTGCTGTTTCAAAAATGTTAACAGTTTCTGCCTATCACGTCAAATTTTTGTTCTATCGTATTTTGACTTATTTCACCTTTTCACGTTCTGATATACGTCTACTTTAATTTCAACTTCGTTCTTGTTGTCAAAATATTTCGTAGGAACTCCTTACATGCAGGTACTTGTTATAGACCCTTTGGTGGAGCGAACAAAAATCATTTTCCCCCCCTCTTCATATTAAACTGGGTCTAATGAAGCAGTTTGTAAAAGCTTTGAACAAAGATGGTGACTGTTTCAAATATATATCTGAAACATTTCAAAGTCTTAGTAATGAGAAGCTAAAAGCTGGCATTTTTGACGGACCACGAATTAGAAAATTAGTGAATTATCCACATTTCACTGTACATATGGATGATATGGAGAAGAATGCATGGCAGTCTTTCGTGGCGCTCATCAAACATTTTCTTGGGAATAAAAAAACCGAAAACTATGTGGAGGTCGTTGAAATTTTGATTGAAAATTATCATCATCTGGGGTGCAACATGAACGTTAAACTTCATTTTTTAAACAGTCATCTTGACAAATTTCCTGTCAATCTTGGAGATGTTAGTGATGAACAGGGTGAACATTTCCATCAGGATTTAAAAGAGATGGAGATACGTTATCAAGGAAGGTGGGATACTCACATGATGGCTGACTACTGTTGGAGTATTAAAATAAGTTTATCGGGAATAGTGCACTCCAGAAGATCTTACAAACGACCAATTAATCCTTAAATTATTTTGTATTTTTATTTTAACACTCCAATGCATTCAAATGTAATTAAAACTGTTCTCATTTTCTTTCTTTCACTATAAATAAAATTTTAAGAATATTTTCTAATTATTTAGTCCTTATTGTTCGCCAAATTTGTACCAATTACAGTATCGACGTCTAAAATTAAACGATAGAAGCATTATTTGGCCGAAAATATGTATTTGTTGTAGAGCAAAAATCTGATGTGATACGCAAAAACTGATGTGATATTTGAGTTCAGCAGCACCAAATTAGGAAGAAACAAGTCTTAGATGTAAGTCAGCAAAAATTGTGTTGACCAGTGTAATTTTCGAATTTTCATGTTTTTTTGTCATAAATTGAACTGTGACAAATTAAGCAAAACATTCGTTGATGTTTAATTCGTCAGCTATCATGATTCAAGTGAAAAAAACAAACTTTGGCGGTTCTATTAGTTGTAAGTTGTATGAAAAATATAATTGTTTCGGTGGACCGATTAGATTTTGCTGAGGACCGGCATCGATCAGAGAACTGGCGGTTTAGAAATAGTGTTCTAATACATTCCGTTTCCAAACAATTCTAAAGCAAATTCTAGGGGTCAAATTTTATTTGGGTTTGGCAGTCAATGTGTTAAAAAATAAATAAAATGAAAACAAATATAAATTAAACATTTTAATTAACATATTGCCTCTTTTTTTTTTAAAATAAATGAGATAGAACTCTTCATTTCTAACCATCAACATGTTCTTGATTTTTCAAAATAATTTTCTGCATGATTAAAAATTCAGGATGCTTTATTATTTATGGCAATTTATACTGCTTTTATCATGTTTCAATTAGCATCCAAAAGTAGCACAATTTGATTTCTATTGGCGCATCATAGTTCAAAAAATAAACAAGTCAGTTTCATAAAGTGTTGTCATAGTTAACAACGTGCATAGTGTTGACAACTTTTTATATAACCGGCCTTATTTCTTCTGTCCCCCGATTAAGTTCAGCATATGGGATCGGCGAGTGGTGGTTGTGGCGCTGAGTACGGAGGTGCCCACGGCTGGAGGTTCTGCAGGGCGCTGAGGGCCGTGTCTGGTGGTGCCGCCGATGCTGGGGCGCCGTCCATGTAGCCCTTCGACAATGCCTCGGCTTGTAGGGACAGCATTAGTCTGTTCGCAGCCTGGCGTTCTGCTTCCCGTTCTTCTGCTGTTTGCCGTCTGAAATTAATAAACATTATTAGATATTAGCTGAAGATCCCGTACTTCGTAATTTTTTTTATTATATACATTTCTGCTGTAACGTAAATAATTAGTGAGAAATTTCAATTTCAGGTAACAATCATTATAGCCCACCAAATATTCATCCATAACTTAATATATAAAAATTAAATGAATGTTAGTATGTTCCAACAAATCCAAAAACTGTTTTTTCGATTTACACCAACTTAGTTATACGTTTGGCGTTTAACATAGGCTAGGTTTGGAAAGTGCCCGCTAAATACTTGCGATGTCTAAATCGTAATCGAGATATGTCGATATTTAGTGAACATAAAATGTAGATCTTAATTAGATCTACTGTATTCAATTTCAACAATTTCCACTGGTATTTAAATTTACGCTTTTAAAAATTAAATGCAACATTTGCACAAATATAACTAGAATTTTGAAAAAATAATTTAAACAAAATAAAAATGCAAAAAAAAACAGAAAAAATAAAATTGCCTGGAGAGCGGAGCGAATTTTAGTTTGCAAATTAGAACGCGAGCATGCTAGCCATTACACTATCAAAGCATACTGGTTCAGTGTGTTAGATAAGATATTAAATATTTTACGTTGTCAAGAAAAAAAAAACACAAAAAATGTTTATTTTCCGAAAACATAATCTGATCAAAAATTCCTGTTGGACTATTCCGGTTCACACAAATGTACATTACTTAAAATTTTTCAGATTTTTTGTTTAAACCATCTGAGCTACTTGGGACAAAAATTTTTTTGCAGAATTTTGACAAAAATCGTATCATAATAATTAATTTTGCAAAAATAAAATTTTGATCGTTAATCCAGGTACTAAGGGCTTTCATTTGACACCCTACTCAGAATTAAAAAAATAAAATATTTCAAATATCAAGTATTTTTTTCGATGAGCAGATATTTGTTTATATTTTTGGGGGATATGTTTTTTAGATGTTTTTGTAATTTTCCTATGTGCGGGTCATAGAGTTGTGCCAAATTTCAACTCTCTAGGTTTAGCTGTTTGGCTACAATTTTTACCGAACAGACAGACGACAAAATGTCGGTATAAGGGTTTTTTGGTCATACCTACAAAACCCTAAAAATCGTCTTCACTGCTTTGGTACACAAATAACTATTATTTTAATATTTGTATTCAAGTATTATTTAACTATGAAAAATAATAATTATGTTTTAAATTTGTGTTAAATTTACGGCCCCTTTATAATACATGCTACAGGCCTCGCCCTGGCTTTGTCTGCTACTGATTACCATGTAGTATAGCTCAACGTTTCTCAACCGGGGAAGGGGGGGGGGGGCGTGAAAGCTTCGTCGGGAGGCCGCGAAGTCATGCAAGATCGAAGCATTAAAAAATATATTTGTTTTCTTATGCTACGAGTTACAGATAACTCAAGAGTAAGGATGTGAAAGTGATTAAATCAAAATGAAAGGCACTTTGAACACTTGTAAATAATAATACTTTACTTTTAAGTCAATATAGGGAATACAATTTTTTGTCAACCGTAAAAGATATTAAATAAATAAAAGTAAAAGTTATTTTCTTTCAAAAGCTCTATACAAAGATTCCCAACATAATATACTTTCGCATTTTAAAACTAAAAGATTTCCTTGATATCCTGTACTTCCGTTTATTCCGGAAATTTTCAGTGCTACAATTCAATTCTTTAGATAAAATTTAGTCATCAAATGTATTTTCCCAACTTGCCCATATATATAACGAGGGGGGCCGCAGATAATCGTACTTATATAATTAGTAATTAGCAATCATCAGTATGAAATCTGGTTAACATTGTGACGTAATTTTTTCCTAAGGTCACATATTAATCCTATAATCCTACTGATAAACGAAAATTTTCTGGCATAAACAAGTTACAAATATTCAGTTAGAATAAATCTTTTGCATGAATTGAACGTTTTTAAAATAAATATTAGTGAAACAGTGTTTAAAAATAGTGTAAATAATTAAAAGTTAGTATTAAAATAGTGTTAATTTAGTGTTTAGTGTTAAAATAGTGTGCAGAGGTTTTTAAAAAAGACTTAGTTCTAATTCTTCCAAAGTGAGTACATATTTTTTAATTTCAATATTATAACACTAGGTTGTTTAACCCATCAACAAGAGTTTGTAACAAAAAAAAAGTTTTTAACTGGATTAACTTAGTTCTTTACCATCCTGCATCTTTTCTTTTAATATTGCTTTCTTTACCTAGTGAGTCATGTTATTTTTCGAAAATACTTGACTTGGTGGTATATTTTTTGGTTAATTATACCAAATTAAGATACGTTAAAAAGTAAAACCAAATACACATACAAACAATTGAAATTTTTATGTTATAAATCCGTCATTTTTGACGGGTAATAACCTAGTATACTAGCGTCGGCGAATCAACGCAGTTACGTCACACGACGTAACAAACGATAGGGGTTTCACATCACAGATACAGCTACAACATAATCTTTACACGTGTGTATATTGTATTGTTCGAGAGTTTTGTATTTGTTTTTAAGCAATTTTTCACGCTTTTATTATTAAAATGGCAGATAAAGATTTTGTTAGGGCTCAGAGTGATAATTTACCCAACATTGATGCATTTATGCTCATGGAATATATGAAAAATAATGAATGCTACAGTGCTGAGGAAATACGTGGTGTCAAAGTAATTTTTATTTTATATTCTATAACTTTATGTAAACAAACGCTGCAACTCTGTAAAATGTAAATATTTATGTAATTTAGATGTCAGAATTTTACTTCATTGTTTACATGAAGTTACAAAACGTTAGAGGCATAATTGAAATACTGCAATATAAGTTATCTATTGTAATATAAAATTTAATTCGGTAAACATGTATAAATTGTTTTTATAGAATTAAACTTTATTTTAACTAAATCACTCTAACTTTACATAACCTATGAAAGTTATACAAACAAATAAGTTCACAACAGACTATGTACGCCGGTAAGCTAGTAGTGTCATACGTCAGTTAGAAGGGGAGTAGTATAACATACTACTAAGGGGTATGACGTCACACGTCGTTTTCGCGCGCTACATACATTTATGATTTTTTTAAGCCTTCAAATTACAAAAAAAAAAAAAATAAAAACTGTTTTTTATGTTTATATGCAACAAGAGAAATATAATAAAAAATAAAAAAAAAAATCATGCCTATCCCCTATTCCATTGTTCCAGACAATTCAGTCGTTTGTTACTTCGTGTGACGTACCTGCGTTGATTCGCCGACGCTAGTATACGTACATAATTTCGGAGGGTCCAATGCCAGAAAAGGTTGAGAAACACTATAGCCAATCTTCTATGGCACTTGAACTAGAAGTGGATGGAATTATAGCTATCTAGATTTTCTACGAAAAAATAAAATTTCTTATCATACATTTTTATGAAAGTTGAGGGACATATGCAATCAAGTTACTCCCAAAAACTTATAAAATTGAAAAAGGATCCCTTGTAAATTCGTTTCAAAAATAGAATATAGCATAAAATTTTCCAATTCAAAAAACAAACAAAAAATTGAAACAGATGTAAAGTCGATAAAAAAATACAAAAATATTCACCGATTTGAAAGCTTTAAGCTCGTTTTGTCGATCCTTTTTTCAGTTTAAAACCCGTAAAATCAGAGAAAACTCTTCCCGGTTACATAATAGATGAGATGTAGCCAATCAAATCGAAGATCAGAGTTGGTGTGTGAGTGCGTCAACAGAAACAAAGACAGTTTCATTCGTCGACTTGCCTTTCGCATTAATATTTAAATCGCTAAACACTAGACCGGTGTCGAGTTGAATTATTGAGCAGATTGCTCTGTCGGCTTGTGCATTATCCAACGGCTTTTAGGGTTGTCAAACCCCCTACGATACAGACACTGCTATAACCAACAACAGGCGACCGACACCCTGTACCCGCTATCCGACATCCACAATCCACCATCCACCATCCGGTTGCTCTTCGGTCAAGATCCATCGAAATTCCGTGCATGCAATTACTCATTCATTGCTTTATAAATATTATCATCTGATGCGCAGTTTAAAATCTCTACTGTTCATTCACATTGTTTCTCTTAAATACGAGGCTTGGAATTTTAATAGCTAATACCTATTAGATATTTATTGCTGTACTGTATAATAATATACATGCCTGTATCAAATTTTTACAGTCCTTCAGTATAGACACCATTGTAACACCCATCATCAGTGATGCGTAAGTCATATGCCGGGTTTACATTGGTAGAGTAGCAGAGCTAGTAACTAGCGCAAGTAACTAGCTACTAGTCACTATCCCTGTGTAAACAGTTGACTTGTGGCTAGTAGAGTACTATCTGCCAGTAGTTGGGCTAGGATAGCAGCTAGCTCGTTGACGTATTTACTAGCTACTATCTTGTCCACTAGCACACAAAATTGATACATATGAAATTGGCGCCAAGTGTTAACCTGTCATAACAAATAGAAAACAACAGATATCAAATAAGTTATTATTTGTTTACATAAATTTTGTAACATTGATGTATTATTTGATGATTTCTTTTCAATTTAACAATACCATGTATATATGAAACCTTTTCAAACTCTTTTAAAAATATTTATTTTTATTAAAAAATTTTATTTAATATACATTTATTTTTCTTATAAGGGTTTTTCGGTGATCATACTTACAAAACCCTAAAAAACCTTAATAATTGAAAACCTAAAATGTGTGTAAATTCATTCTTCACATTTGTTAATAATTTTATGCAAAACACAATATAGACAGGAAATTTGTTGTAAAATTTTATGGTCATATTCAAAAGGGATTAAACCATAAATAGGTCTAATGCTTTAATCTTTGCCAAAAATACATTTTAAACTTTTTTTAATTTTGGAACAAGGGCTCGGAGGTAGGGTTAACTAAAATTCCTAGAACACATGGAAATATGGGACATTTTACGAATTGTGTAATTATTCAGTCATTGCAAATATTTCGTTTGAAATGTTCGCATCTCCAATCCAACATTTTTGGTGTGCCAAAGTTTTCACTTATTTTTTTCACTATTTTTTCTTTTTTGTATTGTGCTATTGCTGTAACACCGTCTATAAGAGTTTTGTAAACGTAAGTAATATTTATATTTGACACGTACATAATTGTTATCAATCTATTCTTAATATTATAGCCGTAGCTTAGCTAAAGACGTTATAACTAGTTTTACATAATTTTTAGAGTAATATAATTTGAAATGATGTAATACAAAATACCATTTTTTTTAATGGTATCAAGTCGGCGACAATGTATATTCATATTCATAAACTATTTTTTGCAAAAAGATAATTTCACAACAAAAGATGTCAAATGTGTTTTAACACTTACTATCCAGAAAATAAGATAAGTATGTCAATTGTGTATGAACACCTACTATCCTGAAAATAAGATAGTAGAGTAAAGCGCCTAGTACTTGCGCTAGTTACTAGCTCTGTTACTCTACCAATGTAAACCCGGCAATAGGATGAACTATCCTCAACATTTTTGATGCCGTAAACCGCTCTATACGAACGATCAACTAAACAGAAGTTGCCATTGGCATCCTACAACTTCACTATCTCTGAAGACGGCTGTTACACAACGAGTAACAGCCCTACGGTGCTATATACTGTAGAGTTGTAAAAATTTGAAATAGTTAATTATTTTGTATCTGTAGTTATTATACAGTTGACACCATTAAAATTTCAGACCTAGTATAAACATCGGTTTCAGGCACGTAATCAGGAGGTTCACGGGCTTGGACCCCCCTCAAACATTACAAAAAAACTCGTTTTAAGAAACAGTTTGCTTGTAATTGAAAGTGAGCTTACAAAAAGAAAAAATTCTGAGCCCCCACATAAAATATATATACATATATATCTAAAAGCCTTCTACCATAGTATTATTATTATTATTTATTATCATTATTACAATAAGAGCTGAAGCCAAATGGCTTGTTAAGCTCAAAATATATATAAAACAAAAACAAAAAAATAGTATGGTGTAGGCTGTATTTCTTTTTTTTCTCCTTCTTTTCTAGATTATGGCAGTACGGGTTTATGTACGAATTTTGCACAGTCTTTTTTGTTTCTTGTCATTCTTTTAGCTTCTAAAATTATTTTGGGGATTTAAAATCGTTTTTCCTCTTTTCTCTAGTATCCCTTTTACTGTTCTGTTCCATGTATTTCTTGGTCTTCCTATTCTTTGCTTTCTGTGCGTTCTGGTCTCCCAGATCTGCTTCACTTTTCTTGTGTCTTGCAGTCTTTGCATGTGTCGCCGGCAAACGTCGTCAGCAAACACTCCTTCCGACATTCCCCACATAAAATAACTATATAAAATACTTAGAGAGGTATTATTCCAAATACAATTTTTCGTATTTTTTACTATATTATTACTAGTTTGCTAAGATAAATAACATATATTGGTTTAACATAGTATATTATAAAAATTCAGCTGTGGCCACCACAGGACCGACCGTAATCACAAAGTACTTGTTTAATTTATGCTGCTTTATCAAAAAATGTCTCAAATAAAAGTTGTTAGTTATTGCTTTTATAGCAATTTATAAATAATTTTTTTCAAAATATTTCTCTGTTATGAAATACAAAATCAGAAATAGACTACATAGGACGCACCGTCCCGACTTTGCGATAGACCGATCGACGGATTAGAGATCAGCGACTTACTAACTAGATACCTACGAAATCCTACAGCGTATAGAAATTCACACTTCACATCAAATTTTTCTCACAATAACTTTAATTCCCAAAATATTGACATTTTCTCCTGAATTACCCTGTCTAAAATCTTTAAATTCTGCGCTTAACCGTTGCATAAGTCAACTTCATGAATTAACGATGTCGCCCCTTAATTTTGCCTCCCTCACTGCATCCCTTACATTATCAACCCTTCTCTTAATTTACCCCCTCTTCTGGTGCGAGACGTCGCTAATTGGCTCGAGTTAATTTGGTCATTATTAAAACGCGCCGGACTAATAATATAACGCCGTAAAGGTTACAACGGCCATATTGTATTTAATGGGAATTTACCGCGTACAGGGGGTGTTGGAAACGATAATGGAGATGTTTATGAAATGAAGTTATGACACGCTATCAAATATCAGCAAGAGTTATTAACAGTTTTTAAATGAGAGTGTTTGTTCTACAAATACAATTATATAGATTTCTAAATATGTGCAGTATTTTTTATCGACCGCCAACAAGGGGCGCGCCAACCCGAGGGTGCAAGGAGTGCACCGCACACGGGCGACAAGTTACAGGGGCGGCAAAAAGCCTCGTCAATCGTTGTTTAATAATAATAATAATCATAAAAAACGTTTATCAAGTTAATTAAATAATTGTGGATTTAAAAAAAAATTCAAATGGATTTAAAAATATGAGATTATATAGATACATTTAAAATTTTATTGTGTTTTACTGTCGACATACGTAGGGGCGGTAAATAAAGTCTTGTATCCGGGCGGCAAATTTCGTTGGCGCGCCACTGCCGCCAACATATGTATATAAGGGAGGTATTGTGATCATACCCATTTTGACATTTCGAGATTTCGATGTATCTTCACGAATTGAGGTCCCTATATAACGTTTTGACTATTTTTAGCATGATGTCTGTCGGTCTGTCTGTCCGTCCGTCCGTCCGTCCGTCCGTCCGTCCGTCCGTCTGTCTGTCTGTCTGTGTACACGTGTAGAGCAAATTCTGCTAGAAGGATTTTTATGAAACTGCATATTTAATCTTTTGACATCAATGGCACGAGTTGATCAACTTTTGGTAAAAATCGGTTGACTAGAAATGGGAGTTTACTCGTGTCGATTTTAAGATTTTTCCGAATACTTAGCAACAGAAAATATTTCGAAAAAATTTATTGAACAAAAGTTGCTATAAATGCAGTAACTAATAACTTTTATTTCAGACGTTTTTTAATAAAAAGAAAAATTCCGAAACATTTTTGTATTATTAAATATTAAATTATTTTTTTTGTACAATTCTTTTTGTACAATTTTGTCTCAATTTTTTTATACATATATGTCTCCATGGTTATGATAAATAATATCTCTGTTAGAAAATATTAGACCAAGTTATTTCTACTCTGCTGCTAGAATGTATTTTATACAAGTACTTTATGATGGCTGTCGGTCCAGTGGTGGCCTCAGCTGTTTTTTTTTTATACAGCAAGGTTCTTTAAGATATTGAAAATTTCGCCTATGGCTTCCATTGGTTGTTTTAAGTCATATACTCCGCCCCTCTGCTTTCGTATACAATTCCAACATATAGAATGAAAATATAATTTCAACAGTTCCTACTGATTATTAAATTTACGCTCTTAAAAATTAACTACAACATTTACCAAAATATAACTAGAATTTTGACAAAATAATTTAAACAAAATAAAAATGGAAAAAATACAAAAAATAAAATTGTCTCCTCTACCCGGGAGCGAACCCTAGTTTGCGTAGCAATCGAGCAAGCTAACCATTATACTAGGATACGTCTTATAGTATAGCGTGTTACATAACTATAACTTTTGTACATCGTCAACCAAAAAATGCAAATTACAAAACGCACGACTAAACCAACTACGCTACTAGAGCTACTGATCTGGTGTGTTACATAGCGTATTAAATATTTAACATATTTTAGTTAAAAACACAAAAAATGCGTTATTTTCCGAAAACATAATCAGATCAAAAATTCCTGTTGTACTATTCCGGTTCACACAAATGTACATTACTTAGATGTTTTTCAGATTTTTAGTTTAAACCATCTGGGATTCAGGGTGTGGGACAAAAATTTTTTTGCACAATTTTGGGTAAAATAACGTCAAAATAATTTATTTTTCAAAAATAAAATGTTGATCGTTAATCCACGTATTAAGGGCTTTCATTTGATACCCTACTCAGAATTTTAAAAAAATATATTTGTTTTCGATGACCACATATTAGTTAATATTTTTAGGGGGATATGTTTTTTAGATGTCTTAGTATTTTTCCTATTTGCGGGTCAAAGAGTTGTATAAGCATGCTAAATTTCAACTCTTTAGGTTTAGCCGTTTGGTTACAATTTTTACCGATCAGACAGACAGACAACAAAATGACGATATAAAGGTTTTTTTTGTCATACCTACAAAACCCTAAAAACTGAACTGTACCTAGTATTATTTTCTGATTATGAATGAATTTTTGCTATATACAATAGCCAGAGTGAACAAAATCAATGTTCAAACTTTTCCATTTCTGTGAAAAAGGTTGAAAGTTTAAATTGGTGTATTTCAAAATAATTAACAATTTTAAAAATCACTTTTCCAGAATCGCACTTTAAAAATCCATAAAACATTTATCGTTTTGAGTTGTTGGTTTTTTTATGAAGCTGTAAGTTCACCCCGTGCTATTGGTATGATGTGAAAGAAAGCTCTTATTTCTAGTGGAACGGGCAAATTTCAGTTTATATAAACTTTTCACTGGATGACAGCCGAGATGTCTTTTTTAAACTGTTGACAGCTTGATATGGTTTTCACAATGTTCGGTATATAGTTTAAAAATATTTTAGAGGTAAAAATACATTGGTATCACGTGATATGGTCATAATTTTACTTTCACACTAAAGTACTGAAAGGGACTAATTTAAGGTAGTTGAATAAAATGGATTGTCTACCGTATTTTGTAGATATAATTACTCAGAGCCGCAGTAAGGGGGGGGGGGGCGGAAGGGGCGACGCTAGCGCACTAAGGAAAAGGGCGCTGACGGGCTTGCTAAGGGGCGCCATTGCGAAGATCTTTTTTTTTTTTGTTCAAGAATTTACATTGTAGGAGATGAAGACCTTTTTTTGCTCGTCACTTGGATTTTGAGAGGTGAGGACCTTTTTTTTTTGCTCATCACTTAAATTTTGAGAGGTAAGAACCTTGTTTTTATTTCCCAAGGGGCACCAAAACACGGCTCTGCCCCCAGCGCAAGTTTTCCTTACTGCGGCTCTGGAATTACTGTTTTATTGGGTATCGGTCAATATAAAAAATTGATGTGAAGTGTGAATTTTCATACATTTCAGGGTTTCGCAAGTATTTAGTAAGTGAGTATTTGGGATGCCAAAACAAATTTTATGTTAAAATATTTTTTTTGCTAATTTTAATTCGAATGCCTAATACCATTATTTAGGTTTCTAAATATGTGCAGTATTTTATTTTTTTTATATAGCAAGGTTCATTAAGATGAAAATTGCGCCTATGGCTACCATTGGTTGTTTTAAGTCATAACTCCGCCCCTCTGATTTCGTGTATTTAATTTCAACATTTCCACTGGTTATTAAATTTACTCATTTAAAAATTAAATGCAATATTTTCCCAAATATAACTAGAATTTTGAAAAAATAATTTAAACAAAATAAAAATGCAAAAAAAAAAACAAAATTGCCTTGAGACCGGATTGAACCTTAGTTTGCAAATTAGAACGCGAACATGCTAACCGTTACGCTATCAAAGCATGCTGGTTTACTGTGTTACATAAGTTATTAAATATTCTACTTGATCATACAAAAAATGCGTTATTTTACGAAAACATAATCTGATAAAAAATTCCTGTTGTACTATTCCGGTTCACACAAATGTACATTACTTAGAATTTTTTCAGATTTTTAGTTTAAACTATCTGGGCTACAGGGTGTGGGACAATTTTTTTTGCACAATTTTGGCAAAAATCGAATCAAAATAATTTATTTTGTAAAAATAAAATTTTGATAGTTAATCCACGTACTAAGGGGTTTCATTTGATACCCTACTCAGAATTTTAAAAAAATATTTTTTTTTTCGATGACCACATATTTGTTTATATTTTTAGGGGGATAAGTTTTTTAGATGTTTTAGTATTTTTCCTATGTGCGGGTCAAAGAGTTGTATAAGCATGCCAAATTTCAACTCTCTAGGTTTAGCCGTTTGGCTACAATTTTTACCGAACAGACAAACAGACAGACAGACAGACCACAAAATGACGGTGTAAGGGTTTTTTGGTCATACCTACAAAACCCTAAAAACGAAAAGTACTTCTTTGATCTCTCCCAATTAAGCTCAAACCTTTCCAAACATATTTTCCTTGTTGATAAAGGATTTTTTATAATCGCCTTATTTTTACTATACCTTTTGCCGATATCGATAATATGAAACAATACTGATATCGATTTATTTGACTAAAGTAATCGATAGCACGTAGTATCGATTCCTAGTACTTTCTTTTCTTATAAAGTTATTGATACTACCTTGTACCGATATATTTCAATACCAATACCGGTATCGATACTACGAAACGATACCGATATAAAGTATTGATACCTGCGATTGTATTAAATAGTGTTCGAGTTACGCAAGTTGTCTGAAACATACCATATCGTTAGTGTATGGCTTTATATGGATACGAAAGTAAAAATATTTGTTATATTTGACATTTTCCTCGAATATTACTATTAATGTTAAAAAATAAAAATTGGAAATAATTTTTTTGACAGTGATAAAAGGATATACAAAAATAAACCAATTAATCACAAAAGCTAACAGTAAAAAATTAATATTCTCAGTTCAAAAATTGTTTGGAATATAAATTAAACAGAGAATCAAGAGTAAAATAAAAATCGTACAGGGGCTGTAATCCAGATACAAAGCCATATTAAACCTTATACAGTTCATTAAATTTAATCAAGATCCGAACAGTCAGTGTTAATTTAAGTTTTAAAACATTATCTAGCACAAAACAGCCAGCCTGACGTATATCTGCACAGGAACGGTGGATATTATACACTTTACCAGAACACAGTGCCTCCAAACAAGTGGAAACGGGATATTTCTTACAAAATGGCTACAGAAAAGCATAGCGAACTTCTTGTCTGTACTATTGTCAACTGACACTACCGATAGAGGCGCCACTGCATTGTACATCATGGCTGACGCAGATAGGATATTTTTGACAGGTTCAATGGTATCTTCATGTGATATCTATTGAAATTAATTTATTATTCAATATGAGGGTTGCGTTAAATGAAATTTTCCGTTTTCTCAGTGCCCAAGTAACCTCTAGGGTTATAATTGAAGGTAATGAGGCTTTTTTGCCACGTATCGGAACACGATGAAAACTTAGGTCTCTATCACGAGCTACTTTTGCATTGCAAAGATAAACACAACAATTCACGTTGCATTTAATTTTTTCTTGCAATTTTAAAGACATTTTTTAAAAACTCGCTATGAAAACAACAGTAAACAAACTCGACTATCCTCCACCTGTCAGTTTCTCAAAATCTCACTAGAGGCGCTTCAGTTATTTTCAGTTGACAATAGACAAGAAGTTCGTTGAAGCCCGGTATTTCCACCTGTTATCTATAAGAATAACTATCAATGGGATAATATTATCCTCTTGATATTCACTAGGATAAATTGATTTCTGTATTTCCAACTCTAGTTATCCCGTATATACAGTCTGTTCCAAACGGTTAACGGAACTAAATGGGAATTTCGTTCTTTTAGGTTGTCACGAGAAGGGACCTTGCTTGGGTTATTTCATTTTTCACGTTGGGATCTCAAAATTTAAAATTCCAACAATGAAACCATGGAAACGAATGACATATGTCAAAATTAAATATTTTTTTTTTATATTTTAATGACAAAAAAATAAATAAATGGGAAATTTGTATTAAGAATGACACAAAAAATCAAAATATAAAGAAAATGACATTTTAAAATGATATTAACCTTAACCAAAAAATGTTTATTGTAAGTATGATTTACAAAGCTTAAACAAAACGGCCGAAAGGCACGATTTAAACGATGAAAGTAACTAGATTTCAAAATCTAGTTCCGCTTAACCGTTTGGAACAGACTGTAGTTATTCTGATTGATAATAATATTTTCGAATGTTTTTTTTTTTATGTTGGTATTAGTAGCGTTATCTTAAACAAAAAGAGACATATACGCGAATCGCACGAATAAAAGAGAGATAGATACATCTGTCAAAATAAATGACAACTGTCAAAATTTTGTACAGAAAAATGTGCGATAAACGCCCAAGAAGCGCAAATTTCAATATTTCCGAAACAAGGCAACTTGTAAATCTTGTGTTAAAACGTAAAAATGTTATAGAAAATAAAGCTACTGATGCTGTAAATTTAAAAGATAAACTAGGGGCCTGGGAAAAAAATTGTATTATGTTTAATGCATCCTGCAGAATAGAAATACAAAAACACTGAAAATTAAATACAACCGTTTATTTATTTTTTAATTGGTGTAGTATTTGGTGGAGCAGGATATTAAATGCATTTTTTGCTAAGCGAAATCGATTAATAAATTCTTTCTCATCCCAATGGTTCATATGATTTGGACAGCAGACAAAGAACAAACTCCTGGTCTAAGAAATTATTACTGGACCTCTCGAAACATATTGATGGTGGGGAAAAAAGTGTTTCAGACCCTTGAGGGACTCCTTCCGATTCTAGGTATATTGGTTAGTTAACATGTGACATCAGAAGTTAAATTTAAAGACATAAAACTGGTAGTTGCTCCTTAGCTCCCAAGGTCGTATTACTGAAGGTTGGAACCGTTCTGTATGAAACTGAGTGTAAGGAGACTAAATACATTAAAAAATAGTTGTTTTATTTTAAATTTTAAGGCGACTAAAATTATTAAAATGACAATGAAAATAATTGCAGCAGATTTATACATTGTCTCAGGAGACAATTTCAGGAACAACACATTTCAGTAAACATGTAGCCTGTTATGAACCTCTGGTTTCAGGAGAGTTTCAGGAGAGAAACTGTAGTAGCATAATACGCAGATGCCAGCGCCGCTCTGGTGTTGATACAATGAAGCTTTCATATTTAATTAACACATTAATTAAACTGTGCGCGGTACGAGGAATATACGGAACCGTATTTAGTAGAGGCGTAATCGAGATACACCACTTTCCCGATTAAATACATCAATTCATAGTTTAGATAATGCTTTACAATATTCATATCACCTGTTAAATATACCACTAAATTGTTTAACATACCTAAATTGATTTTTTACGCTGTATTTTTTGTACAGGAAAATTAAGTTATCGCCAAAAATATTGTATGGTATTTTTATCAAATAAGTGGTAAAAAGTAACGTACTTTTAAATAGGAAATTAAAAACCACCGTCTTCTATCTGTGATTTATCTTTGTTGAGTACGTGTGGCTATATTACCCAACTAATTTAACTGAATTTGTTATCTCGGCTGTATATACTATTGAGAACTGATAATAATAATAATAATAATAATATTTATTAAATAGCACAATTGGCTACATATTTTACTACATAGTAAAAAATATACGAAAATATTCTAATAGTAAACAATATATACCTATTCTAAAAATACTATATAGAAAAAAGAAACAACAATAAAAAAAATATATCATTTAAAATCTACATAATACTTATAAAATACTGTTTTAATTTTATCTTAAATGTATTAATATTATCCCTATCCCTAATTTTACTTGGTAACTTATTATAGCTTACTAAACCATTATCAAAAATACTGTTTTTGGTCGCAGTCTTATTTTTCCCTGAGATAAAAAAGTTATCCTTATATCTAGTGCAGTGCTAATGTATATCACTCCCTTTTATTAAATTTCTACTTAGGTATTCTGGTAATAAAAAAAAACTGACACGCTCGGATACGCAGTCTGGTGGTCAAATATTGTACTACGCGACGGTAGTACTGTTTGAAATTATTACATATGTTCTGGTGTTGATTTTTTGTTAGAACGTCGATAGATACATTTTCATAAAATTAAAATGTACTGTGCTTAAATTAACCTGTTTCCTGTTAGCATATTGACAGCTGAATACTAGACAATTCAGCCATTTTGCCATGAATTACAGCGCCGCCAACGGTAATGTCACTTCTCAATCTTCGCGCCAAGAATAATCTTCAAACTGATATACCAGCGGTCGGAAACCTGTGGCTTCGAAGCCGCATGCGGCTCTTTTAGAAAATTTTGTGGCTCTTTGAAAATTGGCTGGTTTTTATTTTGATATAATTTATTTTTTAATTTCAACAACTTTCTGCCTGTACTATACAGGTTGATTGCTGTCAAAAGCTTAAATATGCAGTTTCATAAAAAGAATTCATTATAGCCGAATTTGCTCTGCACGTGTACACAGACAGACAAACGGATAAACGGACGGACAGACAGACCGACAGACATCATGTTAAAAATAGTCAAAACGTTATGTAGGAACCTCAATTCGTGGAGATCCATCGATATCTCGAAATGTCAAAATCGGTATGATCACAATTATATATGTTGGCGGTCGGTAACTAGGTATTGAGAAGTGACATTACCTATAGAGGCGCTGTTGTCGCTTACAAAATGGCGATTGGAATAGGATTTTTTTGATTTGCCATTTGATACACAACAATTCATATTGCAGTTAATTTTCTGTTGCGATTTTAAAGACTTTTTATTAAAGTTTTCTTCACTTTAACACATACAAACAATGTAATTAAATGAGCCACATCCAACAAAATCCTATTCCGTTAAGTTCCAAATATTCCGCTAGGCGTCACTTCAGTTATTGTCAGTTCTCAATAGCGCAACGTGCGCAATTCGTGTATTTTTTATTTTTTATTAAGCCTTGAATTACCTTAGAAGAATACTTGGTAATATAGAAACTTTTGGGTGTCTTTCTGCCGGCAAAAAATCGTGGATATAATTGAAATAAATTAAATTGCTTCTTGCTAAAAATAAAATTAAACAATCATTTAAACGTAGGTAATTAATTAAAAAATATATATGAAAGATTCTTAATTAAATAAACATGTATTAAATATTTAATTTTTGCCACCCATTAATGTGTTAATTAGTCTCTAACTCCAGATGATAATCAAATTTGCCGCTCTACAAAGTTGCTTCGTTATACTACAGGTGTCTCACTAATCGCAGCCGACGTTCAATTATTAACAAAGTACTAACGCAGCCGCTATACCGACATATCGTTGTGGTTGTAGCAATATTTTAATTATGATTTACATAGGAGCCCTTGATAAAAGCAATTGCTATACGAGTAATGGATTATTTCACCGGTAAATTTCACAGCTAAGTTTTAGTGCTAATTTAATTCACATAGACGTTTGATGATGAAGTTTAGATTATATTTAGCAATACACTTTCACGAATTCTCTAATTTCTGTTTCAAGAGAATATTTTCTAAAGAGTAGCTATTGGTTCTTATCTATTATTATATTGTACAAGTGGGTATGTATGTTCTATTCAACTTCTGGTGTATCTTCATTTTTATTGATAAAAATCATGCATTTTTTCCTCGAATCCGTGTCGAATTAAAGTCACCATTGGTCAGCACGGACAGGTTTTATTAGACGATAAAAGATGTTTATTCATATTTCTATTTTTTTACTATTCAGAAGAGGATTTCAGACCAAAACTGAATTGAAAAACATACAGTTGAAGGTATTTTATTAATAAAATTGATGAAATGTGTAAAAAATACATAAGTATTGATAAAGATAATGCAGTTTTTTAAGGTATTAACACATTTTCATAAATTTTGAAAAATTTTGCTGACCAAAAAATTGCCTTCAGTTAAAAAAGCTATTGAACGGAAAAGAAAGTAAGAATTAAGAAAGTAAGAATAACTTTTGTTTTAAGGGTCGTTCGAACGTTTTAAATCTTACACCTATCTGTAGATACGTTCAAATTAGTTTTCAGGGTGAGGATAGATCTGTTAAGCAGTTTTGTTATTTTAATTCTGGAAACTGTATGTTATTAACTATTTTACTAACTATATTATTGAAAGTTAAAGTACAATGTATTAGGAGGATAGATAAGACAGAATAATATTCGATATTTAGTAATTGCGTAATTTTAATTGTGTTAAATCTTGAAGTATTATATACCCAGATGTCATTTTAATATATTATTTCTTTATATAAGTGATTATTATAGGATGAAAGTGTTTTTTATCATCATGACTTTTTGCAGTAAAAATGCTAATTTTAAGACGTATTTCAAAAAAACTTAAAAATTATGATAAAAATGTTCATTAGCGCCTCTCTCGAACAACGAAACAACTACCGACATTCAAATTTAGGAGGCAATTACTTCGCATTACTGAATTATAACAAGTATAGGTAAAATTATACTGTATTTATCTCTAAAGTTAGATGGGCAGTGAAATTTCTTGATAAGAATATATTATCCTGGAACAAAAATGTCATAATAATAATAGATAGGAGAGATAGACATGTTGACAAAAGAACACATGAGTAAAAGTATGCACTCTGTGTTCTTCAAACATGTTAAAAGTCTAGAGTTGTCCACCGAACTCACGTTCTCGTTTCTTGGCTCTGCTGGTTTGAAATCGGAAAAAGAAGGTTTTATGTTTGCGTGTCAGGATGGTGTTATAAATACTTTACGTAGAAGACCTGCATATTCCAAATGGCGGAGTCCACACTTTGTAGGTTGTGCCACCACCATCCTGAAACGATTAAGCACATTCTGTCTGCTTGTCCATCTCTTGAAGCGTCGAGCTACGTGTCTTGACATAATGCTGTTCTCCGCGTGCTCTACTACCATCTTAGACATACCTATGGTATTGACCAAATACCGGTTAGTATACCGTACGGTCTTTTCTGACATAGAATCGGTGGAAAATTCCAATTGCCGAATTGATTGGAATTACTCCTTCCCCACCTCGAGGTTACTGACAACCCTAAGCCGGACATAACCCTCTTGGATATCGAGACCAAACAGATGTTTTTCTCTCTCAAGGAGGAGGAAAAAGAGGTCCAAATATATGGATCTCTTGTCCCAGCTTAGAAAGCTGTATCCAGGGTATAAAGTTAAGCTTGTAATCCTGATAGTTGGTGTTTTGAGTGGTATGAAAGCCTCCTATCGAAGGGAAATCGAGTTCAGTCCCGCCTGCAGATCTTCTGCCACCTCTTTGATCTGCAGAATGCAGAAAGCAGTGTTGTTCGGATCACTCGCATTGTGCTGGCACTGGATCTGGCGTAATTTCCACGGTTGCATATCGCCAGGATTTGGGATGCAGCCTTGTGTATTTAGTTCGTCTGGTCTCTAGTATGACGTGGCTAAAAATTTGCTGAGGCTTGTCAAGACCTGATAAACCGTTGCAAAATTACCTACAATGCATTCACTAGACGTTTAATAGTACAGAAGATGACTGATATACCTATCAAAAATTCAGATATGTATTTAAATATAATTAGTAAATTAAAACTGCAATTAAAAACCGTTTGAAATATGTATTTTGGCAAACACATGCTAGTTCTTCGAATTGCTAGTATATAGGTAAACTTTAAATAAATGTTATTAATAACTTTATCTAACAAATTATACAAAATATTTAAACGGCACGCCATGTGATATAATTACACGTGCTATATATTATTGATATTTTTATTATAAGTTGTCCTTTGCTATCGTAATCAGGCGTAATACATAATAGGTACTATTATGGAAAACAACACGCATACTACCTTAAAACAACAGATGATACCATACTTAACTAAAGTTACATGCATCTATTAATGACTCAGTATTAATAGGCGATAATGTAGTATTAACCTTGAAATTGTTACTAGTAAATACACCAAGTTAAATCAAAGCAAACGTTTTTGAAAATATATTGTTAAATATGTGATTTGTCAGTTTAGTTCACAAATAGGGGATACTCATAAAATTTATATTTCCATAAAACTACATTTTTTTGATATGTTAATGTTAGTTATGTCACCTAACAAAACAAAAATCACATTTTAATTAATATTATAGCCAATTTTTTTAATTAAAATATTGTAAATTTGAAATAAACCGACCACGGCGCGAAGATTACCGAGTAAATACGACTGAGTATGACGTCGAACGACTGGGGTTTGACGTCACAGATACAGCTACAACATAATCTTTACGTGTGTATATTGTATTGTTCGAGAGTTTTGTATTTGTTTTTAAACAATTTTTCTCGCATTTATTATTAAAATGGCAGATAAAGATTATGTTAGGGCTCAGAGTGATAATTTACCCAACAATGATGCATTTATGCACACAACATAAAGTTTACTTTTTTCTGAAATATCGGTTTTATTTCGCCTCATAGCTTTCAGCCACAAATTTCGCCTTTTCTGTTGTTTTTCGCCATCAGGTAATGATATAAATTGTTTTTTTGGATTTCTATTTGAACTATTTGTGCACATCGGTAGTAAACAATATTTTCGACTATTTTTCGAAGTACTGGGGCCTGGATCTTCCATATTTTATATACTTTAAAATAAAATTTAATTCTGTAAACATGTATAAATTGTTTTTATTTTTTATAGAATATAGAAACTTTATTTTAATTAAAATCACTCTAACTTTACATAATGTATAAAAGTTATACAAGCAAATAAGTTCACAACAGACTATGTAGGCTGCACGCTGTACACTGGGTAGGCTGTACGCTGTACACTGGGTAGGCTACTAGTGTACTGCGTCACTTAGAAGGGGTATGACGTCACACGTCGTTTTCGCGCGCTACATACATTTATGATTTTATTGAGCCTTCAAATTAAAAAAAAAAAATGCAAAACTGTTTTTTATGTTTATATGCAAGAGGAATATAATAAAAAATTAAAATAAAATCATGCCTATCCCCTATTGTGGGCTACTTTCATCATCTTTAATCAGCGATATTTTGAAAATACGCTTCCCAGGGCCAGATTTAGCTCTTCTGTTGCTCTGGGCAAAAATTATTTTTGCAGCCCTTTATATTTAATTAAAAATCTGTTCCTAAACAATTTTAATATTCATTAAATCAATTCCGATAAAAAATTAAAAAGAATGCAAAAAGAATGACATGAGAAAGTGAAAAATTCTTTAATACAGGTACGTACCATTCCCTAGTAGGTATGACAGTAATTATGTGGGTGAATTAAAAACAATTTATAAATTTGATACTAAATTCAAACATGTATTACCTAACTTTTGAAATTTTTTTCTGTCTAGTATTTTTTTTTTCACACTTATATGTTACGTTTCCATGGTCATGATAAATAATATTTCTGTTAGAAAATACTGGGCCAAGTTATTTCTACTCTGCTGCTAGAATGTATTTTATACAAATACTTTGTGATGGCGGTCGGTCCTGTCATGGCCACAGCTTATTTTTATTTGTTCTATATATCGACTCTTAAATGCAAAAAAATGTTAAGATAAGCCATTCACATTAATTAAAAAATCTAGGATTGTTGAACTTCTAATCCAATAATTTAAAATTTTTATGACTCACCAAAAAATTATTTATTATGAATTTATATTAAATATTCTAGTACTGAAATTTGATTAACATTCCCATTAATTTAAATTCTCAGAAGAGTCTGAAGAGTGTTTTTTACAAACAAGTACTGACTAGTCGTTATAAGAAAAACTAGATATTCACCAAGTTATTTCCTAAACCAAATATTTAAAATACCTGTTCCTTATCAACTAATTTAAATTTAATCTCCCCTTTTTAAAACTTTTAACATCAATTAGTATTAGTTGTTTTTAAATCAACATAAATCTTGTTGTAATCTAGCCTTTAGATATCAGTGAAATTAAAAAGACTCGCAAAATGTTAACGACTTACTGAAATATTCAGTGAGGCGGCTGCTCTGCCTCTGGTGGCAAACAGACCAATTAACGTACACCTCAGTCGGTAATTAGTGCTCTTTACTCCCCTAATATTGGGGGCGATCATTTTTTAATTATTTTACTTTTAAACATTGAAAATTTAATTCAACGAACAGAGAGGTTTATGTTTTTAAAATTACTTTTTATTATGAAGGATTAGAGAATATTACAATCCTTAAATTGAATTAATCTCTAACAGGCAAATTGATAAAAAATATTATTTATAAATTTGGAAAAAAAAAAACTAATTGCGATTAAAAATATATGAAGCACATTGAAATTATATAAAGCACTAGAAGAAGAGAAACTTCTTATACCCTTTTCACACTAGATCTTTAAGATCGGATGTTAAAGTGAATGTATCTTTAAACGCTAATGTGAAACCGTACGGCCTTGTCTAAACACGACCGATGTTTAAGACAGAGATCTGCGTCTTAAACTTCGCCCGCATTACCAACTTAATTTCTATTATAAAAAAATACTCCTTGAATTTGTGCTGTCAACATTTTATATTATCATAAACAAGAATACTGTATTATATCGACGTTATAAGAAGTTTATACTTATTGTTATAATAAAATTATTTATTTTAATAATGTGTATAATAGAATACAGAGCTACAATAATTGAGATAAAATGTATCGACTTACATGTTAATACAGGTGTAATATATTCTTTATTGTAGTGTCTTTATTGTAGAATTAAATTAAATATCCTTATTTGTTTATAATAATTCAACATGTGCGTCTGCGCAGACAGTTCAAAACTGGTAATTTCATGACGGTAACTTAAGGACAAAATTACTGTAGCTGATGACAGCACCGGAGATTTAAACATCAAGTGTGAAAGCATACCGATCTTAAACATCGGTGAACTTTAAGTTCACTCGTCTTAAAGATCTCGTGTGAAAAGGGTATAAGTTGAAAAATATCTGAAACTGGTGGATAAAGCATCGTTTCTCTGTTCCATGCAACTGTATCCAGACGGTAGACCTAATGATAGACACTGTCTAGTAAGACAGCAACATAAGAAATCATAACCTTAACATAAAATTATTTACATTTTAACTCTATTGTAAGATTTCATAAATGTAAAGTATAATAGTAATAATATTCCTTTAAGCATATAAGAAAAGACGGGTACAGTTACAATTACAAATGAATAGTAAAAACTACAAAACTACATTTATATCAACAATAATATCAAGCAAACCATATCATATCATTACAACCTTACCATATCTTTTATAATATTAACATTAATAACAAAGAAATACATAAAATATATTACACTCATACATATACATACATATGTACATAAGCACAAGAAAGCATTTACTTTTTTGATAAAAGCTCTAATTTGTAGTGCATTGACCGTCAAATAGAAGCTTTTCAAGATCAATATTAAGAAGCAAATATAGGAATCCATCGATTAATGCGATTAATTAATTCATTAATACATCTGTCCCAACAGCATAGCCAAAATTGGACAGGAACATAATTAACAGTATTAAGACTTACAAATTAAAAACTATAAAACATAAGAAAATACAATACACAAGAAAGAGAAATTACTAGAACAGTTCAATTATTGTATTCTGCTCATAATATGAACATAGCCTGTTCAATGGAGATTTAAGGAATAAATTGGTATGTGCCTGGTACCCTTTTCACACTAGATCTTTAAGATCGGATGTTAAAGTGAATGTATCTTTAAACGCTAATGTGAAACCGTATGGTCTCGGTTAAATACAAGCGATGTTTAAGACAGAGATCTGCGTCTTAAACTTCGTCCGCATTGCCAACTTAATTTCTATTATAAAAAAATACTCCTTGAATTTGTGCTGTCAACATTTTAAATTATCATAAACAAGAATACTGTATTATATCGACGTTATAAGAAGTTTATACTTATTGTTATAATAAAATTATTTATTTTAACAATGTGTTTAATAAAATACAGAGCTACAATATTTGAGATAAAATGTATCGACTTACATGTTAATACAGGTGTAATATATTCTTTATTGTAGTGTCTTTATTGTAGAATGAAATGAAATATCCTTATTTGTTTATAATAATTCAAAATGTGCGTCTGCGCAGACAGTTCAAAACTGGTAATTTCATGACGGTAACTTAAGGACAAAATTACTGTAGCTGATGACAGCACCGGAGATTTAAACATCAATTGTGAAAGCATAGCGATCTTAAACATCGGTGAACTTTAAGTTCACTCGTCTTAAAGATCTAGTGTGAAAAGGGTATGGGGAAGATAAGAAAGTGAGGAATGCCGTGTACGAAAAGATGGGATGTGGAAATTTAATTGTTGAAGGGAAAAGTGATTGTCAATTAGATTTGATGATTTTTTTCAGATAATTTGTGGAGCTTAACTCACGACGCTCACTTAAAGATATGGTGGAAAAAATATTAAGAAGGGTACTATATGAAAGATCGAAACGGGGGATTCCATAACTTTAAAGTAGATGAACTTTAAGAATTTATGTTGCACTTTTTCAATGGCATCTCATAAATTGGATCCCATGCTATTGAACAATATTCAATTTTAGAGCGAATAAAATAAATGAAATAAATAAATAAATAAATAAATAAATAAATAAATAAATAAATAAATAAATAAATAAATAAATAAATAAATAAATAAATAAATGTACAGTGTAAAGATAGCTTTTATATTTAAAATAGTACGTGTATTTCTGATAATAATTCATAACATCTTATAGGAGGAAGAACAAATCGTATCTATATGCGAGTTGAAAGTAAGTCTACTATCAAACTCAATGCCAGACCCCGGGTACTTTCGCAACGAGTAAACGACTGAATAATATCTATTATTAGGGGGGCGGGGGGTTGAACGCCCAGAACCCCCAGAATTATAGTAGAAAATAAATTTCTAATACAAATAAAAGCATTTAAAAATTTATCACTCGGAACTGAACCGAAAACCGGAACCGAACTTATATATATATTTTTAATTGAACCGGAACGAAAACCAAAACGAAAAAATAACGATTCGAAGCCCTGTAATTTTATCCAAAAATATAACAAATTATGCAACAACCTAATATTTCAATTAGTTTTGTTGTAAAAAAACTATTCCTGTAAAGATTTAACTTCGCCGCATCAATAAAAGTGGTAAAGCAGTCCCTTCATTTCATCACTTTATTTCTACGACAAATCCTTGAGTTTAACTGGATGTGTGTCTGTGGGATGAGAGAGAAGATGTCTCGCTTCCAACAATGGTGCATTTAGTGAAACGACACATTTACCGAAACAGGCGTCGTTCCGGGCGATACCAGATCGTATTAATGTAATTGACTACACGACTCTTTTACTGGATGTGCAGCTAAAGACATCCCCCTGACACAGTACAGAGACGGCGACTGGTATCTTTTTCTATTACATGATATTTCCAAAGGGAATTGCTTCCCATTATTTAATATTATGTCTTTGATATATTAAGCACACTTTCATAACATTTTGTTAAATCTGATATTAATGGCGTCTGCAGAATATTGTCATATTATCATTTTATAATTTTACATTTTTAACGTAGAATAGGTTTTTTCCCGCAACTATTATTGGAGGTCGTTCCCAGATATCGACCATAATGAAATTAGCATATATTTGCTGAACGTAGGCCTCCCCAAGCTTTTTCCAATCGGAACGATCTTGTGTTACTGGTTTCCCGCAACTCTCTTTACGTCATCCGTCCACCTAGTTGGGGGTCTTCCTCTGCTTCTGTTGGTATCTCTGGGTCTCCAATCTAGGATCTTCTTTGTCCATCTGTTATCTTGAAGTCTGGCCACATGTCCAGCCCAGTTCCATTTAAGACGAGCAATTCTTTCGATGACGTCACATACTTTTGTCTGTTCTCGAATCCACTGATTTGTTTTCCGATCAGCTAGACTAATTCCTAGTATTGATCTCTCCATCGATCTTTGGGCAATTCTTAATTTTTCAGCTGACTTAGCTGTTAATGTCAGAGTTTCCGATCCGTATGTTAGAACAGGTAGTACGTATTGGTTGAAAACTTTTTTCTTCAAGCAATTTGGCAAGTTGCTGGTGAAAACATCTCTCAACTTGCCAAAAGCCGCCCACCCTAGACCGATGTGACGTTTCATTTCACGGGTTTGATTGTCCCGGCCAATGCTATGTCATGTCCTAGATATTTGTAGTTGGCTACCTGTTCTATCTGTTTGCCACCGAGGTATAGATGGTCACTCAATACTAGGTTCGTCATTAATTGCGTTTACTTTCAGTCCAATTTTTTCAGTTTCCCTTTTCAGTTCTTCCAGCATGTACGCCATGTCTGCTACATTGTCTGATAGTAGAATAATATCGTCTGCTAATCTAAGATGGTTGAGACTCACTCCGTCTATATCTAGACCACGATTCGCCCAGTCACAGTTTTTAAAGGCCAACTCCAAAGCTGCGTTGAATAATTTGGGATAAATCGGATCGCCTTGTCGAACACCGCGTTCTATCCCAAATTTCTCCGTTTTCGTATGGAGTTTTATGTAAGCTGTAGCATTACTGTAAATACATATCAGTCTAGTAGATCGAAAATCTATTCTGCTTTGTTGCATTGCTTTTATGACTGCCCACTTTTCCACCGAATCGAACGCTTTTTCGAAGTCTATAAACGTTAGTACTAATGGCTTATTGTACTCTACAGCTTTTTCCATAAGAATTTTTATGACTAAAAGGTGGTCATTGGTACTACAAGGTGTCTCAAAAGAAATTTTATATTTAGTGGATCGATTAAAAAAAAAGTAAGCCGTATATAGAAAAAATGTTTATTAATTATTAAAATACACTTTTTGGGGATTTATTTCTTAAAAATAATATCGTCTAAATGGAGACCCTCGCGTTCTCGGCACTCATTTAATCGAACAGTAAAATTACTTATGACGTCTCGGCAGGTGGACTCAAGGATGGCTGCCATTTCGTGACGGATATTTTCTTTCAAATGCGCCAGTGAATTCGGTTTATTGGCGTAAACTTTAGATTTAAGATAACCCCATAGGAAAAAGTCCATAGGGGTTAAATCTGGACTGTGTGGAGGCCAATTTATGTCACCTCTCCGGGAGATCAATTTGCCTGAGAAAATTGCCTCTGACTGGCATCTTGGGGCTTTAATTCTTGCACCAATTGAATTTTGTAGGGGTGCAGCTTTAGGTCTTTGTGCATAATGCGATGTAATGATGATCTATGCACATTTAAAGCACTTGCGCGCTTCCGAATTGAAAGGTTCGGGTCGTCACGAACAGACTGATTAATATTCTCCACGTTTTCTACCGTTCTTGATGACCTAGGTCGCCCGGATTTTGATTTATCCAGCGTTGTACCAGTCTCTTCAATCTTTTTAACCCAATGTCGAATGAGATGAATGCTTGGCGCATCATTTAAGTGGCGCAAACCTCGAATACTGCAGAATTTTCTACGCGCTACAGTCGCCGAATCACCGTTTTTGTAAAACTCTCGCACGCATAACGCGCGGTCTGCTCCCGAGAAACGCTCCACAGCGCTAAATTCCCAAGAGCCAGGCTACCGATTGACATAACCCCCACGCCCCTCGGATACGTTGCGTTCACGCAGTAAGATAATAAATATAAAATTTCTTTTGAGACACCTTGTAGAATAATATCGTCTGCGAATCTAAGATGGTTAAGTCTCACTCCGTCAATGTCTAGACCACGATTCGCCCAGTCACAGTTTTTAAAGACCAACTCCAGAGCTGCGTTGAATAATTTGGGAGAAATCGGATCGCCTTGTCGAACACCGCGTTCTATCCCAAATTTCTCCGTTTTCGTATGGAGTTTTATGTAAGCTGTAGCATTACTGTAAATACATATCAGTCTAGTATATCGAAAATCTATTCTGCTTTGTTGCATTGCTTTTATGACTGCCCACTTTTCCACCGAATCGAATCTTTTTCGAAGTCTATAAAAGTTAGTAGTAATGGCCTATTGTACTCCACAGCTTTTTCTATAAGAATTTTTATGACTAAAAGGTGGTCATTGGTGCTATAACCACTCCGAAAACCAGCCTGTTCTACGGGTTGGTAAAAATCAAGCTTGTTTGAAAGGCGACTTGTCAAAATTCTTATGAAAAGTTTATAGATGTGGGGCAGTAAGGTTATAGGTCGATAGTTTTCAAGGTTTGTTGTGTCACCTTTCTTGTGCAGAATAGTTTCGGCGTTATTCCACTAACGGGGCGTTATTCCTTCATCCAAACACTTATCAAACAGAAGCTTCAATGCATTTAACAGTGCTGGGCCTCCAGCTTTTATTGCTTCTATAATAATACCGTCTTCGCCAGGAGCTCTATTATTATTCATAGCTTTAGTACAAGTAGTATCGAAAGAAAAATATCGATACTTTACTAGTATTGATAGTACCGTTTCATCCCTAGTGGCGACTGTAACAGCGATACTTTCTTCTCGATCTCTGAACGAATGACATCATTCTTGATAACCTTCTGGGTTGAACCATAGACTTCTTTTTAACCGTCAACAGCCCACTAAATTCTCCTGAAGTATACCAGCATTTTCAATTTTAATATCGAAACGTTATACACATGTAAATTAGTACAAACGTTTATACATCAGTACAAATTTAAGCTTGTGTATTTATTTCAACGTCAATAAAACATAAAGAAATATTCGCGATAATTTTTGCAAGGTTTTACAAGATTTTTATGCACAGAAAAATGTGTTCATTGCTTTTGTTTCTTTTCCCTCCTTTTAGCAGAACAAGAAACAACAAGTATTGTAAAAGTAACACCACAACCTTGTTGTTCAACTTCAACATATACAAATTTATGGTATTAGGCAGTGAACAAGGTCAATGTACTGAAATTATATCCAAAACATAAATGAATTCATAATAAATTAATAATTCCTTTCCCCATTGGTACGTCCATGTTTCATCCCTTCTTAAGATCGTGCTGCAGCCTCACCCCAAGGCATTGTGGGTAAAACACGGGTGTAATCGAATTGCGGCGGGAACACCACGTTATTTCATTTGTTCCCTACTATTACACACACAAACTCAGGAACACAGACACTCCTAACAGACGTACAGACACAAGACATTGGCACACACACAAACTAACGCACACACATATACAGTATTCTGTTTTATGTACCATTCCATCTTGTATTACGATACAGAAGCCCTGTATCTGTATGTTTTGTCTGTCTCAATTGCAGGCAGTTTTCTTTTATTAGTTTCCTAACGTTATACGTAACGGTTGCTGGTGTTTTAGCTTAAGTGAAATTGACACGTAAAATATTATTAGAGTTTTTAGTATGTAAATGTTTTTCTTAAATTGAATTGAATGTTTTTAAAAGATCAAATATATCGTTTCTCGAAACAATTCTATTAATATGTTAAAACACTTTATATTAAGTATGTAATTTAAATAATAATAATAGCAGGCTATAAATCCCAACTTTGGACAAAGACCTTGCCTAAAACTTTCCACTTCTCTCTGTTTTGTGTTGCTGTGGGTCAATATTTCGCAAACTTTAAAAGATCGTCCCTACAAACTACGTTTGCACTTTCTTTCTTCCTCTTCGTTTTGTGCGAGATCCTTCATTTATTCTTTTACACCACTTGTCATCTTTAAATCTCATCGTGTCCATTTCCATTTCAGAGATTTAATTATTCCTTCTATATCTTTAATCTTAATTTTCTTCTCATTTTTGAATTTCTTATTTTATACTTTCTATTGGAGTTCCACAAGGCTCAATTTTGGATCCACTGTTGTTTTTGGTCTACATAAATAACTTACCAGCTTATATACAAAATGCCAAAACTATTCTATACGCAGATGATACCACACTACTAAATCAGTATCCATCGTTTCATGAAGTAACAACCAACAACACATTAGTAAGAAACGATGTGATTATTGGTTTTTAGCGAACAGATTAAGCCTGAATGAGACGAAAACCAAACATTTATTATTTTCCCTACGGGAAGTGCTAAATGACATTAGCCAAGACCCTGTAACATTTTTCGTTACCATTGGCGTTAATCTCAGCTGGGAAAGTCATATTGGACAGATCGCTCAGAAGTTATGCAGATCGTTGTACTACAAACTTAAAATCTAATGTGTCTCGAAATGTTCTATTAACTGCTTATTACGCGCTGTTCAAATCCCATATCACGTATGCGTTGCTGACTTGGGGATATTCTACCCATACCCAGAGAATTTTTCGCTTACAGCGACGAGTTAATTATTTGTGATCTAAAGTATAGACAGGAGTGTCGAAAATATTTTAACATTTAAGGAGTGATGACATTCCTGTGTCTGTACATTTTTCACTGCATGATTTACATGCACATAAATAAAAATAAGTTCAATAGCCAACAAGAAATCCATAGATATGAGACAAGGGGTAAACACTTAATACGGCCGACATACACCAGACTTAGTTGTACCAGATATTCGGTTAATTATTACTCCACCAAATTTTATAATATCTTGCCAGAAAATATTAAGTGCTTGCCTCTCAGCTCTTTCCGATATACTTTAAAAATGTTTTTCAAGGAAAATCCATTGTATTCGTTAGAAGAATTCTTGGATAACGATTTTAATAACTTATATAAACACAAATAAATATTATTATTATTATTATTTATTTTTAATATTTTTTTTTACAGGTCTTTGGCAGATTTTAAGGTCTTTTAAATCTACTTTGGACCAAGCCTATGTAGCTTTGTATAAAAGTAAAGCATGAATCAACAATCTTTTTCTTGAGCGACAGAGGGATTTTATTGTCTTTTAAGAAAGGGTGTACCCAGAACTTTTTCTATCTTTTGGCAATTCGCTGTTTGATTTGTTTCTCTTGTTGTCGTTCGCTGATTATTTGTTGGCTTAAATACCCATACTCTTCCGCATACTCTAGTTCTTATTTTGTTGTGTTGCTTTAATTCGTCATAACTTTTGTCTTTCCCCTATTAATAATTAGTTCTACCTTCTTACCCACGTTGCTAAGCCCTTTTATAATTAAATTTCGCAAACAAAGCAATATCATCCGCGAAGCATAATTTAAATGTAAGGTATTAAATATTATTTGTGCTATTAATGTAAATAAACTAACTTTTGAGAAACTTCATAGAACAGGAACGAATCGAGAGGATAACGTAGATCGGACATGTTCCCAGTCATCATCTTCCTGTTGAAAAAATATGAATATTACGATAACATATTTACTTATTTTTGTATTATTTAAAATATTTTTTTATTGTTTAACAATGATGTTCAAACCGTTTTCGCTGTGGGCCAAACTGTAGAAACTTTCCCCGGGTCGCACTTCGATCAGTAAAAGAAAAATTCTACCTACCCCATTTTAAACTAATAAAACTTAATTATTAACATTTTTCTCAATGTTTAATATGTTTAATTTCTCAAGGTTTGATAAAAAATACACAAACTGCAAGCGGTGCACAATGCCTGGTAAGTGGAGAGTAGCAGCTTGATGTGCAATTGTTATTTCTGAGTTTTTTGCCGTTAAGTTTATGTTGCAAAGATATTTCGTTTAAATTTTATATCTGTTTTTGTTCCCAGATTCGATTTTCTTAACCCTGGCGGTTTTTAGGATGGACCTGCTGGAACAGTATGGTCTTTGTGAGAAATTTTGTCGTAAACTTGAGTCTAACTGCGTGTTTCAGGTGGTTCGGGCGTTTACTGATGGTCGAGTAGACATTTAATTTCTAAAATCAATCAAAAGATTAACCATGTTCCCGAATTAGTCCGTTCTAATCGACGTTTGACTCTTTGAGAGATTGTAGAAGTAGTCTGTCTGTTTGTCTGTCTGTCTGTCTGTCTGTCTGTCTGTTCGGTAAAAATTATAGCCAAACGGCTAAACCTAGAGAGTTGAAATTTGGCATGCTTATACAACTCTTTGACCCGCACATAGGAAAAATACTAAAACATCTAAAAACATATCCCCCTAAAAATATAAACAAATATGTGCTCATCGAAAAAAAATATATTTTTTTATAATTCTGAGTAGGGTATCAAATGAAAGCCCTTGGTACGTGGATTAACGATCAAATTTTATTTTTTCAAAATAAATTATTTTGAAGCGATTTTTGCCAAAATTGTGCAAAAAAATTGTTGACCCACACCCTGTAGCCCAGATGGTTTAAACTAAAAATCTGAAAAAATTCAAAGTAATGTACATTGGTATGAACCGGAATAGTACAACATGAATTTTTGATCAGATTACGTTTTTGGAAAAAAACGCATTTTTTGTGATTTTTTTGCTAATAATGTACACAAGTTATAGCTTTGTAACACGCTACACTGGAACGTGTATGCTGGTGTAGTGGTTTTGCGCTGGCTTTTCACCCAAGTAGCTCGATCCGAAAAAGATCGAACCCTGCGAGAAGAGACAATATTATTTTTTGTTTTTTTTTTATTTTTATATTGTTTAAATTATTTTTTCAAAATTCTAGTTATATTTTGGCAAATGTTGCATTTAATTTTTAAAAGCGTAAATTTAATAACCAGTGGAAATTGTTTAAATTATAATTTAATTCTGTTTCAATGTACACGAAATCAGAGGAGCGGAAATTATAACAACCAATGGAAGCCATAGTTTTCGCAATTTTTAAAATTCTTAATGACCCTTGCTATATAAAAAAAAAATACTGCACATATTTAGAAACTTAAAAAATGGCATTAGACGTTCGAATTAAAATTAACAAAAAAAAATATTTTAATATAAAATTTGTTTTGGCATCCCAAATAATCATCATTCACTTACTAAATACCTGCAAAACCCTGAAATGTGTGAAAATTCACATTTCACATCAATTTTTTTAAACAATATCTCAACTACCCACTGTTTAAATAAAGACAAAACTGAACTGTCATTTTGAAATTCATAGTCATAGTTTCAGAGAGTAATGGAGTTTTAAATATATTTTATAATTGTTTTTCCTTGAATTTTCTTAAACTTCTTCAGAACATTATTTTCTGATATCTATTGTTAAGTAATTGAGCGATAACATTTTTACTTTTTTACATTTAACATTTTTTTCTACAATTAAAAGTATCCTATTAGATAGATAAAAATTCTGTGTAAAATTTGATGTACAGATTGTTACTAATTTTATTATAGATTGTTAATTTTATAGACCTCTGGAGGTTATACGTAGCGTTAACCAGTTTTCTGCTATATAAATCAGTATGCACATATTGTTGTAGATTCAGACCATAGATTTTTTTGTAGTTTATGCATCCCACAGGATGGAGTTTAATTTTCTGATACAAAAACCTTCCTTAACCATTTCCTTCCTTGTTTTTTGTTGACCTCATTTGTGATTGCAATTTTTACATAAATTCAGAAAACTTGGTTTCTATACCCTTGATATGCAGGTTAGATAGACTTCTTCCTCTTACTAATAGGAATTTTTTTATTTATTCGGATGGATGAGGGAAACAATTTTGGTGCCTATGTCTTCTGGAACGTTCTTATTTACGTCCCGTATATTGGGACGTATGACCCGAAGCCATACATAAGTACGTCCCGTTTTTATGTATGGCTCTAGTTCTGAGTTTTGCGTGATAATTGCGGTATCATCCGCGTACATTGCAATTGCTGCAATTGGTAAAAATAGGTAAAAACGGGTAAAAACAAGTAAAAACAGGTCACCTGATTGCATACCTGTAATTACCACCTGACCAGGTGTCGGCAACATCAAAGGATGCCGCACTGATAAGAAAATTCCCACGGTCTCGATTTAGTTCCCACGCTCAACCGTCCTAATGCCTACTGAGTTCTGATATGACATTAATATAAGATTCTATTCTTATTTTGTTGAGTTCACGTTTTATTTTGTGGATTAAGTAATTTACTTGATTTCTTAAAATTGAATTTCTGGTATAGTTTCTTTTTAAACACACTGACTCATTACATTCTTTTAGACAATTATAGTTTTCATACTTTATCAAAAAACATATTCATAACAAACACGCTGTATCAGTCACTTTATTAACCATTTTTAAAACGCTTCATATCTGCATAAACTTTGATAAACAAAAACCGTGCTATATAATTACTGATAAAATTTAATTGTAAATTAATTTTTTTTTAAGTTTAAATATGTTTTTGCATGACCAATTACTAAAAACAAATTATTTTACTGATATCTTTTTAATATGGTTTTTATCCATTGTCAAATAGTATATTCTGCAGGAAAAACTTTATCTGTTAACATTCATTTGTGTTTTTTGGGTTATTATTTATAGTGTTTAAAATAATTATTTTTTTCAATAATATGAATCATCATAATTAACTGATATTATTATTCTAAATACATTTTATTTTATTTAATTATTATTATATCTATTATATTATTATTTATTCAAATGAGTAATACTAGCGACATTCTGAAATTGCTGAATGTTTTGGAAGAGCAAAAATTTCACAGCTCTCATGGGCGCCCGCAGAATTTATTTCAAGGAGGGCAAAATTTGAAGGTATATTTTCAAAAATATTTAGTATTTTATTAAACGTATTTATTTACATTTTACATTTTGGCCACACAACAGGCAGCCCAATTACAGTGAGGCACTAATAGTTTTTAAAATATTATTTTACATGCACTAATATGAAATAAGTACACATATAACCATACAGGACGTAGCCAGGGGGAGGGGACATAGGGGAATTTGCCCCCCCCCCCCCCAGGATAGTTTAAATCCTGGTTAGTTTACCTTATATATAATATAATTTAGGTTGTTAGAAGTTTTCTTCACCGGAGGTGAAGAAAATTTATAAAACCGGACTTATATTATTTAATGTACTACAAAAGACCTAGAACAGGGGTCGGCAACCTGCGGCTCCGGAGCTTCATGCGGCTCTTTTAGAAAATTTTGTAGCTCTTTGAAAATTGGCTGGTTTTTATTTTAATATAATCTATTTTTTAATTTTCAACTTTCTGCCTGTACTATACAGGTTTTGTTTTTTGCAGAATGTTTTACGGTGCAATTCACGCCCGGTAATTCCCCGAGTTACTGCATATTCCCTTTTAGAAGAAGTTATTTGTTTCGAAAAAAAGTTATCTGTATTTGTGAATGGTTTACGTGTAAAAACATTTTTACATTTTATTAATTTACAAAAACATGTTATTAATGCAATTTTTTTTGCACAAACTATTGTTAACATGAAAGAAGCTTTTCGAGATAGATTTAAAGAGTTTAGAAAATATAAAGCTACACTAGATTTTTTGATAAAACCAATTGAAGTAGATATGTAGCAATTACATTTATCACCTTCAATTAGTGGATTTGAAATCCAAAGGTTTATGGAATTATATATTCTTAAAACTTAATTCTGAACTGGAAAATTTAGAAAGAAAAAAGTGAATTTTATCTTCCCAGCATAAGTGATTTGAAAATAAAATATTCAAATCAGATTCTGTTTCTAATGCATTAGTATTTATAATTTTTTCGTTTATTTAACAAATTACAAATGTTCTATTTATATTTATTTATAAAGTAATATTGCTTATAGCTTTTAGAGAGATCTTAAGCAAAGCGTCCATTTACAGATCGGGTTAGTGGTAGATTAGCATGCAAATTTGATTCAAATGTCTTACGCAAATTAGATATAAGTAATTATGTGTTTACTAGTGTGTTGATTGTACCAATAAAACATTGCGAAATATTACACCTATTTGTGCAACACACAACAGCTGCAAAAATATTTTGCTAATAATTGGTACTTGACAGGAGCGGAATAAGACAACAAATCAGTAAGATTGCAAACAGAATTAACCAAATTTTGTGATGATGATGATTAACCAATGACTGTTATTTTTCATCATACTCTCCTTTTAGCTAGATACATTTTCTCCGATGATGTTCAAACTTCTTTAAACCTTCCAAATAGTACTCTGCAAAATAGGCTTGAGTTTCAGCGATGATCTTGTTCGATGCGAATTATTTTCCAACGAGTCATTTCTTTATCTTTAAACAGTGGTGGCGAAACATATTTTGTCCGTAGTTTTAATTATCAGTCGAAGTGCTTTATTTTGACATTTGTTTGTAGTTCTGTGTTATTAGAAGGTTATGTATGTTCGATGTTTTAATAATTACATTAATAGTGTTTTATTAGTGTGTTTGATAATAATTTACTCGCTACATTTTCTTAAGTTTATGTGATTGTGTTTTATGTAAGTGACGAATTTTTGAAAAAAAAGTGAATCTGTGCAGATTCACTATTTTCACTGCAGAAATTAGGAATTTCTTCAAAATAAAATGGTCGCCAAAGAGCCATGTTTTTAATGTATGCACGCTATGAAAGTTGAAAATTAACTAACAAACAATTATAACAACCCCTAAAATTTGGAAAATATCCTTAACGGTTTTTAAACTGTTATAGTTCAATTATACATCTGTTTTATTTAAATTTAAAATTCCCTTAATACTTCTCATATTCTTTTTACAGCATTAAGTCTCAGGATTACTGCCATAAACCCATTACCACATTGTTAAGCTTCTTAATAAGACCAGCCATTTCATTTTGGAAATACTATACACGTTTTACATATAGGAGACTCTTCACCTCGAAGGAGGTGTCCATGGGTTTAAAGCAGTGGCCTGTTGGGAGGAGTGTGATAGCAGTTTACTCCCAGTGGTTAATCCTGCAGGAAGAACCCCATGGTTTAACGTATCCTTTAATCTGTCTCAACTGACATTTTGTATGCTGTTCATGTTGCCATTTGGCTAACACGATGTTTCACATGAATCTTTGCATCATTTGCAAATATGAATCTCACATCAATCATAGGTCTGTGGGAGGCAGCTTTTGCAGCTACATCATCCGCTTCATTGCCTTTAATAACAACATGTCCCGTAATCCAAAACAGCTCTACCCTTACTTTCTGAGCATTCAGATTGTGGAGTAGCAACCGGATCTTTAATACAAGCGGATGCACTGGATCTGGATCTTGGATACTGTTCAGAGCGCTCATTGAACGACTTTGCTTTGACGAAACAAAACACAGGGGTATCTAGAGTTAGAAATGTCATGTTAGCAGGGCTGGATTTTCCTATAGGCTAAGTAGGCTTAAGCCTAGGGCCTCCTAAGTCCAGAGGGCCTCAATATTCAAAAAGGATGCATAGGTACTAAAAACAAAAATAAAAAATGCTAGAACACAAGAAACACAGACCATACGAAGGGTTTTATAATTCACCCTGAATCTAGTTTTTCTCTTTATAGGTTAACTAAGGCAAAATACGTTTTTGAACATGTTAATAGGTAGCAAAAAGTCGATATCTCATTGGGCCTAAGAGATATTGAGGAATCCGTAAAAAAAAGTATTTCACCCCTTTAGAAGAACTCCCTCAGTCTCATGCAGACCTCTACCAAATAATGCATAAAGAAAAAACACAGATTGCTTTACCTAACATAGAAGCAATCCTACGACTGCTTCTTAGTTTAATAGTCACTAACTGCTTTGAACCGAGGTCTTTTTTAAAACTTAACTGAATTAAAATGAATTAAGGAGCACAATGTCTCAATACTAAAATATTAAAAAAAGGAGGTAGTCTATTGAAGGTGCCTAAAAATTTGAGTAGCCTAGGGCCTCGCGTTATGTAAATCCGGCCCTGCATGTTAGTAACTATCCTTCGACCCGGGAATGCAATTTGTACAAGAAGAAGAGGAAGTATAAATATTAGTTAACGCTCGTCGTGTGTTTCAAAGGATTATTATTATTAAAAGTATGTGCCAAAATTATATCAGCAAACAACTATTTATTATGTAATAAATATTTAGTAATGTTTGTATCCAAATTTAATCTCTTGGAACTAAAACTGTTTAAAGATTAAGAACCCTTCGTTCTCGTAATCAACAATAATCAAAAGTCTGAAAGTGTAACAAGTGAGATTTATGTAAGAGTGACTAAGTGAGTGAGTGAATAATCTCGGGGCCCAGTGGTTGGTGTTCGGCGCCAGAGTAGCTGTCGAACACGGTATGTCCATTACTCGATCGCCCGGACACTCGACAGGTAATTAAATGCGAGAGATGTTTGTTCCGACGACACACTTAAGGTTTTAATCGACACACTCTTAAACTAGACATGCGGCTATCTCCCGACGAAATAATCAAAACATGAGCTTGTTACAGACAGTCGAATCATGAGTACCAATGGCCTTTATCGATGGTAAGAGGCATAAGTCACACGATTCAGCCAAAATTGTGCAAAAAAATTTTTGTCCCACACCCTGTAGCTTAGATCAGTGTTTCTCAACTGAAAACCTACCGCGAACCAGTAAAATATTAAATTTTCTACCACGGACCAGTAAATTATTTAATTTTCTACCGCGGATCTCTAAAAATAAATGTACTATTAAACAAATTGTATATGTTAACTCTACATATATTTCAGTAATAAAAAATCACTCAAAATGAACAAAATACACAGAAAATGAACAAAAGATCATAAAAAAAAATGAACAAAAAATCTCAAAAATAATAATTTATAAGCTTTTCGCGGACCACTAAAATTTTTCTAAGGACCACCAGTGGTCCGCGGACCACCCGTTGAGAAACACGGACCTAGATGATTTAAACTAAAAATTTGAAAATATTCTACAAACATCAAGTAATGTACATTTGTGTGAACCGGAATAGTACAACAGGAATTTTTGATCAAATTATGAATTAAGTTGGTTGGGGGCCCTGGGCGGTAAAATTAAAATGGGCGCTCTATTATTTTAAATAGAATGGAAATATTTGTATATAGACTTCGGTAGGCCCCCCGGCTTCGTGGGCCCCGGGCGGCCGCCCAGTCCGCCCACCGCTTAATTCGCCTCTGGGCTAGACTCAGAAATCACTTGGACATACATACAACTTGGCCAATTTTCTTTCAGAATGTCATTTCTAGTTTTATTTCCTGGAACGGCTGCGGAGCCCCTGAGAAGTGCACGCGGAGTACTAAGGGCTCTGCGGAGCACAGATTGGGAACCACTGATATAGATGATAGATAAGACGTAAGTATTAGTTTGTAAATATTAAAAAAAGGGGCAGGCTAACATTTCATCGGTTCTGAGCCTTTTTGTGGACTGTCTTTTTTTTAACTTTTTTTGTCGAAAATGTCGAAGTTTTAGACCGTAACTCAAAACTGACCATATATTTGTGATCTAAGGCTAAAAATATATAAGTATACCAATTTTCCAACAAAAATAAAAAAAAAATAATCTTCCAAAATTTTGAAAATTTTGGTCAAAAATTTTTTGACTCCGATTTTAGCCAAAATATAGTTTTAGGCTAATTTTGGGGTGAGGATTATGAAAAAAATATTTAAAAAATTCATGCTTTCCTAGTTTTTGAGTTAGAGCTGATTTAGGTCAGTTTTTTGCCTATAATTTCAAAACTTTTGCCCAAACTTCAAAATGGACCAAATTTTCTTGATCTCTGACCAAAAATGCATATTTGTACCAATTTTCAATAAAATTGGAGACAAAAATTTTTTACATCAAAATCACGATTTTTTTAAGGTCTACCCCTTACGATTTTTTCGATTTTTGGCCATTTTCAAGGATTTTGGATTACTGCCCCTACAAAACTTAATAATATGTTTATTTAAGCCCAATTTTTTTCTTAGACTAAATAGTGTAGTAGAATTTTGAAATTTCAAGCCGAATATTTATATCCCTTCCCATTTTTTAGTTAGCAATTTTTAAAATTTTCAAAAAAATTTTAAAAAAATGAAAAAACTTCAAAAAAAATTTTTGTTTCAAAATCTGGTTATAAGTAAATTAGGACCTCAAGATTTCAAAAATTTCAACCCCAGGTCTTTATTGCATTTCGTTTTCGAGATATATCCATGCGAAGATGAATATTTCTACAAATCACGCCATATTAAAATTTGTCATAATTTTAAAATACGCAAAACGAGTAAGGCCTTTAATTTTTTCTAGACTTAATAAACTACGAGGAATCCAAAAAATTCTAGCGTTAGGTTGTTTTCTCTAACCGTTTTTGAGTTGTGATTTTTTTAAACTCACAATTTCCACAAATTATGTAAATTATGCCATAAAAAAAATTGTCACAATCTCAAAACGCATTTAACGATTAAAGCCCCAATTTTTTTCTAGACTAAATAAACTACAAGGAATCCAAAAATTTCAACCGCTGGTCGCTATCTTTAACCATTTTTGAGTTGTGATTTTTTTATTTTACAATTTTCACAAATAATTTAAATTATGCCATTCAAAAAATTGCCAGTATCTCAAAACGTTTTAAACGATTCAAGCCCCAATTTTTCTCTAGACCAGTGGTTCCCAAAAATTTTTACTTGCGGAGCCCTTTTTACAATCAATTTCTATGACGGAGTCCCTAGGCCTACCCTATGTCTTACAAATTAATGGTGTTTCGAAGTAATGTTACGGGGGAGGGGGTAGATTTTTTAGTTAATATAAATTCACTTTTCTCTTTCACAACTCACATATTGATAGATAAACAGATTTTTATAAAATGAAGCAAATAATCAAAATACACGCAGATTATTGAAACAAAAATCACATTCCGATCACATTCCAGCTAGTCATAGTCATAAACCGGCTAGAACAGTGACGAATTAAGTTGCTTGGGGGCCCTGGGCGGTAAAATTAAAATGGGCCCTCTATTATTTTAAATAGAATTGAAATATTTGTATATAGACATCGGTAGCCCCCCCCCCCGGCTTCGTGAGCCCCGGGCGGCCACCCAGTCCACCCACCGCTTAATTCGCTTCTGGGCTAGAGTCAGAAATCACTTGGACATACATACAACTTGGCCAATTTTCTTTCAGAATGTCATTTCCAGTTTTATTATTTTGATTCTGTTTTTTATTTCTAATACTTTTGGTTTTATTCAATTTTTATTTATTTTATTTCCTGGAACAGCTGCGGAGCCCCTGAGAAGTGCACGCGGAGCACAGGTTGGGAACCGCTGATATAGATGATAGATAACACCTTTACGTAAAAGATTGTACTTTAATTCTAGTATACTCATATCAAGATAATGTTACTTTGAACCCTACTTAAGTACACTTATCTTGTAGTAAGTCATAATGTAAAAACCATTTATTCGAATAATAGCAACAAATTGCCACAATAAAATTGCAGTGAATTGTAGAAGTGTTTTTACTTAACACACTTTAAGTATTAATTATATAGCTTGTATGTGACGAGCACGGTAATTGATCGACAGTTATTTAAGGAATTTCCTTAAGTAGCTGTAGTTTAAATAGTTATTAACCCAAATTTGCAGTTCTAGATTTGGTTTTAATTGAGAAACAATTACCTTTTAGCAACAGTGATAGTGATTATTTACGTTAGTTGTAGAGCTTGCATTCAACTACATTACACTTAATCAGCTGATGTGAACTTGTCATTTCCTGTGACCTTAAAGTGACAGTCGTTTTTACTCAAGGTTTTTTCCGTATTAAATTACAGAAAACTTAAGATTTGTCTTTTATACGTTAAGTAAATAAACAATGTTAAAAATTACACATCATCCGTACCAGTGGTGGCGCAAGCTTTCAAAGCTAGAGAGGGGGCAAGAAATATTTGTGTGGTTCATCTAATTCGAGGTCTTCCTCTTGGTCTGTTTGTACCTGGAACGCTATCGAATACTCTTCTCACTGGCATGTTGTTGGGCATTCTAACGACGTGTCCGATCCAACGTATTCTGGAACTTTTTATGAAGCCAATCATATCCGGTTCATTATAAAGGTCGCGCAACTCATCATTTCTTCGGATTCTCCATATTCCATCCTCTTGGACAGGACCGAAAATTTGCCGTAGAATTTTGCATTCAAAGATTTTCAGCCGGCGTTCTTGTTCTTGTATAAGTTTCCAAGATTCACTTCCATATGTGAGTATGGGTCGAAGAAAGATCTTGTATAATATTATTTTTGTGTAACGGGATATCAAGCGTGATCTGAGCAGATTGTTAAAGTTCACTTACAATAATAAATTATTGCAAGTGAATATTCATGGAATTATTTGCAAAATGTTTTGATTTGTTTAAAATAAATTAATTGCAATGGAATAGAACCTAGTACCAAATTTTCCGGAACAAACCGGAAGTATAGGATGTCAAGGACAACTTTGATTTTTTAAATGGTAAATTATGTCGAGTAGGGTATCTTTGGAGAGAGCCTTTGAAAAGAATCAACCAGTTCACCCCTTTTTTTCTCGAAAATGCACTGTGTGAGAAGGTTGGAAAAAATTATAATCACCAAAATGTATCCAAAGAATCGAATGGCGGTATTAAAATTTTCCGGAACAAACCGGAAGTACGGAATATCAAGGATAACTTTGATTTTTAAACGGTAACTTAAGCTGAGGTGGATATTTTATTATATATTATTTGCATAGAGCTTTCAAAGAAATAACTTTTACTTAAATATTTTTTAATATCTTTTAGTTTTTACAATTTTTTTATTTTCTTATTGGAACTCTGGAATTTTTATATTTAAAATTATAATTTTTTAAATAGCAATCTAAATAAGTCCATCCAAATAACGAATAGTGCCTAGGACAGAAAATTTCTGGAAGTTTAAGATATTAAGGGCAACTTTGATTTGGTAAATGGTAACTTATGTCAAGTTGGATATCTTTGGAGAGCTTTTGAAAAGAAACATCTTTTACTTAAACACAAAACACAGCCCCGGGCGGCCGCCCAGTCCGCCCACCGCTTAATTCGCCTCTGTTTTCTCAATATCTTTTAGTTTTTACGCTTTTTTTATTTTCTACTGTATCGAGCTAAGAATTTTATTTTTATACTTGAAATTTTCAGGACATGATTTTATAAATGGTAACGTATATATATAAAGTTGGATATCTTTGACAGAGCTTTTGAAAATAAATAACTTTTACTTACACATATTTTTAATATATTTATTTACATTTAGTTTTACGATTTTTTATCATTTTTTTTTTTTTTTTGAACTAAGAATTTTATTTTTATAATTAAAATTAGATTTTTTTCAAAATGTAAGTATAGAATATAAAGGATTAAAAAACACTCTTTTAAGGGACTCATTTTTCTATTAATTGAACATGAGCACACATTATTTTAGCCCGCATAAAAAAAAAAAAATTAGGCTTAGATCTCCCAAAAAATATCCTGGGTGCGCACCTGGTAACATATCTAGAGTTTCTATCTTTGAATAGAGCTTTTGAAAAGTACAACTTTCACTTATTTATTTATTTATTTTATTAAATCTGCGAAAAATTGTGTTCTCTATAGTCTTATAATTTGAAAGTAAAGTATTTTTATTTGCAAGTGTTTAAAATGCTTTCCATTTTGATTTAAACACTTGCGTATCCTACTCTTGAATTCAGGCGAGCACCCAGGAATTTTTCTGGGGGAGGGGGTCAGAAAAAAATTGTTTTAAAAGGGTAGAAATCGGGAAATTACTCGGCATCAAGTGCTGGCTAAAAACAATAGGGCCGGTTTCTGTTTGCTTAGTTAACTATAACCAAATAGTTAGAAAATGGTTGGTATGGTTACTTATGGGATTGTTATATTGTGACCGTAGTTGACCATTTGCTTATAGTTAACTAAGCTTTCAGAAACCGGCCCTTAATTCTTCAAAACGCAAAAAAAATTACTTCACTTCCAAAATATGAGTTCATGAATTCAAGAATGTTCTTTAAAAACACTAAATCCACATGTTATTTGAGTTCTGGGTGTGCGCCTGGAAGAGAGACAGTTATTCTAAGAACAACATTATTCAGATATGACTCAATTCATCTAAAATCATGAAGGGCCAATCGCTAAACAACGCAAGTGGGTTGTCTGGGCCCACTCGACTATTTCGGTTTACAGACATTTTTTTTCAGTTCTATTTCAGGGTTTCGTTCGTCCTGTGTCCTGTGCTTGTACACGTATTGAACTTAGCGTGTCAGGGCATCTGTGCCCTAACAAAGCAATACTCAGGTGTGGGATAACAATTTCCCTTCTTACACTAAATATTTGTAAAATTGTTGGATATATATTAATGCTTACCTCCATTTAGTCCGTCTGTTTTGGAACCATGTTTTGACTTGTGCGTCTGTCATTTTGAGCGTCTTGGCTAGCGCCGCCCGTTCCGCGGACGCAAGGTACTTTTGTTTGTGGAACCTCTTCTCTAATTCTGCTATTTGTAGTCTTGTGAATGAGGTTCGTGGCTTCTTCCGTTTAGGTGGAGTTCTATTCTGGTACGGGTGACCTATACGCCTCGCCATTGGGAAGGTGGCTGAAAATTATTAAAAGAAATTAGTATAATACAGACGATTCCGCTTAATTGGGCCACCGCTTAATTGGGGCAGCCGCTTATTTGGGACAAATCTCAAAGAACAGAAACCAAACCAAGGAACGAACAGTAAATTTACATGTTTAATTGGGACAACATTCCGCTTAATTGGGACAGTTAAGATCACAGTACATATTATGTTACACATATTCTCAAGAAAATGTACAAAGAATTTAATATTACAGCGTTATTTTATGCAGGAAGGAAATGAAGGGAGCCCTACATCCGCACTGAATACCTGTGCTGATTTTGTAGAAGTGAAATGTTACAAAAACAAAAGACAGGCTACACTTGACGCATTTTTGCATTGAATTAAATTGTATGTACCTATTTATTATTTTATTTTGGAATTTATTATTATTCTTTCTTAAAAGTTTATATTTTTTGGTTATATGTAATTTATAGTTTTGTCCAAGAGTTTATAAAATAAAATTATGGAAAGAGAAATATGCATAGTTTAATTTCATGTGAAATTCGCTTAATTGGGGCAGCCGCTTAATTCGGCCAAATTGCCTAAGTCCCGATGTGTCTCAATTAAGCGGAATCGACTGTATATTAACAGCAATTTTATTAATTTAATTATCCTTTATTCTATCTCGCATAACTTTTTTAAAATTATATATTTAATACCCAGCATTCAACATTCAACCATCGGCCGAATGCCAGCAAACTTCTTTTTCTGTTGGTTAATTGCTGGCACTAAAAGTTTGTGCAACGCCAATATTAATAATATACTTCACATTTGTATTTCACACTCCTCCTAGAAGTACTTTACCAGCATTTTATGAGCACTCCTTATTTTTGTTAATATGTTACATTTTCCTTTTGTTTCACCATCGTTGAATAAATTTATTCAACGAATAAAGTTGACAATATCGCATCATTCTGTAGACAGCAACGTTAATTTCATTAATAGTTTAAAACCAATGCGATATTGTCAACTTTATTTGTTAAATAAATTTATTCCACGATGGTGAAATGGGCAAATGAGTATTTATTTTGCACCTAACCATTAATTTATTTTAATACTGGGTAGGTATAAGGTAAATATACATATGTTACATTTGAAATACTAGAGAGTGGGTATAATATAAGCACTGGTCCGTCAGAAATAAATCTTGCAATTAATGCGATTATTTTGCACTTTACCGCAGCTGGGCCGGTATTTGATACATCAGTGGACCAGCTAACGGCCAGAGCTCTTAAATCAATAGCTTATGGACTGTTCACTGTCACCAGAAAGTTTGTCATATGATAAGACGTGCAACCGTTCAGACCTCCAAATTTAATACGCTGTTTGTTGTGGATTGTGCATAATTTTCTAAACTTATAGCTAGTGAGATGTTTTAATGAGACTGACATATAAACACATTGGCTATCGCATTCTATGAGTGACACCGTAGTTATCGAATGCCTTTACATAACCTAACATAATGTCATCATTTACAAATCTTGCTCAAAATTACAAAGACGGACAGTAAATATGATCAATTTAGGTAATTAGGTAGTTAAAATCTAAGACAACAGAATTATAAGAACGATAATACATATAAAATATTTTACGAAGCTAAATAGTTGGTTTCAAAGTTCACAGATGGAGGGCTATTCGTAACGTACTAATTTATAACAGATGTGAACAGTACATGGAAAGATAAAAGAATGCATTAAAGCATAACTCAGAGCGACACAACGAACTGTCTATAACTTATTAATTTAAAGAGGTCTGAATGAGGCTCAACTCTAGTTAAAATATGTAATTCGTTCTTTATCAACCGACCATAAATATGATGATGATGAAAATATATTGGAAAATTGAAACCGCAAGATTTATCAACCATAATAACAAAGATTATTTTCGAATAAGTAAATAAACAAAAACAAAAATAAATTGATCGCAGCAAATAATTATAAATGAAATATAGCATTAAACAGTGATGTTTACAGGTGCAATTACTAACATAAATAATTTCCAATATATTTGTAGTGACATTTTGATTAATTATTTATAATTATAATATACGAGTACACAGAAACACACACATACCTAGATAACGTTATCTGTGTGTGTAGTCAGTGCGTAATGACGATGTAATGACAGACGCAACTCATTATGTACACTGCTTAATAGCGGGGTTCGCTTATGGATATGAATAAAAAAGTATGGTTTGCTATAAAAATTATATACAGAGTGATTATTTAATGGCGAGACGACGTCACCGAATTTTACGTGCCTTCTAGCAGAAATACTGGTGAATACTATGACTATAATAACTATGATTATGAAGAAAAAAAATTATGCGCATGCGCGCATAATCGCCTGCTACGATGTGTATGAAACGGCAAATTATTAAAACTTCCAGTGACGTCGTCTCGCCATTAAATAATCACTCTATATAGGGTAAGGTGACCATATTTTTTAATTCAAAATTCGGGACGAGAGTTCATAAAATAATTATTCCAGCATGATTGTTATTCATTTTTAGGGTTTTGTAGGTATGACCAAAAAACCCTTATACCGTCATTTTGTCGTCTATCTGTCTGTCTGTCTGTCTGTCTGTCTGTCTGTCTGTTCGGTAAAAATTGTAGCCAAACGGCTAAACCTAGAGAGTTGAAATTTGGTATGCTTATACAACTCTTTGACCCGCACATAGGAAAAATACTAAAACATCTAAAAAACATATCCCCCTAAAAATATAAACAAATATGTGCTCATCGAAAAAAAATTATTTTTTTATAATTCTGAGTAGGATATCAAATGAAATCCCTTGGTACGTGGATTAACGATCAAATTTTTATTTTTGTAAAATAAATTATTTTGAAGCGATTTTTGCCAAAATTGTGCAAAAAAAATTTTGTCCCACACCCAGATGGTTAAAACTAAAAATCTGAAAAAATTCTAAGTAATGTACATTGGTGTGAACCGGAATAGTACAACAGGAATTTTTGATCAGATTACGTTTTTGGAAAAAAACGAATTTTTTGTGATTTTAGGCTAATAATGTACACAAGTTATAGCTTTGTAACACGCTACAATGGAATGTGTATGTTGGTGTAGTGGTTTTGATGCTGGCGTTTCACCCAAGTAACTCGATCCGAAAGGGATCGAACCCTGCGAGAAGAGACATTATTATTTTTTGATTTTTTTTAAATTTTTATATTAATTAAATTATTTTTTCAAAATTCTAGTTATATTTTGGCAAATGTTGCATTTAATTTTTAAAAGCGTAAATTTAATAACCAGTGGAAATTATTTAAATTATAATTTAATTCTGTTTCAGTGTACACAAAATCAGAGGGGCGGAACTTATAACAACCAATGGAAGTCATAGGCGCAATTTTTAAAATTCTTAATGAACCTTGCTATATAAAACAAAAATACTGCACATATTTAGAAACCTAAATAATGGTATTAGGCGTTCGAATTAAAATTAACAAAAAAAATATTTTAATATAAAATTTGTTTTGGCCAAATAATCATCATTCACTTACTAAATACCTGCAAAACCCTGAAATGTGTGAAAATTCACACTTCACATCAATTTTTCATTAATATTGTGACAAAAGGAAACCATATATTGTACACCAATAAAGAATTATTATTATTAATTATCATAAACGTTATGAAACTGTATAAACAGTTATTTTTCAAGTGAAACGTTGCCGAACCATTAAAAGAAATCTTCATGGAGCATTGAAGATTACAATTATTGGAAGAATGACAACAAATATTCCACTTAAAAACTAATCATCCATGTAATGAACATTATAATGACACCGAATACAAAACATCTTTAAAATAAATATTGTTGAGCCATTAAAATCATTGCCATGCGTTAAAAATTAAAAATGATTGTGAGACAACATCCAATAATCCGTTAAGAAAATTATTCTACAATCATAATATGCCATTAAATTCAAAGATTACATAAAACATCTATTTATCTTGGAACAAAACGTCGTTAAACTATTAAAAAAAAGTCTTCTTGCATTGAAGATCAGAAATTATACATTTAAATCTCCCGACAAGCACAAAATGAAACCGCAGTTTCTGCTTGAAGTCTCAGCTATATAATTAAGCCAGCCATCATGAATATTATAATAAAAATGACCATTACAAGTTGTTTTCCATTATATACTACCTCACGTATACTATTATAAGAGGTAAAGAGGTATACTCAATCTCTCTCTCTCTACCGTTTATGATCACGTAAAAAGATCATTAGGAAACCAACCAATAGAAACGCTTGATATAATAGATTTTTTTTGTTTCTAAAATAAACGAAAAGCGACCTTAAGTATCTACAAATTTTAAAAGCGGATGTTGAAAAATTGTATTGTTTATTGGAGCGTAGGTTTTGTTTTGTGTAGGAGGGGCTTAAAGACAATGGGTTTTGTTATTAATTTAATGGGTTTTATGACAAAGGAATAACGATCTTATGAACATTAGAACATCATTATACGGGGCCATATTTATTAAGCATAATTTTGGGATAGTTTTTAATGTTCAACGAACTGAAATGATGAGGTTATTATTTTTTTTAACAAAATCTGAATGTTTCTTCTAATTATATGAAATTAAATTGCTTGTGTCTGGGTTTTTCACCTTTCAATGCTTCAAATATTCACTAAACTAAGTACATATTTTTAATTAGATTTGATAATTTTAAGTTGGCTTGTAATAGTTTGTTTTTTGAGATATAGACATGTCATGTCTTGTCAAAATGAATGCAGTTAACATTAAAACCCGGGACCACATAATATTCGCCTGTCCAAAGTTTAATAATGACCGAATAACTCTTATATCAAATTTAATTTCAATGGGAATTTCTTTACCAACTAATATAAGCTGTCTCCTTATGAGTAAAAATGAAAAATTATTAAAACTTATTTATGATTTTATTACGAGGAATAAAATCAAAATATAAATAATTATGATACATAACTCTGTTGTATAATTTTCCATGATCCCTAGATTAGTCTAGCTACAGTTTACTGACGTTCCGCTGTGACGGACGCTAATGGCAACGCAATAACAAACATTAATGGCAACGCAGATACACCCTTCAGTATATTTATCAATTTATTTATTTAACTCCTATTTTTCCCCATAAATGTTTAAATACTGGTTAATGGCCATAGTCGCCAAGACTAAAAAAAAAAAAAAAAAAAACATTAAAACCAGCCGACCGGCGTAGCGTAGTGGTAACACATGTGCTCTGCGTTGCGAAGGTCTCGGGTTCGAATCCCGTTCAGGCATGGACATTTTCTCAAATAAAAATTGTCCTGGCTAATTGCCACAGAAGCAAAGGCCACTAAATTAAAAAAAAAAAAAACATTAAAACCAGTGGCGAAGAGAGACCTCCGCTAGACTTGCCCTCCCATAAAAAAATAATAATTAAAAAAATATATATTTTTAATTTTTTTTTTTTTTAATTTAATTATTTTAGGTAAATCTTCAAAAATACATCAAATTAGGTTCTATACAAATTTTTGTCCAAGACTTGGTTTACTATTTACGAATTTTTTAATATTTTAAAGTTTAATAACTTCCGTTTCTGGTTTCGGATTTTCATAAAAAACAATAGGGTTCTTCCCAATTAATAGGAGATTTTTTTAGTACCAGAACGAACTCTCTAAGTTAAACCGTTCTTGAGTTATCGTGTATACACACACACAGACACACACACATACGGACGGCACTTCGAAAATAGGTATTTTGGATTCCCTGGACCATGAAACGTGTCATCAGTCAAAATATCGACATCGAAAATTTTCGCGATTACAATACTTGCCCTTTATATATTAAGGTCGGGCAAGTAAAAACGTAAAACCTAAATACATTTTTATAATTCCGTTTTTTTTTATGTATTCTCAAGGTCAATTAAAAAAATACAGCATGAATTTATTTTAATTAACTATATTTCAATATAATTATATTTCAATAATAAAAAACTAAAAGTTCTATACGAAAAATTTAAGTTAATACTAATAAACAAAAAATGATCAGTTAAAAAAAACAACTACGCCACTGACAAGTAATTAAAAAGTTTCCTAAGGAAAGTTTAGTTTATCATTTTCTTTCAATTTTTAATAAAAAATTTATGTGAAGTGTGAATTTTCACACATTTCAGGGTTTTGCAGGTATTTACTAAGTGAATGATGATTATTTGGGATGCCAAAACAAATTTTATATTATTTTTTTTTTTTTTTTTAATTTTAATTCGAACGCCTAAAACCATTATTTAGGTTTCTAAATATGTGCAGTTTTTTTTTTTTAAATATATGTATATATAGCAAGGTTCATTAAGAATTTCAAAATTGCGCCTATGGCTTCCATTGGTTGTTATAAGTTCCGCCCCTCTGATTTCGTGTACATTGAAACAGAATTAAATTAATTAATTTAAACAATTTCCACTTGTTATTAAATTTACGCTTTTAAAAATTAAATGCAACATTTGCCAAAATATAACTAGAATTTTGAAAAATTAATTTAAACAATATAAAAATTTAAAAAAAAAAGCAAAAAACAATATTGTCTCTTCTCGCAGGGTTCGATTTCTTTCGGATCGAGTAACTTGGGTGAAAAGCCATCGTCAAAACCACTACACCAGCATACACGTTCCAGTGTACCATGTTACAAAGCTATAACTTGTGTACATTATTAGCCAAAAATCACAAAAAATGCGTTTTTTTCCAAAAACGTAATCTGATCAAAAATTCCTGTTGTACAATTCCGGTTCACACCAATGTACATTACTTACAATTTTTTCAGATTTTTAGTTTAAACCATCTGGGCTACAGGGTGTGGGACAAAAATTTTTTTGCACAATTTTGGCAAAAATCGCTTCAAAATAATTTATTTTGCAAAAATAAAAATTTGATCGTTAATCCACGTACCAAGGGCTTTCATTTGATACCCTTCTCAGAATTATAAAAAAATATTTTTTTTTTTCGATGAGCACATATTTGTTTATATTTTTAGTGGGATATGTTTTTTAGATGTTTTAGTATTTTTCCTATGTGCGGGTCAAAGAGTTGTATAAGCATGCCAAATTTCAACTCTCTAGGTTTAGCCGTTTGGCTACAATTTTTACCGAACAGACAGACAGACAGACAGACAGACAGACGACAAAATGACGGTATAAGGGTTTTTTGGTCATACTTACAAAACCCTAAAAATGACTGGAGTAACTAAGGTTGTCAATAACTCTTTAAATCTATCTGTTTAGTAAATATGTAAATTATTCAGAATAAAGGACTATTATTATTATTATAATTGGTCTGAAACGTAAAAATCAATTTTATTGCTTCCTAACTTTAGTTCTTCTTTCTTCAAATATGTTTAATATTCTTAACATGCATCAAACACTCTTCTTAAATATAGTTGCGGTTTACCACAAATGTAGTGGTAGTGTACATTTCTTTACTGCAGTAGTCTACTTGAACGTCTTCGATTTTCTATACTACAGGTCTTTGATATTCCATTAATAACAGATGTATGGCATGTCCCCTATCATTACACGTTGTTTGTATGATAGACCATTTGTTTTGTCGTAAGTGGATTAATTTGATTAAATTGCCGCTAGATGGCAGCAATATCGATGGTTAAATATGTATATATTGTACTTGAACATGGAGCTATTTGTATATTAATTCTATGTGAATTATTTATAAGGACAGACAAATGTAAAAATCGAATTTATATTACAAGTTTTGTTCGTCAGAAAATATGTAATTTTAGGTTTATTATGTTTGTTTATTTATATACTAGTTTGGCTTGCACTGTTTCACAATAAAGGTTCCCATCATCTAGGTGGCATATACCAGGTCTACAAGTATGAAATGCGGATTTTTTTCAAACTTGCCGCTCAAACAGAGTGTATAGTTCAAAGTTTCAACACATATGGCGTTTTGTTAAGTTATCATTAAGTGTCAAATGCGTATAGGTTATAATTTGAAAAGTGATCATATAGTTTTGTTTTACTGTGTTAAAAATGTCAAATTTTGTGCCAAATAAAGAGCATTCGCGGACAGTACTACTGTTTTGTTTTCATTTGAAAAAAACTGCTCCTGAATCATACCGACTGCTTCGAGAAGCTTATGGTGAATATTCTCCATCGCAAGATACGTGTGAGCGATGGTTTCGGCGTTTCAAAAGTGGTGACTTTGATCTTACAGACAAAGAACATGGAAAACCTCCAAAAAAATATGAAGATACAAAATTGGAAACATTGCTACAGGAAGACGATAGTCAATCACAAAAACAACTAGCAGAGCAGTTAGGCGTTAGTCAACAAGCTGTTTCCAATTGCTTACGAGAGATTGGTAAGATCCAGAAAGTCGGCAGATGGGTTCCACAGGCATTGAATGAGAGGCAGATAGAAAAACGCAAAAACACTTGTGAAATTTTGCTTGCACGATACAAAAGAAAGTCTTTTTTGCATCGTATCATTACTGGCGATGAAAAATGGATTTATTTTGAAAATCCCAAATGCAAAAAATCATGGGTGAACCCAGGCTCACCATCCACATCAACTGCAAGACCGAATCGCTTTGGCAAAAAGACAATGCTCTGTACTTGGTGGGACCAAAAGGGTGTGGTCTTTTATGAATTGTTTAAACCTGGTGAAACAGTTAATACCCAACGCTACCAACAACAACTGATCGAATTAAACAATTCGCTGCTCATAAAACGACCAGAATACGAAAGAAGACAGCACAAGGTAATCTTTCTTCACGATAACGCTTCATCACATAAGGCAAAAGCAGTTTGCAACACATTGGAGGCACTCAAATGGGAAGTGCTACCCCATGCCGCTTACTTACCAGACTTGGCCCCTTCAGATTACCACTTGTTCGCATCGATGGGTCACGCACTTGCCGAGCAGCACTTTTGTTCATATGAAAATGTGAAAGAATGGTTAGATGAATGGTTTGCGGGGAAAGGGGAAGAATTCTACTGGCGAGGTATTCACAAATTGCCTGAAAGATGGGAAAAATGTAGAACTTCTAATGCAGCATACTTTGAATAAATAAACTTTTACTGTTCTTTTGAGTTTAATGTGTTTTATTTAAAAAATAAATCCGCATTTCATACTTTAGACCTGGTACATTTGTTTACATTTATCCGGCGCTGAATTTTTTTTTTTTTTACTCTGTAGTTTTCCTATTTGCAAAGCAAACGGTATACGCCGTATATCCTCCACTACAACTCCGTCAGTAATATATCACTTTAGACAACTTAATACGTACAAATTTGACTAAAATCGTTTAACTAGAAGGGTTAGTTTACTTAGACAACCATTAAACTTGATCAGAAGTACAAATGTATAACTTCAGATATGAAATTATGAACAGTAGTCACTCCTCTACTATTATTAACTTGTAATGTATGCTGATATATTAATCTCCGTCAACATAAAATTAATTCTTCATTTTTATAATCTCGTGTTCTTAGCATTATCTAAAATAGACAATTAAAATAGTTTTATAGAGATGAAAAATGGTTGAAGTCATTTTAATGTTACTTAGAAGGGTGTATTATCTGTCTAGTTCAATATAAAATTGATTCGCGAAAGCTTTAATAATAAAGATAATAGGTTTTATCTATAAGTGGGGTTCTAAGTTTACGATGCCATTTTACCTATCTTCATTACCACTTGGATGTCGTTAAAAACCCTACATAAACATGAACATTAAGACATCTTCTCAGAAAACGTTTTAAATACAGCTACAATAAAAAAATACTCATAGTTATTTTCAAAAAATTATTTTTAAAATGCATTTATAATATGAATTTATTATCAATTCCGAAAAACAGTTAATAAAGAAATAATAATATTAGAAAGTGGACCTAACTAAATAGAAAAAAAAAATGTGAAGTGTGCAATTTCACAAGCTGGGTCCACATTAGCAAACCGATATTGCACTTTAGGCTTCTAGTAAAAGAGGGGCGCCAAAAAGGAAATTTAGAAAAAAAAAACTACTTTTTTTTATACTGGTCGGCACTTCAGGCTTCTAGTAAAGGGGGGGGGGCAACAAGGAAATTTAGAAAAATATGACTTTATTTTACTGGGCAGCACTTCAGGCTTCTAGTAAAAGAGGGGCGACAAAAAGGAAATTTAGAGTTAAAAAAACTTTTTTAACTGGGTGGCACTTCAGGCTTCTAGTAAAAGGGTGGGAGGGGGTCAAAAAGGAAATTTAGAAAAAAAAACTACTTTTTTACTGGGCGGCATTTCAGGTTTCTAGTAAAGGGGGGGGGGGGACAAAAAGGAAATTTAGACAAAAAAATTGCTTTTTTTACTGGGTGGCACTTCAGGCTTCTAGTAAAAGAGGGACGCCAAAAAGGAAATTTAGACAAAAAAATAGCTTTTTTTTACTGGGTGGCACTTCAGACTTCTAGTAAAAGGGTGGTACCAAAAAGGAAATTTGACAAAAAAAAAAACTACTTTTTTACTGCAATATAAATTGCGTGTATCAGGATAGAGGAACACGATTTTTCTAGAAAAGGAGACGTGTTAGCAAGCTGGGGAAAAATTTTGATGACCACAGTTTATCCAAAAAATTTAATTATAGTAATGAAATCTTCCCGAATAAATCGGAAGTGAAGGATATCAAGGACAACTTTTAGTTTTTAAATGGGAACGTATGCCATTTTGGTATCATTAAATAGAGATTTTAAAGAGAAACAACTTTTACTTAAACATGTATTTAATATCTATTACGGTTGACGAAAAATTGTATTCTGTATAATCAGAACCGCAGTAAGGGGGGGGGGGCGGAGGGGGCGACGGCCTTTTTTTGCTCTTCACTTGGATTTTGGGAGGTGAGGACTTTTTTTTGCTTATCACTTACATTTATTTGCCAAGAGCGCCAAAACGCAGTTTTGCACCTATAATGACTTGAAAATAAAGTATTTCTATTTAAAAGCGTTCAAAGTGTCTTCTGTTTTGATTTAAACACTTTCGTATCCATACTCTCGAGTTATCTGTAGCTCGGAGCATAATAAAAAAATATAACAAAAAAATATATATATTTTCATGCTTCGATCTTGTATTACTTCGCGGCCCCCCGACGAAGCCTTCACGGCCCCCTATTGGGCCGCCCCCCCCCCCCCCGGTTGAGAAACGCTGCTCTAAAGTACATTAAAATATATGTTTAAATTAATTTAGCAAATAATGATTCTTCTAATTACTATATGTAAGGTCAGAACCACATTCGTCCATGGCCATATACCTCTCATAACATGCAGTTCCTAATTACGTCGTAAAGCTAGGCGGTTAGTGCAAGCCTTGCTTGTCCTGATCGCCATTAGGCTAATGTATTCGCGGACCACCCGACCCGTTGCCCTGTACCCGCTCAACGTGCTTTGCAATCAATTATTAATTAATAGAGAGACAAACACTTACTTCACCTTCATGTATCATTACCGCTATATGCCAGCGGATTATCGCTGAATTCGAACTAAATCGACCCACTGTTAGCTAATTAAATTACAGGATGTAATGTTGCTAATATTGCTTGATGATATATTGAACAGCTGATTGTTTTATTTGGTCAAATTTGAATGTACTTTCAAGTCTCTTAACCTTGCATCCGTAAAAGGTTCTTAAATGAGGAACTTTAGCCCTTACGATTTTTTCGATTTTTGGCCAATTTCAAGGGTTTTGGATTACTGCCCATGCAAAACTTAATAAACGGTTTATTAAGGCCCATTTTTTTTTTTTAGACTAAACAATCTATGCGGCTTTTAAAAATTCAAACCGCAGATTTCTATCCCTAACCATTTTATAGTTAGGATTTATAATAAAATAAAATAAAAAATTTAAAAAAATTTAAAAAATAAAATTAATAAAAAATTTAAAAAAATGAAAATATTTCAAAAATTTTGTTTCTTTCAAAATATGGTTACAAGTCAATTAGGACCTCAAGATTTTAAAAATTTCAACCTCAGGTCTTTTCGCATTTCGTTTTTTCGATCGCATTTCGTTTTTGAAATATGTCCATGCGAAGATAAAAATTTCTATAAATCACTCCATATTTAAATTTAAAAACAAAGAAAAAACAAGGTCCTCACTTTTAAATTTTAATTGAAGAGCAAAAAAAAAGTCCTCACTTCTCATGGGGGGGGGGTCCGGACCCCTTGGAGGGGTCCCCTTGTGAGTGCCCCTGCTAATGATAGCCAATTTTGCTTCCCAAATATTCTTTTTTCTTTTTTATCACGTCTTTGTAATCGTTTTCGATTCTAGTTAAGATAAACTTAATGATAACTAACATCCTGTGCACTTGCATCATAGATGAAACAAAATGGTAACATAATATTTATTCCAGTTAAAATAGGTCTTATATCAGAATTAGTCAAAATTATTTAATGTAATATTAGATAATAGAATGCAGTAGACCTCTATTTATTATTAATAATGGTAATGTCTAGGCAAATTTCGTTTTATGTGTACATTATTTAAAGTGAATTGTAAAACCGAGAGGCTTTCTTGCATAGAAGATATTAAACTTAACCAAACAATAAAATATAACCAGCAAACGTTTCTTGTTCGCTCCCCTCCTTGTAGCAGTATTCTCGTAGAAAACCTGTCATTTTCACTTAGTTTCTTGTCGCGGTTTCAGCATAAAACGGCGCGTATGCCCGTACGCTTGCTGGGTAATTTATAGTTTGCAGTCGTGCGCAGGCATTTTTACATAGGAGCGGGCTGCGATCCCGCTAGCCCACAGTCGAGCGCTTCTCATGATAAGGGTTTTAAAAATGTCAAAATGTATTTTTTAACATGTCACTCGTATTGTCGCGGTTCGCTCGAGGACTATGTTTAATAAATATTTAATGGAATATGTTTATTACGGGGATATTGTGGGATTTTCATTCTTTTTTCTGCTTTGTTTTTGCAAAATTATTTTCATTATATGCAATATTTTGCCATAATAAATAAAAATTATATTGGTTAACAGTTGTATTACATGTGTTTTAATTATAATCTTTTAAATATCTAGAACATGGATCGAAAACACCCCTGATCTGTAGGCACTTTAAAATAAAAGTTTATATGATAATTTACTAATTTGTTCAACAGTCAACCAATTAGTCTTAAATAGCTATATTTATTTCTAATCAAATATAGGCCAATAAGTTGTGTGGAGGCCTCTACTATATATCAATGATATGTCATGGTTGGTTGATTTAATTGAGATATTGGTATTAACACATTAACCATCTGGTCCATCCCAAATTTAGATGACAGTTAATGTTAATAATTTAGATTAGCGATTCCAAACTATGCGCCGCGAAAATATTTCATTATTCCTACAACTGCGTTAGTTAGAACAGTTTTTACTTGAGGAGGACCTTTTTTTTGCTCTTCACTTAAAATATAAAAAGGAGAACCTTTTTTTTGCTCTTCACTTAAAATATAGAAAGGAGGACCTTTTTTTTGCTCTTCACTTAATTTAGAAGGGAGGACTTTTGTTTTATTTTTGCTCTTCACTTAAAATATAGAAGGGAGGACCTTTTTTTTGCTCTTCACTTAAATTTTAGAAGGAAGGATCTTTTTTTTTGCTCTTCACTTAAAATTTAGAAGGGAGGACCTTTTTTTTCCTCCTCACTTAAAATTTAGAAGGGAGACCTTTTTTTTGATCTTCACTTGAAATTGAAATTTTGCCCTCTGTTTATAATAAGTTTTAAATATATAATATTTCTTTATAAAAATTATGTATAATTGGACCCCCCCAAGCCAAAAATCTGTGTGCGCGCCTGATCATTAGTCATCTGGACCTAGGACAGCGGTTCCCAACCTGTGTTCCGCGTGCACTTCTCAGAAGCTTCGCAGCCGTTCCAGGAAATAAAATAAATAAAAATTGAATAAAATCAAAAGTATTAGATATAAAAAACAGAATCAAAATAATAAAACTGGAAATGACATTCTGAAAGAAAATTGGCCAAGTTGTATGTATGTCCAAATGATTTCTGACTCTAGCCCAGAGGCGAATTAAGCGGTGGGCGGACTGGGTGGCCGCCCGGGGCTCACGAAGCCGGGGGGCCTACCGAAGTCTATATACAAATATTTCCATCTATTTAAAATAATTGAGTGCCCATTTTAATTTTACCGCCCAGGGCCCGAAGTCTATATAAAAATATTTGATAAAATAAATAAAAATTGAATAAAATCAAAAGTATTTGAAATAAAAAACAGAATCAAAATAATAGAACAGGAAATGACATTCTGAAAGAGATTGTAACTTCTTATACGAATTATATATTTATCTATCTTTTGTGAGGTCTTCCGACTGATCCAATCTCTCTTCTAGTTCGAGAATGTCAGGGAGAGGTTAGGCCTGTGCTATGACCTGTCAGTTGCTCTAGGTGACGACAGGGTACTCATGGACAGGCTTATACTCTTCCTGAGAGAATCGAACTTATTGTTTTATGTGTGAAGTCTTGCACCTAATTTTAATGTGTTTCTAGTTATTGACTGTGATATTCGATGGTAATTGGCTCCCTTACAGCCTCTTACCAGTGTCCTCTTCTAGTGTCCATTCCACGAAAATGTATTAAAAGTGTACAAGGCTTAATTACATAATTCAGGCACTATCTAAAATACTGAAGGAATCGTTTTACAAATTGCCCCTCTAACCCAATATCTACCCAGTAAACATTCAACTAACGGCCGAATGCTGGCAAACTGCTTTTATGCTGGTAAATTACTGGCACCAAAAGTAAGTGCAACGCCAGTATTAATAATGTACTTCACATTTGTATTTCGCATTCCGCCTATACGAAGTACTTTACCAGCATTTTATAAGCACTCTTCTTCACTCATACTTTTTACTTAAAACCATCAGAAATAAATCTTGCAACTAATGCGATTATTTTGCACTTTACCGTTACTGGGCCAGCAACTGATACATCAATGGGCCAGTAACGGCCCCGGGGACACCGGGGTACTGGCCCATTACTTTCAATGCCGGGGAGTATGTGCTTTACCAGTACTGGCCCGTATAAAAATGTTTGCTGGGTACCCCATAAATAACTCTTTAAAAAAACTAAAATATATTCAATAAAATCTAAAACACCTCTCTCAAACACTTATGTGCATCAATAAATATATTCACCCTCTCAATAAAAATTCAAAATAAGTATCATTTGAGAGTTTTTCGTAAGTTTAACATAACATTTACCTATAAATACTGGCGATGTTTTAAATCCAGTAAGACACCACCGCCACAACTAAGTTGTATCGCGGCCCCCGGGTCGCTCTGGGACAAGATGGCGCTGGCAAAGTAATACACTCATCCAACCGAGATGCTTATATTAAAATTTCTTTAAAGTTATGACCGAGACTTTAGTAAATGTTCTATATAGAGATGAAAATTTCTCGTGAAAATAACAGCTCTGGGAAATGTTTCACGTTTAACTTTAAGCAGAAAAAGGAACAAAAAATCTCTACCGGTCACCGTATAATTTTTAAATGAGAAAATGACGATATTGAAATTTAAACAATTAAGTAAAAGGTCTATTATTTGGGTCTCATTTATTCGTGCGATTGTATTAACCGGGATCTTCTAAATATAATCTTTTTAGGGTTTTGGAGATATGACCAAAAAACCCTTATACCGTCATTTTGTCATCTGTGCATTTGAATATAATAAAAAATTAAAATAAAATCATGCCTATCCCCTATTGTGGGCTACTTTCATCATCTTTAATCAGCGATATATTGGAAATACGCTTCCCAGGGCCCGATTTAGCTCTTCTATTGCTCTGGGCAAAAATTATTTTTGCCGCCCTTTATATTTAATTAAAAATCTGTTCCTAAACAATTTTAATATTCATTAAATCAATTCCGATAAAAAATTTAAAATAATGCAAAAAGAATGACATGAGAAAGTGAAGAATTCTTTAATACAGGTACGTACCATTCCCTAGTAGGTATGACAATAATTATGTGGGTGAATTAAAAACAATTTATAAATTTGATACCAAATTCAAACATGTATTACCTAACTTTTGAAATTTTTTTCTGTCTAGTATTTTTTTAGGGTTTTGTAGGTATGACCAAAAAACCCTTATACCGTCATTTTGTCGTCTGTCTGTCTGTCTGTCTGTCTGTCTCTCTGTCTGTCTGTCTGTCTGTCTGTCTGTCTGTCTGTCTGTCTGTCTGTCTGTCTGTCTGTTTGTCCGGTAAAAATTGTAGCCAAACGGCTAAACCTAGAAAGTTCAAATTTGGCATGCTTATACACCTCTTTGACCCGCACATAGGAAAAATACTAAAACATTTAAAAAACATATCCCTAGTGACATATGACTAGATTTTTGCCAAAATTGTGCAAAAAAATGTTTGTCCTACACCCTGTAGCCCAGATGGTTTAAACTAAAAATCTGAAAAAATTTTAAGTAATGTACATTTGTGTAAACCGGAATAGTACAACAGGAATTTTTGATCAGATTATGTTTTCGGAAAATAACGCATTTTTGTGTTTTTTTCTTGACCACGTAAAATATTTAATATCTTATCTAACACACTGAACCAGTGTGCTTTGATAGTGTAATGGCTAGCATGCTCGTGTTCTAATTTGCAAACTAAAGTTCGCTCCGCTCTCCAGGCAATTTAATTTTTGTTTTTTTTTTGCATTTTTATTTTGTTTAAATTATTTTTTCATAATTCTAGTTTATTTGGGCAAATGTTGCATTTAATTTAATAACCAGTGGAAATTGTTGAAATTGAATACACGAAATCAAATGGGCTATGACTTAACCCTTTACCGCATAGTGTGCCATATATGGCACGTACCGATTTTTATTTTTTATTTTACTTTTAAAACTGAATCAGAACGTTACTTCATGAATGTTCATACATGCCACATACACAGCAATGGATCCTGCAGTATCTCAAGTAATGGGCTACAATAGATTTGAGGATATCAAGCGGAATTTGCACTTCAACGATAACTCTGAATTTATTGAGAAAGGGCAACTAGAAGATACGACCTTTTCTTTCAAAAATTCGAGGGTTTTAATCCCTAATGAAGAACACCTAGCAATTGACGAGCAAATAATACGGAATCATTTTCTTTTGTAATATAATCTAGAATCATAATGTTCCATGTATGGCACAAACCCTAAATAATTATTTTAATTATTATTTTTCCATAAAAATAATAATTAATATTTTAAATATATTTTTTTAATTAATTCTTCTATCAATAAACTAACCTAACCTAACCAATTCCTAATGCTCATGAATTATTTCAGCCAAAAATAAAAATTCATGCAGTAAAGGGTTAAAACAACTAATGGAAGCCATAGGCGCAATTTTCAAAATCTTAATGAACCTTGCTATATATATGTATAAAAAAAATACTGCACATATTTAGAAATCTAAATAATGGTATACTAGCGTCGGCGAATCAATGCAGTTACGTCACACGACGTGACAAACAATTGCATTGTTCCAGACAATACTATAAGAATTTGTTGGTCATACCTACAAAATCTTAAAATCAAGAAAATTACAAAGCATAAAAAGTTACAGAGCAATGAAATATTTCAATATATCGAATAATTGTAACATTTCCCAGCTCCTGTTTTCGGGACATCTATATGATGCAGCAATAATATAATAACCAGACACTCTCTCCTCGCAGCGTGCTGTACAGGGCTCGCGCAGGGCCTCCATACAGATCGAGTCAATCTTTTATTGACTTATATATGTATTTGAATATAGCGTAATTCGCGAGGAAGGCATTGGAAAACTCTGTTTTCCGTTTCCGCTTGTCAGTTAGAAAGGAAATTCATTTTGACAGCATATCAGAGTTATTGGTTTGAATTGTGCTACAGCCGTTTTCCCTACACCAATATTGAAATTGAGAGATAATGTGAGGTATAATTTTATTTCTGTTTTATGTAATATTTGTTTTAATACTTTTTCCTTTTTTATTCTGAATATAGATGGTATTTTTTCATTTTATTTTTGAGAGAACATTGAAATATACATGCACTGAAAAACAAAAATCACTAATACATTGGAATATTATTATTAATCAACATTAATATCAGTTCATAACACTCGAAAATTCTGATTTCCAGTCTCCAAAGTTGTCCATCCTAACATAGCTTTTCGTTCACTCCTCTTTTATTCGTATCTCTTCAAATTCCTTCTATCTTTCCATTCTTGCCAAAGTTTTGCCTCTATTTAAGAAAGGTGACGTTGATGATGTTAATAATTACCGACCCATATCCATATTGCCAGTGTTTTCTAAGATTTTTGAAAAGGTGCTCTACAATCAAATTGTGCAATATTTTACCAGCAATAATTTATTCTTTGACAGTCAGTATGGTTTTAGGAGTAACAGGAGTACCATAGATGCAGTTATGGATTTTGTCGCGTATGTCTCGGATGCGTTGGAATCTGGGAAATACTGCCTCAGCATTTTTCTTGATTTAAGCAAGGCTTTCGACTGTATATCTCACAATATTTTATTAAGCAAACTATCTTTTTATGGTTTCGACGACATAAGCCGTGCATTGCTTAAATCATATTTATCTAACCGAAAATAGTTTACCCAATTTAACAGTAGCACTTCCCAGTATCTTCATTTGCATTTTGGAGTGTCTCAAGGTTCAGTTCTCGGACCGCTACTGTTCCTAATATTTGTAAATAACATGCCTCTCTCTACAAACGCCAAAACAATTCTCTACGCTGATGATACAACATTATTAGATTGTAAAAATTATTTAGATTCTCTTGTTAAGGAAAATGTCTCTCTGGTGAACAGTGTAAACTCTTGGTTTGCCTGTAATAAGCTAAGTTTAAATAAAGAAAAAAATCAAGTTTTACTGCTGAGCACCAGAAAACATGATATTGCCAATTCCCCCTCCATAAAATTTCTAGGTATCCACGTTGACTCTCATCTTCGTTGGGATCAACACGTGGATATACTTAGCCGCAAACTACGCTCAACTGTGTATCTATTAAGGAATCTGAAGCATGAAGTCAGCTCAGACGTTGTATTGAAAGCCTATTTTTTCCTCTTTCAGTCCCACCTAACCTATGGGTTAATAATCTGGGGACATTCACCTACAGCAAACATAATTTTTGCATTACAACGAAAAGTTGTAAGAATAATTGCCGGTGCCTCTTTCAGAGCCAATTGTCGAGATTTTTTTGTGAAACTCAAAATAATAATTTTGCCTTCGTTATTTATTTATCATTGTTTCTTGTTTATACGCAAAAATTTAAGCAATTGCAGTACTTTTGGTGAGACACATGATCATTGCATTCGCAGTAAAAATAATATCCGGGGTAAATTTTTGCGTCTAAATAAATACAGAGATTGCTCAAATTATTTTGCTGTTAAATTATATAATCTCTTGCCTGAGGGAATCTGTACACTACCACTAGACAAGTTCAAATTTAAACTTAAGAACATACTAACAAGTAATCCAATATATGTATGTCATTGATGAATTTTAAAAAGTCAATTTTGATTAAATTTTGTAACTTTGTATTTTTAATATTGTATTTGACTGACTAAAAACATTTTTTGTAATTTGGTCAATAAAAATTATTATTATCCTGTTTTTTTTAGGTCTTTCATTTTTCTCCTCCACCTTAGTGTCCACGATAAAAATTTAGGACACTTTTCATCTCCAATTCATTGTATATGACCGTACCATCTAAGCCAGTGTCTGCCAAACTTTATACCCTGAGAAGTTATAAATAGTTTCGCGAAAATTAAAAATTATATATTCTAATTTTACATGTTTACGATTACATGTTATGTAATCGTAAAATATTCGATAATGGTTTGCATCTGATAGCTATAAATAGTATGCTTGAGAATATAAACATTGTTAATCTTTTTGTTTAACAATTTATGTTTCGAATAGTCAATTTTTGATATGTTTATTGCTTTTTCTTAATGTTGTGCAATTCGTGTAACCCAACCAATTTGATTCAGTTTGATATCTAAACTTTATTATGTTCCATTGACACGCATATTCTTAACAATCCTCGGGATTAAAAGTTTTTCTTGAAGAAGAGAAAAACCTGACTTTAATTGAACTGATATTGCATAATGATTAGCATTAACTATCTTAGCCTTGCTGGATAATCTCCTCCTTAATCGTGAATCGTCCTTTTCTAATTATCGCCAGTTGTTATTGCCCATGATTCTTATATCTGCATCAACACTATCCTTCCATTTGAGTTTGGGTCTTCCTTTATTTATATTATTAAATTAATATTATTAAAATGTACATTTTATTTCTCTATTTAAAAGTTCCGAAAACGTAAGATGTTAAATATGAGTAATATTTACGACAATACCTTTTTAGATTCCATCAATATCATGATTGGTTCCATTAAATTGAAGTTTAATGTGTCGATATCCCTAAGTACGTTGCCATACAGCTTAATATGTACTTAAAATGATAACTTTACAACACAATGTGCCAACGAAGGCGAACGACGACCGTTCAACGCATGGAAATACGACATGGTTTCACTTCCCTCCTATCATATCGAGGGAGGAATTTTTATTGTTATTACCAGAACAACCTAATGGAAAATTTAATGAATTATTAACTTTGTGTAATGTTTTTGATAATATTAAAATTAGAGTAGATATATACGTATTATATTTTCTTTCATTTGAAAAAGAAAATTATTTTGATAACCTGGATCAAAAATTGTAATATCTCTAATGTCTAGCTGCCAATGGTTCTATCAACAATGACCTATATGGAGACAGTTTCCTCCCTGCAGTTAATTTTGCAGGAAGAACCTCATGGTTTAATGTCTCCCTTAAGCTATCTCAACTTTAAATTTTCTATGCTGTTTAATTTATGTTGCCATTTGGTTAACACCAAATATTACAGAATACTCTTTAAGTCATCTGAAAATATGAAACTCACATCAATCATAGGTCTGTGAGAGGCGGCTTTTGCAGCTACATCAACCACTTCATTGCATTTAATACCAACATGCCCCGGTATCCAAAACAGCTTTACCTTCATATTCTAAACATTCTGATTATGGAGTAGCAACCGGGTTTTTAGTACAAGAGGATGCACTGGATCTGGATCTTGGATACTGTTTAGAGCGCTCAGTAAGTCCGTCAAGATAACGCTGGAACGACTTTGCTCCGACGAAACGAAACACAGGACCTTGAGAATAGCGAACACCTCAGCAGTGTTCACACTCATTGTGGAGTTCAAACGATACTGAAACTGCTGACGTGGAATCAAGACAACGAACGCACACCCAACCTTGGTTCTGAATTTTGATCCGTCAGTAAAAATGATAGTATCCTCGAACCTAGGGATCAGTAGCCATTGTAACTCATGTTGGCAGTGGAGCCCTGAATACTCCCCCCCTCGAACTTCCCGTTGGCGCCCCTACTGCATGTTGGTATTCGATAAGCAATTTAGTATCTTTAGAACTTTTTAAAAAGACTATATTATATTAATCGCAGTAAAACCCCGTAGTACCCCAGTAGTACCCCGCCACTCGACGTTAATTTGTTCTGAAAAAGCGTCGAATAGCGATTTCGTCGAGTGACGAGTCGAATTTCCCCTACATACATATATGGAAATACAGATATGTATATTTTTTTAATTCACTGTTTAAAATTTTGAGTAATAACAATATAAAATAATAATGTACAGTAGTCATACACTATTCGCGACTGCAAATAACAGTGAGACGTCTGGTGGTGACTAGCTAAATTAAACAGAAGCGTATATTTGGATAATATTTGTAGCGTGTTGTGCTGCAGTTTATGTGAATTAAGAAGTATTTTAAAATATAGTGACTTAAATACAGTGCATTTTTGCCGAAATATTGTTTGAACAGATAAATATTAAGAAAAAACTTCTGACATATACGCTTCTCGTGCGCCTTTAGCTGTTGTATGCAGCGCCGCCAACGTTAGTTTCAGTCGCGAATACTGTGCAATACTGTACTGTAATAGAAAAAATAGAAAAAAAAAACAGAAAAAAAGAAGAATAATAAACAATATTGTATACAAATTTTTAAAAAAATTTCAAAAACCTGTACAAAACTATAATACCATTTTTATATTTGGCTATTATTTCTTTTTTCTGTTCCATAGTGATTCTTACTGTTTTCTTTTTAGCTATGCTTGCATCTCTAGCCTTCTTTTGACCCATAATTATAAATATAAATCACTTATTTTAGCAAAAAACAAAAAGTTTATAGCGATCACGCGTCGGATAGCGATACTTCCGTCGACTCTCAATCTCGACATTTACGTCGAATGGCGAAAACGTCGAGCTAAAAGGCAGTCGAGTGGCGGGGTATTACTATACCCCTATTTTGAACCAAATATGTTAACTCTAATGGCGGTCAGATTTTACCCTATCATATAACAAGCACATCTTGCCAGATTTATAATATAACATCGCTATTAAAATGAATATTTATGTTCAGAATTGGGGTATAAGCATGAAAGCCATTGCATTTAGAGATGTGAATACTTGGTTTGTAGATAAAATCAACACAGTTATATGTAATGTTATCGCTTGTAGTGTTTTAAATTAATAAATATCATATCGCGTGTTAGGAGGTAATAAAGGTTAGCCAGTGACGGACAAATGGTCTATCTGTCTCAAAATGGCCTCCACTTACACAATTACACAAAACGTACATATGTATTCAGGGATATAAGCGCTTGTTTACATATTAAAAACAAATATACTTTATTAGGAAATGATGCGTTTGAGAATATAATAGACAAAGATCATTTACAGTGCCTACTTATAAATATATCCTATAATCAATTGTAAAAAAATCATAATGGTATCTGCTTAGTAATCAACGTACATGAATATATATATATATATATATATATATATATATATATATATATATATATATACTGCTAAACTTGTGGTATTTATGTACGGCATTGAATGAACACTATGCTTACGGAGTAAAAACGATGTCTGGTTGTCCTGAGGTTGTACGCGTGTGTCGAGCGATGTCCGGTAATTTTTTATTCATCCACTGTGAAGGATATGCGGTTTCGTGATTCTGACGTGGGACTCATTTGTACTTGAGAAATACACAGATTTGCCACATCGCAATACATTTGACATTATAATAATATCTACCACAGAAATATGTTCATTACTTAATAATCTTCTTCCGATAGTACAGTTAAAATGCTAAAAATAGTCAAAACGTTATGTAGGAACCTCAATTCGTGGAGATCCATCGAAATCTCGAAATGCCAAAATTGGTATGATCACAATACCTCCCTTATATATGTTGGCGGTCGGTAAAAAGTATCATAAATAAATGGTCTTTTGCCAAAGCTTACGTACACGCATTTTTCTCTCAAGTACACTCTTAAAAAAGTAGTGTTAACTTTAAAACTATGGACTTCATGGTATGCTATTTCATTATTTTAGTGTAAAAGTTAACACAACTTTTTTTAGAGTGTAGGAAGTAGGTATTAGTATATTTAATCAGTGACTTTTTTCATTGTAACATTAAGAAAACCTCCCTAAAAATGCGCTAATATTGAAGAAAGCCATCAAGTTTAACTCCCCTTGTTTCATCCGAAAGTCACTTGATCTAAATCTCAATAACAATTGCCACGTCAAGGCATTCCGCCATCTTGTCGTCATGGTAACAAGTTACTGATGAAAAATTGCCATGAGTCTTGGTTGTTTTTCTCTAGTGGGGTTCGCAGAAAGTGTTCCAAGTCTTGTGCTTTTTAATATTAGGGCCTGTTTTTAACAGGCATGAATAGCAGAGTGGCTCATTTATTATTTAACCGCAGTAGTGACTTGGGAACATTTCATACGAAGCACATTTGGAGATTATACGTGTATTGTTATCACAACCGATATGTCGCCTGAGAACACTACTTGTAATATTTAACAATTTTGTCTGGAGCTTTTAAAATGACTTTTTGAAGCACAGTCTTCGTTTCTACTGTCTTATTATATTTTCTTTATTTTTTGTTTAATTTGCTGAAGGGAACTTAAGTCAGCTGTTTGGATATTGAAAAGTACTAAAAAGTATTTTATAATGGCGAGAGCCGATACTGCAGTCAACGAAATAAAAATTCTACACGGAGAAAAATGACATCAAGTAAAGTATTTTACTTGGCCAAGTTTTTGCTAGAGTAACAGAATAAAATTGTCCCTGATAATATTTTTTCAATTACGTTGGTTGATCTTACTAAGACCTTAAAGTCATTCTAACAAAGAGAAATTAGTTTCATACCTATTTGTTAAGGTTACAAATTAAATTTGTTGCTACGACAAATGTGTTAGTCCATGTGAAACAAATATATAATGATACTTAATAATTTTGTGCATCTAACAAATTATGTTAGTCATCCAGTATATGCCTTGCACATGCGTTTTGAGTTTGGACCAATATGGCGTAGGCTTTGTTAGTGCTTGACGTTTTTATACCTGTTGATAGTTTTTGCGCTGTGTTTAATAAGCAAATAAGTGCAACAATGCAGTGTATCCGAACATTAGTATCTTGGGGACTTCACAAATATTTTCAACGTATTAAAACTTGAGGAGACAGTTTAAAAAAGTTGGGCTACTAGATAACAGAGCAAAATAGCCCAATAAATGAAAGAGGTAATGATTTTAATAATACAAATAGTGTATTAATGCTAATACTTTGGTGTGGAATTTTTGTAATCATATAGAAATATGCTAAAAACTATACCCTGTTTAGAACTCCATTTAAAAATTTCTCATCGTTTTACAGATGTTCATTTTTTTGTTGTGAAAATGATTTTATCAGTAAAAATTATTATTATGTCCATTTACGTTAAGCTAAACAGTGTATGAATCGGGTATAAGTTTATGGACGTGAATTTTTGCCTGGCATATATAAATTGGAAATGAATATTTGTAATAATTTTGAATATTTAATTGTTTTATATTCATACTAAAAATCAAACTTAAAATTAGTTATATGTCCTGTTACATATTAAATTTTATAACTGTGAATTTTGTTAATAATAAATTTTAACAACAATAGATTATAAAATTTGTATTATTTTTCTTAATACATTTATATATTTTACAGGTAGAGATGTTTTTAAATTTCATGGCGAAAACAAATACAGATGTCATAAAATTGGGCTAACAATGTTAGGTTTTTCTATAAGCATTCGTAAAAAATGTAATTGTAAAATACTTTTTACAAACATTAAAAAATAATGAACGATTATGGAAAATTTGACTATTCCAGTTCAATTTTGTGACTTTTAATAGCGTTTTTTTCATAACCAAATATAAAAATATCTCTGATTTGAGATTACAACAAATGAAATTAGTAATATATTTCTGACTAATGTGATTAGTCACCCCAACAAAGGTGGTAGCCCGAGCAAAATATGATCAGTTCGTGAGACAAATAATTTTTTGTTACCATAAAAATTTGCTAATTCTAACTAATGAAAATTAGTTCCTAGAACAAAAACTTCATCAAAAACATTTTGTTCCTAATGCAAATTTATGTGTAAAAATTTGTTGTCAAGACAAAAATATTTGTTGTCTAAAATACCACTAAAAAAATTTGCTGGGGTAACTAAAATTTTAGTAATTCCAACAAAACCTTTTTTACCGTGTAGCATTTTTGTATCTTTAATATCTACCGTGTTGGATCCGGCAGCAGGTTTCTACACATTCTATTATTCTAGAAACTATGTTTGTAATTTTCATTGTAATTGCTTAGTTAATTTATTAGGAATTTCTCTCCTCATTTCTGTAATCTGTTGTTATCAAAGAAGAGGTAGGGCAGAGTATTTAAAGTGATGAGGTCAGTGACGAGTTTAGTCGGATGGTGGATGTAAACAAGAGTCCGGTGTCTTGTAGCCGCAATCTCTTGTTTAATGGCAGACATTGAAACGCTCTCAGCGCTTGGCCACCCAGACATCCAACTCATCTCACCTCACTGAATTAAATTCTGATTATCGCCAAAATAAATGAAGATTCGAATAGATTTTTAGATATTTTCAGATGAATAAATATGCACTTAACAAAATACATGGCAAATTAAAGGTCTATGGATTAAAATTATGAAACATCATCGTAGTTTAATGTTGTAGTCCGATATAAACAAGGTCATATCCAGAGCTATTTTAGACAATAAAAATTACAGCAAATTAATATAAAAATTCAACCTCCCCGGCGATCGAACCCGCATCCTAAGGATTTTGCGGGATAGTCACGTTACCACTGTGCCATGAAAGTGGAAAAGGAAGAACAAGATATTTGTATTGGCATCTGACACTACCAATAGAGGCGCCACTGCATTGTACACCATGGCTGACGCAGATAGGATATTTTTAACAGGTTCAATGGTATCTTCATGTGATATTTATTGAAATTAATTTATTATTCAATATGAGGGTTGTGTTAAATGAAATTTTCCGTTTTTTCAGTGCCCAAGTGACCTCTAGGGTTATAATTGAAGGTAATAAGGCTTTTTTGTCACGTTTCGGAACACGATGAAAACTTAGGTCTCTTTCACGATCTACTTTTGCATTGCAAAGATAAACACAACAATTCACGTTGCATTTAATTTTTTCTTGCAATTTTAAAGACATTTTTTAAAAACTCGCTATGAAAACAACAGTAAACAAACTCGGCTATCCTCCACCTGTCAGTTTCTCAAAATCTCACTAGAGGCGCTTTAGTTATTGTCAGTTGAAAATAGGGTGAGTCTGAACGAAAATGCTAAATTTCGAGTGTATACTAATAAAAGTGTATAAACCAAATATTATAATCTGATTTAAATTTTTGAATTACATTATCTTAAATGTTTAGTCTAGAAGAAATTTTTTTAAATTGTCTGGACTCGTTTGATATCACAGCGTGTTGCTTTACAGAGTTCACCTTAATATTCCATTTTGCGAGCCACACTATTCAAACTACGACGAATTAGTGCATCCCGATTGTCCATCTTTGTTTTATAACTCTGACTTATCAATCAGCCTCACAAACAAAACTGGTACATTTACTTTTACAATCAGTTTTGTAGCCACAACAAATTTTACTGTTAATGTAGCAAAAAAAAATCTTACTATACTATTTTAACAATACACTTCTCTCCGTGTACTGTTACTATTCTGGTGAGTTTTTGAATTTATCTTCAATATATTTGCAAAATCTAACCCTTCTAACCATAATTAGGTACAAATAACGACTTACTACCAATTAATATAATTTTTTTTTTTTTTTCAAACAAAAATAAGCAAAATAAACTCTTGTTATTTATAAAACATTTAATTGAAAAATTAAAATTTAAGTTATTTCATGTTATTTCATATAATAACTAGTTATAACAGTTTATTTTAGAGATACTTTGTTTCTTTTTTTATTGTTTTCAAAGCTTGCTACGTTCAATTTTGTAAAACTTATGTTGATTATTATTTTGTAAATAAATGGTCACCATTTTGAAATGGCTAACATAAAAATATGATTTTTTGGTGTCATTGTAAAGCTAATTTAATGTACTTTTAGGGAAAAAAATATAAAATTATCGATTCCCTATGCTAGATCAAAAGTTGACATCATTTCATAAAAAAATTATAATAACTTAAAACTTAAAACAATATCTTTACTCCCAGATTAAGTAAATACCTTTTTTTAAAATATAGTCATCTTTTTTAATAATTATTTATACATATCTTTAACACAGTTTTAACAAATTGCAAAGCTATCTAAACAAGGTACTTACATTTAATAAATTAAAACCTATTGATTCAGTTTAACCAAAGATAAAAATAATTATAATAGAAATATTTATGGCAATAGTAAACTGAAGGTCTACTTGTGCTAAACGGCCATGAGTTCCACACTGAAGTAACCAAATCATAATTACTCATAAATAAGCAAATTAAAACATGGAAATTACATTTTATTACCTGAATTATGAATATAATGTTGGTTATTTTAATTTATTTAATTATTAATGGTTATGATTATGTTAAGATTAATTTTATTTCTTTATTATTACACAATTTGAGCATTAAGAAACCACAGTAAATTAAAGAGTAATGTTATTAAAAATTATGTAAATATATTTTCAAAATAAATTATTACAATGTAGCAACAGATGTAACTTACGAAAATATCCATTTAAAAATTTATTAAGCAGTAAAGATTATTCTAATTTTTGATCTAAACTGTCTCTTTTTATTTTATTTATTTGACATCATAGACCAAAGATCTGAAGAACTAGTACTTTTTTTTGTTATATATATTTTTGATGGAATATTAATAAACAATATAAGGGTTGGCTATGGAAAAATTAAATAATGACTACTGCAAGCTTTAGAATTAATTAACTGTCATCACTGTTGCTTTATGTCATAAGTTTACCAGGTCAACAAGTATGAAATGCGTATTTTTTTTTAAATAAAACACATTAAACTCAAAAGAACAGTAAAAGTTTATTTATTCAAAGTATGCTCCATTAGAAGTTATACATTTTTCCCATCTTTCAGGCAATTTGTGAATACCTCGCCAGTAGAACTCTTCTCCTTTCCCCGCAAACCATTCATCTAGCCATTCTTTCACATTTTCATATGAACAAAAGTGCTGCTCGGCAAGTGCGAGACCCATCGATGCGAACAAGTGGTAATCTGAGGGGGCCAAGTCTGGTGAGTAAGCGGCATGGGGTAGCACTTCCCACTTGAGTGCCTCCAATGTGTTGCAAACTGCTTTTGCCTTATGTGATGGAGCGTTATCGTGAAGAAAGATTACCTTGTGCTGTCTTCTTTCGTATTCTGGTCGTTTTATGAGCAGCGAATGGTTCAATTCGATCAGTTGTTGTTGGTAACGTTGGGTATTAAGTGTTTCACCAGGTTTTAACAATTTATAATAGACCACACCCTTTTGGTCCCACCAAGTACAGAGCATTGTCTTTTTGCCAAATCGATTCGGTCTTGCAGTTGATGTGGATGGTGAGCCTGGGTTCACCCATGATTTTTTGCGTTTGGGATTTTCAAAATAAATCCATTTTTCATCGTCAGTAATGATACGATGCAAAAAGACTTTCTTTTGTATTGTGCAAGCAAAATTTCACAAGTGTTTTTGCGTTTTTCCATTTGCCTCTCATTCAATGCATGTGGAACCCATCTGCCGACTTTCTGGATCTTACACAACTCTCGTAGGCGATTGGAAACAGCTTGTTGACTAACGCCTAACTGCTCTGCTACTTGTTTTTGTGATTGACGATCGTCTTCCTGTAGCAATGTTTCCAATTTTGTATCTTCATATTTTTTTGGAGGTTTTCCATGTTCTTTGTCTGTAAGATCAAAGTCACCACTTTTGAAACGCCGAAACCATCGTTCACACGTATCTTGCGATGGAGCATATTCACCATAAGCTTCTCGAAGCAGTCGGTATGATTCAGCAGCAGTTTTTTTCAAATGAAAATAAAACAGTAGTACTGTCCGCGAATGCCCTTTATTTGGCACAAAATTTGACATTTTTAACACAGTAAAACAAAATTATATGATCACTTTTCAAATTATAACCTATACGCATTTGACACTTAATGATAACTTAACAAAACGCCATATGTGTTGAAACTTTGAACTATACACTCGGTTTGCGCGGCAAGTTTGAAAAAAAATCCGCATTTCATACTTGTAGACCTGGTATATGTATTATTATATAAAGATTGCAGTATAAATTATTTTATTTTTCCATAGCGAACCCTTATATAATTACTTTTTGAACTCATGGTATAAGATCTACTTTAGGTTGTATTTAATTATTTTGACTTGCTTTCGCGAAATATTTTTAATTTCTTAAAAATATTCCCATGAATTTGAAGCAAAATTTCCCCTCTTTATTTTGGCGTTCATTGTGCCTGGTTCAATTTCGTAAATTATAATCTGGCTCATTCAATTGTGTTAGTCGTTTGTTTCCAAAACGAATTGTAATTATGTTGATTAGAGTCGGTGGCGTTTCGCCGTTATAATTGCCAGCAGGTTGGTAACATTGCGAGCTCACCACACTCAGATGCTACTGTAATATTTCTTTTGTTAATTCCTAATTGTTCTGTTTTAATTACTGGTACCGGATTTGAAATTTTGTATTCTGTTAAAGAATAAAGAGTTTTTTAAATGATGTTATGAAATTCTTGTTCGCTTGGATATTCGTTTTTAAAACTTTCTTTTAATATTGTTACATGTGTAATTACTTGTAATGTAGCTGAAAAAATTAATATGTAAAACTGATATGCCTTTTACATGTATACACAATGTATACTAAGAAAGTATATTGACGTTTTAATAACTATAATAAAATTACAAATTGTTTTAGAAATGGAAAATGAAGAAATGCCATAAATACAGCGACAGTCGATTCAATTATGGACATTAACAGAATATTTAAATATTTGTTTTAATTTTCGAATTTCAATAATACTACCTAATAAAAAAATTGATGTGAAGTGTGAATTTTCACACATTTCAGGATTCGCAGGTATTTAGTAAGGGATGCCAAAACAAATTTTATGTTAAAATATTTTTTTTGTTAATTTTAATTCGACTGCCTAATACCATTATTTAGGTTTCCAAATATGTGCAGTATTTTTTTTATATAGCAAGGTTCATTAAGATTTTGAAAATTGCGCCTATGGCTTCCATTGGTTGTTTTAAGTCATAACTCCGTCCCTCTGATTTCGTGTATTCAATTTCAACAATTTCCACTGATTATTAAATTTACGCTTTTAAAAATTAAATGCAACATTTGCCCAAATATAACCAGAATTTTGAAAAAATAATTTAAACAAAATAAAAATGGAAAAAAAACAAAAAATAATATAGTCTGGAGACCGGATCGAACCTTAGTTTGCAAATTAGAACACTGTTAACCATTACACTATCAAAGCATGCTATCATACACATAATACTGGATAAAATACTGGGTTACGGTTAAATTTACATAAACGATATTTAAAAAAAAAATCAGCTATGGCCACCACAGGACCGACCGCCATCATAAAGTACTTGTATAAAATACATTCTAGCAGCAGAGTAGAAATAACTTGGCCTAATATTTTGTAACAGAGATATTATTTATCATGACCATGGAAACGTTACATATAAGTATGAAAAAATAGATACTTGGAAAAAATTTCGAAGAATTTTTCAAAAATGTTTCGTTTTATCAAAAAATGTCTCAATTAAAAGTTGTTAGTTATTGTTTTTATAGCAACTTTTTTTCAAAAAATTTTTCGAAATATTTTTCTATTGTGAAATATTCGCAAAAATCTTAAAATCGACACGATTAAATTCCCATTTTTAGTCAACCGATTTTTACCAATAGTTGATCAACTCGTGCTATTAATGGCAAAAGCTTAAATATGAAGTTTCATTAAAATCCTTTTAGCCGAATTTGCTCTGCACGTGTCCAGAGACAGACCGACAGACGGACGGACGGACGGACAGACAGACCGACAGACGTCATGCTAAAAATAGTCAAAACGTTATGTAGGGACCTCAATTCGCGGAGATCCATCGAAATGTCAAAATCGGTATCACAATACCTCCCTTATATACCTATGTTGGTGGTCGGTAAAAATGGTTCAAATTTTTAGTTCAGATTACAAGACATTATTTATTGTGAATTTTTGCCGCCCCAAAAAAGTACCCCCCCCCCCCTTTGCTACGCTACTGATCCTGAAATGTGTGAAAATTCACACATGAAATAAATTTTTACAATAAGTTACTTTTGTGTCAACTATAATATATATTTTTGATGACGTGGTTTTTAGTTGGTTCTATCTAATAACTATCGGAACCGATGAAAGGCAGGGGCGAAATGTTCACAAGCCTAGGGCGCTGTTAGGGGATCAGATATACAAAATAAGCGGTCAGGAATTTTGAAACTCGCAGTTTTCTGGCTCTGCCAACTATATAAGATTATACTTGATATTATCACAGTAAACAGCTTTCTTTCTATGTAAATTCTAAATGCAACACTAACTACACTGAATAGCAGTGATTAGACACCTCTTTAAGCTATCAGTCTTGCTAAACAGCGTCTATCAGCAGTGCGTGTATACAGGGTGTACCGCTAGACACGTACCTCTGTCTGATAAGAGGGCATGCGAGCTCTATCAGAGGACGCTCTCAGTATACGAGGCGCTCTAAGTGCCATATGCCGTGCATACACGCCGTGCGTTCCAACTCACCGCAAACATCGCGACCGTTATCGCTGGAAGTGGTCTATGATTTGCTAATGTTGGTTTTACTAGAGGTTTACTTCTTAAATGTCATGAGATATTGGATGTATATCTTACTCGGAAATAAAATATATGGAAAACATAAAGTGACCACATTTTCATGGCGACAAAGCGGGACAAAATGGGAATTAATAATGAAAGCTGACCAATAATTCAAAAAAAAAATATTTTATTGTATAAACGCGTCTATATATAAATAAAAATGTGTTTATTATTATTATTATTATATATTTTAAGTTAACTACAAAAATATATTTGAAAAACAATAATTTGAACAATAAACAAAAATTAATAGGGTAAAGTTGGTATAGATGCCCCAGTAGGATAAACGCCCCACTTCGCATATATCCATAATGGTGTGTGTTTGTATCATTTCAGTACTGACAGTTTGTACGAGAAACACAGTCTTCTGAAATAAATGTGTTAAATTATCATCAATGTTAATAGTTTATGAAAAATTAAATTGTAAAGGTAGGTGCTCATATGAGTGGTTGTATTTCAATAATTACGACATTTTGTCTTAAGTTTTTATGACGTAACTATAACTTTAACAAAATTAGTTTCATTACTAGGTATCAGAAGACACTTAACCTCACATTATAGAGTAGAAAATAATGCTCAATATTGTATACATTCGAAATAAACAGATGGGGCATCTATCCCATAGAAAAAGGATATAAGGCCGCAATAAATGTGGGATATATGGCTCGGGCTTTGTATATATAATCTTATAATAAAATATATATATAATCTTATACTAACATTTTCCCAAGGACACGCAACAGCATATATGCCAAAATAGATACTTGGAAAAAATATCGCAAAAATATGAAAAGTTTAAAAAATTTATTAAGTCCTATCAAAAATGTTTCAATTAAAAGTTGTTAATTATTGCTTGTATAGTAATTTTTGTAGAATAAATGTTTTAGAAAATTTTCTCTGTTATGAAATATTCGCAAAAATCTTAAAACCGACACGAGTAAACTTACATTTATAGTTGACCGATTTGTACCAAAAGTTGAACAACTGGTGCCATTGATGTCAAAAATTTAAATATGAAGTTTCATAAAAATCCGTTTGGCAAAAATTGCTCTACACATCTTCATGGACCGACAGATACACCGACCAACAGACATCATGCTAAAAATAGTCAAAATCGGCATGACCACTACGTATATATGTTGGCATTCGGTAAAAAAATAATAATAAATTGTAATTTTGATTAAATTGTAATTTTTAATTGTTATTTTAAAAAAATATTAAAATTATTGGTCAAAATCAAATATATTATTTTAGTGAGGCATAAATACCACCATATGGGGCAAAAATCCCATCGATATGGGATATATGGCCAATTACAGTACTATTTTAAATCATTAATTTTATATATTTAGAATAATTATAAGTGTTTTAATCTTATGTTATTGTGTAGTAAGATTATCTAAGAACTATAGCAAAGTAACAGATAAAGTTTAATAATTAAGATTAATGCAACACGATTGTTTTTCTATAACTGGGGCATCATGGGTTAGAGTCATTTAGTGTTGTCGAGTTAAATTAACAAGTAATTCCATATGAAACGTTAGTGTGGGCACTACACTATGTTAGAGATAAATGGTTTTAGAGGATGTCAGTCAGGACTGTGGTGTCCAGTGGACAAATTAGTGATCAGTGCTAAAGAGTCCAGTGTTTAGTGTTTCTGAATGTCTCATTTGGATTTAGCTGTATCGGCGTAATTGTAAGTCTAGTGTAATTAGTGTAAATATTTAAACCTTATCATAATTAAATTAGATTAGCTAAAATGTTGAGTTTAATTGAATAACCCTGAATCATAGCAACCAGCTAGCGGACTAATAGGGGGGGGGGGGTCCAGACTTGATCCGTTCGCAAGTCTTGGAACCCATAATGTGAGGGATGTACAGAGTAAGTACAAATGAAATAAATAAATCAGCCAACCGTGACATTTCATATTTATATATCATAGTCCCCACAGTATATATAAACAAGCATTGGAAGCATATATTTTACTTATTATTTATACAAGATTACATATGATACATAGGAAATAAAAATTAGATAAGCGTATTATCCGTTAAAATATATAATATCGCTAGACGTTGTGGCAGCATTATAATTTAAGACGAAGGCCGTGTAACCCAATTATCACTAATCATATTTATTAGGAGCTCCCCCTCAATTAACGATTGTACTGTCACAACAACTAATTACTATATTACTTCGTTTAGAACGTGGATTAACGGTACATTAACAAAGTACCAGCCGGTCGATAGAATCAAGAAGCTAAAAGCTTTTCGTTTCACTCCTTGTTTTGGTTCGTCAGATTCACACTGTTATAGAATTAAACACGGCATAATGAACATAGGTATAGGGAAATCGGCGAAACAGTGCAGTTGCATCACTTGAAACGTCACAAAAAAAAATGTGACGTCAGGTTTAGTACGTTTACATTCATCTATTTAACGAATGTAATATTTGTACGCTGTCACTTGTATCGAAATGTAATGAAAATATAAGAATAAGAACAGAATAGAAACAAATTAACTATTCTAATAGGCAAAATAGACCTACAAACGACTGATGTGATCCCAAAATATGATCAAAAAAAAGAAAATAAAAATAAGTTGAATATAACCTAAAAACTATGCAGTACACACAAAATCAAATAAGAAAATCTATAAGAAAATATTTAACTAAATACAAAACTGCTAAATAAACTAAATAAAAAAGGTTTTTAAAAATTACTATAAGTTAGATATTTGAACACAAGCAGTGGCGCAGCAAAGGGGGGGGGAGGCGACGGGCCTGGGCCCCTCCCAGGACCAGCAGATTACACGGTGCTGCTCGAAGAGTTGAAGATAAATTATTTGTTAACCACAACAGTAGTTAATTTTTAAATTACTTCATTGTAAACAATATTGGCAATTTTTATTTATTTTTTTTTTCGTATATCATTTTTTTAAGATTGCCTACTCTTGATAGGGGCTGTTATTGTACAAGTAAAAATACATCACTTTCCAAATATGCTCCAACGAATTATATGAAGGGGAGCATTGATCCTTTTTCCCCCTGACACATCGACTAAAACATTCGCCCAGTCAAATGATAAAACTGTTTTAAACAACTAATTTTTCGATTCAGATAAAATAAAGTGGAAATCTGACTTCGGTATAACCTTCACACGAGTCTGTTCGTTCGGTACAAATTGTGGCCAAGCGGCTGATTTAGAGAACTGAACATATGTAAGAAAAATATTGAGACTTCAAAAATATATCCCGCGAAAAATATAAATAAATATGTATTTATCGAAGAAAAAATCAAGTGAAAGTTTCTCATACATGGATTAACAATTACATTTTTTTATCAAAAAATAATGAAATTATTATTTGATATAATCCAACAGCAGGGGTTTCGAACTGATAGGTATGGGTCGCAGTCTATTTTACATACGAAATGATAAGCAGTGACGGAACTTTAAATATCCCGAAGGGTTTCTTGACATTTTTTTATAAACAGAAAAGGGGAAGAGAGTATATTTTACATTTTTAAATATATTTTTCCCTTAAATTAGGTCAAGTGAAAGTCTAAATTTGATTCGGCCCTCCCCAAGACAAAATCCTGGCTGTGCCATTGATTTTTACCAATATTTATTACAACGTAGTGCCTATGAGATTATTGAGCCAGAAATTAAGTCTCAAGAACGACGTAAAATGCCTAGGGTTGGGATGGGGTCCGCAAAAACAATTTTGTTCGAGAGGGGGTCCTCGGACTACATAAGTTTAAGGGAGGGGGGAATAACCACATTTTAAGCATATTTTTGTGAATTTTTTTCAAATCTATGGTTAAATTTATTTATTTTCAAACTAAGTACATATATAAAGTATGTTTTGAAGAAGATACAAAAAAATTTTGAAGGCAAAATATGGCGAAATGAGCCAGCTGTGGCAAATCTTCTCAGACTCTGGGAAAAAAAATAGATTTCGCGGTGACCAGCATAACTCGTCACTGGATCATCTGAAATCAAAAATCCAAAAAGATTTTGTTAGTTTATGAGTTTGCCGAGGTAACGACGTTGAGATATTTTTTTTTTCATGTTTTTTTTTAATTTAACAATCACAAATATAGGTACTCATTTTTAGGTTTTTTTTAGGGGGAATTTTGTCTTCTAAGTAACGCTAAAAACTGAAAAATCATTTTAAAAATAAAAACTCAACGTCATTACCTCGGCAAACTCATAAACTAACAAAATCTATTTGGATTTTTGATTTCAGATGATCCAGTGACGAGTTATGTGGTCACCGCAAAAAAATTTTCCCGGAGTCTGAGAAGATTTGCCACAGCTGGCTCATTTCGCCATATTTTACCTTCAAATTTTTTTTGTATCTTCTTCAAAACATACTTTATATATGTACTTAGTTTGAAAATGAATAAATTTAACCATAGATTTGAAAAAAATTCACAAAAATATGTGGTTATCAGACCCTACCCCCCCTTAAGAACCCTTGTATTAGAGTAATCGGAAATAACATAAAGTGTACAATTACCTGATAATCTATCCTTTACAACTTGCGATGCAAAAGCGGCGGCGGCTGCACTCCTTTGTAATACAGGATCAAGTCCAAGCGCCCAAGGATTGAATACTGCCCCAGGACTTCCAGGTCCTCCTAACGGTCGATGAGCTGGGACCCTAAGGACTCCTTGATTATAAAAACCAGGAGGTATCATCCCTCTATGTTGAAATATACTAGGCTGTTGGTGATAAATAATATTGCTATGACTTTCCGATTCAGATTTATCCTCAAAATTTTTCCCAAGGAGATTTGAGATACTGAATGGTAAGGTAGTTGTTTGTGTCCTTTGTTGAGAACCATCGGGTGTTGAACAATGTGAACGGGGTTCTGAAGAACTGTGTGACAAGCGAGAATCTGTGTCTAAGACATTGATTTCTTCGTGATCGTCTTCAGTTAACTCATGGTCGGACATCTTGATTTTTTTTTAATTTTTAGTTCAAAATTACACTTTAATATATTTTATTTTAAAACATTTTAACTCTCTTTAATATATTTTTACTAACCAGAAAGTTTTCTTGAGTTTTGCAATAATTATATTTTTACACACAATATTTCGTCCGCATCTAAAGATATTAGCGCAAATTGTAAGTATTAGCGCAATATTTAAGTAGCATTATTTCCAGGAAACTTTTGTTTTTATTTTGGCGCGTATAAAAAGCTATTAGCACTAAAATTCAACTATAAGAAACACTTTTTCTTGAAATAAATAATAGAGGTTAAAAGTCTACAAGTTTATAAAAATTATTAATCAAAATTACTTGTCATATCAACCGTTACAAATCCAAAAGTACAAATAGTTTTCTTAGTCAACAATTTTTTGACTTGGTAACTGACACTGAACGTAATATTAACGTTAACAAGTCCAAGAAAGTCCAAATAAAACCACTATTAATGATTAATACTATAAATCCAAAATTCTAAATAGTGGACTTCAATTTTTAGAAGTTGTATTAACACGTTTTTTTAACATTGTTTAAAAATAGTTACAGATTAATATTAACTATAAGTCCAGATTTCTAAATAGTGGACTTTAGAAAGTTTCTAAAGTTTTAACTGATACTTTAAGTTTTTAACGTAGTCCACAGAAATCCAGATAAAACCGCCTTTACAAATTATTAGTCCAAATGTTGAAAAAGTGGACTTGTGACAGATAAATTCTAACCCTTTTTAACATGTAAAAGTCCAGAGAACTCCAAAACCGTCTTTATAAATTATTAATTGTCCGAAAGTACCTACAGATTTAACACTTTAACGTGAATTCCATATAAAGTTCTGTAAGAGTTCTATTATATTGATATAATAATATACACTTATTCAGTAGTGTCCACAAAAGTTTTGATGTTCACTTGATCACTTATTAATTGTATTTAATTAAGTCCACTTAATATCACTAATGAATTAACACAAGTCGATTGGACTTGGTTAGTAATTGTTAATAAGTGTTGTTATTAGTAGTCCACTGTTAAAATCTCACTTTTAATTTACGTTTCATTAGTAACGTGTTTCGTGAAATTGTTAGTTTCGTTGAACGTGAATAACCGGTGTATTCATGCGTTCCCTATGATCGCTGCAGGAATACTAGCGTGCTTCTAACTCGTTTCCATGACCACCATACTCTGGTGTATATTGTCGACCAATCACATGACGATATTAGGGTAGCGGTAACGCCCACAGTCATTCCCATTGGATTAAACTGATTCCAACCAAATTGAATATCTTTCTGTAAAGTTGGCTGTGTTTTTTTTGTTTTCTTTTGTTCGTTCAGATGCTTTTTCCCTTGGTGGAGATTTTAAATGGAGACAATGTTTAGGATGAATAAGGTCTTTAATACATTTTAAATTTATAAACATGTTTTTTTTTAATCTTATATTTAAATTAATTTGTATTTGAAAATTTATGTACTCATTTCTCATTTATTAGTAAATGTTATTATACTCTAAACCAGCGTTTCTCAACCTATGGGTAGCGTTCTACACGTCCTAGGATATACTACAATTTAAAAAAAAAGTCCGATCAAGGTCAAATGGCCCATATTGTAGTGAACGAGCTCATGTATTTCTCATTAATTTGCCACTGCTCTAGCCGGTTTATGACTCTATGACTAGCTGGAATGTGATCGGCGAGATGCATTTTTGTTTGAATAATCTACGAGTATTTTGATTATTTGCTTCATTTTATAAAAATCTATCTATCTATCAATATGTGAGCTGTGAAAGAGAAAAGTGAATTTATATTAACTAAAAAATCTACCCCCTCCCCCGTAACATTACTTCTAAACACCATTAATTTGTAAGACATAGGGTAGGCCTAGGGGCTCCGCCATAGAAATTGATTCTAAAAAGGGCTTCGCAAGTAAAAAAGGTTGGGAACCACTGGTCTAGAGAAAAATTGGGGCTTTAATCATTTAAAACGTTTTGAGATAATGACAATTTTTTGAATGGCATAATTTACATTATTTGTGAAAATTGTAAAATAAAACAAATCACAACTCAAAAATGGTTAGAGATAGCGACCAGTGGTTGAAATTTTTGGATTCCTTGTAGTTTATTTAGTCTAGAAAAAAATTGGGGCTTTAATCGTTTAATGCGTTTTGAGATTGTGACAATTTTTTGTATGGCATAATTTACATTATTTGTGAAAATTGTGAGTTTAAAAAAATCACAACTCAAAAACGGTTAGAGAAAACAACCTGATGCTAGAATTTTTGGATTCCTCGTAGTTTATTAAGTCTAGAAAAAATTTGAGGCCTTACTCGTTTTACGTATTTTAAAATTATGACAAATTTTAATATGGCGTGATTTATAGAAATATTCATCTTCGCATGGATATATCTCAAAAACGAAATGCAATAAAGACCTGCGGTTGAAATTTTTGAAATCTTGAGGTCCTAATTTACTTGTAACCAGATTTTGAAACAAAAAAATTTTTTTGAAGTTTTTTAATTTTTTTAATTTTTTTTGAAAATTTTGAAAATTGCTAACAAAAAAATGGTTAGGGACATAAATATGCGGCTTGAAATTTTAAAATCCTACTACACTGTTTAGTCTAAGAAAAAAATTGGGCTTAAATAAACATATTATTAAGTTTTGTAGGAGCAGTAATCCAAAATCCTTGAAAATGGCCAAAAATCGAAAAAATCGTAAGGGGTAGACCTTAAAAAATTCGTGATTTTTAAGTAAAAAAATGTTGTCTCCAATTTTATTGAAAATTGGTACAAATATTCATTTTTGGTCAGAGATCAAGAAAATTTGGTCCATTTTGAAGTTTGGGCAAAAGTTTTGGAATTATAGGCAAAAAACTGACCTAAATCAGCTCTAACTCAAAAATTGGGAAAGCATGATTTTTTTAAATATTTTTTTCATAATCCTCACTCCAAAATTAGCCTAAAGCTATATTTTGGCTAAAATCGAAGTCAAAAAACTTTTGACCAAAATTTTCAAAATTTTTGAAGAATTTTTTTTTAAATTTTTGTTTGACAATTGGTATACTTATATATTTTTAGCCTTAGATCACAAATATATGGTCAGTTTTGAGTTACGGTCTAAAATTTTGACATTTTCGGCAAAAAAAGTAAAAAAAAGACAGTCCATAAAAAGGCTCAGAACCGATGAAATGTTAGCCTGCTCCTTTTTTAATCTTTATAAACTAATACTTGCGTCTTATCTATCATCTATATCAGCGGTTTCCAACCTGTGCTCCGCGTGCACTTCTCAGGGGCTCCGCAGCTGTTCCAGGAAATAAAATAAATAAAAATTAAATAAAATCAAAAGTATTAGAAATAAAAAACAGAATCAAAATAATAAAACTGGAAATGACATTCTGAAAGAAAATTGGCCAAGTTGTATGTATGTCAAAGTGATTTCTGACTCTAGCCCAGAGGCGAATTAAGGCTGCGTATAACCCCCGGAGGTTACTAGTTTCTTATACAAAACTAACAATCTGAAATAAAATTAGTATCAACCTATATATCAAATTTTGCACCGAATTTGTATCTATCTAATATGATAGTTTTAATTGTAGAAACATTTATTGTCAAAATATTATCGCTCAATAACTTAAAAATAGACATCAGCGATATTGTTCTATAATTTTTTAAATCTATTTGTTGGTTTCAAATAACTTTTATATTTATATAGTTTTGTGTAGAAATGTTCAAATAATACGTCAATTTTTTTTTCGACTTGATTACTTATAGTTTAGAGCCTTCGTCGAAAAATATTTTACTTAAAGATAATAGAATGCCACTTGGTACACGTATTCTTCACGAAAAATAAATCATTTTTACCCGTAACACCAATTTTGAAAACCGCAGAAGATTCAAGAGGGCGACAAAAATACATTACCAAGTACAATAACTATAAGTAATTTATACAATACAACAAAATAGCTACAATCATATTTGTAGAAGGAAGCTTTAGGTACAATTTGCCGCATTGTACGCAAATATGCGTCGATTGGTTTACAAGATGGCGTCTATAATGCAATTTGCTTATTTGCAACTACCTAACAGTTTTTTCTACAATTAAAAATATCCTATTAGATAGATAAAAATTCGCTGCAAATTTTGATATATAGATTGTTATTAATTTTATTTCCGATTACTAGTTTTGTATAAGAAACTATTGAGGACAATAGGGTTGTGCGCCGCCTTAAGCGGTGGGAGGACTGGACGGCCGCCCGGGGCCCACAAAGCCTGGGGGCCTACCGAAGTCTATATACAAATATTTCCATTCTATTTAAAATAATAGAGTTTAATTTTACCGCCCAGGGCCCCCAAGCAACTTAATTCGCCATTGGTTTTACATAGGTACTCACATTTAAATGTATTAATTTTAAGTCACCCCATAACTTTTGTGAATCTAGAGGTTGAATTTTAGAGCGTTATAATTGTGCTCATGGTCGGTGTGAAAACCGACATCATCCAGTTGGCCCAATAAAATACGTGTCCAGTGTAAAGAACATCTGAACCGAGTAGAGTCTCAAGAGTCAGGTCGAGAGTGTTTTGTTTTGAGTATTAATTGTCGTTTTTTTCCTCTCCCATGCTACCTCGACGGTACGAATCAGTTTGCTTTTGTTTTTCGGCGCAGGAGCCATTTTGATTTTACCAGAATCGCTGTCCAATTATACCGGAACGTTGAACAGTTTTAACAAATTCGATTAGCGGACTTATAATGTAATTTCTTTCGAAATTCAGCCACGGTTAAATATTCACTAGATACGACTAATCGTAAGCTTTTTGTTCACGGAACGATTGCTACCACGACAGATGTGAGCCTTTATTATTGATTATCTTTTGTTAATTCTAATGGCTACCGATTGACTTTTTACACATTTGCCCTACTTTCTTCCGATATATCTTCTTTAATTTTACATTACATTCTTATTATAATTAATAGAAATTAATTAAAAATTTATTTCGAATAATGAAAATAGACTAGCAGTACACATCAGTTGCGTACCCGAGGGGTGGGGGGTAATAAGAAGTGTATTGTTAAAATAGTATAGTAAGATTATTTATGCTACAATAACAGTAAAATTTGTTGTGGCTACAAAACTGATTGTAAAAGTAAATGTACCAGTTTAGTACAAAGTACTGTATTTTTTTTATAAGGTGACTTATTGTTAATTCTTATATATCGTTTTGCTATTTTAACTCTTACGGAGCTACTTAAAATGTACCCCACAATATTTGAAGAAAATAATCGTTCTTGTGTTATATAAATACCATAAATACTTTATTTACCTACATATGAAACAATGTAGGTAAATATTTTTTTCATTTTTTATTTTAAACTCCTAATATTAATTAATTTATTTTTCATGAATTTTATTGGTTATTTTTAAGTAAAGGGTGGAGTCAACTTGGGTGAATTCCCTGATATTTGCAAAGCAGCTACCGCCTAAACACTCGCTTCAGTTTGAATCTGGACGTCGGACAGGACGGACGTATCAGGTTGGGCGTATACTATGCTTTGCTAGAAATTTAATTGATTAGTATGAAACAGGATTTTATAAATGTTGAACGTATGAAAACATTGCAACTGAAAATATTGTAATTTCAGCTAAAAAGCATGTTTAATATATTCCATAGTAAACCTGAATACAAATTATTAATAAATTATTTATTTACGATAAAATAAAAATGGGGTACATTTTTACCCACACCGCAACCAAAGGACACCGTAACGTAAGAGTTAAAATAGTATAGTAAGATTTTTTTTTGCTACATTAACAGTAAAATTTGTTGTGGCTACAAAACTGATTGTAAAAGTAAATGTACCAGTTTAGTACAAAGTACCTACTATATTTAAAATTTTTGGCGCACAGCAACAAAGGCTATTAGAGTACCTACTATATGGTAAACAGTACAATACCTGGTTTGTTAATGTTACAAATAAGTTTTGTTAATTTAGCAAACTTGTTTTGCTACTTTTCTGCAAAACTGTTATTGTACAAACTAGTTTTACTGTCACTATTTTACAAAATTTTATTGTTATGTTCACTCCCTTTTTCGCTATCCAACCAGTGGCGCACCCAGGATTTTTGTTGGGGGAGACTCGGAAGAAAAAATTATTTAAATTATGAAAATAAAAAGATGACCTAAAAAAAAGGTCCTCATCTCTATTTTAAAAATTTTCTAGTGTGTTTGTGTGTTTTTATTTTTATTTCCTTACTTCTAGGGGGGCCCGGACCCCCGGACCCCTCCCTGGGTGCGCCACTGATTCCAACATAAACTTTCTCTCCATGTAATAAATTAAATTAAATAATTTCTTTGTTTTACTTTCAGGAACTTTAAAAAAAATGTTTACCGACCCCTGGCGAAGAGCATATTTATATTTTATAAAAAATAAACTAAAACATGATTTTTTTTTTAGTTTTCTTTAGTTTTTTTTTGCCTTCTACAAACTTCTTGTCCTAAGATTTTTTACACCCTTAAATATCTAATTTGATTTTAAGCATTCCATTATTTTATTATAATTCCTCGAACATAAAATAAACATCCAAATTTTGTCCACCTGTATAAAAAAATGCCCATAAATGCTTTTAAAACGTTTCCGAGCACATTAAGTCATCTGTCGTCACAATAACAAGAGATAATCAACAGCCCTAATGACGTGTAAACATGGCGGCTGTCATCAAAGAGCGCCTCTTTCGGGAAACTCATGAAACACTCATAAAACCAGATAAGACGATAATTAAGTATATTATTGTTTATAGACAAATGATTGACTGTAATTTGCTATACAGTTACATATTTGTAATTTTGAAATTATTTATAACTGTTTTTTGAATTAATATTGTAATCTAAACGATTGTTTTAATGAGATTGCATGAAAATAGATGCAGGATAGAGACAACATAGTTAATACTAATAAAGATAATTGTTTAGTACATGACTAAGAATAGCAGTGACGTTCGTTGTTAAATTTTAATATTTAACCAAATTATCACCACGAATTGGTGATCAGGATTAAAGGAACGCATAATTTTTCAATCCCATGATTTCAATGTCGGGATTGATTATATTTTGAAAATACACGTGACGGATATTTGACCTCGCTCACACAAATCATCTCCATAGGTATTAAGTATTTGGTCTGTCTAAAGCAGTGGTTCCCAACCTTTTTGACTTGCGGAGCCCCTTAGGCCTACCCTATATCTTACAAATTAATGGTGTTTAAAAGTAATGTTACGGGGGAGGCGGTACATTTTTTTCATTATAAATTTCAACACGTTACTTTCTAAAGTTGCCGGTCCACAATTTTTTTCTAAGTCGCTTGCCGGCCCGCCATGAAAAAAGGTTGGGAAATGCTGGTCTAGAGTCAAAAAGCAAACATAAATTCAACTTGGCAAATTTTCGTTCAGAATGTAATTTCCAGTTTTCTTATTTTAATTCTGTTTTTTATTTCTAATTCTTTTGTTTTTATTCAATGTTTATTTATTTTATTTCCTGGAACGGCTGCGGAGCCCCTGAGAAGTGCACGCGGAGCACTTAGGGCTCCACGGAGCACTGGTTGGGAACCGATGTTCTAAAATATGTTCTACATCAGTGATGGCGAACTTTTAAATCGCGGGTAAATATATAATGAGTACATAAAAATTCGCACTTTTAGGGGTAAATATGTGTGTATAATCCCCTGCTAATCTTGTTTACTCTACCTGACCTAGCGGCCTTGTGTTTGACTAGTATAATACAGGTATATTGTTACATATTTGTCAAACACAGGCAATAGTTGAATTCTATTTCGCTATTATTATAATACACTCGCGTATAGAGCATTATTATCTGTATATCTCTTTATTTTTATCTTAAAATCTCTCTTTAGAATCTTCAGAACTCCAAAGATATTCTTTTGTAAGGGTCATTTAAAATCGTCATATTGGTCACTATTGAACATTATACTTTTCTTCTATACATCAGTTTCGTAGCTTAAAATTTCGCGCCCCCCTCGAATTTTTTCTTGGGGTCCTTATTATATTCGTTAATATTATACTCTGCCACAGATACATTCATACATATACCGAGTGATCAATATTGATTGATTTGGCCGCTTCATTGCAATGGTTTTTGCGCCGCTTACCAATGACGGTGAACTAGACTAAATCCATAGACGTGCGTGGTATATACATACAGTGGCTCACCAAGGGGGGGATCAAAATATAAATAAAAAAATATAAACAGATATCTGCTCATCGAAAACCAAAATGTTTTTTAAAATTCTGAGTAGGGTATCAAATTAAAGCCCTAAGTACGTTGATTAACGATCAAAGTTTTATTTTTGCCAAATAAATTATTTTGACGCGATTTTTGCCAAAATTGTGCAAAAAATATTTTGTCCCACACACTGTAGCCCAGATGGTTTAAGCTAAAAATCTGAAAAAATTGTAAGTAATGTACATTGGTGTGAACCGGAATAGTACAACAGGAATTTTTGATAAGATTATGTTTTCGTAAAATAACGCATTTCATGTGTTTTTAACTAAAATATGTTAAATATTTAATTCGCTATGTAACACAATAGATAAGTATGCGCCCGTAGCGTAGTGCGTAGCGTCGTCGCTTCCTAATTTGCAATCTACAGTTCGATTCCTGTCAATTTTATTTTTTCTGTTTTTTTTTTGCATTTTTATTTTGTTTAAATTATTTTGTCAAAATTCTAGTTATATTTTGGTAAATGTTGCATTTAATTTTTAAAAGCGTAAATTTAATAACCAGTGGGAAGTGTTGAAATTATAATTTAATTCTATGTTTGAATGTATACAAAATCAGAGGGGCGAAGCTTATGATTTAAACAACCAATGGAAGCCATAGGCGCAATTTTCAAAATATTAATGAACCTTGCTACATAAAAAAAATACTGCACATATTTAGAAAATAATGGTATTAGGCATTCGAATTAAAATTCATAAAAAAATATTTTGACAAAATTTGTTTTGGCATCCCAAATAATCATCATTCAGTTACTAAATACCTGCAAAACCCTGAAATGTGTGAAAATTCATACGTGACATCAATTTTTTTTTAAGTCCTCGCTAATATTTCAAAAGTGAGGACATTTTTTTTTAGGTCATTACTTGTATTTTAGAAGTGAAGACCTTTTTTTTAAGTCACCACTTGCATTTCAGAAGTGAAGATCTTTTTAAAAGAATTAGGAATTAAATACTAGATGGCTCTGTACACTAGATGTTCTTGTTTCCCCCCCTCAGGAAACTAATGAACATAAAACATGCTTAATTAATGAGTACTTCTAAAAATATATAAATCATTTTCTTCAATTACCTACTTGTTAAGAGTCGATATAAAAAAAGTAATAAAAGTCTTGTACAATTGCCTTAAATACACAGGCTCGTTAATTATTAATTTTCATTAGGTCCTCCATATACCCCATACGTCATTTTCCTTTATATTAATACCCAAATATTACCCTTAAGAAAAGAGAAGATAATAAAATTCGAAAATAATTGTACAAACTATAGAGTGAGTTGAATAATTCACATTTATGGCATCTTAAAAACACTCTTCATTTATCATACTCCCAGTATTAGGAATCACTTATTAAAGGCCCTAAAATGGCCAGAAATCCTCAATTCAATTGTACATACAAACAACTGTATACAGAGTGTTACAAAATTCACGTTTATCGCCTCTTAAAAAAATACCGTCCGAGGAAACAAAAAGCAAATCAAATTTTCACAATCTTAATGCTGGTTTTCTACTCACGTACTTCTGACGGTCAGAACAACATATAAAATGTAAAAACAAAGAAAGAAAAAAAACGACAAACCGTCTTCGGTGTAGAACGCGAGACCAAATGATGCTCTGCAGATACTACAGGGATGGACTAAGAAAATTAGGGGGAGACCTTTTAATATTTTCTAGATATTGCTTTGCAGTTTTAGAAAATCCCTGCATTAAAATAATTTAAGCTTAAAACCGCATTCAGAGCTCTTAAATCAATAGCTTATGCACTGTAGATTATACACTGTTCACTGTCACCAGAAGTTTGTCATATGGTAAGACGTGAAACCGTTCAGACCTCCAAATTTAATACGCTATTGTGGGTTATGCATAATTTTCTAAACTTATAGTAGATGTTTTAATGACACAGACATATAAACACATTGGCTATCGCATTATATCAGTGACACCGTAGTTATCGAATGCCTTTACATAACCTAACAAAATGCATCATTAACAAATCTTGCTCAAAATTACAATGACGACAGTAAATATGATCAATTTAGGTAATTAGGTAGTTAAAATCTAAGACAACAGAATTATAAGAACGATAATACATATAAAACATTTTACGAAGCTAAATAGTTGGTTTCAAAATTCACAGATGGTGAACTATTCGTAACATATTAATTTCTAACTTGATATGAACGGTAGGTGCAACGTTAAAAAGAATACATAGAAACATAACTTACAGCTAACAAAGAACAGTCTACAACCTCTTAATTATTAAGTCTGTCTGTCTATCTGTCTGTCTGTTCGGTAAAAATTGTAGCCAAACGGTTAAACCTACAGAGTTGAAATTTGGCATGCTTATACAACTCTTTGACCCGCATATAGGAATAATACTAAAACATCTAAAAAACATATCCCACTAAAAATATAAACAAATATGTGCTCATCGAAAAAAAAAAAATATTATTTAAAATTTGAGTAGGGTATCAAATAAAAGCCCTTAGTATGTGGATAAACGGTCAAAATTTTATTTTTAAAATACATTATTTTGATGCAATTTTTGCCAAAATTGCGCAAAAAAAAATGTTCCACATCCTATAGCCCAGATGGTTTAAACTAAAAATCTGAAAAAATTCTAAGTAATGTATATTGGTGTGAACCGGAATAGTACAACAGGAATTTTTGATCAGATTATGTTTTCGGAAAATAACGCATTTTTGATTGACGATGTACAAAAGTTATAGTTATGTAACACACTATACTAGAAGGCGTATCCTGGTGTAATGGTTAGCTTGCTCGCTTGCTACCCAACAAGCTAGGGTTCGATCCAGGGCAGAGAAGACAATTTTATTTATTTTTTTCCATTTTTATTTTGTTTAAATTATTTTGTCAAAATTCTAATTATATTTTGGCATATGTTGCATTTAATTTTTAAGAGCGTACATTTAATAACCAGTTAGATATGTTGGAATTATATTTTCATTCTATGTGTCATGTGTACGAAACCAGAGGGACGGAGCATATGACTTAAAACAACCAATGGAAGCCATTGGCGCTATTTTCAAAATCTTAGTGAACCATGCTATATAAAAAAAAAAAATTGCACATATTTAGAAACCTAAATAATGGTATTAGTTATTCGAATTAAAATAAACAAATAAATATTTTAACATAAAAATTGTTTTTAAAGATCTTAGATTAACAGACGATAAATTATTTAAAAAATATCGTTCATTTTGCCGTGATTACTACAAAAAAAATTTGTCCTACACACTCAGCATGCCGCCTTCACTTATTATATACCTGCGAAACCCTGCAATGTGTGAAAATTCACACTTCACATCAATTTTTATTTTATTTATTACTGTTATTTCTTATTCCTCTGTTTGTTATACTCTATCTCTGAAAGCCTGATAGTAATAAATCATTTTTTCAGGCAGTTACCAGTGGCGTGCACATTTTAAACACGTTTAAATTGGTTTTGTGTATTTCTATATTACTATTTATCATTTTATTAAACGCACGCCTGTGACCATATTTATCATATCATTAAACACACCCCTGTGACCATATTTTTCTTCAAAATTTTATGGTCAAATTTTTATGGCCTATTGTGTTTAACCTTAGTTCGTATTCCCATACACTATTTGCGGCACACTCGGTTGTTTTTAACAATATTTCGTTTCGAACTATTCATATTTTGTCGCTTTTGTTTAACCGCTTATGTGTGATAATACAATAACTTTTTACAAATAATAAATTATATTACTATCAGTCTTTCGAAGATAGAGTATATTTATTTGTTATAACTATTTACTTATCTATATAATATTACGTCTTTGGTTCTTTAGGTTTTCAGCTTTTCCAGAGCAGTAATATTTATATTTTGTATTTATTATAGGTATTAATTAGTATTAATATTGTAAAATAAATTTTTGGCCAGTCTGTATCAGTGTTTTCATATTTTCCAAACTAAAAATAAGGCTTTTTATTCTCGAATGATAAAGAACAATTACATTGGTGTTTGTTTAAAAGAAATAAATGATGAAAGATTTTGTTGGGCAAAGATATAAGAGAGCGTCCAACTCTGTTCTTTTCAAACGATTTCCATGTCGTCAATTGTAGCGGCGTCGGCTCTGTATATAACACAACTCTTGGAACAGGCTATAAAAAGTGCCTCTCTACCATCAAATACACTAAAAGAATTCCATTTTCTGTCTAAATGATTCAATGTACCAAGTTAAGCATAACATTGTTGGTAGCTCATATAAAAGGAACGAAACGCCGCTATTTCTTACTTCAATTTGGTGGTATACTCATTTATTCTGAACCAACTTTGAAAAATTGATGTGACGTCGACAAAGACGAAAGACTAACAATCAAATGAAAGAAGGAAAGATGGCAAAGTGATAAGTGCGAGCGAGAGAGGTGAGAGAGATGTAAAGAGTGAGGAATTGCTTTCTGGCCAACCACACGTTAGGAGAAACGGAGAGGATAAAACATGAAAACGACCGGAACAATACTGGGATGGAATACACAATCGGATATTGTTCTACGGCCTCCACTTCCACTCCATATGTAATCTAGAGGACGGGGCTACGGGTGAGTGGGGTGCATCAATGATTAGCTCACTCTGAGCCCATAAGATATATATATCTCCTACCGGAATGACGGAATCGTGTTTCAATAACTGGAAATACCTATCACAACACGAATTACTTAACCTAAATTAGGAATTATTGTCACAATAAAATTATTTATTGGTTATTGGTAGGTAGGATGAAAATCGGATGTGAGCTGCATATTTTTATTCAAAATTTGCGCTTTCATTTATTTAAGAAAAGTGCACGATTGGTTGACACTTAAACAAATTTCATATTGAAATATGTAATAAAAATTGTTACTGAATAAACCTTAAAGTTTTTGATTTATAAAAAACTACTGTTATCTATTGTCAACTGACGATAACTGAAGCGCCTCTAGTGAGATTTTGAGAAACTGACAGGTGGAGGATAGTCGAGTTTGTTTACTGTTGTTTTCATAGCAAGTTTTTAAAAAATGTCTTTAAAATTGCAAGAAAAAATTAAATGCAACGTGAATTGTTGTGTTTATCTTTGCAATGCAAAAGTAGGTCGTGATAGAGAAGTTTTCATCGTGTTCCGAAACGTGGCAAAAAAGCCTTATTACCTTCAATTATAACCCTAGAGCTTACTTGGGCACTGAGAAAAAGGAAAATTTCATTTAACGCATCCCCATTGAATAATAAATAATTATCATATGAAGATACCATGGAACCTGTCAAAAATATCCTATCTGCGTCAGCCATGATGTACAATGCAGTGGCGCCTCTATCGGTAGTGTCAGATGACAATACTGTATAAAGATACAGTCACTGTACTGTTATCTAGGAACATGTTGAGCATCCGATGCTACAAAAAAGTTTTTCTTTTTTTTTTAAACAAAAATAAAATTGACCCGTAAAATACCTAATTAATTGACAAAGCTACTGTATATTTGTGTTGATATGGCCCGATCCCAGTAGATGTCATATTTCAAAAAGCAGGACCGGAGCGAGGGTCTTTGGCACCATTATGCAAGATTTAATGAAGCGCCTCCAGAGAGAGCAAAATTTCAAGTGAACACCTAAAAAAAAGGTCTTCACATCTAAATTTCAAGAAAAAAAGGTCCTTCCTTCTAAATTTTAAGTGACGACCTAAAAAAAAATCCACTTCTAAATTTCAAGTGAAGACCTAAAAAAAAATCCACTTCTAAATTTCAAGTGAAGACCTAAAAAAAGGTCTTCATTTCTAAATTCCAAGTGAAGACCTAAAAAAAAAGATTTTCATTTCTAAATTCCAAGTGAAGACCTAAAAAAAAAAAGTCTTTTAACCTCGCGCCTTAATGCCTTGCCTACCTTGCTTACCGCAATTCCTCCGGCTCTGTCAAAAAGCAATAATTTATTTATTGTTTAATGTCCAATTTCTAAAATAAGACAACTTTATTTATTGAATTCAACCAACCAGAAAAGTTTTTAGGGTTTTGAAGATAGGTATGATCACCAATATCTTTAAAACGACACTCATGTTTTTGGCTGAACATAGAAAGTTGAAATTTGGCATGCTTATACAACTCTGACCCACATATAGGAAAATATAGAGAATTCAAAAAATCACATCGCGAGAAAAATATAAACAAAGATGGATTTAATGAAAAAATAAATATATATATTTTTAAATTTTGACTGATATATCAACTGAAATCTCTTAATGCGTGGATAAACGAAGATATTTGCAAAAAATAAGTAAAAAAAAAAACTTTTGTCCCCCACCCTATTTCCCAAAGGGGTTGATCTAAAAATCCGAAAAAATTCTCAATAATAGGGAATAATAATAACTGAATTTTATCAGGTCGTCCAGGATGAAATTTGTAGTTAATAATATTGCCAACTTTAACAACTTATTATTTGACATTAGCATAATATTTTACCGTTCTGTTTTTTTTTTTTTGTTGGAATGTTACACATTTCGCCTGTATAAAAAAATCATTGTACGCTCTAAAAAATATCAAAAACTTTTTTAGAAAATTAATTTTGTTGAAAATGGAACGGTCGGAAATTCGCACTATTATGAAGTATGAGTTCTTACGTGGAACTACGGTAACACAGACCGAGCGAATCATTAATAGTGTATTTGGCTCTAGTGTTACTACGCAGCAGACAATATAAAACTGGTTCGCCAAATTTCGTACAAGTAACTTAAAAACCAAACAAAAAAAACCTGGCTTATCGAGAACAGCAGAAATATACTGCAACCAACTGGACGAAATGTTGCAGAAACAGCCTAGATTGTCCAACAGATCGACTCCTATCTTACTGCATGATAACGCTAGACCACACACTGCACAAATAACTGTGGCAAAACTACAGGAATTGAAGTTGGAACTTTATCATCCTCCTCCATACTCACCAGACCTAGCCCCCACTGACTACCACTCTTTGCGCAATTTGGAAAACTTTTTAATAGAAAAACAGTTTAATTCTGACTATGCTGTAAAACTGGCCTTCCAGGAATTCATTGACTCTCGTCCGCCAGGATTTTGTACCATCGGCCTGAACAACCTGCCGCTTAAATGGCAAAAGTGTATAGACAATATGGGTGCATACTTTGATGAAGAAAATAATTCTTTATATTTGTAAGTTATCAACCAACTTTGCCTTTTTTTACAAATTTCATCCTTGACGACCTAATATTGATACGTTTACACTTTTCAAGCATGTTTTTTCGCTCATAATTTTTTATTATATGCGTACGCAGTTTTTCTCTTAGACGGTTTCTCGATAAGGCTTTACATTCCGAGGTTACGTTTTTGCGTATTTTATAATTTTAAACTTGCTTTTAGCCAATTAAATTATCTAGTTAAAATAAAAAGCGCCCTTACTTTTTGTTTTTAACTTGTATAATTTAGAACAATATGAAACAAATCCTATGTAAATGTATCATATAAAAATATAAAATTAATAAAATTATCTTTTTTTCATTTGTTGACTCAATTTCAAATAAAAATTATATTATTTTATTTATGATTTAATTTTTATAATGGTTGTTCACAATTACTTTTTGTTCCAGATCGCTAAACATTTTTATATTCAGTGAATTATACATTTCATTGTCGTCATTTCATGTTATTTTTTTGTTCCATGGAATTTTTTTGTTTGTAATCGATTGCGTGGTGATATTCTGTACTATTCGTGATTGAGTGCTATATATTAAATAAATGTAATATCGGGAATGTACATGGGTATTTTTGTACAAATTGTTATTTGATTTTTATCATGTTTATTTAAATTGTATTGTTCAAAAGCTGCTTTGACATTTTACATTTTCATCACTCATTCTATATTTCAAGATTTGTTTTTAAACTGGGAGCATAGGACAAGTATTTATGTAAAACAAGTCAAAAATTTGATATAATTAATAAAAATTTAGGAAAGCATACGGTACAACATAATTTATTTTGGTCATAACTTAATTGTCACTCAATTGGTCACAACGTCAGAATTAATTGAAGATACCTTAATCATTTCAAAAAATATTATGGTAACAGTACCCTAAAAATAAAGATTGGTGAAGATATGATCATTGATAAATTCCCTGTCAGCAAAGGGGTACCTCAAGGTGACACAATATCTCCCATGCTGTTCACCCTTGCAATGGAGGATATCTTCAAAAACTTGAAAGACTCAAAATCTCAAGACTTTTTTTCCACAAACTATTGTTAACATGCAAGAAGCTTTTGGAGAAAGATTTAAAGAGTTTAGAAAATATAAAGCTACACTAGCTCTTTTGACAAAACCAATTGAAGCAGATATGCAGCAATTACATTTATCACCATTCCCATTGATTAATCAGGTACAATTTGAACTTCAATTATTGGATCTGAAATCCAAGGATTTATAAAATAATATATTATTAAAACTTATTTCTGGAAAGTTCAGAAAGAGAAAAGTTCATTTTATCCAGCATGGACCGCATATCCAAGTGGACCGAAATTCGCAATCTTCAAGATGTAGATAAAGTTGTTTTTGAAGCTTGGAGTCGTCTTCCAGAATCGTTCAATCATTTACAAAATTATGCTTTTGGACAATTTTCGGATCCACACATTACTGTGAACAAGTCTTTTCATATATAAATTAATAGTCAGTTAAAAAGTAATCTTATTGACCTGAAACTTGAGTGCTGCCTTAAGTTAAAGATTACAGAATATTTACCAAATATTGAAGTCTTATCGAACAATATGCAAGTAGCAATCGTCCCAGTAAAAAAATTATTATATTGTAATATACTGGCAAGTGCAATAGGTATCAGAACTAAATGTATAAGTAAATATTAATTTATTTATACATTATATATTAACAATTTTTACGTTTTTTTTCTTAAATATAGCATATATTTTTTAGCGGCTCTTCCATGTTATTGTTTTTGTTTTCAATATAGATTTGGCTCTTTGTCACTGAAAGGTTGCCGACCCCTGCATTAGACTGATCTATTCTGCTTTCACGTATAACCGGAAATAAATTACTATAAAAAAAAAACTAATTTAAGGTATTTTTCATGCGAATGCTTTTCCTCAGTTTTAAAAAGAATTAAACGTTTAAACAAATAAAAATATTAAAATAAAACGTTGTATAAAAAGTAATGTAATAAAAACGTGATGACAATGAAACAGTCAAATAAGTAAATAATATGTATATTTGTTAAGCGATGTGTAACGAGATATAAATTCAATAATTTCAAAATGCCACAAGTACGTGTAGCCAGAAATTGCCGTTATGTTGACAAGCTTCGATTACTTTTCAGTAAAACATCAACTCAAATCTAATGATGCGATACGCAAAACTTTAACACGAAAAAATATCAAGCAGTGAATATCAAACTTTAGTAAAATCTAAGTGTTGAATGAAAATTAAATCTGCCAGGTACATTCAAGTCTACATATTGTAAGAACATTGTATTGACGATATCCAAAGTGACGTCACCAACACTAGCGCCAGCGAACTTTTGTGAAACTAGTCCTACAAATGTTTCTTTTTTACATTGCCGGAGTATACTGAATAACTTTATATTCAACCACGATGACATACCGGGTACGAAATTAAAATATTTTAAAATAGAAGATCATACTACTCATGAACGAAAAAGGTGATTAGACGTCGAGCACTAAAAAAATTGAATCAGGAAAGTTGTAATTGAGAGGTTAGGTTCAAGAGTAAATCCAATTTTTATAATATAAATATTAAATTATTTATGAAAATTTACTAAAAAATCAGCTGTGGCCACCACAGGACCGACCGTCATCACAAAGTACTTGTATAAAATATATTCTAGCAGCAGAGTAGAAATATCTTGGCCCAATATTTTCTAACAGAGATATTATTTATCATTACCATGTAAGAAAAGTAAAAAATGTTTGTCTCTAATTTTATTGAAAATTGGTACAAATATGCATTTTTGGTCAGAGATCAAGAAAATTTGGTCCATTTTGAATTTTGGGCAAAAGTTTTGGAATTATAGGCAAAAAACTGACTCAGCTCAAAAATTAGGAAAGCATGAATTTTTTAAATATTATTTTCATAATCCTCACTCCAAAATTAGCCTAAAACTATATTTTGGCTAAAATCGAAGTCAAAAAAATTTTGACCAAAATTTTCAAAATTTAGAAAGAATTTTTTTTTAAATTTTTGTTTTAAAATTGTTATACTTATATATTTTTAGCCTTAGATCACAAATATATGGTCAGTTTTGAGTAACGGTCTAAAATTTTGACATTTTTGGCAAACAAAGTAAAAAAAGGCGGTCCACAAAAAGGCTCAGAACCGATAAAATGTTAGCCTGTCCCTTTTTTTAATCTTTATAAACTAATACTTACTTCTTATCTATCATCTATATCAGCAGTTCCCAACCTGTGCTCCGCGTGCACTTCTCAGGGGCTCCGCAGCCGTTTCAGGAAACAAAATAAATAAAAGTTGAATAAAATCAAAAGCATTAGAAATAAAACAGAATCAAAATAATAAAACAAGAAATGACATTCTGAAAGAAAATTAGCCAAGTTGTATGTTGGCCAAGTGATTTCTGACTCTAGCCGGTTTATGACTCTATGACTAGCTGGAATGTGATCGGCGAGATGCATTTTTGTTTGAATAATCTGCGTGTATTTTGATTATTTGCTTCATTTTATAAAAATCTGTCTATCTATCAATATGTGAGCTGTGAAAGAGAAAAGTGAATTTATATTAACTAAAAAATCTACCCCCTCCCCCGTAACATTACTTCTAAACACCATTAATTTGTAAGACATAAGGTAGGCCTAGGGGTCCGTCATAGAAATTGATTCTAAAAAGGGCTCCGCAAGTAAAAAAGGTTGGGAACCAATGCTCTATAGCAGGGATGAGCAACCCGCGGCCCGGAGTACTTTTTCGTGCGGCCCGTCAAAGCTTTTGTCTGTCAAATTTCAAAAAAGGCCATTAAATTACAGAAGATACATATATATTTTAAAGTATAAATAAGAGCAATATAGAGCAATTGGTTGCAAAGAAGCAATGCCAAACTTCTCATTAAAATTTGTTTATGATTTTTTCCCCATAATAATTATCTTTGACTGTTTTTTTATACCTAGCATTTCTATTATATGTTTTATTTGTGTATTTTTTTTTAAATAATTTTGTTATTTTGTTAATAAATAGATAATTTGTGTTTATCATCTTGTGTTCATATTTTAATAAATTTCGTATGCGGCCCGCAGGAAATTTTTAAATTTCTAGTTGGCCCGTAGTAAAAAAAGGTTGCTCATCCCTGCTCTATAGGTTGTTTATATTGCAAATTACAAAATTTGGGAACGAGTTGTTACAAAAAGAAAAAAGCAGCCTTACGTTATATTCTTCAACTGTTTTGAGACCGCTGTGTAAGTTAATTTTCTTATTGTTGCAGAGCAAATATCTGTGGTTATATAAATATATATTTCAGAACAACTTTACAATATACATATATAAATAATATCAATCAGTAAATCATGAATAAGAAAGTTTTTAAATATTTTTTGTGCTATTTCAAAATATGTTATTTTTACTGTTTCAGACAAAATATCAATTTGTTTTCTAAGAATATTAAAAACATTTTTTTTTTGTGGAATTGAGCAATTTTCACTAAAATTCCTCTTTTAAATATAAATTGAATAATATTTCGCTTTTCTAGTCTTCTATAATGGTACTAGGCATCCCAAATAATCATCATTCACTTACTAAATACCTGCGAAACCCTGAAATGTATGAAAATTCACACTTCACATCAATTTTTCAATTAGAATTTATTTGAATTAATTATCAGCTTTGCGGTTTCTTTGTATAGATACCTGTTAAATGTGTTATTCATTTTTACCCTTGTTGTACGCCTATGAAAAAGTATTCAATTCGCCTGAAGACTAATATTAACCTGTAGCAATAACAAAACAAGGCAATAGCAGGAATACAAATCGCATCCCGGAACTTAATTTAGTTATCGCTTGACCCGCCAGAGGGCTGCAAATAAAACAATATCAAACTTTAGTACGCGCCGCTAGAGGGTTGGGGGTCGACCCTCGCCGACTGGGGACGCAATCAGCCCCCAACGATTCAACTTAAACTTTCATGTCGGCAATTTTTACACCGAACAGAGATTTGGTCAGAATGGCTACGAAATGGCAAGTTAGTGATTATATACAAGATAGACTATATATTTTCGGAATGTTTTCGATGTTTTAAAATTACATTGAATTGCTTTTTGGAACGGTTTGCCTTGAATCCTATTGTTTTACTATGGATTTTTGTTGCCATATACCTAACTAAGTCTAATAAAAGAACAATATTTATGATTGTATTAGTTTATCTATAGACTCAAGATGATCTTAACGGTACGTACAGTTGTGGCGAACTAATTAAGAACGACAGGTAAAATTACAGGCAATGTTCTCTAGTTTTAACTATAGTCAATAAATCGCCAAATATATACTAATTTTTATATGCCTTATACTATACCCCAAAGTAAATATTGCATCTCCAAAAATCTTCGGTCGTAAAATTTGTTTAGTTCAGTTCAAGCGTACATGTGCATGTTTCAATTGGCGATATAATTAGGAACGACATTGCAAAACATTATTTTGTGAAGTCTGAGCTGTGTCAACAAATAAAACACTGGTAAGAATTATTAATACAAGGGTTACAGTGGTAAAATCAATTTCGTTTTTTGTGTTGTAGGTTAAGTTTTTTTTATTATAGGTAGAAGGAGGCATGAGGGATGCCATAGTAAAACTGCATTTAAATGAAAATATGTCTTATGGAGTAATTGCAAATAAATTAAAATGTTCTAAAACTATGGTTTATAATGCGGTGCAACATTTTAATAAACATCAAACCACAGAAAATGTAGTTGGACGTCGACGACCTCGAAAAACTTCAGAAGCGGTGGATCGACGAATAGTTCGATTAGCAAAAACTAATCCCTTTCTTAGCTCCAAAGAAATCCAAAAGGAGATATTTACTGAAGAACCTAATGCACTATCAGCTCGTTCTATCAGAGAAAGATTGAATGAGAACCAACTATTTAGAAGAGCTGTAAGAAAGAAGCCACTACTTTTATAAAAAAACAGGAAGGACAGGCTAGCTTTTGCCAAGGAACATAAAGATTGGACTATCTCCCAATGGAAGCATATCCTTTGGAGCGATGAAACGAAGGTTAATCGATTGGAGTCAGATGGAAAAAAATATGTACGGCGCCCTTTTAACCAATCAAAATATATGAATACATGCATATCACAAGATCGTTCTTAATTAGTTCGCCACAACTGTATAAATCCACACAGATTGTAAGTTTCTCATAAAAAACTAACAATTTGAATTAAAATTAAAAACAATATATGCATCAAAATTTGCAGCTAATTTTTATCGGTCTAATAAGATACTTTTAGTTGTAGAAAAATAATTATGTTATTGCTCAATAACTTAATAACAGATATAAGACAATAATGTTCTGCAATTTTTACCGACCGCCAACGTACCACGTCGTTCAATAATTCTCCGGTCTAACTAAGAAAAACAATTTTTTTTTTATTAATTCGACTTTATTCATCAACATACTCTCCATCAAGAGTGATACATTCTTTCTAATGCTCCTAAAATTAATTAATTAATTTAAATTCAGCATACCAATCGGTAATAGTTGATTTGTCTGGTGCAGAGTCTCTAAAACGCTTATCAAGCCACTGTTTGGCTTCAACAATATTTTTTTCCCATCAAAAAACAATGTTTAATCAACACACGAAATTCTTTTTTATCCATTCTTTTGAAAATTACAAAACTGGAGTCACTAAAACCACTGTAACCTCTAAACTAACTGTCAGAATGTCATGAAATTTTCACACGTATTGTTTGAAGGTTGGTACTATCCACAAATCATATGGGTCTGTCAACAGTGTTGCCATATGTATGTCATACTGAAAACTTATTGAGTGAATTGTTATACAAGGGAGGTATTGTGATCATACCGATTTTGACATTTCGAGATTTCGATGGATCTCCACGAATTGAGGTCCCTACATAACGTTTTGTCTATTTTTGTCATGTCTGTCGGTCTATCTGTCTGTCTGTCTGTCTGTCTGTCTGTCTGTCGGTTCGTGTACACGTGCAGAGCAAATTCCGCTAAAAAGATTTTTATGAAACTGCATATTTAAGCTTTTGACATCAATGGCAGGAATTAAACAACTTTTGGTAAAAATCGTTTAACTAGAAATGGGAGTTTACTCGTGTTTTAAGATTTTTGCGAATATTTCACAACAGAGAAATATTTCGAAAAAAATTATTTAACAAAAGTTGCTACAAAAGCAATAACTAACAAGTGTTATTTGCGAAATTTTTTGATAAAGCAGCATAAATTAAACAAGTACTTTGTGATGGCTGTCAGTCCTGCGATAGCCACAGCTGATTTTTTAAAATATATTTGTGGGTTTCAAATAACTTTTATATTTATATAATTTTGTATAGAAATGTTCAAATAAGTTAACATTTTCTCAACATGATTGTTTCATCAAAAATTCTATACTTCAAGATTATGGAATGCCACTTAGTACACATGTTCTTTACGAAAATTAAATCTTTTTATTCGCAGCACCTATATGGGGAACTGCGACAGAATCAATATGGCGACAAATATATGTGGTCTATATTTATACAAGTGCAATAACAATTAGAAATTTTCATAAAAGAACAAAATAGCTAAAAACATATTTGTAGAATGAAGATTTAGCTACAATTTATCTCGACATACACAAATATATGTCTATTGGTTTATAAGATGGCGTCTGCAATACAATTTGTTTATTTACAATTACAAAATTTTATAATTTAGTTAAATGTTCCAATTAAAAATATGCTATTATCCTAATTTCTGAAGTTTGTTCTAGCTTTGTGCTATCGAAATCCGCTAGATCGTGCTAAATAATTTATTTAAGAAAAGGTATAAATAAAGTACATATCTCATGTAAAGTTACATCGTAATTATCTACTGCAATTATGTAATAAAATATACTATAGCAAAAAATACAATAATTTGTGTTTTAACATTTAAGTAGATGAGGTAAATTAGCATGAAATCTAAAATGTTCGATGTAACGACATATAAAACTTCGATGAAACACGTATCGAACAATTGCAATACCTGCTATTATATATCGGATATGTAATTACGTTTTCCTCTTTCTCTACAAAAAATATTAATTCCCTGTATGTTCTACCTACTCCACTGTTCGACTGCATAGCACAATAAATGTGCATGCCCAAACTTAATAATAAATGTAGCGTTGGTTTTATACAAATGCCGGTCCGAAGTTTAACAAAGTTAGCTTTGACTGAGTGCGATATCAAAATGTGTCCCACGAGACTCGAACCCAGGGCTATTCGCAACATGAACCGTACTACTGCACTCACTAAGGTTCACAGTCGCTGGAGATGTTCACAGGAAAATAAATCGCCGAGTTTGTTGTACAAATGGTCTATTCAAATAAAAGTCTATTATTGTTGTTATTAATATTGATAATTTTATTGAGGAAATATTAGAATCTTGTGTTTTAATCAGGAATGAGTAAAGCTATTAAATAATGAAAATTAAATTAATATTGAATTTCTGAAATCATCTAAATAGCTAGCAAAATATTGTAAAAGGTCGAACTTTGATTTTATAATCTTACTAGCTAAGGTTCTCTAACTTCGTATATTACCGACCGCCAACATGTAATAATAATAATACATTTATTGACCACATTACACAAAATATGTTTACAGTCAGTCTTAGTTACATAATGAAATAATATAAATTAAAAATGAACATATTAAAGTCATCAATTTCACACATGGGATTTATCAATAAATATTCTTTAAGTTTGTTTGAAAATGTCTTGATTGGTAGGGATCTTATTTCCTCAGGAATTATATTGAAAAATTTTATGGCGTAGTAGTTTGCGCTATTTCTTGATTTTTGAAGACGAAGGAAATTACTACAAATATTATTTTTTTGCCGTGTGTCATGCCCGTGATTGGAAGAGGGGAAGTTACAAAAGTTCCTGTGCATGAACATTAGGCATTGGTAGATAAATAAGGCAGGTAAAGTCATTATTTTTAATTTCATGAAGATCTCACGACAGTTAGCTCTAAAAGGAGCACCAGCTATGACCCTAACAACTCTGCGTTGAAGAGCGAAAATTCTATGGGCTGCTGGTGAGTGTCCCCAGACAAGAATGCCGTAGTTCAGGTGTGACTGAAATAACGAAAAGTAAGTCATTAGCACGACTTTTTGGCAAACTTCTGCTTTCAAATTGCGAATTAAAAATACTGTAGACCTTAGTTTTCGGCTTAAGAATTCACAGTGCTGATCCTAGCGAAGTTGTGGGTCGATGTGGATACCAAGAAACTTACGGGGGGGTTTGAAAAATCGTGTTTCTTGGTGGAAATCATCATTGATTCGGTTTTGCCAGTATTTAAAGTTAATTTATTCCTATCAAACCAAGATGCAGCGTGTTCTACCACGGATTTACTCTCTAAGCGAAGGGAATTTAAGTTAGATTTTTTGCAGAGTAAGGTAGTATCATCTGTGTAAAGAATAGATTCTGAATTTATAAAGAGAGGAAAGTCATTTACATACAGCAGCAATAGCAAAGGACCAAGAATAGATCACCAAAGTGTATAGGAAGAATTTCAGATTTGACATCACCAAAAAGTATAAACTGCTTCCGGTCTGATAAGTATGATTTGATTAGAGAACGGCTGTTGTTATGAAATCCATAGAATATATGTTTTTTAATTAAAATATAATGCGAGATGCAGTCAAATGCTTTACTTAGATCTAGAAAGGTACTAAGGCAGTATTCTCCAGATTCAAGGGCGTCAGTTATAAAAGATATATATCCAGAATTCCATCTGTTGTACTTTTACCGTTTCTAAAACCAAATTGAGAGTTTGAGAGCAGACTGTTATCAATTAGGTGCTGAATCATTTGCTTGAAGAGCACTTTTATAAGTATGTATAAGGTAGGTATTGTGATCATACCGATTTTGACATTTCGAGATTTCGATGGATCTCCACGCATTGAGATGTCTACATAACGTTTTGATTATTTTTTGTAATGATGTCTGTCGATCTGTCCATCTGTCTCTCTGTCTGTCTGTCTGTCTGCCTATATGTCAGTCCGTGTACATGTGTAGAGCAAATTCATAAAAGGATTTTTATGAAACTTCATATTTAAGCTTTTGACATCAATGGCACGAGTTGATCAACTTTCAGTAAAAATTGGTAAACCGACACGAGTAAACTCCCATTTCTGTGAACCCCAAAGGCTATCAGTACTAGTAATTATAACAAAAACTGTAGTCTCCAGTTGCAGTGGTTGCATAATTGAGTGCTAACTCTTGCGGTATGTGTCACCTGTGGTATTCTGGTGCGTGTTACTTCTCTCACCTCACCACACATCTATCAACAGTCATCGGTAACTAGAAGCCGTAATGCAGCCAACGATAATGGATTTGTTCACTTCACAACTGTGAATCTTAACACTTTGACAGACAGCAACATATGGCCAAGTCAGATGGTCACTTGTGCAAATACAAATATAAGCATAAAAGACTGAAAAGTTCATTGCTATAATATGACTTTAGGCAAGTTTCAACAAGTTAACGGTTAGTAAAATTAAGACAACAAGTACTGTTAGGACATGTTGTAACATGGTACTTTAATTATACATACAAGTTAAGAGTGTTAAGACCAGCATGTGCTCAAATAATAATTAATTAAGCCAAGGAAGAAGTAAGCGATAGTCATTGAGAAATTGAAGAGGCAACACGAAGCTTACTACAAATGTATTGAGTTACATCTTCTTCTATTTTCTGTAGCAATTTCCCAAATTTTTAACATCTGTGTCATCATCATAATGACTCTCTTGACGTGTAAGTATGTTGAAAAAGGGTATATAAGTTTAGTCACCTTATAGTCACCAGTCAAAATGTATCACTTTCCAAATATGCTCCAACGAATTATATGAAGGGGAGCGTTGATCCTTTTCCCCCCTGACACATCGACTAAAATATTCACCCAGTCAAATAGTAAAACTGTTTTAAACAACTAATTACTCGATTCAGATAAAGTGGAAATCTGACTTCAGTATGATCTTCAGAATGTAATTTTAAAATGACACCTCAAACGTGAAATAGAGTAGAAATAGTAGAAATATAATAAAGAGAGTAGCTTTGGAGACAATCGCGCTCTTAAAATCGGTATGTGGTTTTATTTTGTAGATAAATGTGAATATCAATATCTTTTTAGATATTTTTGAAATTTTGATGTTTTACACACAAAAAGGACTGATATAAGTTGTACTGATCAACAGTGGCGTATTCAGAGGAGGGGCACAAGCCCCCTCTGAAGGTCCAATGAAATGAAAATTTAACAAATTAATCATAATCGTACAGCAAAATATCTTATGTATTTTACAATAATAATAAGCTATATTTTATTATGATTAGTGTTGGAATTAACAGAAAATACATATATACATGTTATTTTTAGGTTTTCGTAGGTATAATCAAGCAATCCTTATTCCGTCACATGAGTCTGTTCGTTCGGTACAAATTGTGGCCAAGCGGCTGATTTAGAGAACTGAATATAAGAGAAATATTGAGACTTCAAACATATTTCCCGCGAAAATATAAATAAATATGTATTTATCGAAGAAAAAATCAAGTGAAAGATTTTAATACATGGATTAACAATTACATTTTTTTATCAACAAATAATGGAATTATTATTTGATATAAACATCAATATCCAACAGGGTGTCGAACTGATTTGGGTTGCAGTCTATTTTACATACAAAATGATAAGCAGTGACGGAACTTTAAATATCCCGAAGGGTTTCTTGACATTTTTTTATAAACAGAAAAGAGGAAGAGAGTATATTTTAAATTTTTAAATATATTTTTCCCTTAAATAAGCTCAAGTGATTTTGATTACCGCTTCAGGGACCACAAAAAATTATGTTGACGGCCGTATGAGGCCCGCGTGCCCTCGAAATTTGATTCGGCCCTCCCCAAGACAAAATCCTGGCTGCGCCACTGCACATTCCTAAAATCTACCTATGTATAGAGTTTTAATATTTATTTTGAATATTTACAAAATTATTATTTTATATTGTTTTCTGGTCACGGATTTCTGAATACTGTCATTGGAGTTTAAAATGTTATTAAAACTGTTATGGTTAATGTTTTTTTAAGACCACTAAGCAAACTAATTTGACAAGGGTGTTCTATTTCAAAATACTCTCCTATTGGTTCAAATTTTAGATAGCTATTATTTTAAAAATCATCATATCGTGCCTATTCACTACACACAATTCGTTATTTTTATTGTTGTTTTTGATATGGGCAGAACGCAGGAAGGTCTGTTACGAAACCGACTGATACAGATCTTATTTTTATTATCTACATCGTTTTTCGTGGTAATACCATTCATATAAATTATAATAGTAGTTTTGTGTAATATTAATTTAGTTTTATTTTCACTACTATCTATATATGAAAATAAAGTTAGCATATTCTGTTTTTAAATTTTATTTATTGTATCTCGAAATTTTAAACTCAATCGGGTGTAAGGTCAAGGAGGGTAATAAGGCCCACCTAACACTTTTTATTTTTTTTAAATTTATACAATAACAATTTTGTTATAAATTTATTTTTAAATAATAATTTGAACATATTTTTATAATATAATAATTTATTACATATGTATTTGATAAACGAATCACTAAGTTATGCAATTAAAAAAATGTCTGCATCGGGCCTTATTTATAGAAAAGTCGTTAATTAAGGCCCATATAGCAAATATAAATTAGGGTATAAAAAAGCGTATAAAACACCGGAATATTGGTCTGATTGTTTTATTTTTAAATTATTTTGAAAAATTATGGCAAAACAATTATTTAATTCATGCAATTAGGGCAAATAAATTGAAAATTAGACAACAAAAATTATAAAATAATGGACAAATAAAAATAAGACAAACAATTATTTAATTCATGCAATTTGGACAAATAAATTCATCTTTGTCCTCCTTCGTCAGTCCAACACAGTCTTCGTGGACCCAAAGACGGCAATTTATGCAGCAACGCATGTCGGCCCAACGATTTTACACTGTGGGCCTTATTATCAGCTTGGCGGTTAAATGTTTACACCATAGTTTTATTGACTAATTTGTAGGTTATGAAAAATAAAATAATATAGAATGTACTATTATGTACTAGCAAGTTATTGCAATAAACATGCATGATATTTAAATAATGGCATATAAGTAAAAAACATACTTATAGTTAAATTCACTTACAGTAGAGAAGCAAACACCGCGCTGTTGTTATTTACATGTGTATATCTCTATACATTAAAAAAAAGCAAAGTACTGCCACCTGTTAATATATAGCAATAGCACATACTAATATACTGTGAACATGTGAATTCTGAATTTCACTGCTAAGGCGCCAAATTCAAAAGTGGGCCTTATTTCCGCCCGGGCCTTATTACCCTCCTTGACCTTATTCTGTAAGAAATGCGTTAAAATTAGCGTCAAGTTATTTTTTACCGACCGCCAACATATATATCATAACGATTTTGACATTTCGAGATTTCGATGGATCTCCACGAATTGAGAATCAACAAAAACCAAAACTGCTCTTCAATACTCCATTTAATTCCTTTCAATACAGTTTCTTGAACTTGCGCCTGGTAACTCAAAAGGGTTTACTTGTATCACAAAGATGACGAAGGATCATTCACACCACATTCACATCTTGTTCCTCCTCTTGCCTCTCACTCCGAGCGCCCATGACAGGCATGCTAAATTTCAACTTAAAGAGTCGCCGTTTGGTCACAGTTTCTACCGAACAGACAGACACATGAATGAAGTTAGAAGGAATTTTTGTCATTTCGACAAAATCCTAAAAAGAAGTCAATAATGTGAGTGGGGTTTTCAAAGATTGCACTAATGACAATAAATTGCAATAAATGTATATTTCTCTACTTGTAAAAAATCTCATTCACATCATTGTGGAAATTTGAAATATTTATCATTATCGTGTATTATTTCTCATTTCATTAGGCAATTTTAACTATTAAATATTAATTACCGGACACATATCTTTAAGTATTTAAACTGCTATGTTATAATTTCAGAGAAAACAAATTATCTCCCGACACAGTCATAAAATCAATGTTATCTGTTGATCTGAAATGGACCGATATCAGATTTATAAGTTGTTTCGTACGCTGAGCGCGTATTTTGAATATTCAATTTAACGATCGAACCAGCATTTACAACGCCTGTAATTGTTCATTAGCTACTGTATATTACCTAGAATTAAATTAAGATTAATTCTTTCTAACAGTGGCGGAGACGAAATAAAAGTTCAAATTACACTTTCACTTTTATGGGAAAATTTACAATTATATCCTTTGATAAATATATCGACGGCATGATAACAGCGTATGATTAAATTAGAAATTTTACAGGAAACAGAAAGAAACATTGTAAAATTACAATTCTAAACCTGCGTCCACACATTGTCAATTAGCAAAACCAAGTGGGCTTTGCCATCGTACATATATAATTAGCAAGTGTGTGTATGTGATCTAGACGTCATTTTTTCCTAAGGTTCTCGTGATTGGCGAACTGGGGACTCTTGAGGTCTCTTAGCTGACAGGTATTTTGCAGATTTATTCTCTAAAAATCTAGGAATATAATTACATATAGAAATGTGTAGGATTTCGTAGGCATAAACAAGAAACTCTAGATACTCCTGTATCCTTTATCTACGTTAGATAAAGCTAAATACTGGTTTGATACCAATAAACTATCGCTAAACCTAGATAAGACCCAACAAATATTAATAACACTACGCAAATATAATGTTGCTAACCAGGACCACGTAAAATTCCTAGGGTTGCATGTTGATCCCAACCTAACTTGGCTCAGCATGTAACCTGCTTATCAAGCAGACTGTGCTCAGTTATATTCCTATTCCGAAACTTAGTACAGTCTGTAACCAAGAGTCTGATGGTGGCGTATTATGCATTATTCCTCTCTCACATATCCTACGCACTCTTAGCATGGAGACATTCTCCTGCTGCAGACAGAATATTCGCTCTACAAAGGCGAGCCATTAGAGTTCTGACTTCTACTCCTTACAGAACAGACTGTCGACACCAATTTAAAATACTTAATATTATGACGCTACCCTCATTATATATTTATAACTTTCTGCTACACATGCACAAAAAACAAATAAGCAATCTTCCCACTTACAGTAGTGTTCATAACTATCAAACAAGAAATAATTCCAACATATATCCGAATTTTTTAAGACTGAATAAATCAAGAAATTGTTAGAACTATTTCGGAATTAAATTCATGAATAAATTTCCAAGTAACATAAACAATTTAGATTACAACAATTTAAAATCTACAATAAAAAAATTCTTTGCTGAAAATGCATTTTACTCCACAGAGGAATTTCTTATGTATCAATTCTGATATTACTTGTAACTATAATTCTGTATGACTGACCTAAAACATGATATATTATGTAATTAAGTCAATAAACTTATTATTATTATTATTATTATTTATGGGGTTTGTCAGGTCTTGACAAGCGTCCACTAATCTCAAACTTCAGCAACCTTTTATTAATTAAGTAACGCCGCTGCTCTAGAAAAAAATGTTTAGGACATGGTCCTTAATTTTATATGTACAACCGGCTGTAATTAATTAAATTATATCGTTTTTTAATTGTTCCAATTTACTGTTAAAGTATTAAGACACCGTGATTATGTTATAAAATAGTTGAAAACATTTTTATGACTTTTTTCGGCGTTCTTAAAGTGTCGTTTTTTAGGTAGCCTCGAGCTGTTGATTCTGTGAAAATGTAGCATTCTCATGTATTTTTTATGAGGTATTAAACACCGAATACCCGTATTGCTTGAAGGAAAAATGCAATTATTGTTATTGGAAAAGTATAATTTTATATTTAAGTAATTGTGGAATTTGGAATTTAAAAAAATATTTATAAAGAAATTTGATTCAAGGTACCATGAAAGTGGGTCTAAGATATATAATTTAATATTTAAGTAAGTAGCTGCCTTCAGGATAAGTATAATAAATTAAATGACACGTATTTGAAATTGAAATTTTTATTATGAGATAAAACTGTACAAGAAAATAACTGTAAGTATGAATTTTAATTTATCTTTATATCATGCTTGTTCATCGATGCCCTGCGGTTCTCATTCGCCCCTCTCATTCCATCATTTCAGTCTCTTAGAATCAGATTTTGTTCCGACATACAAGGGGCGATTAAAAAGTTATAGGCCTAGGCAAGAGATGGCGCCACCAGTATCAAATCAATGTTCTTTTTCGTAAATCGTAACCTTCAAATAAAAATTTTCCATCAAGTGGCGTAATTTAGTTTTTCAACTTTTTCATTTTTACAAACTTGAATAAAATCGAATATCGTGCAGTGATTAGATTTTTATATATCGGTCTGGGAAAAAGTTGGTGCCCTGTTTGCCATATACGGCGCCAATTGCAAAAAACCTAGGAAACACAGATCGCAGCGACACCACTAAGCGCTTGTTGGAACGGTGACAGTTCGAGCGTTATTTTGAGTGTCTAAACATCAAAATTTGTACAGTGGTTGGAAAGTTGTTTGCGTATGAAAATGGAGAAAAGTAATGAAAAATTGCGCTACATTTTGCTATATTATTACGACAAACGGAAGAACGCTGCGCAGGCTTGTGAAAAAATTTGTGCTGTGTACGGTGAAGGTACTTTATCAAAATCTGCTGCGCGGAAATGGTACGCTCGCTTTCGTTCTGGTAATTTTAATATGAAAGATGACTCACGCCCTGGTCGTACAATCAGTGAAAAAGCTGTTGAAATTCTTGAAAAAGTCCTGCAACATAGGCATATCAGCAGTGTCGATATTGGTACGGAGCTAGGCATTAACCACAAAACTGTTTTTAACCATTTATGGAAAGCTGGCTAGAAAAAGAAGCTCGATATATGGGTAGCTCATGAGTTGAACGCGAAAAACATTAACCGAATTAACACCTGCGATGCGCTGCTGAAACGCAATGAAATCGGGCCATTTCTGAAACGTGTCATAACCGGTGATGAAAAATGGATCACGTACGACAATTGGAAGAGTAAAAGATCGTGGACAAGGGATGGTGAGCCGTCACAAGCGTTCGCGAAACGAGGATTGACGCCGAACAAGGTGATGCTGTGTGTGTGGTGGGACTGGAAGGCAATCGTCCACCATGAGCTACTTCTAGTTGGTCAGACAATTGATTCTCAACTCTACTGTGGACAAGAGAGATTACGCCAGGCAATTGAAAGAGAACGGCCCGAATTGAATAATAGGAAAGGTGTTGTATTTCATCATGACAACGCAAGACCACACACTTTGATGACCCGCCAAAAATTGCGAGAGCTTGGTTGGGGAATTTTGTTGCATCCACCGTATAGTCTAGACATAGCACCCTTATCACCTATTTCAATCTCTGCAGAATTCTCTCAATGGAATTAAGCTGGTTTCAAAAGAAACCTGTGCAAACCACTTGATTCAGTTTTTCAACCAGAAACCACAGAAGTTCTTCACCGATGGCATCATGGCTCTACCCTACAAAACGTTGTCGATAATAATGGAGCATATTTGGTTTAAATAAATTCATTTTCACTCTATAACAAAACCAATTGAATTTTACTAAAAAAAACGCCACGAACTTTTTCCCAGACTAATATATTTCTACGTGTACGGGTACATTTGAAAAGAAATATTTATTCTCACCGATTAGCGTATAGGTGACGTCAACAATCTTTCTACGTGTTCGTACCCTTATATTCGAATATTCTTTTATCTTGTGAATTGTTTGACAACGTCGTTCATTCTGGCTATACTCTTTCAACAGGTAGTAGGTACCAATTCCTACACGAACCACATATGTGGCGAGCTAACCACTTAGGCAACATTTAGGGCCACTAATAGACAAACCAAGACAGTTTGGGCGTCTAAAGTATGTCATAAAAAATATAATCTCCCTTCTAAAAATCCCTAAAGCAAAATTCTCAGAGAACACCTTGTGATTAGTGAACCCCCGCAAAACGGAAGTAACAAATGACTATCATTTAAAAGCGAAAATATCCGGGCTAAAATTGATAGGTATTCGCGAAAGTAACTCGTGTGCGCTTTAGTACAAAACTGGTCTCTCGTTCAACTGTTAAACTAGAAACAAAAGCTAATTGGCAAGGAATAATTGACGAGCATTGGAACAATTGAAACATTGTTTGCTACTCTACAGTGACGCGAGGTAATTAGTTTTTGAATTACCGCTTACCGCAGAGCCATCTGATGTAGACGTCGACTACTATAGCTACCAGGATTGCCTTTTCGAATAATGTTAACTGATTTTTAATCTGTTTTTGCAGATGTTTTGCTTTTTTAAATATGGATTAATGTATTTTTAAATCTAATTGCTTTGCATTTTATTTTTACAAATGATTAGCTTTTTTCAAATTTTCAGATTTTTAACACCAGAATATTAAAACCAGGCGCGAGTTTCGTATTTTAATTTTTAATAATCGTACAGATTTAATTTTATGATTTATTGTTATGGCTTTTGTGAAATTTTATAAAAAATTAATGAAAATAATTTAAAAATCAGAATATCACATTGGGTACCTGTTTTGTATATTTCTCCACACTTACGTTTTATCTAAAAAAATTGCAATTGTATTTAAATTCGGTAATTAATAACTATTCTAAACAAGCTATGTTTAGTTTACGGCGGTGTTTATTGCCTTATAACACTCACATCTGGTCCCGCACATTGTAAAAATACTAAAACATCTAAAAAACATACCTCCCTAAAAATATAAACAAATATCTGCTCATTGAAAAAATATATATTTTTTTAAAATTCTGAGTAGGGTATCAAATGAGAGCCCTTAGTACGTGGAGCAACGATCAAAATTTTATTTTTGCAAAATAAATTATTTTGACGCGATTTTTGCCAAAATTGTGAAAAAAAAAGAAATTGTCCCACACCCTGTATCCCAGATGGTTTAAACTAAAAATTCTAAGTAATGTACATTTGTGTGAACCGGAATAGTACAACAGGAATTTTTGATCAGATTATGTTTTCGGAAAATAACGCATTTTTTGTGTTTTTTGCTTCACAATGTAAAATATTTAATAACTTATGTACAGTGGCGGATTTAGGTCAGTTAAGGCCCCGGGCGCAGTAAGAATATTGGGCCCTCAATTAGAAAAAAGTGTAAAATTAGGTTTTTGCAAGGCCCTTTAGAGGTCGGGGCCACGGGCGCGCGCCCTGTGCGCCCGCCGTTAAATCCGCTTCTGCTTATGTAACACACTAAACCAGCATTTGATAGTGTAATGGTTCTCGCGTTCTAATTTGTTAACTAGGGTTCGCTCCGGTCTCGAGTCAATTTTATTTTTTCTGTTTTTTTGCATTTTTATTTTGTTTAAATTATTTTTTCAAAATACTAGTTATATTTGGGCAAATGTTGCATTTAATTTTTAAAAGCGTAAATTAAATAACCAGTGGAAATTGTTGAAATAGAATACACGAAATCAGAGGGGCGGAGTTATGACTTAAAACAACCAATGGAAGCCATAGGCGCAAAATCTTAATGAACAATTTTCAAAATCTTAATGAACCTTGCTATATAAAAAAATACTGCACATATTTATAAACCTAAATAATGGCATTAGGCATTCGAATTAAAATTAACAAAAAAAATATTTTAACATAAAATTTGTTTTGGCATCCCAAATTATTATCATTCACTTACTAAATACCTGCGAAGCCCTGAAATGTGTGAAAATTCACACTTCACATCAATTTTTCAAGACTGACGCGCCTCCCAAGTTGACAGAACAATATTAGGAGCTGAAAAAATGCAAAGTGGAGTTCAAGATTAGAACCCGCGTTTTTTGTTCCGTAGGCAATCAATGCAAACGTTTTCAAAACCACGTTTTATTTCCCAATGTTGAAAACAAATAACAAATGAAATTAACAACAGCAATTCAACTTGTATTATATAAAATATAAATCATTTCAAAAACTCTATTTTCTGAACAACATTTTCTATCATTACGGTCTATAAATATCAAATCATTAAACTACATAAACTTATTCAAAATACACTTTAAAACATATTAAGAGTCACGTAAAACGTTTTTCTCAAAGTATAATGTCTGCTCTGTACTGGTATCGGCTTTCTTCAACCGCACTCCACTTAAACGGTCAGGCGTACCCCGCGATTAGTATAAACTCACGATTTCAAAAATATATGTCATTATAAAAAAATATATAATTCCACTGGTCTGATAATAAGGAAAAAAATGTCCTAGCTTGGTTGGGTAAGGTAGGTAAGCTGGGTCTTTAGAACGAGCGAGTAATGATATATCTTGTAACGGAAATCGGTCACAAAGTCTTAGAAAAAATATTTTTTCTGGTACCGTATGAAAATAGTATATTATGTTACTAGGAGTAGAACGCGCTCTTTTTTGTGCTGTGCTCAAATGTTGCTGCCGAGGCGCAGCCGAGGCTTGCATATTGAGCGAACGTGTGAATATCGTTAGACAAACAGTGTAGATATTTATATTTTTTAAGTGTTAAAATATTTTTTTATTGGTTTTAATCAGCAGTTGTTTATCAAAGGAAAGTTGAACAAAATATTTTGCATTGAATAAACTGATAAGAAAGGATCCAAATACATATATATTAGCTGGTAAAATTTGATTTTCATAATATTTTGTTCCAATATCACAGGCTAAATAAAATAGATTTGCTTGCAGGTAATATCGACTAGAGGAATGAAGCTACTACGGACTAGTCGATATTACATGTATGCATGTTTCACTTACCTAATTTGACGACAATTAAAATCACGTCTTACTAAAAGTCTCTATTATTATATTTTTTTATCTAAATAAAATGTAAAAGAGACAAGAAACGTTGATTATATTAAAATTTTAGGATAGTCGATATTAACATCACTTTTTTGAAATCAACGTTTATTTCATATATTTTTTATGTGGAACTTAAGTTGTAATAACAGCTTGTTTCATCGTGAAAATATTTAGCACCTAAAGATAAGTGAATGAGGTATCGATTGGGACCACTTTCCTACCAAAATATTGAAAAGTACGTAAATTAAAAAATAAATAAATTTGGTAGTCTAAATTCGGTGCAGTTACCCTATGTTAAAATAATTTTTTTGCTAATTTTAATTCGAATGCCTAATACCATTATTTAGGTTTCTAAAAATGTGCAGTATTTTTTTTTTTTTTTTAATATATAGCAAGGTTCATTAAGATTTTGAAAAAATAATTTAAACAAAGTAAAAATGCAAAAATACAGAAAAAATAAAATTGCTTGGAGAGCGGAGCGAACTTTAGTTTGCAAATTATAACGCGAGCATGCTAGCCATTACACTATCAAAGCATACTGGTTCAGTGTGTTAGATAAGTTATTAAATATTTTACGTGATCAAGCAAAAAACACAAAAAATGCGTTATTTTCCGAAAACATAATCTGATCAAAATTTCCTGTTGTACTATTCCGATTCACACAAATGTACAGAATTTTTTCAGATTTTTAGTTTAAACCATCTGGGCTACAGGGTGTTTTTTTTTGCACAATATTGGCAAAAATATCGTCAAAATAATTTATTTTGCAAAAATAAATTTTTGATCCATAATCCATGTACTAAGGCCTTTCATTTGATATGCTACTCTAAAAAACACTTTTTTTTCGATTTGCAAATATTTGTTTATATTTTTAAGGGGATATTTTTTAGATGTTTTAGTATTTTTCCTATGTGCGGGTCAAAGAGTTGTATAAGCATGCCAAATTTAAACTCTCTAGGTTTAGCCGTTTAGCTACAATTTTTACCGAACCGGCAGACAGACAGACGACAAAATGACAGTATAAGGGTTTTTTGGTCATACCTACAAAACTCTAAAAATGATTTAAAAAAATAATACAAAGGTGAATTCAATTATATGAAGGATGTAGCCTCTTCAACAAAATAATAGTCAAGAATTTATTCATTAAAAATGCTACAATCTGTGAAATTAATTTTTAAAGTCAGATAATAGCATATCTTACTCAACGTAATATAATTGCACAGAACAATAAATTACAATATGACTCATAACTACGTTTCAATTTTCTAATTCTCAGGAATATTATTTAAAAAAAAACTCAGATCGATTGAAGAATAACAATCATTACAAAAGAAATTATATAACTCTTAATATCTCCTATAAATGTTTCTAATGACATTTTAAAGACAAAAGACCTGTGGATACACGTTGGAAATAATATTTTTTTCTTATTGCACGTTGAATTTTTTATCGAAATTTCTTGTAAGATAATTGAGTCTAGATTATAGTGTAGAAGATCGAGTTAAACTACACAAATGACATAATGGTTGCATTTTAGAGAGACTGCTATTGGTTGAATTTGTCGGCAGGAATGGAATTATATTGCATGATGTCGACATCTAAATGTGAAATTATAAGCGATGTTGTTAAAAGATATAAGATCCAAATTATAGGTAGGATTGAACGTTTTAAAAAAGCTTGTAAGATCCTGTTTGGTTCAACCAAATTGTACCATAAATTAACAGGATGTGTAACTGTAATGTAAGTGCCTTTTCATGAACATTTAACATTGTGCATGCTGTATTACTTTGGAATTTTAGCATTTTAATTCTCTCCAGAGTAAGGAGACTGTAATAGCTCTTAGTTTCTTGAACCCATGGCAAATTTTTAAGGTTTCGTCCTTGAAAAAAAAATAGTTCATGAAAAAAAAATTGTAATGAAAAAAAAGTCAAATAGGCGTTGCACCCATGACCCTATAAAGGGCCGCTTCTGCAAAGTTATATGTAGGGGCTCTAAGCAAACCGCTAACTGATGTGGAATTTTTAGCACACCACACAGAGCTATAATGTAATTTCGTGGACTCGACGGACGTTTGACTACAGTGTCTTATGTGATTATTCAATAAACAAATGTTACTAACCTTGGTTCTCGTAGATAGCTGTCTTCTGGGTACCCAGATGCTGAGGAAACTTCAGGATGACACCAACAGAACATTTGCAATTGAAGAGCACACACAGACACTTTTATAAGTGATAAAATCACTAAATAGATATATAGAAGCATGCCAAATTTGAACTCTTTTGATTACATTTCTGACCGATATAAATTAGCGTGAATTTGAAGAATATGTTAACCCAGTGGTTCCCAAACTTTTCGGTTCCCGGTGCCCTGCGGCGCCCCAAGTCAAAACATTGGCCTAACTAAAGCAATTGGTGGAATATTGGAATATTTCCGCGGCGCACAGTTTGGGAACTGCTGATAAAGGTAAGAAGTAAGTATTAGTTTATAAAGATAGTTAAAAAAAGGAGGAAGGCTAACATTTCATCGGCTCTGAGCATTATTGGGGACCGTTTTTTTTTTAATTTTTTGGCTGCAAATGTCAAAATTTTAGACCTCAAAAGTGACCATATATTTGTGATCTAAAGCTAAAAATATATAATTATACCAATTTACCAACAAAATTCAATTTTTTTTCCTACTAAAATTTGGTCAAAATTTTTTGACTCCAATTTTTAGCCAAAATATAGTTTTAAGCTAATTTTGGGGTGAGGATTATGAAAAAAATATTTTTAAAAATCATGCTTTCCTAGTTTTTGAGTTAGAGCCGATTTGGGTCAGTTTTTCGATAATAATTCCAAAAATTTTGCTTCAAAAAGTCCAAGAAACCAGGGCTTCGAACCGGAACTGAACCGAAAACCGAAAACAGAAAAAAACCGTTATTTTTGTCGGAACGAAAACCGGAACTGAACCGAAAAAAAAATATCGGTTTATTTCGGTTCAGATAATGTTTATGTGAGTGAATATAAAATACATTTTATTTAAGATTAATTTTTAAACTGATGAGCAGAAAAAAATCGCAATTCGTAATTTTTTAACTAATGCGCTACTATTATTTCCCCCCGGCAGCGATCTTGGTATGATTATCAGAGAATAAGGAATAAAATGTTCTTCTAAATTATAGTAGAAAATAAATTTCTAATACAAATAAAAGCATTTAAAAATTTATCACTCGGCTCGGAACTGAACCGAAAACCGAAAACCGAAAAAAACCGTTATTTTTGCCGGAACGAAAACCGGAACCGAACCGATATATATTTTTTTAATTGAACCGGAACGAAAACCGAAAGGAAAAAAATAACGGTTCGAAGCCCTGCAAGAAACCTTAAAATTTGAAGAATACTTTCCTTGATATGTAATTAGAAAATAAAAATACCAACAGGCCTCCTCCTAACAGTCCAGCTCGGTATTCAAGTAAGTAGGAGTAGTTAGGTCGGCGCGGATATGATTACTATTCAATTATCGTCCAGTGGCGTTGCCGTGGTAACCAGCGCACAGATACATTAATATTGTATGTGCAATTACTTGTAATAGCCGCCTTGGCTTATTCTTACAGACTGTACGTCGGCCACCGCATGCATTATACATGCCGTACACCCACCATAACTGCATATCACTTGCTTTCCCGGAAAATCGGAAAATTTTATTGTGAATTTCTTAATTATGGTTATGAACCAGTAGAAATACTTCGTTATGTAATGTTATAACAAAGAAAGTATAGACAATTTAAAAAATATTGAAATAGACCATTAAAGAAGAAGATAATTTCAACTAGATGTTGAAAAATATAAATACAGGGTGGTTGAAGTTAGTTCAACGAAAGTTATCAATGAAAGTTATCGAGAAGATTCTTAAAAATAGATTAATAGACTTTTTCACGAAAAATAAAAACCAATTCGGCTTCAGACCCAACATGTCTACGTTAAATGCCATTACGGACCTCGTTAACTATGTAACTGATAGCCTTGAAAACCATACGAACTCACAGGCCACATTATGTGACCTTTCTAAGGTTTTCGATTGTGTCCCTCACAAAATCCTGCTGGACTTGAATGTTATGGCATACGTGGTACTGCATACGAGCTCCTTAAATCTTATTTTTCTAACAGGTCACAATTTGTCTCGTTTAACGACACTGAATCATCAACGAGAAATGTTAATTACGGAGTTTGTCAGGCCGGAATATTAGGACCTCTCTTCTTCATCGTTTTTATTAACGACCTTCCCAATAACTTTTTCGATAACTCCGCGGATGTAATACTTTATGCGGACGATACCACAATATTAACAAGTCATACATCAGTAAAAGAGTTACTCGACATTTCAGAAACCGCCCTAGGGAAAGTAACATACTGGTTTACCACAAACAAATTAACTCTTAATGCCAGCAAGACCCAGCAAATTATCTTTTCCCTAAACCGCAACACCAACGAAGTCTTTGAGTACGGTGATCCTATTAAATTCCTAGGAATATATATAGGACGGTCAACTCAGTTGGCACCACCACATCAGCAATTTGCCCATTTCCCTGAAGAAAACTATCTACGCTTTTGTCATGCTCAAAACTTCGGTCTCATTCTAAACTTTACGTATTTTTAATTTTGCCGCTTTCCAGTCTCGTTTGTCTTACGGTATAGTCCATTGGGGAGTAAGCTCATCGATCACCCGCATTTTCATAATCCAAAAAAAGAGCCCTTAGAATTATGAATAATGTCTCAACCAGAACCCACTGCCGGGAACTTTTAAAAAAATGTAGAATAATGTCAGTGTACAGCCTATTTGTATATATCTTCCTGGTGTATGTTAAAGAAAACGCAGCCCAGTTGTCACCGTTTCCTCAAGTCATTCTTATAATGTCCGCTCTTAAGACAATATTCGTCTCCCTAAAATAAGACTTGAGAAGTCAATAAACGGTCTTTACTTGGCTGCATGTTTCTTCAATTTTTTGCCGTTTGCTGTCAGAAATGTTAATAACAGGACCTTCAGGAAAAAACTTAGAGAGGTCTTTCTTGAAAACTGTCTGTACAGCACTGATGAGTAGTACTACAGCATTGATTGTAGCAACTACTAAAATAACTAAAAATCCTTTCTCTTTTTAAGTACCCATCTGGCAATTGTATTATAATTTTATAATTAATATTTCAAATTTATACAAGGTGTCTCAAAAGAAATTTTATATTTATTTAGCTTACTGCGTGAACGCAACGTATCCGAGGGGCGCGGGGGTTATGTCAATCGGTAGCCTGGCTCTTGGGAATTCAGTCGCTATGGAGCGTTTCTCGGGAGCAGACCGCGCGTTATGCGTGCGAGAGTTTTACAAAAACGGTGATTCGGCGACTGTAGCGCGTAGAAAATTCTGCAGTATTCGAGGTTTTCGCCACTTAAATGATGCGCCAAGCATTCCTTTCATTCGACATTGGGTTAAAAAGTTTGAAGAGACTGGTACAACGCTGGATAAATCAAAATCCGGGCGACCTAGGTCATCAAGAACGGTAGAAAACGTGAATGTTAATCAATCTGTTCGTGACGACCCGAACCTTTCACACGGAAGCGCGCAAGTGCTTTAAATGTGCATAGATCATCATTACATCGCATTATGCACAAAGACCTAAAGCTGCACCCCTACAAAATTCAATTGGTGCAAGAATTAAAGCCCCAAGATGCCAGTCAGAGGCTTAATTTCGTAAATCAGGTGATTGAGCGATTTTCAACGTTTACCAACATTTTGTTTTCGGATGAAGCTCATTTTCATCTTAATGGCCACGTAAATAAGCAGAACTGCCGCTACTGGAGTGCAACGAATCCGAAACGCAAACATCAGAAACCCCTACATTCGCCTAAAGTGACCGTATGGGCTGCGATGTCGGCGCGAGGAATTATCGGCCCTTACCTTTTTGAAGACGAAAGGGGGCGTGCAGTTACAGTGAATTCAGAGCGTTATGTGGAGATGTTAGACAACTTCTTGGTACCTGAACTGCAAAACTTTCCTGGCTATAACCAAAGAACATGGTTCCAACAGGACGGAGCAACTTCACACACGTCCAATATGTCTCTGTCACGTGTTCGTGAAATTTTCTCAGGCAAATTGATCTCCCGGAGAGGTCACATAAATTGGCCTCCACGCAGTCCAGATTTAACCCCTATGGACTTTTTCCTATGGGATTATCTTAAATCTAAAGTTTACGCCAATAAACCGACTTCACTGGCGCATTTGAAAGAAAATATCCGTCACGAAATGGCAGCCATCCCTGAGTCCACCTGCCGAGACGTCATAAGTAATTTTACTGTTCGATTAAATGAGTGCCGAGAACGCGAGGGTCTACATTTAGACGATATTATTTTTAAGAAATAAATCCCCAAAAAGTGTATTTTAATAATTAATAAACATTTTTTCTATATACGGCTAACATTTTTTTTAATCGATCCACTAAATATAAAATTTCTTTTGAGACACCTTGTATTTCTAATATTTATGTATGATCTTTGACTGGTGTAAACGTGTAAAAACTTGTACAAGCACTAAATAAAATTATTATATTATTATTATTATTATAACATTGACATTTTTTTTTCTTCCACTCAGTTTTTAATAAGATTATTTAGGGGGCAAGGGGGGTGTTACTTATTAGCTTGAACTATTTCATTTTCTTATTTTATTTAACAGCAAAAATTAATATGAAAAAAAAACTATTCCTCTCTGTTAAATGCAGTTTTTAACAAGATATATTTTGGCTAGCTATTTTCAGAGCTAGTTTTGTGTTTGCCAAACCTCAAATGAATATATGTCGACTATCGCCTATTGTAAATTATTCCTTTGATAAATTAGGACCACACCTTCTAAAGAAAACTTGAAACCATGCCATGGGATATCAAATAAAAATAAATTTAATCTCTAAAATTATTTCTAATTTCCAAACTACTTAAACGTAATCATTTATATCTCAAATACACAATTTCTTTTATATAAAAAAAGTTTTTCAAGACAAAAGAAATACAGAGGCACGCATAACCGATTATTAAATAATATCTCGTGACCAAAATATAGAAAATAAAAGGGAACTGTCTCCCCCCTGGCGGTGACACATGTAATTAAATTTCAAACTACAAGGAATAATACTGAATTACAGTGTAACTGTTCCTTTAATTATATATTAAACTTTAACCAGACTTACAGAAAGTATGATAATAATTTCAGATTTCTGTGCTAATTTGTGAACAGCTATTATATTTTTCTTTATAGTTAAGAACAATACATTTCAGATGGTTTGCTTAATATTAAGTATTTATACAGAGAGAGCATATTTTAGCTACTAAGACTTATAATTAGCGCATGTGCAGTAAACATCTATCTTAACCTAAAAATTTCTATGACCATTGGTGACTCAACTTAACGCGTATCCCTCTAGCGGCAAAAAAGCGAACACTTCGAAAAAGGTTACTGTCATTGTTTACGTATAATTCACCATGTGTTTTATTGTTTCTGTCCATTCTCACTCCATTTTTACAGCGAATAAAGTGATAAATTTAAGAAAAAAAGATTAAATACTCTTTGTTGTGTGTATGGTAGTCAATCACAGGAAGAACATCTTCGAATATTAGATTGAAAGATTATCAGTGATTCTAAAATTTTGTTTCTATTGAAGGGAATTTATACTGTTCAGATGATTTTAAACAAGTTTTTAACGTTGAATTTTTCATTTTCCCTGTCTCACATGTGCAAGAAAATCGTTTAATGTTGTGTAAATTATTGTTAATATAATTAAAACCCCTTGTTATTTCATGGGAGTGTTCCATAACTGTGTTAGTTTGCAAATATTTGACAGTTTTCTTGTGTAGAATAAATTACAAGTTCTCTTTCTATAAAATTTCTTGAGATATGTGTAGATATTAAGTATTCAAATAAATGTTTTAAGTTCAAAGTATAACATTTTATTTTCTCTGTGAGTATAAGCCGGCACCAACATCATAACCTCTGAAAATATTTATTTACAAGCAGCAAATTTTATCATAAAATGGATTCACATTTATTTATACACTTTTTTAATACTCGGTTATAATTTAAATATACTGTATACAGCAAGAAAACGTAAATTAGACCAAAAATTGATTATAAACCAATACTGTTTACATACGTTGACAGATGACTATCCTTTTTCGTGTCAAAAGTTCACAAGGCGATAGTGGCGCCGTTTCGGTAATTATAGTCGCGAATACTGTTCTGTTTCTATCCATATGTTTCTGTTCTCTATGTGCATAGATATCAGTTTCTTATCCATTGTAATTCCTTTCAAAACTATGAAACAATCAAAACCTCATTAGCAAATATAAACAGCTGTCAAATATCGATTGATAAAGTAGAAATGGATAGAAATTTACCGGTACAACGCAGTGAGTCTCTTAATTTATTAATTTACATTGTGCATGCTACTTTATTTCTGCGTACAAATTTAACGTTAAGTACTAATCTAACATTAATTCTAATTTATAATTATGACGTTGGGAATACAGATTTTTTTTAAAAATATAAATTGGATCTTATAATTATTTGTGGAATATATTAGATGTACCAGAAAGTTTTTTCGTTTATTTGGTATTATTAAAATAGAAACAAATCGAAAGAAAAAAATGTACTAACCGTTAATAAAATAGTTACCATTGTGATCTATATCAGTGCTTCTCAACCAAAAACGCACCGCAGACTAGTACAGTATATAATTTTTTAACGCGGACCACTAATAATAATTGTTGGTTCATTTTTTGCAAGAAAACAAATTAATTTAATGTACTACTAAATACATTTATTTTATTTGTAGAAAATCACAGAAAGTTTACAGAAAATAAACAAAATATAAATTATTTACATAAAAAATGTGTATGAAAAAAACTGCAAAAAACACAAAAATTTTCGCGGACCACTAAAATTTTTCTGAGGACCACCTGTTGAGAAACACTGATCTATATAACACTCTACCATTTATCAGAAAGAGAAAATATTCCCAATTTATAAAGTTCCTGATTTTTTTAAGGAAAAAATTGTTAAAGGCTCATTTTAACATGGTTCATATCTCTAAGTGTCTTGTTTCTTAAAAAGTGTTCCAGTGACCGAAATAAGTGATAGTCGCAGGGTGAAATGTCTGGTGAGTAAGGTGGGTGTGTTAGAACCTCCCAATCAAGCTCGGAATTTTTTTCAGGTGTCTTTTTTTGATGAATGAGGTCAGGCATTGTCGCTTTGAAGAATAACTCCTCTTCTATTCACAATATTAAAAAGAAATACTTAATATTTGAGTTGCAGGCAGGTAACATTAAAAAAACACCGTCTAGTTCCTCACGAAGCTAATAAATGAACTATATTGTTTGAAGACCACTTTATAATTACATATATTCGTAGTAACAAATTTTCAAACAAACGATTTTGTTTTTATTTCGTATTTCAATGACAAATTTCTAAAAGGTAATCCGCTTGTTTCTCTTGTTGTTTCTATTGGAAGTGTTGTTAAAACCTTTAGATACAAATTTTAAAAGATCTTTCCCTTCTGGTGGGCGAGATGTGGAATGGGGTGTTAACTGTCGAGTTTCCCTGTCGAAGATTTTCAAGTTTGAAACGTTCAATATTTAAACCCTTCTCACTGGATCGCTAATTGTTCTTGACTTGCCCCTACCCCACTCCTGTAGTATTTATACTATCCCTTTTTTACTTTTCAATCACTGTCATGGACGGAGATATTTTATTTTACTCTTAAATGCTTGTTGTGACAAAAAAAAAACATTTTAACGTTCAAATTTACATTCTCAGAATGTGCCTTACTAATTTTTTTTCTATAGCTATATTTAAGAAGTATTTAAAAAGACAGTAACTAGACCAGCGTTTCTCAACCGGGGGGCCGTGAAGGTTTCGTCGGGGGGCCGCGAAGTCATACAAGATCAAAACATGAAAATATAATAGCAATGCGCTCAATCTTGCAAGATGTAAATTTATTCATATTTATAAATACGAGTATCTTATATTTATATTCAGAAAAATATACCTTTTATAACATAAATAAAATAAATATTTTATTTATTATTCTGTCTAATTACTTATTTTGACAACAAATTTAAGCTACAGACTATTTCAAACGTTTAAGCGGAACTAAATGGGGTATTAATTTTCTAAAGTTGTCACTAGCTAACTTTATAATGAATAAAATGGGCTTTTGCTAAACAAACTGATCAAAAGCAATCAAAATTCAAGTTGTACTTTGAAGTAGGTACGACTTAAAAGTGCAATATTTTTTATTATAATATTTTTATTACTCTGCGAGCTACAGATAACTCAAGAGCAAGGATGCGAATGTGTTTAAATCAAAATATAAGGCACTTTGAACACTTATAAATAAAAATACTTTACTTTCAAGTCGTTGTAGGGAATATAATCGTCATATATATTATAGTTTTTTGTCAACCATAAAAGATACTGAAAAAAGGTTTAAGTAAAAGTTGTTTCTTTTAAAAAGCTCTATCCAAAAATACTCAGTAAAACATACGAATCCAGTCCAGTCCAGTTTATTAGGAATAGGGGATACGCATAAAATTTATATTTCCTTAAAACTACATTTTTTTGATATTTTAATGTTAGTTATGTCACCTAACACAACAAAAATCACATTTTAATTAATATTATAGCCAAATTTTTTAATTAAAATATTGTAAATTTGAAATAAGCCGACCACGCCGCGAAGGTTGCCGAGTAGATACGACTGAGACTGTAAGGGTTTGACGTCACAGATACAGACAAAACATAATGTTTACGTGTTTATATTGTATTGTTTGAGAGTTTTGTATTTGTTTTTAAACAATTTTTCACGCATTTATTATTAAAATAATTTATAAAATATATGTACTTACATTAAAATGGTCGTCACAAACATAAAGTTTACTTTTTTCTGAAATATCGGTTTTATTTCGCCTCATAGCTTTTCTGTTGTTTTTCGTCATCAGGTAATGATATAAATTATTTTTTTGGATTTCTAATTGAACTATTTGTGCACATTGGTACTAAACAATATTTTCGACTATGTTTCGAAGTACTGGGGCCTGGATCTTCCATATTTTATATATTTTAATATAAAATTTAATTCGGTAAACATGTATAAATTGTTTTTATAGAATTAAACTTTATTTTAATTAAAATCACTCTAACTTTACATAACCTATAAAAGTTATTCAAACAAATAAGTTCACAACAGACTATGTACGCTGGCTAGACTAGTAGTGTCATGTGTCAGTTAGGAGGGTATGACGTCACACGTCGTTTTCGCGCGCTACATACATTTATGATTTTTTTAAGCCTTCAAATTAAAAAAAAAAAATATTAAAAACTGTTTTTTATGTTTATATGCAACAAGAGGAATATAATAAAAATCATGCCTATCCCCTATTGCAAATTCTTCCATTGGCATAAATAAAAAAACACTTATATTCAATTTAATCCCCTGTTTCTACGACTCTGTTCTATTGTGTTGTCAGTTCTTACATGTTTGTTAGGAAAATGGGATGTCCCAGTTCGTTCTCTCGTTTGATCCACGTTTTAAACCTCGATCAATTATTTAGAGCACCCTTTTTAGAGTCAATTAACTTGTGAACCATTTAGACATATCGGTGATCTGATCCTCTGAACTCGCTACTTCTGTTGCACTCCGACAATATGTTAATTCGTGCGACAGACGAAGACAGTGTTCTGCTAACACTTTTAATTCATGTGACAAACGCTGCTGTTGTAATGACTTAAAATCTATATAAATAAATAATATGTGAGTTCAAAAAGAAATTACATAAAGGTTGGCTATGTAAAAATAAAATAATGTCTACTTATTTATTTATTTATTTATTTATTTAATACATCTGTCCCAACAGCATAGCCAAAATTGGACAGGAGCATAATTAACAATATTAAGACTTAAAAATTAAAAACTATTAAACATAAAAAATCATAATACACAAAAATGAATAAATTTACACATCCTGTTCAATGGGGTTTTAAGGAATAGATTGGTATGTGTCTGGGCAAGATAAAAAGTGAGTATTGCCTTGTACGGAAAGATGGGATGTGAAAATTTAATTATAGAAGGGAAAGTGGATCGTCAATTAGATTTGATGCTAATTTTTTAAGATAGTTTGTGGAGCTTAACTCACGACGCTCACTTAAAGATTTGGTGGAAAAAATATTAAGAAGGTACTATATGAGAGATCGAAAGGGGGGTAGGATCCCATAACTTTAAAATAGATGAACTTTAAAAATTTATGGTGCACTTTTTCAATGGCATTCTTTTGAATCTCATAAATGGGATCCCATACTATTGAACAATATTCAATTTTATAGCGAATGAATGCATAGTAAAATGTGAAGATAACGTTTATATTCGAAAAAGTGCGTGAATTCTTGATAATAAATCCTAGTATTTTATAGGACGAAGAACAAATCGTATCTATATGCGAGTTGAAAGTAAGTCTACTATCAAACTCAATGCTCAGATCCAGGGTACTTTGGCCACGAGTAAGCAACTGATTAAGTATCGAATAGGAGAAAATAGTGGGGTTACATTTTCGTGTAAATGTCAGAATTTTGCATTTAGAAAGATTGAAGTTAAGTTTGTTTAAGGTGCACCAATTAGAGATACTTTCCAAGTCGTTTTGAAGAATGTGGCAATCATTATTTGAAGAGATAGTGCGAAAAAATTTGAGATCGTCGGCTAAAACTAATCTTTCACTGACTATTACATTATTAATGTCATCAATAAATATTAAAAAAAGAAGAGGACCTAAATTTGATCCTTGTGGGACTCCGGAAGTGACTTTAAAAGGTGAGGTTGTATGACCACAGTAGCAAACAGATAGATTGCGATCTAGAAGATACGAGGACAATAACGCTACCAGTGCTGGTGAAAGTCTAAAAATTTTAAGTTTTTCAATGATAATTTGGCAAACTTTATATAACAATTGACTAACGTTTAAGCATAGCCTTTGTAATCATTATAAATGGAAATTATATTTTTCTGATTTCACAGGTACAGAAAAATAAACATAAAAACTAAAGAAGCTGTTCAAAATGACCACCGTTTTCCTGCAGACACAAATTTACTCGTCTTTTCATACTATTAAAAGCATTTATAAGAATTTGAGGAGTTATATTGGCACACTGTTCGGTAATTCTGTTTTGCAGTTCCTCGATATTAATAGGAGTCTTGTAGACATTATTTTTCAGAGAAGGGAATAAGTATTTCTAATGAAGACTTAAATACGAAGCAAATGAAGAAAAAAACATAATAATAAAACTGGGGTTTCTGGCCGATTATTTAAATTTTTTCTCTAATAACGAATAAAATTGATTATAAAAAAATCAGCTGTGGCCACCACAGGACCAACCGCCATCATAAAGTACTTGTATAAAATACATTCTAGCAGCAGAGTAGAAATAACGTGGCCTAATATTTTCTACAGTCTGTTTCAAACGGTTAGGCGGAACTAAATGGGAATTTCGTTCTATTAGTTTGTCACGAAAAGGGACCTTGCTTGGGTTATTTCATTTTTCACGTTGGAATGTCAAAATTTAAAATTCCAACAATGAAACCATGGAAACGAATGACATATGTCAGAATTAAATTATTGATCTTACATATTTTAATGACAAAAAAATAAATAAATGGGATATTTGTATTAAGAATGACACAAAAAATCAAAGTATAAAGAAAATGACATTTTATGATATTAACCTTAACCAAAAAATGTTTGTTGCAAGTATGATTTACAAAGCTTACACAAACCGGCTGAAAAGCATGATTTAAACGATGAAAGTAACTAGATTGCAAAATCTAGTTCCGCCTAACCGTTTGGAACAGACTTTAACAGAGTTATTATTTATCATGACCATGGAAACATTACATATAAGTATGAAAAAATTGAGACTTGAAAAATTTTAAAAAATTTTACAAAAATTTGTCGAAATTTTTCGTTTTATCAAAAAACGTCTCAAATAAAAGTTATTAGTTATTGCATTTATAGCAACTTTTGTTCAATAAATTTTTTCTAAATATTTTTCTCTTGCTAAATATTCGTAAAAATCTTAAAATCGACACGAGTAAACTCTCTAGTCAACCGATTCCATTTCTAGTCAACCGATTTTTACCAAAATTTTAAATATGTAGTTTCATAAAAATCTTTTTAGTCTAATTTGCTCTGCACGTGTACACAGACAGACAGACGGACGGACGGACAGACGGACAGATAGACAGACGGACGGACGGACAGACAGACCGACAGACATCATGCTAAAAATAGTCAAAACGTTATGTAGGGACCTCAATTCGTGGAGATCCATCAAAATCTCGAAATGTCAAAATCGGTATGATCACAATACCTCCCTTATATATGTTGACGGTCGGTAAAAACTAAAGAAGCTATTCAAAATGACCCCCGTTTTCCTATAAATACAAATTTCCTCGTCTTTTCATTCTATTAAAAGCATTTATAAGAATTTGAGGAGTTATATTGGCACACTGTTCGGTAATTCTGTTTTGCAGTTCCTCGATATTGCTAATAGGGGTCTTGTATACATTATTTTTCAGATAAGGGAATAAGTATTTCTAATGAAGACTTGATTATGAAGCAAATGAAGAAAAAAATAAATAAAACTGGGGTTTCTGGTCAATTATTTAAATGTTGCTCTCAAATAACGAATAAAAGTGATTATCAAAAAACTGTTGATTTTGATGTGATTATAGAACAAATATTCCTAGACATCCAGTATTATGTTGACTTCTTACACTTTAATATTAAATACCTACAAAATCCTGAAATGTGTGAAAATTCAATTTCACATCAAATTTTTATTTAATTACTTAAAAATTACATGTTTTTTTTGTATTAAATGTGTGTTATTTATAAAGTTAATATAATTATTTACATAATACAATTTTATTTAACTTTATGTAATTAAAAATAAAAAAGTTACAAGCTAAATAAAAAAGTGGTACAAATTAGCCGACTTTACCCTACACCTAACCATAATAATAATAATAATAATTTATTAGCTGTAAATGCACATTTACATGAATGTTTTACATAGTCAAGATAGTCAAATAGGGAAAACTGTCTTACACACCCTGATCTTTTGAGAGAAAAGTAATGTACTCTTGTAAGGAGTAAGGAGCACAAGAGATCAGAATCTGTTTAACATTATTAATTAACTGCTTTTCTGTCATTGCTTTAATATGATCGGGTAATAAGTTATAAAGTTTGACACCAATGTATCTGTAACTTTGTTGCATAATATTGAGATTACACTTAGGCAAAACAAAGTTGTCCTTATTACGCGTCATATTTATGCAGATTTTTGTGTGAAACCAGTAAGTCAATCTGTTTCCTGGTAAATTTTATACACTCGAGTATATAAACAGCGGGTACAGTTAAAATGCCACTGTCTATAAACAGTTTCTTAGCATGAGCTCTGAAATGGGCTTTGTTGATAATACGTACAGCTCTTTTTTGTAATATAAAAATTCTATTGGCGTGCACAGAGTTGCCCCAGAAAATGATTCCATAGGTAATAATACTATGAAAGGTGGGAAAGTACGCACATCTGAGGATACTACCACTAACATAGTATTTTAGTTGTCTCAGTAAAAAAACTGCCGAAGCTAGTTTGCTTGAAATATAATCAATCTGCGCATGCCAATCGAGTTTATTATCAACATAAATATCAAGCCATTTCGCACTCATACTGAAATCTTCAATTTTACAGTTTTTCTTAATATTAAAAAGTACTTTTTGTGTTTTGTCACCATTTAAATATAGCTTATTTGCATCAAACCATAACTGTGCTTCAGCTTGTGCAGTCTCTAGTTGAAACCTTAGCAAATCTTCCGATTTGTGTGTCGCATATATAGTTGTATCATCCGCATACAAACAGACCTGCGAAGATATATTCAGCGGTAAATCGTTAATAAATAAGATGAAGAGCAAAGGCCCAATGACCGAGCCTTGTGGAACTCCTGCTCTTACTTCCCGATAAGTGGAGGATTGTTTATTGAATACCACGTTCTGTTTTCTGTTGTATAAGTATTATACAATAAGTTTTATAGTATTGTCTCTAAATCCATAAAATTCTAATTTATGTATAAGAAGTTCATGATCCACACAATCGAAAGCCTTGCTGAGGTCACAAAAAACAGCAGATGCAAAACAGCCTTGATCCACAGCGTCATGTATTACAGTCATCATGTCGTTAATGGCATCTATAGTACTAAATTTTGTCCTGAAACCAAACTGGTTGTTGTTTAAAATTTTATATTTTTCTAAAAATTTTGAACATTACATAGGTAATATGACTTGTTTGCGCAGGTAAAATATAGCCAAGAAAATGATTAGTCATTCCATCTAACAAAAAAGTCAACATTCTTCTGCTTATCAAATACCATTCTATTACTCTTCCCACTCTATTTCATAAATAAGAAATTTCTTATCAATTAACATTAAAATCTCCTATTTTTCACTAGGATACACTACATCATGTGGTAATGAGTATCATTACCTATTCCGTCGTCGTCCATCATTCAGGTTTTAAACACTTCATCCGCGCGCCTTATCGCTGCCTTTTAAAATACCACGCGTGTTTTATACGGTTGATAACTAGAATAGCAGCGATTAAATACTGGACATCAGTTGACCAAACAAATTATCCATTTGGATTTTTAATGGGATTTTATTATTTGTATAATCATGTGTATTTTGTAAGTAAATTAAGGGAAAAAATCAGCTGTGACCACTAGTGATTCTTCTCGAGAAAACGTTTTAATTCTCATTTTCCATTTCTCGAGAAATGTAAAATTTGCTCGACGCCTTTACTTTAGTACTTTAAAGGTGAGTATAATTTTAACATGTTTTTATCCTCTACAATATTTTCAACATTAAAAAAAGATGTATATTCTAATAATTATATAATTATTTTTCTCGAGATTTCTCGAGGATTCTCGAGAAAATAAGTCTAATGTCGAGAAATCAGAAACACTAGTGACCACCACAGGACCGACCGCCATCACCAGAACCGACACTAACGTGCATGCGGGCGCCACAACAAGGGGGGCGCTGGCGTGAGATTCGAAAGGACGCTAAATGGCTAAATGAATATAAAAGTAAGGTAGTGAAATGTAATTTTAGAAGTGAGTGCCTTTTTGTTTTTAGGTCTTCACTTGAAATTTGGAAGTGAGGATCTTTTTGTTTTTAGGTCTTCACTTGAAATTTGGAAGTGAGGATCTTTTTTTTTAGGTCTTCATTTGAAATTGAGAAGTGAGGACCTTTTTGTTTTTAGGTCTTCACTTGAAATTTGGAAGTGAGGATCTTTTTTTTTTTTTTAGGTCTTCATTTGAAATTGAGAAGTGAGGACCTTTTTTTTAAGACTTCACTTAAAATGTAAAAGTGAAGATCGTTTTTGTTTTAGATCTTCACTTCAAATTTAGAAGGGAAGGTCTCGAAGAAATCTAATTGCGCCCTACTTAGGGGCGCTCTATTAAATCTTGCCTACGGGCGCCGCAGAACCTTGCGCCGGCTCTGGCCATCACAAAGTATTTGTATAAAATACAGTCTAGCAGCAGAGTAGAAATAAATTGGCCTAATATTTTATAACAGAGATATAATATTTTTTATCATGACCATGGAAACGTTACATATAAGTATGAAAAAATAGATACTTTCTTAGATAATTTCGGAAATTTTTCAAATATATTTCGTTTTATCAAAAAAGGTTTCAAATAAAAGTTGTTAGATATTGCTTTTATAGCAAGTTTTGTTAAATAATTTTTTTCGAAATATTTTTCTGTTGAGGTCCTTACATAACGCTTGGACTATTTTCAGCATGATGTCTGTCTGTCTGTCTGTCCGTCTGTCCGTCTGTCTGTCTGTCTGTCCGTCTGCCTGTCTGTCTGTGTGTCTGTCCGTCCGTCTGTCTGTGTACATGTGCAGAGCAAATTCGGCTAAAATGATTTTTATGAAACTTCATATTTAAGCTTTTGACATCAATGGCACGAGGTGATCAACTTTTGGTAAAAATCGGTTCACTAGAAATGGGAGTTTACTCGTGTCGATTTTAAAATTTTAGCGAATATTTCATAACAGAAAAATATTTCGAAAAAAATGATTTAACAAAAATTGCTCTAAAAGCAATAACTAACAATTTTTATTTGAGATATTTTTTGATAAAACGATTTTTTTTTTATCTGTTTTTTCATACTTGTATGTATGTTACAGGTTCCATGGTCATGATAAATAATATCTTTGTTAGAAAATATTAGGCCAAGTTATTTCTACTCTGCTGCTAGAATGTATTTTATACTTACAAGTACTTTGTGATGGCGGTCGGTCCTTTGGTGGCCACAGCTGATTTTTTTAATTTTAGCTAAATTATGGCAAATAATGTTATGGATTTTTTTGTATTTAAGGCTAAGATTATGTTATTTTTGTTTTTAATGTATCAAAGAGAAATAAATCATTTATAGTAATAAAATACTTATAAATCAAATAACACGTTGTTAATAGTAAGAAATACATTTCTAAAATTGAAAAAAAAATTAAACCATTTATCAACAGATTTCTTATTAATCTAGTGAATACTTGAACATGAAGCAAATGCATAAAAAAACGCTGGGATGTTTGACAAATTATTTAATTTAGTTTAAAAACCAACTTTTTTTCCATCGAACCTCAATTGACCCCCAATCGATACTTAACAATGTCATATCGACCCCTAGGGTAGGGTGACCATTTTCTTGGAGACGGCAATGCGGGACGGAGCAAAAAAAAGGTCGTCACTTCCGAAATATAAGTGAAGAGCAAACAAAAAAAAGGTCCTCACCTCCCAAATATAAGTAAAGAGCAAAAAAAAGGTCTTCACCTCCCAAATATAAGTACAAAGCAAAATTCGGCCCTGGGGACACCAAATCAAAATGCGGGACGTCCCGCGACATGCGGGATAATGGTCACCCTACCCTAGGGGTCCACATCGTCCACTTTGGAGACCTAAATAATAAGAACGATACGGTTTCTGTCCTATTGCTTTATTTTTTTTTATCTTCATACTTTAAAATAGTCTGGAAGAAAGCCATTATTTGACTGGTTAATAAATTAAGAATATTTCATTTAGCAGATAAACAATAGAAGAGATAAAAGGCAGACAAGAATTGCCCGTCTAAATATTCCATATTTTCTCGAAACTGTTGAGTTTGTACGTGGTCTACTGTACGTGTTTATGTAAAAGATTAGGCTGAAATGTTTCTTAACTTGCTATAAAACTCTCGGCGATTATACTAAAAGCAATAGCCTATTAATACTATTTAAATACAAGCTACAGCATTAATTATTGTTTCTTGAAAGGTATGGAAAATGCCGCAACTTTGTCGGAAAAGATCGGCTGTTTCCGAGCTTAAGCTCTGAAAGTATTAGATTTTACTTTATTTTATTTTTAGGGTTTTGTAGGTATAACCAAAAGACCCTTATACTGTCATTCAGTGACGGATTATAGCCTTAGACAAAAAAGACATTTGTCTTGGGCCCGTAATTTTCAAGGGCCCGAATTTGGGTGGTGAGGACCTTTTTTTTTTGCTTTTCACTTGGATTTGGGAGGTGAAGTCCTTTTTTTTGCTCTTCATTTGGATTTGGGAGGTGAAGACTTTTTTTTGCTCTTAACTTGGATTTGGGAGGTGAAGTCCTTTTTTTTGCTCTTCATTTGGATTTGGACCTTTTTTTTGCTCTTCACTTGATTTTGGGAGGTAAGGACCTTTTTTTGTTTTTTTAAAAAAACATTGTTGAGGGCCCGTAAATCATAGGTTGAGGGCCCGTAAATCAAAAATGTCTTGGGCCCGGCGAAGGCTTAGTCCGCCACTGCTGTCATTTTGTCGTCTGTCTGTCTGTCTGTCTGTCTGTTGTAGCCAAACGGCTAAGCCTAGAGAGTTAAAATTTGGCATGCTTATACAACTCTTTAACCCGCACATAGGAAAAATACTAAAACATCTAAAAAACATACCCCCCTAAAAATATAAACAAATATAATCTCATCGAAATAAAAAATAATAATAATAATTCTGAGTAGGATATCAAATGAAAGCCCTTAGTACGTGGATTAACGTACTCAAAATTTTATTTTTGCAAAATAAATTATTTTGACGCGATTTTTGCCAAAATTGTGCAAAAAATGTTGTCCCACACCCTGTAGCCCAGATGGTTTAAACTAAAAATCTGAAAAAAATTCTAAGTAATGTACATTTGTGTGAACCGGAATACTACAACAGGAATTTTTAATCAGATTATGTTTTCGGAAAATAACGCATTTTTTATGTTTTTTGCTTGACCAAGTAAAATATTTAATTACTTATGCCACACAGTAAACCAGCATGCTTTGATATTGTAATGGTTAGCATGCTCGCGTTCTAATTTGCAAACTACGGTTCGATCCGGTCTCGAACTATATTATTTTTTTGTTTTTTTTTATTTTTATTTTGTTTAAATTATTTTTTCAAAATTCTAGTTATATTTGGGCAAATGTTGCATTTAATTTTTAAAAAGGTAAATTTAATAAGTGGAAATTGTTGAAATTGAATAAACGAAATCAGAGGGCCGGAGTTATGACTTAAAACAACCAATGGAAGCCATAGGCGCAATTTTCAAAATATTAATGAACCTTGCTATATATAAAAAAAATACTGCACATATTTTGAAACCTAAATAATGGTAATAGGCAGGGCTTCGAACCGGAACTGAACCGAAAACCGAAAAAAACCGGAACTGAACCGAAAAAAAAATATCGGTTTATTTCGGTTCAGATAATGGTTATGTGAGTGAATATAAATTACATTTTATTTAAGATTATTTTTTAAACTGATGAGCAGAAAAAAATCGTAATTTTTCTGACAAGTAAAAAATAAATTGCGATTCTATTATTTCAGGGGAGGGGGGAACGCCCAGAACCCCCCCCCCCCCTAGCAGCGGCCTTGGTATGATTATTACAAAATAAAGAATAAAATGTTCTTCTAAATTATAGTAGAAAATAAACAAATAAAAGCATTTAAAAATTTATCACTCGGAACTGAACCGAAAACCGATAAAAACCGTTATTTTTGCCAGAACGAAAACCGGAACCGAACTGATATATATTTTTTTAATTGAACCGGAATGAAAACCGAAGCGAAAAAAATAACGGTTCGAAGCCCTGCAATAAATTTTAAAAAACATGTTTAAATTTTTATTTTTAAAAAATGCTGTGCACTGTCGCGGTCCATTTATTGTTTATACATTTGTTGTTAAAATACAGAACTACGCAAAAGCAACTTAGTTCTGCGTAAATGTTTAGAATAGCCTATAATGCTAATACTGGTTAACAAAATTATTATAAATTTAAAAAATTATTTTTATATTTAAATTGCTGTGCACTGTCGTGGACCATTTATTGTTAACGCAATACAGAACTACGCAAAAAAAATCCACATTAAAATTCTCATTAGCAAAACTAATTAAGAGGATTAATTTCTTTACTTAATCCTTCCAAATATTTCTCGTTCACAATCGTATATTTTTATTAAGTAACAACACATGTTGACCAGTGCATTTTTTGTATAAAATACCCTTAAATTAATAACTACCTTAAGCGCTAGTAGCCATAAATGCTGTGTGTACACATTTTTACCAGTTTCATAAAAAGTAAAATTTGAAAAAGTGCAATAGTGATGAAACAAGTTGAGTGTCTATTGAAGGGTTAAGAAGGGACATCCTATACTAAGTCGACATCCCTTGGGAGCTAATAGCCGAAGATGCTGCACACCATTTTCTCAAAATTCAAAAAATTCTGTGGATTTTAAATTTTTTGTAAGTATTGTACAGGTAAATTTTATGTTTTTCTGATTGAATATTTTCAATAGCTCTAAGTATGTATGTTCCTTGGGCGCTAATAGCCGAAAATGCTACACACCCTTTTCTTTAATTTACAAAAATTCTGTGGATTTTAAGTTTTTTGTAAGTATTGTACAGGTAAATATTATGTTTTTTCGATTGAATATTTTTAATAGCTCTAAGTATGTTCCTTGGGCGCTAATAGCCGAAAATACTACACACCATTTTCTTAAATTTACAAAAATTCTGTGGATTTTAAGTTTTTTGTAAGTATTGTACAGGTAAATTTTATGTTTTTTCGATTGAATATTATTAATAGCTCTAAGTATGTATGTTCCTTGGGCGCAAATAGCCGAAAATGCTACACACCATTTTCTTAAATTTACAAAAATTCTGTGGATTTTAAATTTTTTGTAAGTGTTCTACAGGTAAATTTTATGTTTTTTCGATTAAATATTTTTAATAGCTCTAAGTATGTATCTTCCTTAGGTGCTAATAGCTGAAAATGCTACACACCATGTTCTTAAATTTACAAAAATTCTGTGGATTTTATATTTTTTGTAAGTATTGTGAATTTTTGGAATGTTTTTACGTCTCAATATTTTTAACAGCTCTCAGTAAGTTTCTATGTTCTTTGGGCGCTAATAGCCTAAACTGCTGTACACCATTATTTCAAATTTCAAAAAATTCTGTGTATTTTAAGATTGTTCTAAATATTGTGCAAGAAAATGGTTTTGAAAATGTTTTTTGGATTCAATATTTTTACTAGCTTTAAGTTTTATGTTCTTTGGGTGCTAATAGCCAAAGATGATGCACACTATTTTTACAAATTTCAAAAAATTATGTTGATTTTAATTTTTTTGTAAGTATTGTGTAAGTAAATTTTTGGAATGTTTTTACGTTTCAATATTTTTAACAGCTGTATGTATGTTCTTTGGGCGCTAATAGCCTAAAGTGCTGTACAACATTTTTTCAAATTTCTAAAATTCTGTGAATTTTAAATGTTCTGTAAGTATTGTGAAGGTAAATTTTTGGAATGTTTTTTCCATTCAATATTTTTAATAGCTCTAAGTTTGTATGTTCTTTGGGAGCTACTAGCCAAAGATGCAGCATACCATTTTTTCAAATTAAAAAATTACTTCTGAATTATAGTAGAAAATAAATTTCTTATACACATAAAAGCATTTAAAAATTTATCACTCGGAACTGAACCGAAAACCGAAAAAAACCGTTATTTTTGCCGGAACGAAAACCGGAACCGAACTGATATATAATTTTTTAATTGAATCGGAAAGAAAACCGAAACGAAAAAAATAACGGTTCGAAGCCTTGGTAATAGGCAATCGAATTAAAATTAACAAAAAAATATTTTAACATAAAATTTGTTTTGGCATCCCAAATAATCATCATTCACTTACTAAATACCTGCGAAACCCTGACATGTGTGAAAATTCACACTTCACATCAAGTTTTTAACAACAAGCCATAAGAATATGGAATAGTTTCATGAATCTTCTTAGGCATTTCTTTTTTTATAGTAATGCCCCCCAAAATATTTAAATATCCCACCTCCACCATGAGGCGTGCGACCCACGCAGGGCCAGCGCGAAGTTCTGTGGCTCCCGTAGGCAAGATTTAATTGAGCGCCCCTGGGCAGGGCGTAACTAGCTTTTTTCGAGTATGTCATAAGGGGGGGTAGGGTCTCATAACCACATTTTAAGCATATTTTTGTGATTTTTTTTCATATCTATGGTTAAATTTATTCATTTTCAAACTAAGTACATATACAAAGTATGTTTTGAAGAAGATACAAAAAAATTTTGAAGGCAAAATATGGCGAAATGAGCCAGCTGTGGCAAATCTTCTCAGACTCCGGGAAAAAAAATTAGATTTTACGGTGACCAGCATAACTCGTCACTGGATCATCTGAAATCAAAAATCCAAAAAGATTTTGTTAGTTTATGAGTTTGCCGAGGTAATGACGTTGAGTTTTTACAATGATTTTTCAGTTTTTAGCGTTACTTAGAAGACAAAAAAAATTAATTCCGCCTAAAAAAAACCTAAAAATGAGTATATTTGTGATTGTTAAATAAAAAAAAAACATGAAAAAAAAATATCTCAACGTCGTTACCTCGGCAAACTCATAAACTAACAAAATCTTTTTGGTTTTTTTATTTCAGATGATCCAGTGACGAGTTATGCTGGTCACCGCAAAATCTAATTTTTTTCCCGGAGTCTGAGAAGATTTGCCACAGCTGGCTCATTTCGCCATATTTTGCCTCCAAAATTTTTTTGTATCTTCTTCAAAACATACTTTATATATGTACTTAGTTTGAAAATGAATAAATTTAACCATAGATTTGAAAAAAATTCACAAAAATATGCTTAAAATGTGGTTACCCTACCCACCCCTTAAATGAAGACCTAAAAAAAAAAGCCCCCCTCGCAGCAGCGCCCGCTTCCGCCGGCTCTGGACCCACACTAGGAAACACTGGTCTAACTTAAATGTATTAAGAGACAACTCGTTTTGAAGTTCGAGCTGGTCTGATCTTAGCGTGTCGCCTAAATGAGCAATTCAAGCCATAGTGACCAGGCTAATGCATTTTACATGTAACTCCTTCATAATCGGAAAGTGTTTAACGTTAACAACTCGACTACATCGTTGTAACACAAAATACACAATGTACTCTCGATCCATGTTGAGTCAGGATGGCGTTTTATTAAGTGATTTTAACATTTTATTGACTCGCCCGATCTAGAGTGCCGTCTTATCAACTATATTCAAATTTAATGATATTTTTTTAATATTTATTTGGACTTTATGGATGTTGGTATTCTAAGAATGTTAATTATGTTATTTTTCGTTTTATACTGCTAAATGGGATGTAATATATTTAAAATGAATTGATAGTTAGTTGAAAATTAACGTTATAAAATAAAGAGGTCTATAAATTATGTTTTTGATTGATATAACATCTGAGAGACATCTTTAAATGGTTGGCAACTATAGGGATTTGCAGCTAAGCACCCTACCATCTGGTGAGCGTTTCATGAACTTGTGTACATCAGATAACATTTCGTTTTGTGTATTGGTTTTGTATGAAGTTTGTTTTTAAAGTTTTATTATAATCATTGAAAAATGTATAATACATATTGTTGTGTGCCTATGTGCAATTCATTGAAAAGAAGAAACCCGGAAATATCGTTTCATTTGTTTCCACTAATATCAGACACCGTACGGTTCGAAACAAAATTGGGAAAACAAGAGGTTAGGAATCGACGCGATCTTTAGATAAACAATTTAAAAATTGGAAAAAAAGTGAGCCCTTATATCAAAGTTTGCTAATTACATTTTAATGATAGTGACTACAAAAAATATTTTCAATTTTGTATTTATTATCGCATATCTTGAAAATTCCTGTTATTGTGTGTGGGTTTGTAATGCACAAGTTTGTAGGCATAATGCATAAACCTTTATGAATTCTCTGTTTTTTTCAGTGACTCCACACAATATTATATGCCCAGCATTGTAGATTTCTACCCCTTGGTAAACAACACGGGAATTATTATTTCCCCCAATATAGTTAAAATAATCGACAATGGAAAACCGCCATAACTTAAAACCAAATCACAAAATGTAGTATTTTAGATGTTTACAAGTAATGTCACTTCACAAAATCAGAAAATCCCAAGCAATTATTTATTTTTTGTCGTTTTTTGATACACTTTTCGCTATTATTTACTTGTAAATGTCAAGTGGTATCTGATTTAGAATGGTTTCAAAAAAATCCGCGTGGCGCTACGATCTTAAAATTTTTCCCCTATAGTGTACTACAGTCTGTTTCAAACGGTTAGGCGGAACTAAATGGGAATTTCGTTCTTTTAGGTTGTCACGAAAAGGGACCTTGCTTGGGTTATTTCATTTTTCACGTTGGAATGTCAAAATTTAAAATTCCAACAATGAAACCATGGAAACGAATGACATATGTCAAACTTAAATTAATTTTCTTACATATTTTAATGACAAAAAAATAAATAAATGAGATATTTGTGTTAAGAATGACACAAAAAATCAAATATAAAGAAAATGACATTTTAAAATGATATTAACCTTAACCAAAAAATATTTGTTGCAAGTATGATTTAAAGCTTAAACCAAACGGCCGAAAAGCATGATTTAAACGATGAAAGTAACTAGATTGCAAAATCTAGTTCCGCCTAACCGTTTGGAACAGACTTTATAATATAATTGACAGAGTACTTTATTTATTTATTAATTTATATAGTATATTATTTTTATAGTATTAAATTTTCTTGCCGCTAGGTTTGATAAATACATAAGTGAACTGCTCGCTTTTCGCAATACCTAGTGATTGCAGTACATGCAGGGGAGAATAGATACATGAGACAGGGGCGCACACAAGGGGGGTCCAAGGGGTCCGGATCCCCCCGTACCGTGAGAGTTGAAGACTTTTTTTTTGCTTTTTTTACTTGAAATTTAGAAGGGAGGACCTTTTTTTTGCTCTTCACTTGAAAGTGAAATTTTGTTCTGTATTTACAAAAATTATGTATAATTGGACCCCCCCCCAAACCAAAAATCTGTGTGCGCCCCTGACTTGAGATGATGCTACTGCCCCAGTCCATTTTATAAAAATCTGTCTATCTATCAATATGTGAGCTGTGAAAGAGAAAAGTGAATTTATATTAACTAAAAAATCTACCCCCTCCCCCGTAACATTACTTCTAAACACCATTAATTTGTAAGACATAGGGTAGGCCTAGGGGCTCCGTCATAGAAATTGATTCTAAAAAGGGCTCCGCAAGTAAAAAAGGTTGGGAATCACTGGTCTAGAGAAAAATTGGGGCTTTAATAGTTTAAAACGTTTTGAGATAATGATACTTTTTTGAATGGCATAATTTACATTATTTGTGAAAATGGTAAAATAAAAAAAATCACAACTCAAAAATGGTTAGAGATAGCGACCAGCGGTTGAAATTTTTGGATTCCTTGTATTTTATTTAGTCTAGAAAAAAATTGGGGCTTTAATCGTTTTGCGTATTTTAAAATTATGACAAATTTTAATATGGCGTGATTTATAGAAATATTCATCTTCACATGGATATATCTCAAAAACGAAATGCAATAAAGACCTGCGGTTGAAATTTTTGAAATCTTGAGGTCCTAATTTACTTGTACCCTTATTTTGAAACAAATTTTTTTTTGAAGTTTTTTCATTTTTTTTAAATTTTTTTGAAAATTTTGAAAATTGCTAACTAAAAAATGGTTAGGGGTATAAATATGCGGCTTGAAATTTTAAAATTCTGGTACACTGTTTAGTCTAAGAAAAAAATTGGGCTTAAATAAACATATTATTAAGTTTTGTAGGGGAAGTAATCCAAAACTCTTGAAAATGGCCAAAAATCGAAAATATCGTAAGGGGTAGACCTTAAAAAAATCGTGATTTTGAAGTAAAAAATTTTTGTCTTCAATTTTATTGAAAATTGGTACAAATATGTAGTTTTGGTCAGAGATCAAGAAAATTTGGTCGATTTTGAAGTTTGGGCAAAAGTTTTGGAATTATAGGCAAAAAACTGATCTAAATCAGCTCTAACTCAAAATCTAGGAAAGCATGAATTTTTTAAATATTTTTTTCATAATGCTCACCCCAAAATTAGCCAAAAACTATATTTTGGCTAAAATCGGAGTCCAAAAATTTTGACCAATATTTCCAAAATTTTGGAAGAATTTTTTTTTTTATAAAAATTGAATTTTGTTTGAAAATTGGTATACTTATATATTTTTAGCCTTAGATCACAAATATATGGTCAGTTTTGAGTTACGGTCTAAATTTTGACATTTTCGGCAAAAATAGTAAAAAAAAGACAGTCCACGAAAAGGCTCAGAGCCGGTGAAATGTTAGCCTGCCCCTTTTTTTAATCTTTATAAACTAATACTTACGTCTTACCTATCATCTATATCAGCGGTTCCCAACCTGTGCTCCGCAGAGCCCTTAGTGCTCCGCGTGCACTTCTCGGGGGCTCCGCAGCCGTTCCAGAAAATAAAATAAATAAAAATTGAATAAAATCAAAAGTATTGGAAATAAAAAACAGAATCAAAATAATAAAACTGGAAATGACATTCTGAAAGAAAATTGGCCAAGTTGTATGTATGTCCAAGTGATTTCAGACTCAAGTCCAGAGGCGAATTAATCGGTGGGCGGACTGGGTGGCCGCCCGGGGCCCACGAAGCCGGGGGGCCTACCGAAGTCTATATACAAATATTTCCATTCTATTTAAAATAATAGAGGGCCCATTTTAATTTTACCGCCCAGGGCCCCCAACCAACTTAATTCACCACTGTGTACATTTTATTTTCTTATGTAATTATGCGATCTTTTTGTTGTCTTTCTAATAATTCAACATATAAAGTCATACATATTAACTAAATTAGGGGAAAAAATAAAGATCTAATATTATTTTTTATAAGTTTAGAACTTAATTTTTGCGCCTTCTACGTCCGCAACCAAACTCTCGCTTGTGTATAAAGTTTCATTCTCAATTCAAATGTACAGTGTGACATCTGTTTACGAAAAACTGAACAAATTATAGACTCAACCCTATATGGCAGGTTAAGAGAGATGTTAGGCTTGTCACTAGTAGATGGCAGTGTAAGTATAAAATTTTAAATTTCCAAAATAAATTTGATATTGCAGATTGCAGGAAGTGTTTAACAGACCGGAACAGATTAACTAGCTTTCAGAAATCATTAATTTGGTTTGATGGAATATACGGAATTAATTTCATACAAAGTTTTATTTTAATGTACGCTGAGTTTTTATATGCAGATATTCGTTGTCATATACATCGATAGGCTGTGTTATACCCAAATAGCCATCGTTGCTGTGTGCCAAAAATTAACAGAGGCTCCTTGTAAATTTTCCTTTTCGTTTTTTCCTACAATTTGAAAGAATTCGAAGCAAATCCCAATAAGAAAAGTAAAGAAACCTTCCGATCTCTCATCAAGCTATAGACCGATTCTTTAAGCACCATAAGCAAAACCGCAGAGAAAATAAACTTCAATAATAACACTAGTCAACAAAATTTTTGCTGACTTACATCTAAGACTTGTTTCTTACTAATTTGGTGCTGCTGAACTCAAATATCACATCAGTTTTTGCGTATCACATCAGATTTTTGCTTTACAACAAATACATATTTTCGGCCAAATAATGCTTCTATCGTTTAATTTTAGACGTCGATACTGTAATAGGTACAAATTTGGCGAACAATAAGGACTAAATAATTAGAAAATATTCTTAAAATTTTATTTATAGTGAAAGAAAGAAAATGAGAACAGTTTTAATTACATTTTAATGCATTGGAGTGTTAAAATAAAAATACAAAATATAAGGATTAAATGGTTGTTTGTAAGATCTTCTGGAGTGCACCATTCTCGATAAGTCTCTTTTAATACTCCAACAGTAGTCAGCCATCATGTGAGTATCCCACCTTCCTTGATAACGTTTCTCCATCTCTTTTAAATCCTGGAAACGTTCACCCTGTTCATCACTAACATCTACAAGATTGACAGGAAATTTGTCAAGACTGTTTAAGAAATGTTTCACGCTCATGTTGCACCCCAGATGATGATAATTCAATCAAATTTTCAACGACCTCCACATAGTTTTCGGTTTTTTTATTCCCAAGAAAATTTTTGATGAGCGCCACGAAAGACTGCCATGCATTCTTCTCCATATCATCCATATGTACAGTGAACTACTAATTTTCTAATTTGTGGTCCGTCAAAAATGCCAGCTTTTAGCTTCTCATTACTAAGACTGAAATGTTTCAGATATATATTTGAAACAGTCACCATCTTTGTTCCTGAACATTTATGGATGCAGCGGTCATACTAAGTATTACTCTTGACCTTGCAACCCCGTTATAAAAAGGTCTATAACAAGTACCTGCATGTAAGGCGTTCCTACGAAATATATTGGACAACAAGAAGAACGAAGTTGAAATTAAAGTAGACGTATATCAGAACGTGAAAAGGTGAAAAAAGTCAAAATACAATAGAACACAAATTTGACGTGATAGGCAGAAACTGTTAACATTTTTGAAATCAGCACTCCAAAATTAGTTAAAAACAAGTATCAGACCTAAGTCAGCAAAAAAAAAGTTTAAATTTGTTCACCAATGTAATTATTAAATCGAAAATGACCTTCCAATTAATGTTCATTTGGATTTTGTAACAACCATTCAACGGCGGCATAATTAGCAAGACTAACTGAATATATAACATACGTATTTAATTTCAATAAGTATACAGCTTTGATCACTTTAGATACTGTTGATAAAAGTCTGATATGTAAAGGTCTGAAAGGCAAGTTTTTCACTGAATTTCCCACCATATCTAGTGGATCTTCTTAGCTCATACATCCAAGGCAGAAGTTTTCAAACAAAAGTAGGTTACGAAAAGTCAACTTCAGCAGAAGTACCACAAGGATCTATCCTAGGTCGCCACCTCTTTGACTTATATATATGTGAATATCGGAAATATGAAAATTCACGGTTCACCTTAATTTTATATTTTGTTTTTGTTTAATAATAATAAAAAAATTACTTTTCCAAATGAAAGAAGGAGAGGTCTGTTCCCTGTTGGAATACTATAATTATGCCCAGAGCTAAAAATTAAATTGCAAACACTAATATCCATTAACAGAAATTTTCCATTCCAATTTAAGATTAACAAACCTCCATTTATAAACTATAACCACCTCTGCCAAACCATTAAAACGTTGTCATATCGCCAATCAGCAAGTCTCATTAAGATCTGCCCACAGCCATTGCAATAGTTCGGTACTAAATACTGTGTAAGTCTGTCAATGACAATCTGGCTGGGAGCCAAACAGCTGTCCAGCACTAAGTTAGCAGTGTCGCCCGACCATACACACAGCCCAATCAGTGATGCTATTAGTGGACAACGCACTGTTTACCAGAGATTGGAAACTACCCACAACGAACCAGTTAAGGATACTTTACATTGCCTAGTCAACTTGCACGATTTTCTAGGGGTTTCTTCATCTTCGTAAGTAAATAACTTAATTTTACTAGGAATTAGGTGGCGAAGATTCAAAATCTGCATTTATTTCCATGTAATTAGCAATTTTTTTTATGCAACACCTGTTATAAGCCATCAACAAGATATTCTTTTAAAAGCGATGATTGAAAACAATGTATACAATCTAAAATTTTAATGCATTATGATATAATCAGGTTTGGACTTTGCAGAAGTCTTAAATCTAAATTATTTTTTGATAAAATATAGGGTGACCATTCGTCCCGCTTTTTGCGGGACTGTCCCGCATTTTGATTGGGTGTCCCGCATTAAGATACATCCCGCAAAAGTCCCGCATTCTAACATTTTGTCCCGCATTTTAACATTTTGTCCCGCATTGTAACTTGTATTTGAGGAAATGAGGACCTTTTTTTTTGCTCTTCACTTGGATTTGGGAGGTGAGGACCTTTTTTTTGCTCTTCACTTGGATTTGGGAGGTGACGACCTTTTTTTTGTTCTTCACTTGGATTTGGGAGGTGAGGACCTTTTCTTTTGTTCTTCACTTGGATTTGGGAGGTGAGGACCTTTTCTTTTGCTCTTCACTTGGATTTGGGAGGTGAGGACCTTTTTTTACTCTTCACTTGGATTTGGGTGGTGAGGACCTTTTTTTTGCTCCTAACTTGGATTTGGGAGGTGAGGACCTCTTTTTCTGCTCTTCACTTATATTTGGGAAGTGACGACCTTTTTATTTGCTCCGTCCCGCATTGCCTTCTTAAGAAAATGGTCACCTTATAAAATATCATATTAATATCAAATTTATGGATTCTTTGTAGTTTATTTAGTCTAGAAAAAAATTGGGACTTTAATCGTTTAATGCGTTTTGAGAGTGTGACAATTTTTTTTATGGTATGACTCTAGCTGGTTTATGACTCTATGACTAGCTGGAATGTGATCGGCGAGATGCATTTTTGTTTGAATAATGTTCGTGTATTTTGATTATTTGCTTCATTTTATAAAAATCTATCTATCTATCAATGTGTGAGCTGTGAAAGAGAAAAGTGAATTTATATTAACTAAAAAATCTACCCCCTCCCCCGTAACATTACTTCTAAACACCATTAATTTGTAAGACATAGGGTAGGCCTAGGGGCTGTCATAGAAATTGATTCTAAAAAGGGCTCCGCAAGTAAAAAAGTTTAGGAACCACTGCTGTAGGTATATTATTATTTTAAGGTCTACCTGTTAAATTTTTAAAAATCTAAATTTTTCCTGTATTAGATGCGGTCATTTATATTGACTTTGTCAAAAAATTCCAAAATTATAAAATTTGAACTTTTGATCACTTTTCGCAGCTAGCCCACGATGCACTTTTCCATTTTAACCCTTTACTGCATGAATTTTTATTTTTGGCTGAAATAATGCATGGGCATTAGGTTCTTAATGATAGAAAAATTAATTAAAAAAATATATTTAAAATATTAATTATTATTTTTATGAAAAAACAATAATTAAAATAATAATTTAGGGTTTGTGCCATACATGGAACATTATGATTCTACATTATGTTACAAAAGAAAATGATTCCGTATTATTTGCTCGTCAATTGCTAGGTGTTCTTCATTAGGGATTAAAAGCAGTCGCCCTCGAATTTTTGAAAGAAAAGGTCGTATCTTCTAGTTGTCATTTCTCAATAAATTCAGAGTTATCGTTGAAGTGCAAATTCCGCTTGATATCTTCAAATCTATTGCAGCCCATTACTTGAGATACTGCAAGATCCATTGCTGTGTATGTGGCATATATGAACATTCATGAACTAACGTTCTGATTCAGTTTTAAAAGTAAAATAAAAATCGGAATGTGCCATATATGGCACACTATGCGGCAGAGCTGTAGTAAGGGGAGGGGAGGGGGCGACGGTCCCTAGCGCACTATGGAAAAAGGCGCCACATTTCGAAGGTGAGGACCTTTTTTAGGGTTTTGTAGATATGACCAAAAAACCCTTATACCGTCATTTTGTCGTCTGTCTGTCTGTCTGTCTGTCTGTCTGTCTGTCTGTCGGTCTGTCTGTCTGTCTGTCTGTCTGTCTGTCTGTCTGTCTGTCTGTCTGTCTGTTCGGTAAAAATTGTAGCCAAACGGCTAAACCTAGAGAGTTGAAATTTGGCATGCTTATACAACTCTTTGACCCGCACATAGGAAAAATATTAAAATATCTAAAAAACATATCCCTCTAAAAATATAAACAAATATGTGCTCATCGAAAAAAAAAATATTTTTTTATAATTCTGAGTAGGGTATCAAATGAAAGCCCTTGGTACGTGGATTAACGATCAAATTTTTATTTTTGCAAAATAAATTATTTTGAAGCGATTTTTGCCAAAATTGTGCAAAAAATTTTTTGTCCCACACCCTGTAGCCCAGATGGTTTAAACTAAAAATCTGATAAAATTCTAAGTAATGTACATTGGTGTGAACCGGAATAGTTCAACAGGAATTTTTGATCAGATTAGGTTTTTACACAAGTTATAGCTTTGTAACAAGCAACACTCTAACGTGTGTGCTGGTCTAGTGGTATTTGACGCTGACTTTTCACCCATGTAACCCGATCCGATAAGGGATCGAACCCTGGAGAAGAGACTATATATATATATATATATTTTTTTTTTTAATTTCCATATTGTTTAAATTATTTTTTCAAAATTCTAATTATATTTTGGCAAATGTTGCATTTAATTTTTAAAAGCGTAAATTTAATAGCCAGTGGAAATTGTTTAAATTATAATTTAATTCTGTTTCAATGTACACGAAATCAGAGGGGCGGAACTTATAACAACCAATGGAAGCCATAGGCGCAATTTTTAAAATTCTTAATGAACCTTGCTATATAAAAAAAATACTGCACATATATAGAAACCTAAATAATGGTATTAGGCGTTCGAATTAAAATTAACAAAAAAAATATTTTAATATAAAATTTGTTTTCGCATCCAAAATAATCATCATTCACTTACTAAATACCTGCAAAACCCTGAAATGTGTGAAAATTCACACTTCACATCAATTTTTTTGTTTGCTCATCACTTGGATTTTGGGAAGTGATTTTGGGACCACCTAGGGCGCCAAAACACAGTTTTAACCCTAACGCAAGTTTTCCTTACTGCAGCTCTGCTATGCGGTAAAGGGTTAACTTAGTATTGATGTCATTCCGCTAAAAATATTAACTTTTCACAAATAAATAAAGTATCCTAAAATACAAAACTATAAAAATATCGTTGAAAAAGATGGTAAAAAACATTGATTGAATAAACAGCGCATCCTGCTTGTAGTGTAAACAGTCCTTTATCTTTCATATTAAACTATCCTTATCGAAGCACCTACTAACGACTCGGAAATACAAACAAGCAACATTCTAGGATGCGATGTCTCTTGTCCTCACAAAGACGCGTCTCGTGACACTTGACGGATGCTACACTGATGTTCTTTTTTTCTTCAACTACTTCTGGGACAGTTGAATATAATTTATTGTCAGACTTATCATAGTTGTTTGGTTTAAACTTAAAATAGTCAGTAATGAGATTGTTTCGAGAGATTAAAGAGACAGAAATTTGTGCTTCGTGTTTTTTTGTAAATTTTTTTGGCTTTGTTCAATGTATGTTTTGGCACGAATTTAAATCGTTAACATTTAAATATTAAGTTTGTAAAATGTCCGCATTTATTTTCATAACAACTAACTCAGGATTTAATCATCACAAATAGAAATCGTTGTATTATTTACTATTCAGTTCTGGCAAAGTAAGCACATATCTCAAAACACAGAAAGAAAACTCAGTTTTTTACTTATATATTTATTTACTTCATCCATTCAAGTAATCACTTGTAGTGTAAAATAATTTTATTTGTATGTTTTAATAATAAAAAGTGAACAAAGAATTGCGATTAAATTTTGTTTTAAATCTGGTCTTTCTATGTCAAAAACCTTAAAAATTATTCAAAAATCTTACAGAAATAAATCTTTGAATCTAATATTTTACGACAGGCGACTGTGGACAGAAGATGACGAGAAAATTGATCGTTCCACATCAACTACTTGATGTGGTGTTGGTGGCGTTGAACGATCAACGAATCACATCAAGCATGATAGAAGAGGATTCAAATATTCCTAAAAGAGGCAGCATTCAACCACAAATGTTTATTTTAATTTAATGTGAGCACCACCAAGAAAAAAAATTGCTTTTGCCCCCCCCCATGTTTTACAATATTTTTAACACATTTTTTAAAAAATTCGTGTTAAAATAAAAAACTTATGTGGAGTGTGAATTTTCACACATTTCAGGGTTTCGCAGGTATTTAGTAAGTGAATGATGATTATTTGGGACGCCAAAACAAATTTTGTGTTAAAATATTTTTTTTTATTAATATTAATTCGAATGCCAAATACCATTATTTAGGTTTCTAAACATGTGCAATATTTTTTTTTTTTTTATATAGCAAGGTTCATTAAGATTTTGAAAACTGCGCCTATGGCTTCCATTGGTTGCTTAAATCATAAGCCCCGCCCTCTGATTTTGTATACATTCAAACATAGAATTAAATTATAATTTCAAAACTTCCCACTGGTTATTAAATTTACGCTTTTAAAAATTAAATACAACATTTACCAAAGTATAACTAGAATTTTGACAAAATAATTTAAACAAAATAAAAATGCAAAAAAAAAATTAAAATTGACAGGAATCGAACTCTAGTTTACAAATTACAAGCAACGACGAAACGCATTATAGCTACGAGGGCTTACTTATCTACTGTGTTACATAGCGAATTAAATATTTAACATATTTTAGTTAAAAACACAAAAAATGTGTTATTTTCTGAAAACATAATCAAAAATTCCTGTTGTACTATTCCGGTTCACACCAATGTACATTACTTAGATTTTTTTCAGATTTTTAGTTTAAACCATCTGGGATACAGGGTGTACAGGGGATACAAAAATAAAATTTTGATCGTTAATCCACGTACTAAGGGCTTTCATTAGATACCCTACTCAAAATTTTAAAAAAATATTTTTTTTTTCGATGAGCACATATTTGTTTATATTTTTAGGGGGATATGTTTTTTAGATGTTTTAGTATTTTTCCTATGTGCGGGTCAAAGAGTTGTATAAGCATTCCAAATATTAACTCTCTAGGTTTAGCCGTTTGGCTACAATTTTTGCCGAACAGACAGACAGACAGACAGATAGACAGACAGACAGACAGACAGACAGACAGACAGACAGACAGACAGATAGATAGACAGACAGACAGACAGACGACAAAATGACGGTATAAGGGTTTTTTGGCCATACCTACAAAACCCTAAAATACAATACAAAAAAATTAAAAACACAAATTTACTAATATTTATTAAAAATCAACATAAATGAAGCGCACATGTAGGGCCCCTTGGCATTTTTGGCCACCAAAAAGGTAGATCCGCCACTGATTATACTACTATAAAGTATATGAGAAATTTTGACCAATTAAACTGACAGAAGTAGTCATAGATTATTAAAAGTGTTTAAATATGTACGAAATAAAAACTATCCTAAACGAACTTGTTGGATCATAAATCCTGTAATAAGAATATGTAAACCAACATCTAAGCCATGAAAATAAACTTAAGATAATAATCACTTGTACAAAATTAAGTACCAACATAAGACACATTATATCAATTTATAAATATACATATACATATAGCACACATAGACTATACATCAAAATATACTCATAACAGCGATAGTTAATACACTAACACACACACATAGATCACACGTGAGACACGAGTTGAGTTAGTCATGCTCAAGTTGTCCTCATAACGAGCCCATCTTGCAACTTCCAGCCCCTCACTCGGTGTATTTATACACGGCGGCGGGCGCTCGACCTCCGGAATACCGCGACGAACACTTCAACAAAACAGTTGCTTCATTGTACTTAGTTGCCATTATAGTTAGATTAAAGTTTGTTTAGAAAAATTCTAGCTTCATTTATAACACTTTGTAAATTTGAGGAGTTAATGTTGTATAATTTGAGAAAATTTTGTGGTAATAACGCTATTTGTATTTGTCAGTGTCATAATTTATTTCTACTTGTGTGGTTCTCACATGAAATTAGTAATTGGATTTTGGTAAACAATATCAATATAGAAGGGTGTAAACTTTCATCTTTAGGGTACGAACACGTAGAAAGATTAGGGCTAAAAGCATCTATAGTCGGCACCGGCTTCTTCAGTTCTAATAATTCGTACACTTTCAGTATAAAGCAGGGGTGGCCAGGACGTCGACCGCAAGGCCTCTAGAAGTCGCCCGCGAAGCTGAATTGAACATTGACAAATCATAGTGATAAATTCAGAGCGTACTTAGATAAAAAAATAATAATAATAAATTAAAAAAAGTAAACATTCAAAAATATTCTCTGCAATTAGTAGATTTTTTTAAAAATATTTTCAATAGCAACTTATTTCTGCAGAAAACACAGCTAAAAAGAATTATTTCAGTTATATTAAATGCGATGCACATTTAAAATCAATGGCTTCAAATGTGAGCTTCTGGAAATTAATAAGCAGGGATAAATATCCAAATATTTGGAGAGTTTTTGCATATTTCATTGCCTTTTTCGGTTCAACATATTTATGCGAATCAGCATTTTCTTGCATGAATGCCGCAAAAACTAAACAGATCACAATTATTGGATCTACATTTGTAATCGTGTTTAAGAATTAGTTTAAGTTCATACGAACCAAATTTTGACAAACTTGTCGAAACTATGCAATATCAAGTGTCATTGTTTTTGTTGTTTTACTGTTTTTTTTTTTTTTTTTTTTGAAAAATTAGCTCCTAATTTATTTTAACAAAATTGTAAAACAATAATTTTTTTCCCCTATATTTTCTTAATTTTAAATTTAAATTCAGGACCAGTTCTATTAAATAGTTATTTATATGTAATTTAATAGCAGTCATAGTGAAATTTCTTCGTCATCCGCTCGTAAATATCTTCTAAAAACGTCACCAATTTGTAAGTATTTAAAATTTAATAAAAAAAGACACCACCCAGCAAACATTTTTATACGGGCCAGTACTGGTAAAGCACATACTCCCCGGCATTGAAAGTAATGAGCCAGTACCCCGGTGTCCCCGTGGCCGTTACTGGCCCATTGATGTATCAGTTGCCGGCCCAGCAACGGTAAAGTGCAAAATAATCGAATTAGTTGCAAGATTTATTTCTGATGGTTTTAAGTAAAAAGTATGAGTGAAGAAGAGTGCCTATAAAATGCTGGTAAAGTACTTCGTATAGGCGGAATGCGAAATACAAATGTGAAGTACATTATTAATACTGGCGTTGCACTTACTTTTGGTGCCAGTAATTTACCAGCATAAAAGCAGTTTGCCAGCATTCGGCCGTTAGTTGAATGTTTGCTGGGCAGTTCATAAGTATCTTCCAAAAAAAACACGTCGATTTGTGAGTACCTAAAAAATCCTTAAAAATAACACCAATTCGTAAGTATCTTGCCTTACGGCTTTAAAATCTACATTTTCGTTTACATTAAAGTTTGCTTATTTAAATGAAGATGAAGTGATAAGGACGAATACATACATCTATTCTGGCCGGAATTCGAATCCGAGACCTTTGACAGATGAAGCAAGATCACTCCCAAATATAGGTAAATTTTTATATTATACCTAACATTAATATTTTCGGCAATAAATTGGTTCATTGAAAAATCCTTCTACGCGGAAATATTTCCCTAAGTAGGTAGGCAACCAACGTCACGTTGTTGTTACAAGGGTTAACTATGTAATTTTTATAAAATCATATTTTTCTTTTATTGACTATTGTTTCCATTTAATTAGCTGCTTTAGTATCTTTATGATCTTTTGCGTTTATAACTATAGAAGGTCGAATCGAACCACTTAAAACAAGCAGTTCAACCCAGAGCATATTCTTCAAAAGCTATTTTCAAAATGGAAAAGCTATTTCATATAGTGTATGGAAATATGGGTGAATTAAAGTATTATCTACTAAGTTTATTTTAATTTTTAAATTTCCAAACATGTACTTATACGTAAAAACAGAAAAAAATACATTTAAACATTTATTATTATTATTTGTATATTATCATCATATACCTAATGGCGCGTCTACATTGAGGCAACATGGTAGCATACAACAAGTCTGACGCGACTATCAGACCATATCGCATTGACAAGCTAGTGTCTACACCAACACTGGGAGCGTGCTACTGTTTATTGTTGCGAGATCTGTCAGTTTACTTAATAAATATGGCGGATCGCAAAAATATTATTACATTTTATAACTATAAATAATATCAAGCTAATTTATACTATATTATAACAAATTTTAATTCCATTACAAAAACATAACCTTACTTAATTATGTTTATCATTATTTCTCATACTCTATTTTATCAAAACTTATATTTACTTACTTATCTTAAATAAATTTAAGTTGCTAAATAATTTTTGTTGATACAGCAACGCTTACTATATTAGTTAATTTAAAAAACAAATACTTCTATAATAACAACTATCAAATATCAAAATGGCGAACATGTGGCTCTCAGAACTGGTAGCGTGTCGCACGAAAACTCTTTGATGTTTACCGCCAGGCAACGGGAATAAACAACATGTCGCACGGCTCCCATCAGACCGCTGCACATTGGTAGCATGCGACCGTTCGACATGTCGCATGCTACCAGGTTGCCTCGATGTAGACGCGCCATAACGTAGAATAATACAACCTATACCTAATAATACAATGCAAGATTTTCTAAATAAATTGAGCTTTTCGTGCTTTAATTTTGGCAAATTGCTTAATTAAATCTTCGGTATCTAATTCTTTTAATACATCTGATTCTATTGAGATAATAGCAAGGCTACTTAGTCGACTTTGCCCCATAGTTGATTTCAAATAATGTTTTATTATTTTGAGTTTTGAAAATGAACGTTCTGCGGTCGCGACAGAAACCTGTGTTAGGAAATTAATTCATTAACAAATTGTAATGTTTATATAATTTAAAGTTTCTTCTGGAGACTTAAGAATTACTTCATCTAAATTTAGTAAAAATGGTAATTTTTGAACGAGCTCTACAGCAATAATATCTCGCTCATTGAGATTTTCATCGTTTAATATATTTTTGACATATTGGCATAATTCTAATCGTTCTTTTTCAGAATAATTTTTAATTTATCAATATTCCACAAAAACTCGAAATTGATGGAATAAGAAAAAAGAGTTTGGAATCGTTCCTCTACTGATGTGATTATTACATCTAGAGCATGAAAAAACATTCAATTTTTAATTTTTAGGTTTCGTCGTACATTGGTTCATCGTCACATTCATAATCATACTGTTTTATTTTATTTTACGCGGTGTTAGCCCCTTTGTTTTGTGGATTTAGGTTCTATGTCTAAATTGGATGCTATAGAAATAGCATTAACCAATAAAGCCATCACGTTATTCCGGTCTTATCATAAACATATACATACACATTGGGGATTCCCCGTAACCTTAGATACACCATATCATTGGGAGGGTAATAAAAGAACTTTTTTTTATTGTAAGGAACGATTTTTTTTTATCATTATTGAGAAAACATAGTATTTATATTTTTCTTGGAGTTTTAGCGCCTCTGCTGTCTCGGCGCCCTTGTGCACCGCACACCTATGTAAGGCGCGAGCCTGCTTTTATTTAAAATAATTCCTATTATAAATAGAGAACAATAAATATATTAAGATTGACTGTCACTGGTTAATTGTTATTATGTCTTTTCATTATATTTAAATTTTTTATATCATTCTTAATACAAATTTCTAGTAAATACTAGTATCTACTAACCCGTCGACACCTACATGTCAAGGTATCACTTTCATAGATCTTAAAGTTGTGAATAAGTTTAACGGAAATCTTACTTTACCCATATAAACTGATTCATTTGATAATGTAGAGAACAATTTCCCAGCAAATATAACAAAGTAACGAATGCAACAATAAAACACTAATTTTCACACAAAACCCCCTCCAAGGTTCCATTGAGCATTGGCTACAATACAGCAGCATGATGCCCACTTAAACATGTAGATACTAATGATAATTACATGGTGTTAAAACTGATTATCTTCATTACAATCATATAATTACTTGTGCTGTGTGAAACTGGCTCGCACTCAAACGCATTCACAATGGCGTAACAAGAAGGGCACAAACATTAAATAGTTGTCATATTAGTTAAAATATATCTGTTATTCTGACGTATTATGCTACTTTACTTAGATTAAAGAATAAGGAGGAAAAGCAAAGTTCTTCAGAGGACGAAGAAGACAGCAACAAAAAGGAAGCAATTCCAACAAGTGACGTAAAAAAATCTTAGTAAAAGTACCAGGTGAAACACGAATACTGGTTAAAGTTTTTTAAATGAAACATTGCGTATGGTTTTATTAATATTTGTATTCGTCGTGCTGACCGCATTTCGGAGTTAACTTTTTTTTTTTTATTAAAGTTTATTTATGGGTGCTTCATCTGTTAGCTCTTAACACCCAGGTTGGAATGTTTTACTATATTTACAACTTATAGATACAGAGTAGGTACAATTAATATTATTATAATACTTATATGCATATACATTGGTAGGTGTTAATGTTTTATATTTTGTTGGGTAGATCTGTGTCTTTTAGAAAATTTATAATGTTGTTTTCATGTTCATGTTGGATAATTTGTTGGAAGTTTAGTGTGTTTTTGTCTTTGTGTTGTGTATTGTGTACATTCTAACAGTATGTATTTAATGGTGATCTGTGTGTTACACGATGGGCACAAAAGTGGTGGCTTCCCCTCAGATATTGGTGTGTGAGTAGGGTATATCCAATTTTGATTCTGGTGAGGATGATTTGGTGTTTCCTAGTGATTCCGCTGTTGGGCTTGGGCGTATTCCAAGAGTCTAATATTTTACTCTTATAGTAGATTTTCTAGTCGTACGTTGGTGTTAGGATGACTGTGTCTTCTTCTTGTACCGCTTCTTTTGCTAGTTGGTCTGCGTGCTCGTTGCCACGTATATTTCGGTGTGAGGGTACCCAGAGTAGAACAATGTCCTTCCCTTGGCTGATACTCTCATGGATGTTGTCTTGAATTTGTTGGCTGTAGTTATTTGTAGTGTACGTCTTTTTCATAGCATCTATTGTATTGAGTGAGTCGGTCTGGGTGACGAATTTCTGAAGATACGTGATGTTTGATGTAATTCGTCGCCTGGAGAATGGCGAAGGTTTCAGCGGTGAAGACGCTTGTTTTGTCTGGTAGGTGTTTGGATTCATTTCTATCAGTTACTATTGCTGCACCAGTTTTGCTTTGTAGTCTGGCCCCGTCGGTGTAAATGTCAGTATGATCTGGATACTTTTTTTTTTTTTATTCAGGGAAAATCTTTTACAGACACCAATCTGATAGGGTCGGAATCTCCTTCATTTGGCCTACTGACTAAAAACCCTGCTTGCCTCTTTTTTTTCCACCAAGGAAGTATCTGTGTTGATTTTCATCTTGGAAGGAACAGGCTAGCTCAACCTATCCTCACATTCCCCCATTCTGTCTTTCTCGCTCGTCTATCTCCTTCTTCTTCATAATGGCTGACAGCATTTGTCGCACCGTTTCCCAGTTTTCCTTGGAGTGCCGCATAACCTGAGCCATGTTGTCGGGTGTCAGTTTTCTCCTGTTATCGTGTATGCTCTCAATCTTTCTGCAGTACATCCCCCGCATATGAATAATGTATGTTCGGCTGTGTCGACTGCGCCGCAGTAAGTACAGTCATCGTCCTGGTCCTTCCCAATTCTCAGGGTGAAGGACTTAAAAGACCCATGGGCTGTCATGGCTTGCGTGACATAGTAGTCTATGTTCCTGAATTTGCAATCCAGCCACTCTGGTTTGTTGGGGATGAGCCTTTTTGTCCACTGCCCTTTGTCCTGATTCCTGGACCACTCCTCTTGCCATTGCTCCACCGAATGTGTTCTGGTAGCGTTTCTCACCTCAGATCCCCCTCCTGCCTCGTATATCTGTCGCCTTTACCTCTGCAAGGAGTCGCAGGGGGAGGGTTCCTGTCATTACTTGCAGAGCCGCAGTCGACAGAGTGCGGTAAGCCGAGGCTACCCCTATTAACGCGTTTAGCTCTCTTATATGACTTGTTGTACTTGCCATATCCCAGCATTCCGCACCAAACAGAGACTCCGTACAACAAAGTTGAGTGAACTGTCCCCAGCAAAACCTTTTTCCCCAGTTGGGAGTGATCTGGATACCTGGATATAACCTCGTGATAGGAATTCAGGATGAATTGTGTGTTGGTGTCGTTTTTCTTATAGGATGTTAGGGAAAGTAGTAACTATTTTCAAAGCTACAATTTGCATAATTTCAACATATATTTTAATGGAGTATGTTGTCTAAAAAATCTTAGAAATATACAAAACTTTTTAGAGATGACAAAAATGTTTTTGAAGAAATAATGTGATTGGTTGAAATGTGGCTGCACGCCACTGGTTACATTGAGCTCCGAGGGTACAGTTCTTAATTAATAACTCATAAAATATATGTAGTGTGTGTCTGTGGTTGGTTCGTTAGATGTAATGCCGCGGTGTACTGGTGTTCCGCGACAATCACCATTCTTCTCTCTGATGTGACCGACGTTTTTGATTAGTTTATTACTTGCAACGTGCTGCTTTATGAACTGCTAAATTGACATTTTTTCCCAAACAAAGATTTATATTGTTTGCCATTTATAGAAATTGTGACAACTAAACTACTCAAAATTATTCATATCGCCAGTTGCTAAAGAACGAGTTAAATGTTTTAACTCGAATAGACCATGTTAGTGTGACGTCACATAGGGTAACGAGTCATCGGACGGTTAAGAAATAATGCAATTTTCTTCACCACTGAAATTAATGAACAAATTAATTTTTTCATTGAGGCCCGGTCTTTCCACCTTCAGATAAAGTTCCAGGTAACTATCTGACAAATAAGGTTATTTGTAACTTCATCTGCTGAATAAATGTCAATACCAGTCAGTGAATCCAATACGTCAGTCTTATTATCCGTTAGATAACTATGCGATAGATACATTTGTATTGAAACAAGGGATGATATTTACTCAGCAGATGAAGTTACAAATAACTTTATCTGTCAGATAGTTACCTGGAACTTTATCTGAAGGTGGAAAGACCGGGCCTGAATCTTTTGTATTTATTTCTAGAAAAGAAAATTGATACCCAAACTATTTACAATGAATTACTCATTTGGTTTGTATTAATATTCTTTGATTCCTTGAACAAAACTTATTAGATAAGCTTGCACCAATTAAGAAGTCTTTTTAGCACATGTGAACCATGTTATTGGAAGACTACGTAAAACTATATACGAGGGATGTTTCCTAAATTCTGGGAATTGTGCTATAATTAAATTACGCAGAACTTATAGGCAATGTTATTGGTGCCAGACAAGTCTTGACATGTTTATGCAACTATCTAGTGCAATATTGTTCAGTCCGATTTAGGTGTTCGACTGATATAGACGCGTTTTCATGGCACTGTTTTTGTAACCATGGAAGACGCAGCAAAATCTCAAAAAGCAATAATTTTCTTTTTGTGGAAAGATGTGAAAACATCAGAAATTATTCAGCGTCTGCAAGGAGTATTTGGTGAGTCTGCAGAATCCAAAAGTACTGTTTATCGGAGGATCGATCCTTTTAAAACCGGTAGAACATCACTAGAAGACGATTCACGCAGTAGGCGTCCAAGCACGGTAAATGAAAGAAACATTACTGCCGTCGAAGACCTACTGAAAGAGGACAGGCGAATGACTATTCGTCAAATTAGTGTGTGCCTAGGGATAGGTATACGACAAGTTCATGACATCTTGCATGATTGTTTGGGCGTTAGCAAGGTTTCGCCGCGCTGGGTGCCAAGGCTGTTGGGACCAGAACAGAAACTCAATAGGTCTGATACTTTGAGGACGGCTTAAAAAAATTAGTTTATCGTTGGGATAAATGTATTCAGTTAAATGGAGATTATGCTGAAAAACTACATTGTAATATTGACGAAAATTAACAAAATTATAGCTAAATTGCCAGAACTTTGGAAACATCCCTCGTATATTGAAAATTAGATAAGAAAAATACTGTTTGGTTTGCGAGAAATTTACGAACCAGTGCCTACTAAAAATGCTTCTTTAAACAAAAACATCCACTTAAGTTTTACAACTCTTTCCAGGGTATCTTTTTGGAACACTATGGAGTTGGCAACCCTACCTTTGCGACTAAAGCAATTTGCTAGGACAATTGTATTGAAAATTCCATGCCTGAACAGGATTCGAGCCCAAGACATTAGTAACGCAGGGCACGTGTGTTACCACTATGCAACGCCGATTGGCAAAATCTGTATTGATCTACGCACTTTTTAAAATAAATTGTATAGTTATTTGAGTGGTTATAGCGACCACCTATGATAAATTCCTCCTAATCCTCCAACTACTGTAAGACATTGCTCCTACTAATTAAGCAAATTGAAGAAAATGTTAATAAATATCCAGTTATGAACAAAATAAAAATATTCTAATTGGTTACACCATCAACCGGAAATTACAAATATTTAATTACTAACAAAAATAAAAAATCCTAACATTTTCAAAGATTTATTTCCATTAAAAATGACCTTAAAACTTATTATATTTTACGATTCAACATCCAATAGTAAATTAAGATCTCAGTAGGCAGTGTACTGATTAGTGAAACAAGATGGCGGTTCTTGTAGCACAGCAAGTCAACTGATCGATGGCATGTCGCCGCGAACAAAACACATGCATATGAGAAACGAGAAACGATTAGTTTTTTTTCTCTTCGTCATGTAAACAGATGTTTTTGTTTTTTAGCTTTTGTTTTTGTTAGAAAATGTTATGTTGTTAACCATAGTTTATATTTTAATTAAGTCTTTAAAGGAAAATGATTGATATTAATTACAAAATTGAATAGATCTAGATGGAGAAGGTAAATGTACTTGAGTAACTTTATTTTGCTTTCATTTTTGAAAGCCTTTGATTTTGATTGCAGAGCCAACAAACAGACATTTCTTCCTTTATATAAAACCATTTTAAGACCTAAACTAAACAATGAATCAATATATGGAATATACCAGGGGGTTACATTAAGTTTTTACAAAAACTAAGAAAAAAAATTTTTTTGTTAACAAATTGTCATATTACTTATTAATTTTGAAAACTATATTAGATTAGATTGTAAATCAACTAGAATTGTTGGTGAAATTGGCTGTATACGAGCTGAAAACGAGAATTCTATTATATTTTTCTGTTTCCAACACTTCTATTTACTAATAATAATAATAATAATGTTTCGGGGTACGGCGGTCTTTTGACCGAAAAGGCTTAGCGCCCTTTCCCTCCGGATCGCTATCACAGTGTTACCACGGCAGGAACCAATTGGGGGTAACGTCGACCCTACCATCTGGTCGATGAATCCTGCCACCGTTTCATGGGGTCAACCTTCCCATGAAACGTAAAAATGGTTCAGGACAAAACAAGATCCTTCTCGGATGGGGACCCACAAACAGTTGGGCGAAGCTACAATCCCGCTAGCCGGTCCCGCCACAGGTGGACACCCGAGGAGCAGGAAGACCTGCTTCAGGTTTACGAGGCAGCGTCACCCCATCGCAGGGGCTACATGGTGAGAGTCCACTCACAATGGTGTGAAAATCATCCCGAGCTGGACTTCATGACCGCAACAAAATCTGCGCGACCAAGTATCACGCCTGCGACGCAGGATGAGGCGATCGAGACGAAGAGAGTCGAGAAGGTTGTCCCAAATACCGGTGCAGCCATCGACACCTACAAGCCCACCAACGGGAGGTGGGCAGATAGCAGGAATAACATCCTCTTCACCGGAAAAAAATCTTCGTGAGGATTTTCTAGCCCTTCTCTCGCCTCATTCTGAACGCACCCGACTTGGAAACAATAAGTTCAAAGTTCGTGCTGATGACCTCACGCGACTTAATGAACTTATTGACAAGCAAATTTCCCCTCAGAGTAGTCTCTGGGAAATCGACTGTGCTGTATACGCTGCAGCAGCTGTGCTGACGCCAAAGCGGGCTTTGGCCTCTAAGGCTTTTAACGGCAAACTGCGTATACAGCAATTAGAGAAGAAAATGACGCGTTTACGCCAGGAAGCTTCTCATATTCAGTGTGCTATTGATGCTTTACTAAGTATTAAGCCGCTGAGTCCGAATACTAAGCGCATATTATATCAATTGCACATAAAGCATCACACACTGAATTTGTCCATTCTCTCTCTGTTAAAGCAAACAGCGGTGGACAAATTGAGAGCACTATTGACTAGCCCTGGCAAGAAAGAAACTGGTCAACCGGGTTAGGACCATGGAGGAAAATACTATGCTCCTCACGAGTCCGAATTTAAAAATTCTTCAAATGAATAAAACGGATTAGATTCCAAGAAATCCTTGGCTTTCTAAAGATTTAACATTATCGGGCAATACATTTAATTGCAAAGATACAATTTCTAGTTTTCAACAATCTTGTAAAATCTAAATAGAAATTACGTTTATTACGAGTGTCATACGTATGTACTTGTTCCACAGTTTTATAATGCTCCTTATTTTTGTGTCCGATAATTAAACAAGTAAATATAAAGAGATGGCAGTCATAATTTTTAAATCTCTGAAAGTATGCTTACAATTCTCTCTGTAAGTTGTCAGAAATCTGACAACTCGTCTTTGTAAGGCAAAAATTCTTTTTGGTGAAGCACTATGTCCCCAAGCAAGCAGGGCGTAAGAGATGTGAGATTGAAACAGAGCATAGTAGCACATTTTTAAAACATTGATAGATACACAGTCAACGAGGTTTCGAATTAAATATATGGTTCTACATAGCTTAGTTGCCAGATTTTGAATATGATAGTTCCAGGTCAACGTGGGGTCTAGAAAATTTACTGACTCTGGATTAGTAAACTCAGAATGCTTTAAAGTAATTAATAATTTATTTGATTTATCAATATTCAAGCATAGTTTGTTTGATAAAAACCAGATATGCGAATCATGAATTAACTCTTCATTTTTTAAAAAAATATCGTTTTGAGATTTTGATCTGATCAACAACGTGGTATCATCAGCGTACATAATGGAGCAGTCTTTAATACACGCAGGAAAGTCATTGACAAAAAATAAAAGAGGTCCTAAAACAGATCCTTGTGGAACTCTATAGGTAATAGGCAAGGGTGTTGAATCTATGTCTTTAAACTTAACATACTGCAATCTATTAATGAGATATGATTTCAGAAGTGTACAACTGTTTTGGTCAAATCCATACCTGTTTATTCAGTAAAATTTCATGTGACACGATTTTAGTTCAGTATTTATATTGTATTTTAATTTACTTCAAATGGCATGCCCTGTCCAGCTAGTTGTTTATTGACGAGTATACTCAATGCTCAGCATCTCAACATTTTTAAAACCATCTGTGATAACCACTCATACCATTATTTTTAAATTGAATGACAGGTATTTTAATTAATCGTATATTAATACATGTATAATAATTATCATTCTAAATTGATTTTCATGAATATTTACTGTTAAAACGTGCACCTAAATTGACATATGCTACATAACTAAATTGCCAGACTGTTTCAATTTCAAAACATATAAAATATAGAGTTGCCAAATATGATGAGACAATTATAAATTTTTTGTCAAAAAATAGAAAATGGAACATAAATTTAGAAAAAAGTTTTCTACAAGTCATTTAATACAGCTTCGTTTGGGTTATTAATAGCTCGTAGATCTCTCATCCGAGCATCAGCTCCCAAATAAATAACGTCTTATCATTTAACTATCGCAGCCTAATTCCGGGTATATTTCACTATTCCAGTGCTCAGCAACATTTTTTATTTCTATCTGTAAGGCATATTAATTCTTTCTCAATGTATCTTGACCCCCTCTCTCAGTGGCGGACTGGCCCGCCGGGACACCGGGCAACTTCCCGGTGGGCCGGTCCCAATAGGTCAGATTCTTGGATCAATGGGGCCGGTTCTTGGTCCAATGAGGCTGGCTCTTGACCCTATGAGGTTGATTTATTCCAATTTTCCAGGGCCAAAAATTTTGCCAGTTCGCTACTGCCCTCTCCCCCGTTCTCTATCCTGACATTATATGTATATTCTTTATTTCCCCTAGGCGTTGCGGCGTTTAGAGTATTAACAATTACAAAGAAATGAAAAGTAAAATAGAATGGATATTTTACAATATCTTTTATTTCAATTCATTGTTCTTCTTTCAATATATTAGAAAAAGAAGAGGTTTAAGTACTGAACCTTGTGGTACACCACTGAGGACTTCTTCAACGTTACGACGTTAGTAACCCATTTTTATTATTATTAAATACTAGCAGACCCGTTGCATATCCAGAGTTGGGCAAATTGCAATCAAACTAATGATTGAGAATTGAGATTAAAAATTTAATTTTAAGACTTGATTAATGAGTAAGGTGCGTCACTCATAATGCAGTTATTCAAACTGGTAACTAAATTAAATATTTACTCATTATCATGATAAAATTTTTAGTTATGATTAAAACTAAAATCAGGGTTGAGATTTGATTTTTTTACTCTCACTGGTCATTGGAATTTAATATTTGTACATTGTAGACGTCTGACGCAGATGTAATTTGTGAAAAATTTGAGTGATATATTTTACAATTATATATTTGTATTTTTTTGCCAACATGAGTGACAGCGATACTCGTGAAAGTTTTGGTACATCGACTCTTTTAATATCTGAAGCATTCAGGAGCTTCAAACTCTTTTCAGTAAGCCGATGATGGTAAAAGAAGAAATCTTTTATTTAAATCGAAAACGGTAGATGATACGTTTTTTTAAAATTCAATATATTTTAATATTTAGTTGAAAAAATGTATTTTGAGCAAAATAAAAATTGCTCAATGTATTCAATGCCATCCTAAAGTTGAAATTAAAGAATATAAAAATAGTTCATCGAATTTTATATCTCATCTTAAAGACGACACGGAAACGATGCATTTATTGTATTTAAAAAACATTGATTCTAAAGGTAGACAAACAGTTGTTCCTCAAAAATCAAGAACGATTAGAGCCGGAACATTATCGGTAGAGTGGCAAAATGTAATGCACTTTCGAAAGCTGCAAGACGGCCGAAAATTATTGAGAATTTGGGTAAAGGGATATTATATATGTAATATATGACATTAATTGACACAAAATTCTTTGATCAAGCCAAGGTATATACTGACTGGAGAGCTAAGAGCTATATTCTCGCTAAGTGAGCTGCTGTCGGAGTACGTCGCTCCCCATTAGTCAGTTTGTGACCGACCGCACACCTCAATCCCCGCTAGCACCCAGGAACTTAGAGTTACGTTAAGACACAAGAGGAATTAGGGCTTTTATATATATAATACCTACATGGAAACAAATTAAATTAATATTCATGGCAAAAGTCTAAGTTAAACTATCCTTAAAATGTGAAATGATCGTCTCCTGAATAATAAGAATGACATTTTGAGTGTGTCTGGCTGTGAGATAACTAGCGATAATAATTCAGCTAATTGGTGTGTGTATATGTGTGTATGCCGGGGCCGACAGACAGACTTGGATGACACAGAGGAGGACAGAAGTCATTAGTTACATTAAATCGGGCATAGCGTGTTCGGTACGGCGCGGCGGCGCGGCGGTACAGCGATGCCTGTGCCGGTGCCGATGCCGGTGGACTACTGTTCGCCTCAGCTGTTTAGCGCGCCTCGTATGTCACTCATTTCCGACATATCCCATAGACCGGCTTTAATTATAAGATTAGGGATCACTATTAGAATCACTACTTACAGATTGCTTTGGAATTGTTTGGATTGCCAACAAATGTGACAACGAACTCTCCTATTTAACTTGTATCCAAGATTAATGAATGAGTCAAATTTCACCAACTGCACTTTTATAGGGTTCTTCTAAACATAAGTTAACTTTAAAAGACTGTAAAGATCCATTAAAAAGGGAATTAATAGGGAAAACAAAAGCTACAAGAAATACGAATTAAGCTAAATTAAACCATACGGTTATTCTATATGTCAAGAGGTCTAAAGGTCCACGCTCGACCATCTCCGATTTTCTTTTCAGCTGCGCAAGATTCCATATAGGTGCCCTTAAAGGATTCCGCAAATCAACACGGCTACTGTAAAAAGCAACATTTGTAATACGATAAGATCACACCTATTCGCGATAAAAATTACCGAAACGGCGCCACTATTTCTGAACTTTTGACACGAAAAAGGATAGTCCTCTGTCAACCAGTGGCGGTTCGTGACTTTTTGGGACCCAGAGCTGCAAATTATAATACAAGGATAGGTTTAGGTGTTTAATCACGACGTTTTATCATATAAGACTCTGTTGAATTGCCTCTTATAATTATAATTTTTGCTTTTTGCACTTTCCGAAATATTTGGTGTGGGTCGCCCCAATTTTTTAATATCAATTTTTTCTTCTAACTTTCGTCTTTTAAATGGAATTTCCAATAATGATTTGACAGTATTAATTTTTTAAACCTATTGTTTTATAATCTAAAATACGAAACGTATTTGTTAAGCTAAGATACTTATATAAATTTAAAAGAAAAAGTTAGATTTCTGATGGGAATGCATCCCATCAGAAATCCAACCATCTTAAAATCCCCTATCACTGGCCAGGTATACTCATCATACTTTAAACTCTCAAGCACCATTTTCATATTTTCGTAATTTTCTTTGAGCATTACGTAATGAGCCAAAGGAAGAGATGGAAATTTATTTCCATTGTAAAGAAGGACAGCTTTTAAACTTTTTGTAGAACTGTCTACGAAAAGACGCCAGTCAGAAGGAATGCATGAGATTCCGACCGCCTTGCATAGGCGGTTATACTAAATATCCTTGCTATCTTTATTTTTGTCGGACCAGAAATAAAGAAAATAATGGCCAGTGACGAATTTTCACAGATACTCAATACTCATGAAAGGAAAGCCTGAAAGCAGTGGTTCATGGTTTTCTCGGAAACAACAAAGAACTTATTGCATCTATGCTTTATTATTATTATTATTATTTAACTTTAAACTCATGGGTTGCAGAATGTCCCTTAAAGTGCATATGTTACATGCGTACTTGGACCAATTTAAAGATAACATGGGAGCCTATTCGGAAGAACAAGGTGAACGTTTTCATCAAGCCATGATAGACTTTGAACGTCGTTATCAGGGGCAATACAATGAGAGTATGATGGGGGACTATATTTGGGGGCTAATACGAGAAAGTCCATACAATCACAGAAAAAATACGAAAAATAATCATTTCTAAACTTTTTTATTTATTCTGTTACAGTAGTTGTTTGTTTCGAATGGTTTTCTTGTAAATAAAACTGATTCAAATTCATAACAAAAGTTTGTATTATTTTTACATACAATAAAAGTCTGAAAAAAAGGAAATTTTCTTAAAATCCGTAATTTCATTCTGATAGCTACAAAAGCAAACTTTTTCGGGTAAAACTATTTTTTCTTTAATTAATAATATGGAAGAAATAAAAATCAGATATATATGCAGAACCCAGACTCAAAATTCCTGTTGACCAGTGTAATCTTTCTTCATGCTAAGTATGAAATAATACATTTCCAATTTCAATATTACTTTTAGTATATTACATCTACTGTTGAGTTAAACATTTAAATGTTTTGTGTTCCAAAACCTATTTGGCACGTGTACCTCATTAACTTTCAACAATTGTATAATAACAAAACTGCTCAGATTATCTTTTTAAATATATTTATGTTATTTCGTATGTAAAATTTACGAGGTCTAATATCTAGAGAGCTTTTTAAACCGATATTTCTACCGTTATTTTATGTTTATTGAACTGTCTGACACAGTTTCAAGTTAAGGTTAAAATGATATTAAATATATTAAAATATGTAACTACCAATCGCATTTCTAATGAGGTATTGTTATTTATCTTATCAATGGAAGCCATTTTGAAAAATTAACTTTTTTAATATTTAAATTTATGATTTTGTTATGTGGTTTTGTCATAAAAGTTCGTGATAATGTTATGACACTCAATATATTAGCGTTAAGTTAAACTTATTTAAAATTTTAAATTTTTCAATTGATTTAAATTGACTAGTTCACTCTGAAATTTAATATATTACGTTTAATATATAATACATATATTAAGTTTTTTAAATGAACTATTTTCTGCAGTACACAGGGTTTTCAAAGTTATTTCGGCACAAATAGGTTGATTTCACCAATATATTAATTTACTCAATACGTATTTCAACTTTTATACCAGTTACATGTAATTTTGTAGTCTTGAGAATGAACTAAAAATCGAAATAAGTATTGTGCAAACAAATATATTAGTGGACCAACCTAGTGTTTATAATCGAACAATTTTTATTTAAATATTTGTTATACATATCTTCGAAGTTACATTCTTTACCCTTATACGCCACCTAGACGTTGGGAACCTATAATTTATCATTTTCTTATCTTACATTTACATATCTCCGATGATGTATTCTATATCACAACAATATTGAAAATCAAGAGATACTATGCTAATCAGATGTCAAAAGGTAACCAGTCCATGATGGGAAGATTGCTTTTTAACATCGTTAGACAAAAGACATAAATAAAACAAAATATCGTCATTTCTTCATTCGGTAGTCAGGTAAGAAAACAGTAGCCAAATTTTTTTCTACACGTCACTAAAAAGTTCTTTAGCATTTAAATAACATAATTAAAAAGAACTGTTATTTTTTTCTTTTCTCTTAAACGGTTCTAAATTAAGCTACTGAGTTACTTAACTTGAGTATTATCTTAAATCTAATATGATGTAAATTTACTAATAAAACTAAGTTTATGTGGCGGTAAAAATAAATTAACATTTTTATTAATAATTATTATCTGAAAAAAGTAGATAACTACTACAAAACAAACCTTGTTTTCAGTTGAGTGAGTACAGTGAGTACTTCGTACTCATTACCCACGCTCTGCTACTCACCGTGAATTAACTAAAATAGAGTTATTTACTATCTTCCAAAATACAGCAATTCCATTACATGCTGCTATATTCGTGTGGCATGTATTTTAGACAATGTAGTCACATTTTATCACGTAAATAGGTATGAAGTAGTCGAAATCAGTTCTTGATAAGCATGTTGCTGGTCATTCAATGGTTACAAATAAAATGATAAATATTAATTTAAATGTGTGGAAGAGCAATGATTGACGGGAAACTGAAGCAAATGAGTCTGTGTCGTCGGTATCGTCATACGCGATATTTAGTACTAATTGAAATAATGCATTGAAAAAGAAAGATTTGTTTTCTTATTATAAATATTTTTTGTTATATATATTGTCACGTGGGTGGTTTGATTGAGACACAACTCCTGGTTTCAACATAACAAATTTATTAAATATGTATATCACATTTACAAAATAATGTTGGAATTGGTCCATGGAGTTGGGGAAGTCTTCGGTCCACCCCGTGTTGGCCAGGATCGGCTTGGACCTATCTCCGAGGCGGGGGCAACCCATCCGGGAGTCGAGGAGCCTGGAGATGTCTTCTCCCACTCACATGGTCACTACTTGCTTGGCTTCCCTCTCGATACTAGAATCTGGCGTCGGTGTCGTGGTCGTCACCTTCTGGACTAATATGTGTAGCAGAGTTGGCTATGTTCTACTACCTCAATATTCTCGACATCCATCTATTAAGTACCGAAAGTTAACCCAGTTCCAATATTCATTCGTCACGACAAATATTTCCTCATTATGAAATTGCGATGTCTGAAATTTCGTAATCAGGCCACATACGTCAGACGCTGACGAATAGTTTTTAATCAAACAGCTGACCGTCACAATGTCTAGATGTCGTAATCCTGACCTAGGATTACCTATGTGACAATATTTTCCTGTTTAGTCAATAATAAGGGATTTTATGTTTTTAATAAACATTTTTAATCTCGAAACACCCCCTAGAATGAAAATTTCAAGATGCCATATAGCCATATATGTTCGAATCCTGGTTTTACTCTATCATAATTTATAAACAACAACATGCTTTTTGTAATAAACGCTCTACTTTAACTAATCTAGTCCCCTTTACAGAATTTATCAGCTCCACTCTTGACGTCTCTGGACAGGTTGATGTTGTGTACACCGATTTTCAAAAAGCTTTCGATAAAATTAATCAGGATCTCCTAATAGAAAAATTGATTAGAATCGGAATACATGGCAACTTGTTGAGATGGCTTACTAGCTACATCAGAAATAGATCCCAGGCTGTGGCAATAAATAGTAGCATATCAGATTTTATAACAATTACTTCCGGTGTGCCACAGGGATCTCATTTGGGCCCGCTTCTCTTTATAACTTATATAAATAACATCTACACAGCCATAAAATATTCACTTTCTTTTATTCGCGGACGACCTTAAAATTTTTAAAAAGATTTCCTGTGTTCAGGATTATGAAGAGCTTAATAAAGATTTAAAAGAATTTTACAAGTATTGCTCTGCAAACTACCTTCATCTTAATCTAAAAAAATGCAATAATATCACTTTTACTAGGAAACGGCTACCAATCAAATTTACTTATCAGTTAAATAATACACCTTTGACTGAAGTAAATATTATTAAAGATCCTGGAATCTATTTTAACCGTAAATTCAAATTTGATCACCATATTGAAAAAACAACTAAATCAGCATTCAAGCAACTTGATTTTATCATGCGTTCTTGTAAGCATTTTACAAAGCCAAAAATCATAATAATATTATATAAATCCTTAGTCTGTAGTAAATTGGAATATAATTCTATAATCTGGAACCCACAATATGCCACATACATTAACAAGATTCGCTGAATTAAACAGACGTCTTTTACGTTTTAATTAAACTCTGTAATCTTGAGTACCTAATTATTGTTTTCGTTTCATTTTAAACCCTTGCATTTTAAAATGGCGGAAGAATTTTCATCCAAACATTTTTTATGCTGTTTAATGTTGTATGAGTACCATATAAAAAATGTGCTACAGTTGCTACATAAAATATTTGCACTGTTTATGGTGATAAATTAAGTGTACGCACATGTCAACAGTGATTTAAAAAATTTAAATCAGGGAATTTATGCTTGGATGATGAACTTCGATCTGGAAGGCCCTATAAAGGAATAATTTATTATGAGATGTTAAAACCAGGGCAAAGTGTTAATTCTGATCTCTACTGTGAACAATTGGATCGACTGAATCAGAACCAGATATCGGACAGAAATTGTGAATAGAAGAGGAGAATAATTCTTTAAAGCTACAATGCCTGACGTCATTCATTAAAAAAAGACACTTGAAAAATTTCCGAGCTTAATTGGGAGGTTCTAATACACCCACCCTACTCACCAGACATTTCACCCTCCGACTATCACTTATTTCGGTCACTGGAACACTTTTTAAGAAACAAGACACTTAGAGATATGAACTATATTAAAACGAGCCTTGAACAATTTTTTCCTTCAAAAAATCAGGAATTTTATAAAACGGTCGCGGACCTCACTTTAAAAATGACTGATTTACACGAATTACAAGCAATACGGTTAACATAATTCGGGTTCATAGCGTTTCATTTTCTCCATTAAAAGTTATTGTTCAAAATAAAATTTTCGTGGAACAATCGATATTTCGTCATAGATTTCTAATTTTAAAAATAATTTATTAAACAATCTGTTCTTAAATTCGTCACAGCTACATGAATCAATCAATCAGCCATACAAGTAAAAAGAACCGAAGTATATACTGATAATAAAAACCGTTATAATTCAGTGTTATTAAAATATCATTAAAAAACTATATAAACAAATTAAACATAGAACAATGTATTTTATTAATAACATTGTAAATATTACCGCACCAATAAATTAACTGAACTATAATAATAATGATTAATATTATATTAATGCATTAATTATAATATAATGTACCTACCTTTATAAAAACAGTAATAATATAATAGGTTTATTTTATATGCAGACTATAAATTATTTCACTGTCTAATTCAATTATAACGTTTTATTAAACATTTATATTCATAATGTGCACTGTTAGGCTTTTTCTTCAAAATTCATCTACTTTTAATTTGTCGATTTAAAAAATCGCTTCAGAATAAATAGTATTTTAAAAATTAACTTAATGAAATTAAAAAAATTGATGTGAAGTGTGAATTTTCACACATTTCTGGGTTTCGCAGGTATTTAGTAACTGAATGATGATTATTTGGGATGCCAAAACAAATTTTATGTCAAAATATTTTTTTATGAATTTTAATTCGAATGCCTAATACCATTATTTAAGTTTCTAAATATGTGCAGTATTTTTTTTTTATATAGCTAGGTTCATTAAGATTTTGAAAATTGCGCCTATGGCTTCCATTGGTTGCTTAAATCACAAGCCCCGCCCTGTGATTTTGTCAAACATAGAATTAAATTATAATTTCAACACTTCTCACTGGTAAATAAATTTACGCTTTTAAAAATTAAATGCAACATTTACCAAAATATAACTAGAATTTTGACAAAATAATTTAAACAAAATAAAAATGCAAAAAAAAAACAGAAAAAATAAAATTAACAGGATTCGAACTCTAGTTTGCAAATTACAAAGCCCACGACAAAACCAACTACGCTATTAGAGCTACTGATCTTGTGTGTTACATAGCGAATTAAATATTTAACATATTTTAGTTAAAAACACAAAAAATGCGTTATTTTCTGAAAAAATAATCTGATAAAAAAATTCCTGTTGTACTATTCCGGTTCACACAAATCTACATTACTTAAAATTTTTTTCAGATTTTTAGTTTAAACCATCTGGGCTACAGGGTGTGGGACAAATTTTTTTTTGCACAATTTTGGCAAAAATCGCATCAAGATAATTTATTTTGCAAAATAAAACTTTCATCGTTAATCCATGTACTAAGGGCTTTCATTTGATACCCTACTCAATTTTAAAAATATATTTTATTTTTCGATGAGCATATATTTGTTTATATGTTTAGGGGGTTATGTTTTTTAGATGTTTTAGTATTTTTCCTATATGCGGGTCAAAGAGTTGTATAAGCATGCCAAATTTTAACTCTCTAGGTTTAGCCGTTTGTCTACAATTTTTACCGAACAGACAGACAGACAGACAGACAGACAGACAGACAGACAGACAGACAGACAGACAGACAGACAGACAGACAGACAGACAGACAGACAGACAGACAGACAGACAGACAGACAGACAGACAGACAGACAGACAGACAGACAGACAGACAGACAGACAGACAGACAGACAGACAGACAGACAGACAGACAGACAGACAGACAGACAGACAGACAGACAGACAGACAGACAGACAGACAGACAGACAGACAGACAGACAGACAGACAGACAGACAGACAGACAGACAGACAGACAGACAGACAGACAGACAGACAGACAGACAGACAGACAGACAGACAGACAGACAGACAGACAGACAGACAGACAGACAGACAGACAGACAGACAGACAGACAGACAGACAGACAGACAGACAGACAGACAGACAGACAGACAGACAGACAGACAGACAGACAGACAGACAGACAGACAGACAGACAGACAGACAGACAGACAGACAGATAGACGACAAAATGACGGTATAAGGGTTTTTTGGTCATACCTACAAAACCCTAAAAAAGGTCTTCAGCTCATTGGATCAAATATATTCCTTAAAAACACTTAAAAAAAGTACTATAATGTTTTTTTTTTTATTTATTTATTTTACATCGGCCTATTTCTGCAACGAGGCTAATCGCCGATGCCAGGAGGCGAGCTCCTACACCTGGATGAGGGGTGAATGATTGTGAAAATTGGAGTAATGTAAACATATTATTCTCGCCCGAATAATATCACCAACGAAGGAGGCTCGAACCACCGACCGCCCAGCCCAGACTATATATTCCACCAGTCTAAACTACACGATTCAATGCGCTCGGCCACTCCGTTGGCAATACTTAAATGTTATTAAAATGAAACTTGAGGACCATCAAAAGCAATACTCTTATCTATTAATTGAAAAGTGAAAATAGTAATTACTTTACGTTGATGCTCCCACAAAAGTCTTTACTTAATATCAATTATCCTTTTATAGTAAGATCCCCAGCTCAAGCATTTATAACCTTTATAATATACAATACAAAATTTAAACTGGAAAATGACAAACAAAAAACCATTTTAATGAATTAATACCTCAAACTCCTACGCTTAAAATATCATTCAAATTAACAGGTGCCAAACACCAGGTACAAAGTTTACAAAAAGAACATTTAAACCCAACTAAAAACGTCAATTTTTCAAAACAATTGAAAACCGCGCGTGAAACATTCGAAAGATGGATAAACAGATGACACTCAGTATAATCGGCAAGATCAAAGAGACCGACTCTCACGATTTGGGTGTTCCAATAGAATGAGACAACATTATCCATCGAATATGATTAAGTGAGAAACATGCATTCCCCAACGTAGGTGTTGGACGGAGATGAAGAAACCACCATAAGAGTAACAAGGATAACTGTATCCTATAAGGTATATTCTAGAAAAGAACATGTAATAAGACTGAGCAGGATAGTATGCTGTAGGACGTGGGTGTTGGAAAAAGATGGCGAATCCTGCAGGGGAAGAAGGATAGAAGTCTAATGTATGTTTTGGATAAGAACACCCAATAAGCAAGAGAAGGAGTGAAGCATTATACAAATGGGTGTAAGAAAAAGACAACAAATCTTCAATAGGTTAGACAATGATAACTACATATAACAATACATGTGTTAAACAATGATGGTATAATTTTTCGGTTGACTATGGATAAAGAGAAATGCTTACAACAGTGGCGTTACCAGTTTATTTGCAAGGTTCTTTTAATGTTAATATTATGTTAACCCATTAATGGCCAAAGGTTCGTATACGCAACCTTTTAGAAATTATTTTTTTAAGGAAAGCAATTGTTTTATTTTTATTGCATAATTATTTTACAAGCATTACTAGGATACAATAGCTTCGTGAATATTTTATTTCGCAGTTTATTTAAAGAGCATATTTTTTTAAATATTTTGAAATTGGCCAATTTTTGAAGATTTTACTGATTTATAAAAGCAGGCATTTTCTATACACTTGTTGGTAATATAATATATATATATATATATATATATAGTCAAACCGTATGAAAACATTGTTATGAATTATCCTATTTTGAAAAAATATAAATTTTATGTCATGTTGCTGTGTACATCATTCAAATTTATGGGGTGCGTACGCATCTTTGGCCAAATCAGTGAAATGTACAGGCGTGATTCATCATCGACAAGTCTCATCTTGTCTTAGCCATCTAACCTATTGTTCATTTCTACTATGTGTTCTTTCATAGTTCAGTATATGTATTTACAGAATAAGTATAGTGAAAATAAAAATTAGTTGTACAGTTGTCAAATGATAGTAAAATTTCTTAATTGGTTACGACTAGCAGTTGCTCTTATGAAGTATCAGAGTAATGCAGATACTGATAGAGAAGCAACAAATTCAAACTATGGGCGTCCTTCAAAAAACAGATTAACATTTGTAAGTAAAGAGTGATCCAATTTGGACTCTAGGATTTGTTTTTTGAATAAAACACAACATATTGGAAAAATCCGAATTTTATTATTAGCGGTAAGTACAGACTTGGCAATTATTTATGAAATATGATGTCGGCCAAATGCCTTCCACGACTCCGCTGAAATGATACCATTCTTTTAGCGAAATTTTCCGTAATCGTTTCCAATAAATGCGGTTCGATTTCAGCAATTGCACGTCTGATGTTCTCTTTTAGTTCTGGAATCGTAGCAGGCTTGTTGACATAGACCCTTTCTTTCAAATAGCCCCAGAGAAAAAAGTCTAATGGGGTTAGATCGCAAGACCTCGCTGGCCAATTGATGTCGCCCCTTTGAGAGACCAGATTACCAGGAAATTTGGTTTGAAGTAAAGTGAGTGTTTCACGTGCTGTGTGACATGTGGTTCCATCCTGTTGAAACCACATGTCCATTAAGTAAAAAAAAAATTGTTTAGCATCTCCCGATAGAGTACACCATTGACAGTAACAGCGTTACCAGCTTCGTCCTCAAAAAAGTACGGGCCAATGATTCCTCCAGCCCGTAATGCACACCAAACAGTGTATTTTTGTGGATGCATTGGTTTTTCTTGAATAGCATGTGGATTTTCACTACCCCAGATGCGTCAATTTTGGCGTTTAACAAACCCATTTAAAAGAAAATGAGCTTCATCGCTCCATATGATTTTTTTTGCAAAAATCAGCATCAACTTCTGTGTTTTCTAAAACCCAGTTCACAAGACCCTTTCCTTCAAATAGCCCCAGAGAAAAAAATCTAATGGGGTTAGATCGCAAGACCTCGCTGGCCAATTGATGTCGCCCATCTGAGAGACAACATGACCAGGAAATTTGGTTTTTCAATATTTTCACCTGAACGACCTCTGCGTTGATAGCAAACTCTTGGTGTATCAATAAGCATACTTGTTTCAAATTTTTGCAATAGTTCACGAATTGCACGCTCATTTGGAACATTATTCCGTCCAAAAAGTGATCGAAGTTTTCTTCGCGTAATCGTAACTGATCGCCTGTTTTCATAATAAACTTGCACGATATATATGCGTTGCTGCACTGTATACGGCCCTGTATATGAATTACTGGATTTCAACAAAATGGGAGTAATCCAAGAGTTGCTCTTTTGATACGCCACTGATTAAAAGTTTCGAATCAGTAGAAGGAGATGCAATATTCTTACCAAGAAAAGAGAAGCCTTATACATAACATGAGTATTAGATAAAGAGAGACTGCAAAAAAAATGTGAAACTTTTTTTGCTAAACTTAGACAAAGATAGAACAATGATTATCAATAATTTTGCATAGAAAGAGATGAACGTATATATTAAAACATAATTTGAAAAGAGATGGGAAATAAAATTCAATACCTGAATACTAACAAGTAATTTTATATTTCATGTTATTTTTTGTCTAATATTTTTATAATTTGCACTTTTAAATTGTGAAGGAAGTGCAACATTTGGGGTGGAAATAACGGAATTGAGTTATTTTCTAGATTTTTTAAATTGTCCATTATTATAAAATCTTCGACACGATACATAAAAGTGTTGGTAATTTGACATAATAATTAGATATAATGTCTCAATTTAAGGTAAAAAGGCTGTAATGTTCTTAGAAAAAAATAGGTAGCTTTAAGAACATTTAAAGGCAATGTCACGTGATGCGCTTTTTGAAAGAGATTTCTCAATTAGAAAATGGAACTATAAGTTTTCAGCCTGATAATGAAAACATATCTTTTTACCGACATATATAACATATATATAAGGGAGGAATTGTGATCATACCGATTTTGACATTTCGAGATTTCGATGGATCTCCACGAATTGAGGTCCCTACATAACTAGACTAAAGCATTTGAAATATAAAGAAAAATAAGAAAACTGAAGAAAAGAACACTCATTTTTTTGCAATATTTTGTTGCATTTTATCTCTCAGTTTGGCTGAAATGTGTTTCATCATTTTTGAAAATAAACATTAAATACAATAATTAACAAACATATTTTCTTATGTGACTAATTCTGCAAAAAGTCATTAATTTTTATGATAAAAAAACAACCAAATTTCACAGTAAATTCCAAAAATATTTCCAAATTGTTCACGGTGTTGAGAGTGTGAGTCATGTGCCCAACCTACTTCGATTCGGTAAAAACTGCTCATTCAAAATACACATGCTAATCGTCGGCATCATTCAATTTATTCGGATTCAACCAAACACATGGGCGGAGAGACCGATAACTAATTAACAACACAACGAAATTGTAAAATTTGTAACTGAATTTTGTACTGAACTACACGGAGAGAAGTGTATTGTTAAAATAGTATAGTAAGATTTTTTTGCTACATTAACAGTAAAATTTGTTGTGGCTACAAAACTGATTGTAAAAGTAAATGTACCAGTTTAGTACAAAGTACTATATTTTTTTTGTAACGTAACTTATTGTTAATTCTAATATATCGTTTTTCTATTTTAAACAGAATGTTTTGTAAGTAGTGAGGAACAGCATAAATAAATGTAATTAAAAGTGTGAGAAGCGCAGAAATGGCTGACAATTTCGTCAAAAAGTATAATAAATGAGTTAAATATGCCGGAACTTATACCAATATTTGAATGTAAGTATTAAATATGAATTATATTATTTTAGAGTTTATAAATACTCTGTGATGGCGGTCAGTTCTGTTCTGGCCACATCTGATTTTTTAAATGTATTTGTATATTAATATCCTCATTTCATACAGTGTCTACAACTTTAAAAACCAATCAAAAATAGAAATCCAGGATTCTTTTATGTTGCACGTAGAGGTACGAAACTTTTGCTTATAAAAAAGGATATTTATTAGTTATGATTTTTTTTTTTTTTAGAACAATGCAGATATATTAAACTTTACATAAACACGGTGAAACTTTTTTTCACTCTGGATTTTCAGGGAGTTCAAGGACTTCGGTGAAACTCTGGATAGTCAGGAACCTCAAGGAGTTCGGTATAACTCTGGATGGTCATAGACCTCAATCCGGCGAATATAACACTATATTTTTATTTCCTCTTTATTTAACAGTTAAATTTTGAGAATGCCGGGAGGACGCGGCAAGATCAGGGTGGCCGTGTTAGAGGTAGAAGTAGCAGCCATGTGGAAAATGCCAAAAGTCACTTACAATTCATAAACAGTAAGGTCAAACAATGTTAATATGTTTTGAAATGAAAATATTTATAAAAATATGAATAGTTAAGTTCCTTGCAGCAAAATATTTCATCATATAAATGAAGTTTTACTGCTACAGCTATAAATTATCTACTGTATGATCAGTTAATCAAGATGCAAAAAACAGCTAAAAAAAAATCACATTTAAAGTGCTAGTTAGCAAAAAGAACAACTTGAATGAAGCAAGATGTATTAACCAACCTTAAACTATACGCGATGCAAATTAACAGTGAGTACTCTAGCGGTGTTTGTAGGCATTAGAATGGACAGTATATCGATACTAAATGGCAATGTTCAATTAAATATTTATCCTTTTGGATGGGGCAATAGATTAATATAAAAAAAAAAACACTAAAATAATCGTAGTCTTGTACAAAAATGTGGACTTTAATGAAGCAAGACTGATCAACGTCTTACGATCTTTGAAACCAAAATACTATGCTGGAACTTGAGCGCAATACAGTAGAATCTGAAGAGAAAGAGAAACGGAGGAACAGATACAGTAGAAGAATTGAGAAGGAGGGATAAGAAGCAGAACCGTAGCAACGGCCTGGAATCAGTGCCAGCGTATGTTTTTGGTATTTACTTGTAGTTTAATAGCGAGGACCTTTTTTTAGGTCATTACTTGCATTTTAGAAGCGAGGACCGTTTTTTAGGTATATATCCCTTTTACTAATATCGCTTTTCCATGGCGGAAATGTGTTGGTGGAACACTTCCCCATATTCGTACTTACTGCACCCAGATCTTCTGGGAAGAAATGTAGATAAAAGTCCAGAAAGTGATTTTTTAAAGACTTCCTACATCCCATTTCTTTTTAGGCATCAAGTAGTTTATTCACGATATCTCTGTAATTTTCAGCTCTCACATTTCCAAGAAAATTTGAAATAACTGTTTTAAAAGTTCTCCAAGCTCTTATTTCAGCTTCATTTAGCATACTGTCAAATGCATCATCTTTCATTATTTCTCTTATTTGTGGTCCCACAAATATGTCCTCTTTAATTTTTGCTTCACTAATTCTCGGAAATTTTTGTCTAACTTTCTTCACTGTTCTTGCTTCATAAACTCTTTTTACTATTTTGTCTTCACTCATTCTGTATATATGTCCCAGCCATCTTAGCTGTCCTTCTTCTATTATAGTCTCTACTGGTTTTGTGCCTAGTTTTTCTCTAAATACTTCATTTCTTATTCTGTCCAATTTTGTTTTACCTTCGATTTTCCTTAAAAATCTCATTTCGGAGCTTCTTATTTTAGACCTGTGCGTCTGTGTAGTGGTCCAGGATTCTGAGACGTATATCAAAATTGGTACTGTCACTTTTTTGAAGATCTCTACCTTAATGTTAGTTGGTGTTTCTTTTTTAGTTAAGAACGATGCTTTGATGCTATTGAACATTCTTCCTGCTACACCTACTCTTTCAATAATTTCTTCATCAATCTTCCGCGAAAACTGTGCCTAGGTATTTGAATTTTTCTACCTGTTCGATTATTTTGTCATCTATTTTTATTTTGTGTTGCATTTTTGTCCTGCTTATTACCATTGTTTTTGTTTTTTTGTGTGCTAATTTTTATATTTATTTTCATTGTATTGGTACAGGTTGTTTTGTAGTTCGTCCTCGTTCCTTGCTATTATGACCATGTCATCGCATAGCAAAGTTCTGCTACTTTCACATTTTTCATTTTCCAGTAGCCCACAGAATATTCTTTAATCTTTTGTTGATGTTTAAACTTTGAAATTCAGAAACTACTGCTAGAGCACTGTAATCTTAAAATTTTTATTTTTATTAAAATTAGTATACAAAATATAAGCGCCATCTATTGTGATATAACAATACTAATAGTGTTATTCTTCTTAGCAGCTAGCAGAATAAGAAAAAAATAAGAATAAACTTCTAATTTTTGCAAACAATGCGAACGACCAACGACACCAACAAACTTGTTGCTTTTTGAGCTTATCTTTTATCTTACTTATTTTACGGCGTCGTCTTAAACCAGTGAGAACAGTAGCGGACTGAGTACGCATCCTTGTCTGAGTCCGTTTTCCGTTATAAAAGATCTCGATACTTCATTTCTTGTTCTGACATAATTCTTGCTATCGGTATACAGACTTTTAATATTTCTGATGGTGATTTCATGAATGCCTCTGTTTTTAAGTGTCGACCAGACGTCTTCTCTGTTCACTCGGTCGAAAGCTTTCTCCAAGTCTGTGAAGCATAGGTGTATTTGGCTATTTGGTTTTAGAGCTTTCTCGCTTAATTGCCGCAACGTGGCTCTTGATATATAATTGCAAAATCCTGTGCTACTGTTTCATATTCTAGATCAGATTTTTTTCCATTGTGTACGTCAATGTCTAGAACCTTGGAATTAATAAGATCAACAAAATAACAGTGTTCTAATATAACATTAAGCTGAGCCTTAACTGGAAAGTTAACTATAGTGTACGTACGCTCATTATCATTTGCAATACACAAAAACCTTCAGCGTGTTTGAAAAATAAAGTCCTCTTTACCGAGAACAAGTGGGTTGAGACGTAGTTCTCGAGATGAATACATTACCAACAGCCAGACATGTGTCACTCGCTGCAGATAAATTAGACAGATAAATACATAACGAAATTAAAGTAATCTTCCTTTGCATACGGTACTCTCTAATCTTTCTCTGCTATTTTTACTAATAAGGGGTTGCGTGAATAATTTGTGTGGATGTAATCTTTTTGATTTAAGAATTGTGAATTTAAAGTTGGCATACTTTTAATCAAGGTGCAAGATGCTCGTTGCCTATTCAAAAACCTATTTAAAATATTTGTATTTTATAATATTGCACTTATTATTTGTACGTATTAGTTACACTAATAATTTATGAATAATTATAATTAATATATAACAAAATAATATAAATAGCTAAAAAGATCTACAAATACCTATTTCATAACGACCACTGCCTATAGAAAACCTATTGTTATGAAATCTCATTCTGAAGACAGTCCTGAAATCTATAAGATCTATAAATACCTATTTCATAACGACCACCAGTAAGGAAAACTTGGGCTAGGGGCAAAACCGTGTTTTGGCGCCCTTGCAAAAATAAGCTCATGTCAGTGGCGTAGCGTGGGTTTCAGCCTCCCGGGGCGGAGACCAATTTCGCCGCCCCCTTATTTAGGTACATAAATCCAAAAGGCTCCAAAATTTACAGAAATTGCCGCCCGGGTCGGGCCGCCCTCGCTAGTCTACGCCACTGAGATTACATACAATTTTTCGACAAAATTCAATAATTTAACAATCACAAATCAGAACACGCACTTAAAGAAAATCATGAATTGTAGCAAGTTAATTGAGTCAATGTGAATTGGACGACTGGGGTTGCAAGTGTTATTAGACAATATTAGGCTGACCAGATTTTTTTTTACAGAAAAATAGTATACTAAAAAAAAAGGTCACACTCCAAAAATACAAGCGATGAGCAAAAACAGAGGTCCTCACTCAAAATTACTAGTGACGAGCAAAAAAAAAGGTCTTCACTCCCAAAATAGAAGTGATGAGCAAACAAGAAAATTCTCACCTCACTCCCAAAATAGAAGAAATGAGCAAAAAAAAAATGTCCTCACTTCTAAAATAGGAAGTGATAAAAACAAGTGACCAGCAAAAAAGAGTATATTCAGGTTTTTTTTTTATATAAAAGTAAGAGTATAGAGTTAGTTAGTTAGTTAAAATTTTTGGCGCACAGCAACAAAGGCTATTTGCGCCAGTAAGGAGTATAGAGGATATTACTCAAAAAAGAGTATAATACTCTAAAAAAGAGTACGTCTGGTCACCCTAGGGAATATTGAACTCTATTCTTTATATGAAAGAATTAATTCTCGCTGAATATTCGTCGTGAACAATCCGAGCACAAAATAAAACACGGGGAATTACCGCTAGAGCGAGCGAGATGACTACACTCACTTAATTAAAGAAAGAGTATTCCCCGGTTCCGTCACAGATTAAATAATAAAAAATTCTGTGCTCATTTTAATCGATCCGAATTGTAGGTGCGACAAAAATATGAAAAGATATGGTTCAAATATTTAGTTCAGATTACAAGATATTATTTATTGTGAATTTTGCCGCCCCAAAAAAGTGGCGCCCGGGGCGGGCCGCACCCCCCGCCCCCACTACGCTACGCCACTGGCTCATGTCCCAAAATCCAAATGATGAGCAAAAAAAAAGGTCTTCACTTCCCAAAATCCAAATGATGAGCAAAAAAAAGGTCCTCACCTCCCAAAATACAAGTGATGAGCAAAAAAAAGGTCCTCACCACCCAAAATCCAAAAGATGAGCAAAAAAAAGGTCCTCATATATATAAAATAATGTAAACCTATGTTTGTTAATAATAATAATAATAGTTTATTTATTTACCTAATGCTAGTAAGATCCATATTAACAAAATAAACATATAAACATTATAATAAACATTCAAATCAAATTTAATCCTTATTTTTTCAATTTAAACCATCATTTGTCCACTTAGTTCATACAAAACGTGATTTTTGTCAAATTTAAATATCGATTTTTCGTAATTTAGTGCTTTAAAATTTTAATAACATATTTGAATTAATTGTTTGGGACCTTAAAAATAAATAGGTCGTAAAATAAGGTTCCAAACTTGTTGCAAATTGGTTTGTAATGTTTTCTACAATAATTTCAAAATTGTATTACTGTGATAAATCATATTTTGAATGTTATCTTCTCAAATATTTTTAATATCAACCCTGCCTACGAAATCCTGTAAACTATGAAAATTCACAGTTTATATATTTTTTCAGATGTTTCGTCGCATAAATGTTTACGTAATTCCTGCTAATGATATAAAAATAAAATTTCCTTATCAACTTATTTAAGAGGATTAATTATTTTTTTAATCCCATACTAATTCATTTGTGGTTAACAAAACATCGAGATAACATTAAAATGTCTTTCTTATAAATTCCAAGTTATTTTTTGTACGTATTTTAACATTGAATATATTGGGTCTCGTGAAAGTGTAGTTATTTTTGGAAATTTGGGTATTAAATCAAAAACTATATCTCAAAAATGGTAAGAAATAGAGACCTAAGGTTTAAATCTTTAAAAAATTTAGTTTTACGATGTTTTTTCTGTAATATTTGGTCCGTAATGACCTAAAACTAATTGGTAAAATTTTGATTTTATTTTGTAAATTTCAAAAATTCATATCTCAAAAATGGTAAGAGGTAGGGACTGGAGGTTTGAATTTTTGGAATTCTTACACCTTGTTTTGTCTAGAAAAAATTAATGTTTGGTCCGTTATGACCTAAAACTATTAGGGAAATTTGATTTTTTTTTTGGAATTTTAAAAAATTCATATCTCATAAAAGGTAAGAAATAAAGACTTGAGGTTTGAATTTTTGGAATTCTCACACCTTGTTTTGTCTAGAAAAAATTAATGTTTGGTCCGTTATGACCTAAAACTATTAGGGAATATTTGATTTTTTTTTTTGGAATTGAAAAAATTCATATCTCAAAAAAGATACGACATAGAGATTTGAGGTTTGAATTTTTGGAATTCTCACGCCTTGTTTTGTCTAGAAAAAATTAATGTTTGGTCCGTTATGACCTAAAACTATTAGGGAAATTTGATTTTTTTTTTGGAATTTTAAAAAATTCATATCTCATAAAAGGTAAGAAATAAAGACTTGAGGTTTGAATTTTTGGAATTCTCACACCTTGTTTTGTCTAGAAAAATTTAATGTTTGGTCCATAATGACCTAAAACTATTAGGGAAAATTTGATTTTTTTTTTGGAATTTTAAAAAATTCATATCTCATAAAAGGTAAGAAATAAAGACTTGAGGTTTGAATTTTTGGAATTCTCACACCTTGTTTTGTCTAGAAAAAATTAATGTTTGGTCCGTAATGACCTATAACTATTAGGGAAAATTTGATTTTTTTTTTTGGAATTTTAAAAAATTCATATCTCATAAAAAGTAAGAAATAAAGACTTGAGGTTTGAATTTTTGGAATTCTCACACCTTGTTTTGTCTAGAAAAAATTAATGTTTGGTCCGTTATGACCTAAAACTATTAGGGAAAATTTGATTTTTTTTTTGGAATTTTAAAAAATTCATATCTCATAAAAGGTAAGAAATAGAGACTTGAGGTTTGAATTTTTAGAATTCTCACACCTTGTTTTGTCTAGAAAAAATTAATGTTTGGTCCGTAATGACCTAAAACTATTAGGGAAAATTTTGATTTTTTGAGGTTTGAAACTGTTTGAAATATATATATATATATATATATATAACGACATAACGGTATATTATGTACATATAGTGCGTTCGAAGGTGAGTTTGCAGTATAGCTCTTATGGCAAATGGGAGCGGTGTTGCCAAATGTTGTAAAAGTGTCAAATGTGTCAATTATAATAATATGAAAAACTCGTATTATTCACAAAAACCAACTCTTATAAAACTCAAAATAACACTCAACAAAAACAAATGGCCATTTGTAGAATACTGCGTCTTCACAGATCAGCGTGTTTTAGAGCTGGCAACGTCGACTAGCAAGAAAAGGATAGCGTCATTCTGTAAACCCATTAGAGAGTATGAAAAAGAACTACTCCATATGCCCTGTACTGCATACTCACCTTCGAACGCACTATAGTTAGAAAACGGCCCAATTTGTATACGGCCATGTGGAATTTTCCACATTTTCCACAGGGGCGGACTCACTGACCACTGGTAATCCAGGATTGTCAAAAGATTAAATTTTCGAATTGAAATACCATGGAAGAAACGAAATTTTCTCAAATAGCCGACACGGAAGTCAGTCGGCGACAACTGCTGATTTTGGATCCAAAATGACTTCCGCAAACTTAAAATAATTAAAATAAAAAATCTTTACATCTCTTTGCAAAATTTAACTCTATCTACAGATAATCTTGTCGATTACTTCCAAAATGGCACGCATGAAATAATGCGAAAATAAGTAACAGGAAACCAACAAAAAACATATTTCTAACTTGGGCTAATTTGCGTCGGTATGCCTTTATAATATGACAATTAGGAAGAGGAATTCTTAAAAGACGCCGCCTAGTCGCATAGCGCCATCATATCCCCCTACGGCAAATCTTACAACTATTCCAGTTATGTGCGTCACAAATTATGACAAATGCCTAAGATTAAAACATTTGAATTAAACAATTTTAAAACATTTGAAACATGATTAAAACATTTGAAAACAATTATATAACAATCATAATAACATTTGGTAACAATTACATTACGACATTTTTTCTTTAATTAGAATTTTAAATTAAATTTTTGAGGTGTTTTTTTTAATGTTCCTATTAGAATTTCTAATTTTCTTACCCTCTGAATTATATAGTTGTTGAATGTTGGTTATTAGAAATGTGTTTAGCACTTTGGCTGTTAGAGGCGACACCTGCAAGTAATTTAGTACTTAAATTGTTTGGATATCATGAATTATATTATTTTGGGGGGTCTAAATGTTCTACAGGCCATTGAATGCGCTCAAATTGAATTTTTAAATAAATTTTATACATAATTTAATCCTATATTTTTATTTAGTATCATATAGTTACGTTTATTTATTGTTTTGCCTAAAGGTATAATGTATTTAGGTGGAAAATGTACGGAACATATCTGAATTAAACATCTAAAATTAAAATCGAGAAAATTATTTGGGGTGGTCTACTTAGTTGGGAGCACTGAACAATATCTTGATTGAATTAAATCATATTTTATATGGTTACTTCCCCTTACAGTTGGACTGATTGAGCCTAGTATAGGGATTTGCAGCTAAGCACCCTACCATCTGGTGAGCGTTTCATGAACTTGTGTACATCAGATAACATTTCGTTTTGTGTATTGGTTTTGTATGAAGTTTGTTTTTAAAGTTTTATTATAATCATTGAAAAATGTATAATACATATTGTTGTGTGCCTATGTGCAATTCATTGCAAAGAAGAAACCCGGAAATATCGTTTCATTTGTTTCCACTAATATCAGACACCGTACGGTTCGAAACAAAATTGGGAAAGCAAGAGGTTAGGAATCGACGCGATGTTTAGATAAACAATTTAAAAATTGGAAAAAAAGTGAGCCCTTATATCAAAGTTTGCTTATTATTCGGTTCAATAATATTCAATTTTGTATTTATTATCGCATATCTTGAAAATTCCTGTTATTGTGTGTGGGTTTGTAATGCACAAGTTTGTAGGCATAATGCATAAATCTTTATGAACTCTCTGTTTTTTTCAGTGACTCCACACAATATTATATGCCCAGCATTGTAGATTTCTACCCCTTGGTAAACAACACGGGAATTATTATTTCCCCCAATATAGTTAAAATAATCGACAATGGAAAACCGCCATAACTTAAAACCAGATCACAAAATGTAGTATTTTAGATGTTTACAAGTAATGTCACTTCACAAAATCAGAAAATCCCAAACAATTATTTATTTTTTGTCGTTTTTTGATACACTTTTCGCTATTATTTACTAGTAAATGTCAAGTGGTATCTGATTTAGAATGGTTTCAAAAAAATCCGCGTGGCGCTACGATCTTAAAATTTTTCCCCTATAAAATGACCACATTTTGAATGTGACAATGTGAGAGGGGGTAGAGTATGAATGAAAGTAAAAAAATATTTCAAAAGACCGAAGTCTTATTTTACGAGGGGGTGTTTGATAAGTCAGTGACTTCAAAATGAACGTTTTTTTTTTACCAAATTGCGACTTATTTGTCAAAATTTCCTCCTTTTAACTCGATACATTATGCTCAACGATATTCCAATTTTTTAATCCTTTCTAATGACTGTATTCTGAAGTGAAATGTTAAATCGTACATCGACGGATACGTCCGAGGTTGAACGATGATAGAAAAACGATATTCTGAAGTGTCGCTGTTAGCATTCGTCGATGTGAGTTAACATTTTAAGTGTTAGATTAACAGCTAGCAAAAAGCTTGGCGGAATTGAAAGTAGAGTGGTGTTAAGTGTTATTTTGAACAGATTTTTATTATTTTTTAACCAAAATCATTAAAAATGAATCATTAAATTATTGCATTTATATTCTAATTTAAAATATATTGAATTGCCAACAAATTTACAATAAAAATAAAAAAAATATATATTTATTAAGTAAAAAAATAATTTTGAAATATATTTGTTTCTTTTTAGTTCAAGGCAATATTTTAAATCTGTAGTACAAATTTTAAAATTAATGTGGGCAAAAATAATTACGAAGACCGGAATGTGATTTACCGTGAGATAGAGGCATCCTTTGGCATATCGCAGACTGCAATACATTCGATTTTACATAAACATTTAGCTGTGGAACATTCCCGATGGAATATCTATATCTATATAAATTCCATATAATTTGATCGAAACTCAAAAAAAGGCTCGTGTTGATTGGTGCAAGGGAATGATAAAAAAATCAACATAGGCACTGCGAAATTCATATACAACATCGTGACGAAATTTGGATTGTTGTTCGTTCACAAATCACTTCATATGATACTTTACTTTGATTATTACGTCGAATATCTTTCATTTTTGGGACTTCACTAATTAGCATTAGCATGGGATCGAATTTGGTGCATCTTCGATAAGCTCCATGTTTCGGAGTAACATTTTCTGGATACTTAAGTTGGCGTTTAGACTATAAAGATGTTTGGTATCTAGACAGGCGAGTTTTGAATAAAAACCGAATGCGAAATAAGATGAATTTGCTGCTTGCATTAACATTTTTTGACTTTCTGTGGAATCAGATGTGTGTTGGTCCCCAGATATTTAGAGATATTAACTATTTCAAATGTGCTACCATTTACTGATAATGAGATATTTAATTATTGCATTACTGAGTTCGGTAAATTGAAAATTTGTCGGCATCTTTTTGAAGCTTTTTGTATTTTTATTTCTTCTGTGTAAAAATTATGTTCCATAAAACTTTTTCACGTAAATCAAAGCCACATTCAAATAATTGAACATTTCCTATTTCAACTTTTACGATCATCAAAGCAAACTAACCAATTTACCTAATTCTAGACCATTTTCACGAAATTTACTCAATTTTCCCAATAGAAAATAACTCCAATTTGTTCTAATATCATACATTTTAATGGGTTTCGAAGTGCGACCACAATGGCACCTGGAGGTAAAGCGTGCGAACTAGATACAACAAAATAGATATTTTAGAACAGTTGAATAGTTGTTACGCAAACAAAAGACATTCTAGCTACAAACAAAAACAAACTCAATTCTTGTAATGTACGTTATAAAAAAAAGGAAAATGTGAAAGATTTTGCTGACAAAGAAGAGGTATTTTGTAGCACAGTGGCGTACAGAAAAGTATAATAGTACATATTAAAACTGCAATTCAACACAGAACTAAATAGGGAATACGCATAAAATTTATATTTCCTTAAAACTACGTTAGTTTTATCGACAGAGCCTGTTACGAACACATTTTCTTCGGTTTTGCAAATACGTTTTTCGGCGATCTTATCGTAGCTTGCCGATTCAGTCTTAGAGCAAAACCTCTGGTCAAAATACTTTGTGATGTGCGCAGATAAATCTCTTTTAGTGGTGTACGTAAAAATAAACCTCTGGCTTTCAATGCTACCTGTAGAGTAGATGCAGATTCTACGACCAGCAGCCCATGGAGGGAACTCTTCGGAAACATCCGGAATAACCTGTCCATTCAGGTCTCCAGATTCATAATTAGCCTTGTAAACGAGACCCTGGAAAGTTTTGAAGGCTTCCAAGTCGAAATCCTTCTCGGAAAGTGCTTTGTCAATCAAAGCACGAGAGAATCAACGAAGGCTTTTGTTTGCCCTTCTTTTGCCCGATTGCTAACGTCAGAGTTAAATGTTTTAAACTCAGATTATCACTAACCCGAGTAAAAATGACAAAAAATGCGTTGCTAATGTGCGAGTTAGTTCTAACTCGGATTAAAATAAACAAAATATTTAACTCTCCAATATGGGTGGATTAATATTTAACCCTCGATTTTAACTCTAGTTTTGACAGTGACGTTTCTGAAAAACAACTATTCAACACAATTAAATTTGTTAAATTATTACTTATTATTAATTAAAGTATATTTTTTTTAATTATAAAATATAATACAGGTTTGTACCAATAAATACATGATATTTTATCATGTATCATGAACTTTAACATATGTAATAAAGTTGGGTTATGTAAATAAAACAATTATTTTTAATATTTATATATTATTTTTAATATTTATACATATTTATTTTATGCTTAGATCCTATATTTACCATGAGCAGTTCCTCACAGTCCTCTTCCATATCCTCCTCTTTTGATGAAGTTATTGAAGCATTAGAACGATTAGAACAATGTATCCCAAGACCAAGACATTTTCGAAATCGAGAAAATCCTTTTGAAAAATATAATGATGAAGAATTTAAAACTAGATTTAGATTTACAAAAGAATCCGTAATTCAAATTTTAGAATTAATTAATGGTCAGTTGGAACCAATAACAAACTGCAAAACTGCAATAAGCGGAATGAATCAACTTTTGATAACATTACGTTTTTATGCGACTGGCACGTTTCAAAAAATGTTAGGAGATAACGTTAACATACATTGTTCTACAGCAAGTCGTATTATAAGAAAAGTTTCTTATGTGTTGGCAGCACAAGCACCTCACTTTATTAAAATGCCAAGTATGGAACAACTGAACACTATAAAAGTTAAGTTTTACGATGCTCATGGATTTCCTGGTGTCTGTGGATTAATCGACTGCACTCACATAAAAATTCAATCCCCTGGAGGTGATCTGGCAGAACTGTATAGAAACAGAAAAGGATTTTTCTCATTAAACGTCCAAGTAGTATGTGACCATAGACTAATGATTCGTGACATAGTAGCACGTTGGCCAGGCTCTACTCATGATACAACTATTTTTAATGGTTGTTCACTGAAGGCTAACCTGGAAATGAAAACTTTTGGACAAGATTTTTATTTGTTAGGTGATGGAGGGTACACTTGTACAGAATTTTTACTAACGCCACTTTTAAATCCTAGAATAGAAGCAGAAATTAGATAATTAATAATAACAATGAATGACAAAAATAATAAATATCGATCTATTTACATCAATATATTTTTAATAGGTATAATCAAGCTCATATTTCTACCCGTAATGCTGTGGAAAGGTGCTTCGGTGTGTGGAAACGCCGTTTTCCAGTATTATCACTGGGAATAAGAAATAAATTGGAGAATGTACCAATAATTATAGTGGCAGTAGCTGTACTGCATAATTTAGCAATAGATTTCAAAGATGTAGATGATTTTGAAGAAGAAATTCATATTAATGTAGACAATATTGAAAATAATGTTCCAATGCGCAATAATGCAAATGTAACTAGAAAACAAATTTTAATAAATAATTTTTTTTCATAAAAAAATACAAAAAATTTACGAAATTTCTTTATTTTTAATCTTAATTTCTATTAAAGATAAAGTTTCTTTATTTTTTAATACTCTTAATTCAGTATTTTTTATTTCCTTTTCAATTTCAAAAAGAGTTTCTTTGGATTTTAATTCTAAATCCAAAATCTTCATATTTATTTCATGCTTTTCTCTCTTCATTTTAAGTATTTCTTTGTCGTAATCTTCTCTGTTTTCCTTTATTTTTTTAATTGTTGAAGATATATTTTCTGCATCTATTTTTCTCTTCTTCGCTTTCAAAGTTTTAAGTTTCTGACATTTTTTATTATATTTATGGGTCACTGAAGGTGAAACTGTTACATTTTCAAAATTTGTTTCGTCTATTTCTATTATTTCGCAAGTACCTTGCGTGGTCTTAGGTGGAGAAGGAGATGGAAAGGTGTCGATAGGAGCTTCTTCAGGATTCCACAGGATTTCTACTGGGTTCATGCATTCTATGAACAGTAAATTAATTTAAAATCTTACCTTATACACGTACAACTATTACTATACCTTCATAAATTATGGCAGTGCTGTCAAAAGGGTTTTTAAGTGGCTCAAGTTGGGGCTTTAATAAAGCCAGCATCCTTCCTTCTGCGTCAGTAATTTTAGTCGCAACCGCAGACCCACCTCCTGTTTTAAATTGTTCGAGGCGGTTGCGACTAACATTCTGACGCAGTTTTTTCTTTAAATTTTTATAATAGTTGGACAGTTGCTGTGGCGTCCGCTTCTCTCCAACTAACCCAGCGAATTCTTCAGATATCTTTCCCCACGCTTCATTTTTTTCTTTCACCGTTACTGCATCTGTATTTTTATTTTCTATCACATTTGCAAATTTTTTTATAATATCTATCAATATTTCCTTCTCCCTCTCAGAAAAATTCTTCGACCTAAATCTTTTCTCATTTGTGATATCTTCATTTAAATTATTCATTTTCAACTAAAAGAAATCAACATTCATATTACATAAAACAATTTACTTTATTAGTAGTTATACCTACATATAATTATATACTTACTGTTTTTTTTTTTATACTGTGCTTTTATATCTATCTATCTTTTCTTATGTAATTTGGTAACTTTTCAGGTTGTGACGAACTGTCAAATGATGTTTATAACCACAAAATATTTATAACCTAACAATTTAAGGTCTGTTCACCATAATTTTGACACTAATCTGAGTTAACTTAACTTCTTGTGTGAAATGACTTTAGCAACGCAATGAAATTTTAACTCAAGTTAAACAATAATCTAGATTAAATATAACTCAGGTTAAGGAAATTTAACTCTGACATTAGCAATCGGGCATTTGAGAACTTCCCCATCAGCCTTCGAAAGAGCTTTAACGATTGGTTTAACTTCCTGTGTTTCAAACTTTTCCGTTAAAACATTTTTTTATATATCTCCAAGCGACTGAAGTAAATTGGCAAGAAAAACTTTTATATTCGTCCATTACTAGAGGCACTACTTCGATAGACTAGAGGTACGACATTACCATCGATTTATTTCTATCACCCCTGGAACAAAGTTAGGTCGGAAACTATTGTTATGTTGGGATTTCTGATTGGATTTCTTCGAATTTTTGTTACGTTGGCGTTTGCAGTTTTCAGTGAAGTAACATTCCTGGTTGTAATTTTCTAGTGACCTTTTGATATAAACAATAGGGGATACGCATAAAATTTATATTTCCTTAAAACTAGATTTTTTTGATATGTTAATGTTAGTTATGTCACCTAACAAAACAAAAATCACATTTTAATTAATATCACAGCCAAATTTTTTAATTAAAATATTGTAAATTTGAAATAAGCCGACCACAGCGCGAAGGTTGCCGAGTAAATACGACTGAGCATGACGTCAAGCTCTAGACGGCCCAGACTACAACATAATCTTTACGTGTGTATATTGTATTGTTCGAGTTTTGTATTTGTTTTTAAACAATTTTTCACGCATTTATTATTAAAATGGCAGATAAAGATTTTGTTTGGGCTCAGAGTGATAATTTACCCAACATTGATGCTTTTATGCTCATGGAATATATGAAAAATAATTAATGCTACGGTGATGAAGTAATACGTGGTGTCAAAACAGACTTGTAAGTAAGCCATTTATGTATTCTATAACTTTATGTAAACAATATAAACGCTGCAACTCTGTAAAATGTAAATATTTATGTAATTTAGATGTCAGAATTTTACTACATTGTTTACATGAAGTTACAAAACGTTAGAGGCATAATTGAAATACTGCAATATTGGTTATATATTTTAATATAAAATTTAATTCGGTAAACATATATAAATTGTTTTTATAGAATTAAACTTTATTTTAATTAAAGATACTCTAACTTTACACAATCTATAAAAGTTATACAAGCAAATAAGTTCACGACAGACTGTGTAGGCTGTACGCTGTAGACTGGGTAGGCTGTACGCAGTACACTTATGTAGGATATGACGTCACACGTGGTTTTCGCACACTAAATACATTTAAGATTTTTTTAAGCCTTCAAATTAAAAAAAATACAAAACTTTTTTTTATATTTATATGCAACAAGAGGAATATAATAAAAAATAAAAAAAAAATCATGCCTATCCCCTATTGAAGTTTTTAAGTTAGAAAGCACACACCAATCTGCTATAGACTAAAAGCTACTTTTTTTGTCTAATATTAAAATGTTCCTCTCATAAAAATTGTTTTCGGCGGCACTGGGATCAAATACTAGAAATCACAACTGGTTTATTACACGCTATGCAATTTAATTTGAATTCTGAACGCATTTGAATATAATAGGGCCGGGTGTAATTCAGCCGGGACACGAACGGGCATATCTCTCCCACCAGCGCCGCGACGGCCTCCTCTTTCACCTTCCCTTCTCAACAACGTACCGACACTCAACTGCTACCGTTTCTGACGTCGACGGCCAGGACGTCAAACTACTGTAATTTGTAGTATATGTGATTGAAGATATAACTGCATGTATTCGTAGCAGTGCTGTGGTTAACAACATTTTCTCTTGGGATCATATTTTACATAATAAAAATCTCACTGTATTTATATGGCTATTTCCTACTTCACATATGTACCTCTTTAAAATCTTATTAGTGCATAATTGTTTCGTTAAGCGCAGGAGAAACATTACAGATTATAAGTTTCTAATACAAAACTAATAATTTGAAATAAAATTAGTAACAGAAATAGAGCTAGCTCGGGATAGAGATAGCAGGAATAGAGCTAGAGATAATGATAGAAACAAAGGTAGAGAGGCAGAGATCTATAAACCGAACTGGCGTAAAATGAACCTAACGTATAGTGGGGGTATATGGTTACCGTATTTTTCGGACCATAAGACGCACCCCAAATTTATGAGACAATTTTTAGAAAAAATATTTATTATTACTATAACTTGTACCAGCAACATTCTGTTCATCTTCACTCTCTGTACTATCAATCGTCTCGTTAATGTCATTGTTCGTATTATTTTCGTCTGAACTATTGTCAATCTCTTCAAAAACCAAGTCATCTTCGATTTATCCAATACGTTGCTTATACCGTATTTCTTAAAAGACTTTATAATCCTCTTTTCTTTTACAACTTCCAATGAATTTTTTACCCAGGTACTTCTGAAATTGTATATGTTTCCAAAGTTCTGGGAATTTAGCTATAATTTTTATTATTTTGTTAATTTTCGTCAATATTACAATGTAGTTTTTCAACATAATCTCCATTTAACTGAATATATTTATCCCAACGATAAACTATTTTTTTTAAGCCGTCCTTAAAGAACTTTCCTATTGAGTTTCTGTTCTGGTCCCAACAGCCTTGGCACCCAGCGCGGCGAAACCTTGCTAACGCCCAAACAATCATGCAAGATGTCATGAACTTGTCGTGTACCTATCCCTAGGCGCACACTAATTTGACGAATAGTCATTCGCCTGTCCTCTTTCAGTAGGTCTTCGACGGTAGTAATGTTTCTTTCATTTACCGACGTGCTTGGGCGCCCACTGCGTGGATCGTCTTCTAGTGATGTTCTACCGGTTTTAAAACGATCAATACACCGATAAACATTACTTTTGGATTCTGCAGACTCACCAAATACTCCTTGCAGACGCTGAATAATTTCTGATGTTTTCACACCTTTTCACAAAAAGAAAATTGATCTTTGAGATTTTGCTGCGTCTTCCATGGTTACAAAAACAGTGCTATGAAAACGCGTCTATATCAGTCGAACACCTAAATCAGACTGAACAATATTGCACTAGATAGTTGCATAAACATGTCAAGACTTGTCTGGCACCAATAACATTGCCTATAAGTTCTGCGTAATTTAATTATAGCACAATTCCCAGAATTTAGGAAACATCCCTCGTACAATAAAAATTTATGAAAACTAATAACATAGGATTTGGACAAGGAATAGAACCTATCACTTTTCAATAATAGGAACATTCTTGAAAATAAAATTTCTGTTTAGTTATTTGTATAAGATTGGCGAGCCAACATTGTAATGTTTTGTGGTGAAGGCAATGATTGTGGCGAGCGCACGGCTATGTTATTTATGTACGTGCATGATTGCGGGCTCGAGCTCTCAATAAGTGGGGCGGGCGGGCAATCAGTGGGTAATGATGTCGATATGATGGAAATTGCGAGGGAGTGGCCACATTACACCTCTACACACAGCCTAGGTAAATATACACACGAAATATTTGTACCAACATAGGTTTCACTCTGATTGCCTGCCTGCCGGTCATTTCTTAACAATAAATCGAACTTAACTAAAGGCTTTCATAAAACACAATTTAAATGGGAGATTATGTTATTAAAAAAGTACCTAGTTTCATACTATAAAACTTAAGTCTATTAAATTATTAACTGTATTGTTCCACAGTTTTATAATGCTCCTTATTTTTGTGTCCGAAAATTAAACACTGGAAAATATAAAGAGATGGCAAAGTTATAATTTTTAAATCTCTGAAAGCATGCTTACAATCCGCTCTGTAAGTTGTCCCAGAAATTATTCTAACAACTCGTCTTTGTAAAGCAAAAGTTCGTTTTGCTGAAGACTATGTGCCCAAGCAATTTTTAAAACATTGCCAGATATACACAGATCAATTCTGTAAAAAATTACTGTGTAGTAACGTTACTACAAGATAAAATATTATAAAAAGTATAATGACTTCCATTCATGATAGTAACTGACCTTGCTTATAGTGACAAATTTAGTTCCTATGATCATAGTAACTGAGTTACAGAATTAGTCTAACAGCCAACGAGGTTTCGAATTAAATATATTGTTCTACATAGCTTAGTTGCCAGATTTTGAACATGATGGTTCCAGGTCAACGTGGGGTCTATATGAACGCCTAGAATATTTATTGACTCTGGATTAGTAAATTCAGAATGCTTTAAAGTAATTAATAATTTATTTGTTTTATCAATGTTCAAGCATAGTTTTTTGATGAAAACCAGATATGTGAATCATGAATTAACTCATCATTTTTTAAAACCAGTGGCGAAGAGAAACCTCTGCTAGACTTGCCCGCCCACAAAAAAAAAAAATAATGTAAAAAAAAAAAAAAAAAATTTTTTTTTTTTAAATTTAAAAAAAAGATTTGGGTAAACCTTCAAAAATACATCAAATTATGTTTTATACAAATTTTTGTTCAAGGCTTGGTTTAATAGTTATAAATTTTTTTAAATTTTAAAGTTTAATAACTTCCGTTTCCGGTTTTGGATCTTTATAAAAAACAATAAGGTTCGTCCCAATTATTAGGAGAATTTTTTAAAACTAGAACTAACTCTCTAAGTTAAACCGTTCTTGAGTTATCGTGTATACACACACTCAGACACACAAACAAACACACACAGGCACACACACACACACACACACACACACACACACACACACACACACACACACACACACACACACACACACACACACACACACACACACACACACACACACACACACACACACACACACACACACACACACACACACACACACACACACACACACACACACACACACACACACACACACACACACACACACACACACACACACACACACACACACACACACACACACACACACACACACACACACACACACACACACACACACACACACACACACACACACACACACACACACACACACACACACACACACACACACACACACACACACACACACACACACACACACACACACACACACACACACACACACACACACACACACACACACACACACACACACACACACACACACACACACACACACACACACACACACACACACACACACACACACACACACACACACACACACACACACACACACACACACACACACACACACACACACACACACACACACACACACACACACACACACACACACACACACACACACACACACACACACACACACACACACACACACACACACACACACACACACACACACACACACACACACACACACACACACACACACACACACACACACACACACACACACACACACACACACACACACACACACACACACACACACACACACACACACACACACACACACACACACACACACACACACACACACACACACACACACACACACACACACACACACACACACACACACACACACACACACACAGGCACACATACGGACTGCACTTCGAAAATAGGTTTTTTGGATTCCCTGGACCATGAAACGTGGTCATCAGTCAAAATCTCGACATGGAAAATTTTCGCGATTACAATACTTGCCCCTTATATATTAAGGTCGGGCAAGTAAAAAGTTCGTTTTGAGATTTTGAGCTGATTAGCAACGTGGTATCATCAGCGTACATAAAATGGGAGCAGTCTTTAAACATGAAGGAAAGTCATTGACAAAAATTAAAAATAAAAGAAGTCCTAAAATAGATCCTTGTGGAACTCCACAGGTAATAGGCAAGGGTGTTGAATCTGTCTTAAAACTTAACATACTGCAATCTATTATAGAGATACGATTTCAAAAGTGTACAACTGTTTTGATCAAAGCCATACTTAGTTTAGTCAGTAAAATTTCATATGACACGCAGTCGAACGCCTTACTTAAATCTTCAGAAAAACTAGTAAAACAACAAATAATAAACCAACCTATCATAAACAAATTTTACCTTCCTACCCCTAAAATAACCATAAATAGCACAAACTGTCAAATATATTTCAGTAACCCAAAAAAATACTCGCTTTGTATAAATCCCTACATTTAACATGACAATGTCAAATTTTCTGATCAACTAGTTGTCAAACGCTACCGGGTGTTGGGCTTTGTAAACGTTGTAAGGGTCGTTATGTGATCTGGGGCGTTTACCATTGTGGCTTTTGGAGTTTGTTTTGTGAAATATGAGGAGGTAATGCGTATTTTTAAGGGGATTTTCACATGAATATACAATGATTACCGAAGCAAATTTGGTAAGAATGATACTTGAGTTATTCAGGAAAGTTATGGTTGAATGGTGATTTTCGGATTTTTTGTAAATAAGATAATGATTAGCGCATTGTATAGTTGTTAGTTACTTGTATATCCGAAATTTTAGAGACACGTTCTACTAGGTTAAATTTAAATCTCTTGAAATACATATTAAAATACACACTTAAGGTATTAAGAAAGGTATTGTCTAAATCAGCGATTCCCACATAAGAAAGAACCAAATAAATATCTATAATATAATACGCCAACCTGTGTCCTTGGCTGCGTGGGTGCGTGGAAGTTTTCTGAAACAATTGAGCGAGGTACCGAAATGTAACGATTATTATATACAGTAATACCTCGTTTAACATTAGGGATGCGTTCCTCAAAAACACTACGTTAACCGAATCAACGTTAATGGAGGAAGAAATAACAAGCGAAGGATCCCTATCCTATCCCTATAGGTTACTAAATTGAAAAAAATACTTTATTTAATACATTTACTTTTAATTTTTTAATTAATAGGTAGGAACAACTGAAAACAGCTTTTCTTGACAAAATTTAAAGTATAAAATTAGTATGCATGTATGTATTACAAAATTAGCGGTTATACGTAAATAAACTGACAAGTTGTGACATTTTAATTTTTTGACTAGAATGAATCAAGGGTCGATTGCTTGTCTCTTCTTTTCTCGTAATAGCTCACTGTAACATGTTAAAGAATTTAATACATTTCTTTTTACAGCACAACTTCGTGAAAAATCTGGATCATTTTCGGACAAAATATCTACCGAATGAGACACTTGACTCAGGCAATCGGACAATATTTTTGTTGTTAAAACTTTAACCGGCGGCTCTTCCATATCAATGTCAGAATTGGCATATTCTCTTACCAAATTTTCTTCTGTCAGTTCTTGCAATTCTTCATTTGTTAGCGGATTGTCGTTGTCATCCTATAGGAATTGTTGAATATCATCAGCGTCAACTTCATTGAAATGTAATTGGTGTGCCATTTCAACAAGTTCATTCTGGATTTCATTAGCAAGTTCCGATTCTTCTTCTAAATTGTGTCCTACTGTCGCCCAGAAATGACGTTATAACGAGGTATTGTTAACGGAGGTAACGTTAAGCGAGGTATTACTGTATTAATTTATGTATTGGACAGTAGTGTGCTGTGAATTTTTGTTTTGAGTGTTGACAATAAATTAGTAAAAATGACAGTTGTGCTTTTAATTAAAAAATCACTTCACAATTATTAATTTAGTTGTGAAATACACGGATTGGTTTTTTTACGAAACAAAACACAGAAAAACGTTATCTTTCCGTGATATTCGACATTTTTGATTAAAATTATTAAGCAGAAAAATAATTATTTTAAAAAATATTTCGTTTTGATGAAAGTAAGTAAGAAAAATGTGACTTTTTTTTTCTTCATTTTTATTTTTTCAATGCTTTATTATTTTTTTATTTCTACGATTTATTATAACCCTAATTATTTGTTAAAATTGTGAATTAATAAAAATTAGGATTCAAATAACGGTTAGAGAAAATGACCTGAGATTAGAATTTTTGGATTCCGCGTAATTTATTTAGACTAAAAAAAATGTGAGGCTTAATTTGTTTAGCTTATTTTAAAATTATGACAAATTTTTATATGGCAGACAGACAGACGACAAAATGCCGGTATATGGGTTTTGGTCATACCTACAAAACCCTAAAAATGGTTATCCAGTGGTCAACCTTAAAAGAAACCTTGGAAAAATAACCATAAAAGCATGAAGAACAGACTGATACCTACATAAATGAAGACAATTTTCTGCTACTGCTGGAAATTGAACAAAAAGATGTTAGCGTTTCTTCCAAAATATCACAAGAAGGTACTAGCTGAAATATTTTTTAAACTACTAATTCAATCCTAAAGGAAAATGTCTGAAAGGTAGTGGACAACCCTTTAAAACTGAAAATGAATTGTATTTAGCATATCTGTTAGACATCTCCCAGACTGCACTATGAATATATTATATCTTCCATCTCACTTACCGCTACACTTTTATTGTTTTATGGTTTCAATAAAAAAGCTTTCAGCTCTTGTGTACTTTAGAGCATTAATGTCGGTGTCTTTAAGGAAACTCCACCTTGTCGTTAAATTAACTGAAATGCGCCGACGTATTCGACCGAGTGTTAATTTTCAAGGTGTTCTAAGCAGGTGATTTTGTGAAAAAAATTGAAAAATAGAACCGTTTGCAAAGATAATCGATTTTATTGAATAGTTCTTGTTGGTTATTGAATTTTAGGCGCAACGAATTAATTTTATAGAATAGAATATAATAGGGTTCACGAACTTACAGAATTTTTTTAATTTTCAACAATAAACGAATTTACGGCTTTGTCTCTGGGCTAAAATAATTTTGTTGGTCATATATGAATGCAGTTGTATTGCCATTGTACTTGAACTTACCAAATCAAATATTTCAGTAATTTCTCCGTTTTCCTTAAAAAATTCCTAGTAAGTGGAATGGGCAATGTGAATTTGATATAATATAGTTGTTATTAGTAATACCCTTTTCACAGTAGATGTTTAAGTTTCGATGTTAAACTCAAGGGGTCTTAAAGTGCTAGTGTGAAAGCGTGTGACCTCGTCTAAACTCGAACTAAAGGTAGCCATACACGGTGAGGATTTCCTCAAGGAAAAAGCCTCAAGGAATTTCTTGAGGAATTCCTCTACCGAATCCTCGCCCACACACGGATAGGATTGGCCTCAAGGAAAAGGCCTTGAGGATCACAACTTAGGCTTGTGCGTAGAATCAGCAGATGCTCCTGATTTAATCGATTCCTTAATGTTTTTATTCTCTTTTCAGAGAGCGCTTCTGATATTGTTTATTTTTTTAATTACGTCATTTTTTGTAGCTTTCGCGTGCACTTCTTTTATTTTTTCCAATAATTTTGCGTACGCATCCTCCTTTTTATTTCAATTATGGTATTCTTTAGAACTTACTTGCCACAAGCAAGGTTCATTTTCATACATTAGTATGAATTCCGATAAAAATTCTCTAGACATGACTAAATAAATTCGACACTCACTTTACAAATCCTCAAGGCCGACTGTCGACAGCACACACACGGTAGTTAGGTCTGGCCTCAAGGCCGAAATATGATTTTCGTTCGGGATTTTTTGGCCTCAAGTACCAGCCGCGGCTTTCCAGACGCCGCCATACATGATGAGGATTTCCTCAAGGCTTGGACTGTTCAGGCCAAACCTTGAGGAAATTCTCACCGTGTATGGCTACCTTAACTTTAATACGGAGATCTGCGTGTTAACGATAGTCTGCATTGCCCACATAATTTCTATTATAAAAAAAAATACCGTTTGAATTTGTGCTATCAACATTTTATATTATCATAAACAAAGAATACTTTATTATATCGACATTATAAAAAGTTTATACTTATTGTTGTGACCATATATTTGTGATCTGAAGCTAAAAAATTTGTGATCTGAAGCCAAAATTTTAAAGCCTCATATTTTTTCTATGCTAAATAAACTACGGAGATTTTTAGATGCCTATAAGCCAGAGATTACTAAAATTTTCGGTTTTTAAGGAAATATATATATGTATATGTTTTCGTTTTAGCTATGCTTGCATCTCTAGCCTTCTTTGGACCCATAATTATAAATACAAATCACTTATTTTAGCAAAAAACAAAAAGTTCATAGCAGCACTAATTCTTGAGTTGTTTTCGTCAAGATATCTAGGCGCGAACTGCTGGCCATGCGTTCATTTCGCTTTGTTTACCAAAATATGTATCACGTGATACGTACTCGATCATGCGTCGGATAGCGATGCTCCGTCGACTCTCCCTCTCGGCATTTAATAATAATAATAATAATAATAATATTTATTTATTGTCCACATACAATACATAATCATTAATGGACAGTCAATCACATAAATTACAATAACATGAATTAATTACAAAATGATAATTGATACACAGAAGTTATAAATTAAGTTCAAAAAATTCCTTAAAACTATACATTGGGTTTTCAGTCAATAAGTTTTTAACTGATTTTTTAAATTGTACTGAACTTAATTCTTTGGTGGAAACTGGTAACAAATTCATAAACTTTATAGAATAATAGTTAATACTATATCTTGATTTATTTATTCGTGTAAAATTGGGGTAAATATTTGATTTATTACGTGTGTTATATCTGTGAACGTCTTCATAAGAGACAAAAGAATTTAGATTTTGATGGGCATATACTAAACAGTGATAGATAAAAAGTGATGGTAGTGTCATGATTCTAAATTCTTTAAAGAGTAACCTACAATCGGCTCTATAAGATGCACTCCCCATCACTCTTATTGCACGCCTCGGTAGTCTAAAAACTCCTTCAGCAGAGGCAGAGTGTCCCCATGCTAAAAGAGCGTATGCTATGTGCGACTGAAATAACGCAAAATACGTAATTAATAAAAAATCCCTTGTAACTGATTTTTGTAGGTTTCTTAGAAGATAGATGGTTTTGCACAATTTCTCACATATATGAGCAACGTGATGGTCCCATATCAAATGAGGATCAATATGGACTCCTAAAAATTTAATGCAATCCGGATTATTATAGTTATGATTTTTTGTTGTTATGAGTAAATTTTGTGTTTTCTCCTCATTTAATGATAATTTATTTGATTACGTCGAATAGCGAAAACGTCGAGCTAAAAGGCAGTCGAGTGGCGGGGTATTACTGTATATTCTCTCCACTATAGCCCTGGAAATGTAAAAGTAATAAAAACTGTAAAGCATTCATGAATATAATTACTATATTAACACCTTATTTTCATACAAAAAAAAAACATAATTTCCCTAAATTTCTCATTGAGAAAATTACCTTTCTCGGCACGTACCATGCAAAAGAGCAACCTGGGTGTCCATGTCCGCATTCACAAAGACCTTAAATACAACTTAATGTACTTCAACAACAATAGCTAATATAGTTATTGTTAACCGTGGGCCCGAGGTGCTGACATCCATTGTGTGAGCTCTATGGTGGTCTGACTCTGTCAACTGTCCCAATGTCCCGGAGGATTCATAGGGGATGGCATTTCAAGTACCCTGGGTACCGGGCGTGATATGCTCGTCATGTAAAATTTGATTAAGTGGATTTTGGATTTAAGGGTTGATGCGAAATAAATAGCTGTTAAGGGTTGGATTTAAAATAGATGGGAATATGATTAGCAGGGTTCAAAGAGTGTGTGACGAAATTTTTTTGATGAATGAGTTTTTTTTGTATAGTGGTTGGGTAAAAATATGGAAAAAATAAAATTTTTATATTTACGTTTAGTCCCAGTAAGGAAGGTGAACAGGGGCGTGCAATAGATTTTCTTACGGGCTGTGCGATAGTATTAAGAAATAAACGGCCCACACAGTGGAGGGTTAAGGTCGGTTGAGGCCCCAGGCGCAGAAGATAATATTAGGCCCCTTAAAAAAAGAGAGACAGGGAAAATAAAAATACATGTTAACCATATTTTTAAATAAATAAAAAATATTAATAATAGCATAATAATAATCACAAGTTTTGAACTAATAGTTGAACATATGTTAAAGCATAATTATAATTTATGATAGTATACGTATATTAGGAGTAACAATCAGAAATTTGAACAAACAATAAAAAAAATTTACTTGAAATTTAAATTACAAATGTAAAAATATTTACATTTAGTTTTTTGCTTTTCGATTCGCAAACTTACTAACGATCTCATCACAATCAATAATTTTGAGTATATCGCTCTCTATATATATATAAAATAGTCAAATTATTTAGTCTTTCCTCTGACATTGAATCTCTTAGATAATTTTTACACTATAAAAGTAACCAAAATTACTAGATCTGGTTTGACCTTAGAAATGTGAAGGCAATATATTAAAGCGGGCAAACAATTAAATTTTACTGTGTAATACAGGTCTACAGGTCTTCATGAAATGCGGATTTTTTTTTTTAAATAAAACACATTAAACTCAAAAGAACGGTAAAAGTTTTTTTATTCAAAGTATGCTCCATTAGAAGTTATACATTTTTCCCATCTTTCAGGCAATTTGTGAATACCTCGCCAGTAGAACTCTTCCCCTTTCCCCGCAAACCATTCATCTAGCCATTCTTTCACATTTTCATATGAATAAAAGTGCTGCTCGGCAAGTGCGTGACCCATCGATGCGAACAAGTGGTAATCTGATGGGGCCAAGTCTGGTGAGTAAGCGGCATAGGGTAGCACTTCCCACTTGAGTGCCTCCAATATGTTGCTAACTGCTTTTGCCTTATGTGATAGAGCGTTATCGTGAAGAAAGATTACCTTGTGCTGTCTTCTTTCGTATTCTGGTCGTTTTATGAGCAGCGAATGGTTCAATTCGATCAGTTGTTGTTGGTAGCGTTGGGTATTAACTGTTTCACCAGGTTTTAACAATTCATAATAGACCACACCCTTTTGGTCCCACCAAGTACAGAGTATTGTCTTTTTGCCAAAGCGATTCGGTCTTGCAGTTGATGTGGATGGTGAGCCTGGGTTCATCCATGATTTTTTGCGTTTGGGATTTTTAAAATAAATCCATTTTTCATCGCCAGTAATGATACGATGCAAAAAATACTTTCTTTTGTATCGTGCAAGCAAAATTTCACAAGTGTTTTTGCGTTTTTTCATCTGCCTCTCATTCAATGCATGTGAAACCCATCTTCCGACTTTCTGGATCTTACCCATCTCTCGTAGGCGATTGGAAACAGCTTGTTGACTAACGCCTAACTGCTCTGCTAGTTGTTTTTGTGATTGACTATCGTCTTCCTGTAGCAATGTTTCCAATTTTGTATCTTCATATTTTTTTGGAGGTTTTCCATGTTCTTTGTCTGTAAGATCAAAGTCACCACTTTTGAAACGCCGAAACCATCGTTCACACGTATCTTGCGATGGAGCATATTCACCATAAGCTTCTCGAAGCAGTCGGTATGATTCAGCAGCAGTTTTTTTCAAATGAAAACAAAACAGTAGTACTGTCCGCGAATGCTCTTTATTTGGCACAAAATTTTACATTTTTAACACAGTAAAACAAAACTATATGATCACTTTTCAAATTATAACCTATACGCATTTGACACTTAATGATAACTTAACAAAACGCCATATGTGTTGAAACTTTGAACTATACACTCAGTTTGCGCGGCAAGTTTGAAAAAAATCCGCATTTCATACTTGTAGACCTGGTATATCAGTTATTATTTAGTTTCGTAATCGTAAATATCTTGAAATGGTTGTAATATATCTAAGTAAAACAATTTTCTCTGAAATGAAAAAGTTGTTGTGTATAAAGAATATGAAACTATGACACGATCTTGTAGAAATGTATTATGTCTTAATAGAAATGTTATATAATAAATAAATTGTCAATTGTGAAGAGAAAGGCTGACATTAAAATAGCAGGGAGGCAAGAAAGAATTACAAATGTTGATATGTAAATAAGAGAATGTACAAAGGAAAGGTAAAATATAATATTTTAACTAGAAACTTTTACTTTAATTTATGCTTTAATATTCCGCATTTTTTCAAAAACAGTTAACAATTACTATAGGTTAGGAGCGGTATTCTATCAAGGAACATACTTAGAGGTATTAGAAGTCTTACTTATTCTTGCTATTACATCATTTTATACCTTTAAAATGAATGATTTATCTGTTATTTAATTAAAAAAGGCTTTAAAATAGATGAGAATATTTTTGTTTTTATTGTAAAATTATTAATCCCATTAAAAACACCTCAATACTAAATTCCAATAATTCTAAATGACACTATAATTTGTTCACAAACACATACACACCATCAGATAAGAGAAATTGATACTGTACACTTCCAATCAAACACCTCGCAACCCTCATCGCCAACTCAAGTTGGTTATTCATTTGGGCGACTGTATCGGCGACCGTAGCTCCCCTAAGTACGGTGGCGTTTTGTCAATGTCTATAGACTCTATTAAGCATATTGTATTCATATATTAAATGTATGGGGTAATTATGGTTTATTTGTTATTGGATGACGTTTCAATATATGTTATATTGATACAGAGATAATGATTTTTATATGGTGACATTGGGTTTTGTTATTTTAAATTTATTGTTAGGAAGTTGGTAATGAAATAGAATGTCATATAAATGAAGCATGGGTTACATAATTATCATATTAGAAATATATAAAATGATTTGTCGATTGCATTAAGTTCGACACAATCAGTGCTGCCTCTACACGGTATAAGAAGGCGATGCGACGCCGCATAGCCTTCTTTTATGGACGCTGAAATGAGTCCTTTTGTTAATGGCCTTTGTTACTAGGGCTAGAACTCGATTCAAACTCAAGACTAATAATAATAATAATAATATATTTATTTAGCTAAATGCTAGTAATTACAATTTCAAAACAATAAATCTAATTGTACAAATGTTCTATAAAAAATAAATGTTAATATTTACAAAATAATACAATATTAGTGTACAAAAAATAAAGAGAAAAAAAGTAATCTACATATACATAAATTTAATTTTTCTTTTAAATAGTGCAATATTCATACTGTGCTTAATATCACTGTCCAGTTCGTTGTATTTTATTATACCTTTAATAAATATCGAATTATATGCTACATTTTTCTTTTTACATTCAATATAAAAGTTGTTCTTATTACGAGTGTTATAGTTATGAATTACATTGCACTCAGTTAAAATATTTTCAAAATATGATGGCATCAAGCCCAATTTAATTTTGTGTAAAAAAACAAGAGTTTGGTATTCAATTAGATCTTTAATATTTAACCAGTTCAATGTTGTTAACATAGCATCTATTTTAGTACGTCTGTTACAATGCAGTATAATTCGCATTGCTCGATTTTGTAATTTTTGTAATCTATTAAGGTCAGTCTCGTTACTTAAATACAAAACAGTCGCACAATAATAAAAATGTGGTAATATTATAGTGTTAAAAACCAATTTTCGGGAATATAAAGATAAAGAAGTTCCTATTCTATACAACAGAGACAATTTTTTTGCTATTTTTTTACAAATATAGTCCACATGCCCCTTAAATTTTAGCTTCCTGTCAACTATGATTCCTAAATATTTCATCTCATCTACAACTTCTATTACTTCTTCATTAATTTTTATTTTCAATTGACTATCTCTAAAAACACTATATAAATTACTATTGCACATTACCATGGCTTTAGTCTTTTTTACATTTAGTTTTAATTTGTTACCACAAAACCAATCATTTAATGCATTTAACTCTATGTTAATTAGACCAATCACATTTTGTAAATCATCACCACTGTGATAAATGATTGTATCATCTGCGAATAGATGAAACTTACAAAATTTAAAAATATGTGATATGTCATTTAAATAAATAAATAAATAAATAAATCAAGATTCAAACTGTGATTTATTTATTCTGAAGATGACTTTGTAAGTCGAAATACGTATCAATTCATTAACTAATTTTTGAAACAATAAACCGAGTGTTTTTATTTAAAAAAATTTTAAAATGTTTCAACGAGTGCCTTCAACTAATTCAATTAATATATATATTTTTTTAAAATTTATATGTAAGCAACCATCAACATCAAGCTTGAAATAAATCGGTGGATGATGAATTTGAAAGATATTATCAAAAAATATAATATTTATCGCAAATATTTTTTTTATAATTTAAAAAACGATGAAACTTTTTACGACATACAAAACACGATTATTAATAACAAGGAAATAACAAAAATAACTAAAATGAACGTTTACAAATCGATATATAGACCAATCCTGACTTTCGGATGTGAATCTTGGAACTTATCGACAAGAGAGAAGAGTAAAATCCAAACGATAGAAATGAAGTATCTAAGAACAGAGCCGCAGTAAGGAAAACTAGTGCTAGGGGCAAAACTGCGTTTTGGCGCCTTTGGTAAATAAATGTAAGTGATAAGCAAAAACAAGATTCTCACCGCCCAAAATCTAGATGATGAGCAAAAAAAAGGTCCTCACCTCCTAAAATCCAAGTGATGAGCAAGAAAAAAGTCCTCACCTCCCAAAATCCAAGTGATGAGCAAAAAAAAAGGTCTTCACCTTGCAATCCAAGTGAAGAGTAAAACAAAAAAAGGTCCTCACCTCCCAAATTTCAAGTAATCAGCAAAAAAAAAAAGATCCTCACCTCGCAAATTCCAAGTGAAGAGCAAAAAAAAAAAGAAGAGTAAAAGGTATAACTAAAAGACACAAAATACACAACATTGACATAAGAAATGAATTACAAATAGAACCAGTACACAAGTTTATCGAAAAGAGACAACCGAGTTGGTGGGGACATATACAGAGAATGCAGAACACAAAACAAGTAAAAGAAGTATGGGAGACCAAAACACAACGGAAGAAAAAAAAGGAAGACCACGTCATACATGGGATGAAACTATAAAGAAGATACTAAAAGCAAGAGGGAAAACGATTAACGAAGCGAAAAGGCTAGCAACGAACAGAAAATGGGCCAAATTTGTACAAGAAATGCCAGTACAAGATAATTAATTTGGAAGATGAAAGTGTAGAATAACCTACACCACTACATGGTAGATGGTTTTTTCAGATATATTTATATATATATAATTTAAAAAATCGACAGTAATAATAACTGATAATTAAATTATTATACAAAACCAATATATATAAGCTAATCAGCTGTTGTCTTGCATTGTACGAATGAAAACGAATAATAGACAATAGTTGTTGTTATTTTAACTAACACTAACATCAGAAGTGGGATTGGAGCTGTTCTTTTGCAGAAAGAAATAGATCTCTTGAAACTTAGAGCTTATTTTAGCAATTAATTTCACATTAATATTATTATACTCAATATAATAATCCTAATTTGTACCTACAGTCTATTCCAAACGATTAGGCGGAACTAACCGCAATTTTCATTTTTGTAATTTGTCATTAGATATTTTTTTATATATTGAAGTTGACTTTTCCTGAACAAAATGATCATAAGCTTCAATCAATCGGTAAAAGTAACTAGAATTGAAAATCTAGTTCCGCCTAAACCAAAGGAACAGACCTTACTATTTTTACATTTTTAAAATGAAATATTGGATTTTATTCCAATACTAATATACACCGTCATACACAATTATTTTTATACTTTTTTAAGTTGAAATAAAGTCTGTTCCTTTGGTTTAGGCGGAACTAGATTTTCAATTATAATTACTTTTACCGATTAATTGAAGCTTTTGATCATTTTGTTCAGGAAAAGCCAACTTCAATATATAAAAAAGTAGCTAATGACAACTTACAAAAATCCAGGGATTGGAGGAATAACAACTGGGAAAGTTTCAACAAGACTCAAAAAGAAAAGTGTGTTGGCGTCTTTGGTCGTTCGCATTGTTTGCAAAAATTAGAAGTTTCTTCTTATTTTTTCGTATTCTGCTAACTGCTAAGAAGAATAAGAATTAACACTATTAGTATTGTTATATCACAATTGAAGGCGCTTATATTTTGTGTACTAATTTTAATAAAAATTAAATTTTTAAGATTCCAGCGCCTCTAGGGGTAGTTTCTGAATTTCAAAGTTTAAACATCGACATCGGTAGTAGATATCGATGTTTTATCGATACTATCGCCAGCTGACCATCGATGGTAAAAACATCGATGTTTTTAAAACAAACATCGATATTTTCGATACATCGATGTTTTTTTCCCATCCCTACTCTATGGTACCCGCGTATATGAAATTGTTTTAACCCAGCACATCCCGGGTTGGTATTCCTTGAAGTTCCTTGTTTATGTTCATTCATGTTCGTTCGTTACGTGTACACGGCTTTAACATACAGAAATAGCTAATTACAGCAGTAGAGGATCAATATAACTAACTTAACAACCGTTTTATTTAATAATAAATCAAATAAATATTTAAAAAGGCAACTAATTAAAGACACTAGTTCATAAATCGATTAATATATTAGTAAGACACATTCTAAACACAAGCGTCATTGTATAAGCTCATATTAATAAAGATATATCACCGTAGATAACAAATAGAATATTAGACTGTGACTTTACCTAACAATAAACATTGTAAATTAACTATCGAACTGAATAAATGATAAGACACCTCACTGTTATGTTATCTCTTATCTAAAAACACATCAATGTTGGTTAATAAATTTAATATAACACCGGCATATTGAGTGTATCATATACCGTGTTAAGTAATGAAGCTGGAACAAGTAATATGCCGTTTGGACTATATGTAGGACGACTGAAATAATAGTTTACCTTTCAGTTTGTAATACAATTGTTCACAAATTAGAATAAATGTTTTCATGTTTTATGCAGAAATGGAATACAATTTTGAGCGGTATTATGTTAAATTACACAATTGTTAATAAATAAATTTCGTGGGAAAAAATATTATATTTCTAGTATCTTTAGTTTTTTGCAAAAAGAGGCAGTTCATTTTGCCCCGGTACCGGGGTAAACAAAATTTTTAAAAAAATTTCTACTTAAATTTTAAAATTTTGGTCAAAAATATTTTGAATCCAATTTTAGTTAAAATATTATTTTAAGCTAATTTTGGGGTGAGAATTATGAAAAAAATATTTAAAAAATTCATGCATTCCTGGTTTTTGAGTTAGAGTCGATTTGGGTCAGTTTTTCGCCAATAATTCCAAAATTTTTGCATAAACTTCAAAATTGACCAAATTTTGAAGTCCATCGAATCTGCTCCATCGAATAAGGAAAAAAAAAGTGTGGTGTTATTGAAAATAAGAATATTCTCGGAATATTTTCTTATTGAAAATAAACATTACCTATAGAGGCGCTGTTGTCGCTTACAAAATGGCGATTGGAATAAGATATTTATGACATTTGCCATTTGATACACAACAATTCACATTGCAGTTAATTTTCTGTTGCGATTTTAAAGACATTTTCTTCACTTTAACACATACAAACAATGCAATTAAATGAGCCACATGCAACAAAATCCTATTCCGTTAGTTCCAAAATATTCCGCTAGGCGTCAATTCAGTTATTGTTAGTTCTCAATAGTTCACGAGATAGCAATGGACAAATTAAGAAGAACTCTAGGATAATATTTTTATTTATTTCATACCAAGAAATAATAATTATTAAATTCCTGTCAAAATTAGCATTGAATATTGAAACAGACAGACACTTTTCGACGCCATTTCTTAAAAACCTGAATCATTTTATCACGTTTATAAGAATATCTATTGTTAATTTCCACGCAACGTTTGTCATTATCATATATTTCTCTAACTACAATTTAATAACATTTTAAATACTTTATATTTCAAAATTTAAACAGTTCCTTTCATTATAAAACCCATAAATAAAACCTAAAACCAAATCAAATTAAACTTAAAATATGTCATACACCATATGTTTAGCATAAATAAAAATCATATTAAATTCATCTAACCTTTCTTATTACCAACCTAAATACCTCATCAACCAAAAACCCTAATTTAGTCGACAAAGTTTCAACTGCTCTGTCACTATCTGTACGGTGATTGGTGGAGAGGCCTCTGTGAGAAGGGAGAAAGCAGATGGGCTCACGGGGCCCCCCTCGCGAGGTGAAGGGGACCAGATAACTTCTCCCCTCCCGAGGGGGCACATGTCAGACAAAAGGTGTTACGGTAATTACTAGGACCTCACAGGAGAGACGTGTTATTAATATTGTAGATCAGAGGCGCCGAAAATAGGATGAGGTTGTATGATGAGAAATATTGTTGCTGTTTTAATGAGTGATAATCACTTTTTCCAACCTATCTGTGCATTGAATTTAATATTATTAACCGGTGTGAACTGGATTGAACGGTAGCATATTAAGATTCGATTAAAACCAACCCGAAAACTCTGGACCTGGTAAAAATATTAACTGAAATGAAAAGTCTTACAATCCACGATGCTTTACATAAGCTTTGTCTGGGCAGAAAGCTTGTGACAAGTTTGTAATTTTAGAAACTGCGCATGCGTTTAAAATGTTTCAAATTAGTTTGTGATTTTTGCTGCTCAAGCTCTTGAATTATATTTAAATACTGAAAATATCAAATTAAAATTGGTCCAATACGTCTGAATCCTGACAAATAATAATACACTTATATTTATGGTATTACATACGTATATTGTCATCTGACACTACCGATAGAGGCGCCACTGCATTGTACATCATGGCTGACGCAGATAGGATATTTTTGACAGGTTCAATGGTATCTTCATGTAATATTTATTGAAATTAATTTATTATTCAATATGAGGGTTGCGTTAAATGAAATTTTCCGTTTTCTCAGTGCCCAAGTAACCTCTAGGGTTATAATTGAAGGTAATAAGGCTTTTTTGCCACGTTTCGGAACACGATGAAAACTTAGATCTCTATCACGACCTACTTTTGCATTGCAAAGATAAACACAACAATTCACGTTGCATTTAATTTTTTCTTGCAATTTTAAAGACATTCCTCCTGTCATTATCCTCCACCTGTCAGTTTCTCAAAATCTCACTAGAGGCGCTTCAGTTATTGTCAGTTGACAATATAGGTACAGGTATATCAAGATGGAGGGAATACGATTTTATCCAAAACACAATGCATGAGCAAGTTGGGAAAAAAATTAATCAACAAAGTTTACTCAAAGAATCGAATGATAGTATTGAAATTTTCCAGAAAGAACTGGAAGTACAAGATATCAAGAACATCTTTGATTTTTTAAGTAGGAACATAGTTAATCTTGACTTGTATACAATAATTTGTTTGCCAGAAGTCATCGACAAAATCAGGAAAAACAACCAAAAACGTCGCATCTTTCTTCTTTGGTCTTTCTCGGAACTACTCACCAGTAAGCTATGACAAATCTTAACAGTGGGCCGAGAAGATGTGAACGACGAAGAGCGTGCCGGACGCCCGAGCACGTCAACAACAGACGAAAACATTGATGAAGTGAAGAAAATAGTTTTGGCCAATCGTCGAATCACCGTTAGAGAAGTTGCTGAGAACCTAAACATATCGATTGGCTCGTGCCATTCGATTTTTACCAATGATTTGGGCATGAGACGGGTCGCCGCGAAACATCGTTGTGAAACATCGTTGCTTGTGCGCGAATTTTTGGCCAAAAACAACACACTAATAATGCCGCAGCCACCGTATTCCCCAGATCTGGCCCCCTGTGACTTTTTCTTGTTCCCGAAACTGAAGAGGCCCATGAAAGGACGACGCTACGCTACGAGTGAGGAGATAAAGACGGCATCGAAGGAGGAGCTGAACAAGATCACAAAAAAATATTTTTTCAAGTGCTTCTAGGATTGGAAAAAACGTTGGCACAAGTGTATAATATCTGGTGGGGATTACTTTGAAGAGAACAAAATAGATATTCATGAATAAATAAATAATTTTTGAAAAAACACAAAATTCGCGATACTTTTTGAACAGACCTCGTATGCTACGAACGGTCGCACGATATCTTGAATCTTTCTCTGGGCCCTATTCTATGCCCAGGGAAATAGTCTATTGACCAATACAGTATGCGGTACCTAATTTTTTATGCATTTCTTCCCACTGAGTACAATACATACAGCCTGTGATAATAAAATCACTAAATTTTAAGAAACTGTAGTGCACTACCCCTGTTACCGACAACAAAACGATGCCCGTAGTTTCTTTTCCGAATGAAGGTTTTGCTTTGCATAGTATTCAGGTTCTTCACTTTTATCCATTGTGTCGGTCACTTTCGGTTGTCATACAAGATCCACTTCTCATCACAGGTAATGATTCGATCCCAGAAAGGATAATTTTTTCCCGCAAAAGCAGCGTTGAGCAGATCTCGTATCTACACATGCGATTGGTTGCAGTCAAATCGGGCGGCACCCACTTGTCCAGGGCCGGAGGAACGCAGTCTGCAGGGTATGCAAGGCATTAGGGCGTTTGATGCCAGAGGGCGCGCCAAGATTAAAATGAGGACCTTTTTTTCACTTGGAATTTAGAAGTGAAGAACTTTTTTTTCAATTATTAATCATGCATAATCAGCGTTGCAACATCTTCGAACCCGAACCAACAAGTTTTGATAATAAAATATTTATATCAGAATATTTTATAAAGATTAATCTATAGAGTTGAAAATTTATAAAAGTACGACTCTGTTTTGTTAGTTGTGTCTGGTTTAGGCCCAGAGGAGTATATTACGGGCCATAAGGAGGTTTTAAGCAGAAACGAACGTTTCAAGGGGCGTCACATGATGATGAATTACTAAATACTGTTATATGGCAAAAGGCATTTTATATTTAATAACCTCGGACTGTAATAACATAAAAGTAATAAATATTACAAAAATTCGTTAAAGAAAATTTAACGAAATTTTATAAATCTTTCATAGTACATGAATGTATAAGATTATTGGTGATTATTGGTGAAAAATTATACATAATTAATATTATATTTATTCGGTGGAAATCCAAGAAAAACCCGTACAACTCCAATTTCATAGTACAGTTTAACTAATAGAATTATTGAAGGAAAATGAAAATGAAAAAAAAAATTGTTTAAGATAAAATCCTCCACTAGAATCAATATAAAATACTTGGACATAGTGGTGGGATTCAAATAATTTTACTATCGGTTCGCTATGGAAGCATGATCAAGGGGGGGGGGTGATTGCCATAATCTATAATACATGGAAAAATATAACAAAAATTACAGGTCAAACATAACATAAATGGTAACAAAAATAATATAAATGATTTTATGTATCTAAATAAATTATACAGCGCACTGGCGCACACAAGAGGGGGGGTCCAACGGGTCCGGACCACCCCGTACCAAAATTTTAAGTGTACCTACGTTGAAATACATTGCACAAATGTTCATAAAAACATTGCTAAAATGATTATAAATTATAAATATTATTACAATAAATTTCATAATCATTGTTATTGTTTATAATAAAGTTTATATATTAATATTTCTTTATAAAAATTATGTCTATAATTGGACCCCCCCAATCCAAAAATCTGTGTGCGCTACTGATACAGCGTGATCCAACATTGGTACCAAATGGGAAACTTTTTTACTATTAATTTTTCGAGAAAAATTCATTATCCATATAATCTTAAAATCGATATTGTGGACACCCTATATTACATAACGCAAAATATTTCTGAGGGTTTGAGGGAAGACCGAAGATTATTTGCAGATTTTTTTTTCTTCGAAAAATTGATAGCAAAAAGTTTTACATTTGTTTCCAATTTCCTAGATCATGCAAAAACGTTGTTAACCCTGCGTGAATTTTTATTTTTGGCTGAAATAATTCATGAGAATTAGGAATTGGTTCTTTTTGATAGAAAAATTAATTAAAAATATATATCTAAAATATTAATTATTATTTTTATGAAAAAAATAATAATTAAAATAATAATTTAGGGTTTATGCCATACATGGAACATTATGATTCTACATTATGTTACAAAAGAAAATGATTCCGTATTATTTGTTCGTCAATTGCTAGGTGTTCTTCATTAGGGATTAAAAGCAGTCGCCCTCGAATTTTTGAAAGAAAAATTCGTATCTTCTAGTTGTCTTTTCTCAATAAATTCAGAGTTATCGTTGAAGTCCAAATTCCGCTTGATATCCTCAAATCTATTGCAGCCCATTACTTGAGATACTGCAGGATCCATTGTTGTGTATGTGGCATATATAAACATTCATGAAGTAACGTTCTGATTCAGTTTTAAAAGTAAAATAAAAAATAAAAATCGGAATGTGCCATATATGGCACACTATGCGGTAAAGGGTTAAATAATAGTTTTTAATATGTTTTCGATGAATACATCCAGCCTCCAAAAAATCAATTTCAATTTATTTAAAAATATTCTTTTTCGGAGCAAAGGTTTTCTTTCAAATTCCTTTCAGTAAAAAAATATAATTAACATCAGGATGTCTCATATTACAAGAATTCAATATATTTCTTATATGAGTAAATTATAGAACATTTCCTTTTAATTAAAACATCACTATTTGAAATAATTTATTTAAAATAACTGTAAGAAGTAAAAAAAATATTTTCTTAAGTAAGAAATCATTTTACCGTTTACCAAACTTCAAAAAGTATTAATTTACATTAAAATTAACTAAAAAACAACGATGACAAGTCAATTATTATCATTAATCATATTTTTTAATTTAACAAAAACCTCAATAGTTCAATCAACTCAGTGAATGTAATTTTTTCCGTAATAATCACGTTCCACATAATTCTGGACCACCAGTGTTCTCAATTCAAGTTTCAATTTAAAACATAATGTAGTTACAAGCAATCCATACAATAAAATATACTGAATTTATAGTATATAACATTCCCCGTACAGCAATACTCATAAAACAAAATAATATACATGAATACATCTTTTGTTTTTGCATTAAAAACAAAATAACACCTTGTTGAAATATACCATTTATCTTAAAGAGATTGGTGCAGCGAACCGTTAAGGAAACCCCGCCTTTTTCCCCAAACATCCAATACAAAAACACATACGATTTTTATAGTTAGTGTTTTATTTGTACGTGTTCTGTGATTGGTTGGAGGGAGCTATAACGCCTGTTATGGGAGTGGCTTATTATGAAACAGTTGGTTACAGCTTCCCGACATTCACTTGTTCTCAAACTTGTGTAGGTTACACGTGTAAAGATTTGTTCTCGTAAAACAGACGATTTTGACAGTTTTGTGAGTTTTTTTTAATGTGTTGCTAAGTGACAGTGATTAAAATAACATTTTGTGATTAACATGTGATAAAACTGATAAGACAAATTAATTTAATCCGCAGACAATTTAACACTTGTTATGATAACACTAATGAGGTTTAAGAATTTATGAAATGAAATTTAAGTTAGTGTAGTTTAAAGTGCTGAAGTGTATAGAACGTTTGAATTTGGGCCTAAACTATGCAAGATACAGAAAAAATTATAGAGAATTGTCCGATGGCTTCACCTTATAAGTACGATAGTCCAGGTTCTAGTCGGGTTTCGAGCCCTTTACCGACGGACATGGATACTAAATACGTATCTGATGATGAAATAAGCGTCGGTTGTCCGAGTCCGGCGCTTAATTCACCAAAAAACTACAGCAGAGAAAACTCACAAAACTTTTCCTCAACCAGTCGTGATATGGAATACAAACCTGAAAGTTCCTGTGAAGAAAACTCAAATTGCAAATGCAGAGATGAACCTGAAGATTATTTTAAACCCTTAAAAAAATTAAAAATGGTTACCTTACAAACAGAACGAAGAATATCCCCTACAATTGAATTAGAAGAACGAACAGATGGAGTTAAAAGTTTTTCCATCGCCGATATATTAAATCACAGACCAAAATCATCGAACACCCGTATAGTTCGACCTTGGGATCCTGATCCTGAAACAGAAGCACAACAGAACCTGGAAAGGTTGCATCGACACCTTAAGGTACAACAACAAATGGCACTTTTGAGACCTGATGCTTATGCGACTTTTGGGGCAAGTTATACGAGCGAAACGGGAAGTGATAGGTCCAGTAGCGTTACTAGTGATTGTTGTTCGCCGGATATTGTCACGACGGCAAGACAAAGGACACAACAAAAGGCCCCCGGTTCCACACCTTTGGATGCGCTCTTTCAGATGACGAGTAAAACTTTTGATTCAAATCAAGGCGAAAGTAGTGCCGGTAAGTACAATTTTTTAATATTTATTGTATTAATATTTTTAAACACACTGTAAAAATTTTTTACTACAATAATCGTAGGTTACCTTTTAACCTACAAATGATATGGTAATGTTACAATAGCATTGTAATAGTACAAGTTTGTGTAAACGCCATTTACCACATTTAGTAAACTTACCCAAAATTGTAAACAGACGATTTACAATAAAAAGTATACTTACCTTCATAGAGGAATGTTACATGAAAAAGTAATTTGGTGATTTCCATTAAATTGTATACTTACAGTTTTAAGGAACTTTACTTAAAAATGTTTCTTCTTTAAGCTGTTCGTACACCAACCATTTAGTTTTTCATTTTTCACTTGTACATATATGTATCTACTCTAAGCGTATTAAGGGCAAAAATGTACACAATATTTTTGAGGAAGAAAATATACCAATAAAAATTATTTCTGCAAAATATTTGAGATATGTACATTTATATGTACATGTTCATGAATGTAAATATTTAATAATAATCGAACAGAAATAATTTGTTGGTGACTATTTTTAATAATAATACGTTTAAAGTAGATACATATGTACATATATGTACAGGTAAAATGAACAATTAAATGGGCATGTGTACGAACAGGGTAAAGAAGAAACAATTTTAATACATGCAATTGTGAAACATGTATAGTAATCTGATTACATATTTCATCATTCTTTTTTCTTGTTTTATTTTGCCTAATGACTAATTCAACATAAACTGAATAGGTAAACATAAAGGAATTCAAATTCTTGAATAGGTAATAAAAGGCAAAATTGAAACAATTCTATCAGATAATTAACAGACAAGCTTAAAAGAAATATTTGTTGCAAAATTATTAGAAGGTATAATCTGTCTCAATTTGTAATACGAAACTAGATCTGGTTACTTTGGTGACTGTTGTGGTGTAAACAGACTTTGTCGTATGCGTGTGAACCAATACTATGATAATAATGTAAATGTATTGTCAATATACAACATAAAAAATGAACTTTCCCTGTTAGTTACGTATTACAAAATGAGACAGATAATATATATATATATATATATTCAATAATGGGATTTTACAGTTACACAAACAGTTTTGAAAATTCATTTTATTAAAAAAATATATAAATAATATTTAATTTTTTATAAGATATGTAAAATATATATAAAATCAGTCTCACTTCAATCTCTTTAATCACAAAACATATGTACACTAAAATCACAAATTATTTGCAGTGAGGGTGTAAATTTTACAATCCTTGTAAACTATTGCTACACACAGGACAAGTATATATTTCCATACACTATACACTATACTGATGCACAATATAACACTTTAGAGCTTACACTTGATAAATACTTTAATATTCGATACGAAACTTTTAATATATTACAAACACAGCACAAACAAAACGTAATGGCGACAACGGTTAGTAGATAGCATGCGGTCTCGTAACAATACGCGCATGAGCGACTTAAAAAGTTACATAAAAATGTAACATTACTACAATATAGTTGAAAAATTGATATTATTTTACATTTAGAAGTAATTTTTACTGCAAAAAATATGATATTATGAAATTTTTCATGGGTATTTACAACTTTCTAGTAAAATTACAATCAATTTTACTAAATACTGTATTTTTCCTAAAAATAAATATGTAATTTTCAACTTTTTTGTGCAAATATTAGTATCAATATTGTAAAAATCGCTACAATTTTATTAGTTGGATTACATGGATTTTTTACAGTGAGGGACATAATAAGAATTCCTTCCCGAGGGTACTCGGGAAGAAAATGAAATTATACACTCCCCGAATCATGAGAAAAATTGCTTTTTCTTCAAGCGGATTATAATGCTAACATTACATTGTTCAATACATTCGGTAGAAATGATACATTGTTTTACTAGTAACAAAATGTGAACATTTTTATACTAGTAAATAGTTCATATATTTATCAACAGATGGCACTGATGGCAGCAGTCGCCATAAACAAAACATCTGTCAATTTAATATGTTTGTAGCGTGGTTTGTAGTGAATTCAGAAATTAGTTACGTTATTAGTGAGTTACTTTATTATTATTCTGTGATCATTCTGTGATTAGTTAAAAAATACACAATATAAAGATCAAAAATTAAAAAATGTCTCAACCAATTCAATGTACACCGCCGGAATTAGCAGCAATAGCATCTGAAACTATAAAGTCATAAGTATTTATGGTTGCAAATTTTTAATACATACGCTTGAAGAAAAAATAGTATATGTCACTCGGAGTAGAACGCCTTTTTTGTGCTTCGCTCAATATGCAAGCCTTGGCTGCGCCTCGGCAGCAACATTTGAGCTCAGCACAAAAAAGAGCGCGTTCTACTCCTAGTAACATAATATACTATTTTGTACCCGAATTGCTCACAATTAGAATTAAACGCCACTATTCGCACTGTATTTATTAGAAACTAAATTAAATTACAAACTACAGAGGGTTCTGACAGAATCTGAGTTGAAAAATCAATTGGCTAAAGCAATATTGGTAAAACTGTAATTAACAACCTGAACCTCCATTTTTTATACAAACACAGTAGTTATTGGCTCTAACGTTAACAAGACAAATTTTAGTTTAGAATACTTTTTAAGCTTTATGCGAGCCGTTCGGGTTATTCTGTACTGAATTCTTTACCGTCACAACATAATGTAATGTCCTTATAATATCCTACTACAGATTACAGGTTGTTAAGTAAAAATTTCGCCATCAAAACCTAGTTCTATACAAGCAAACAAAATATTCGCTGTTCTAAAAATACGAACACGTAGAAAGGTTGTTTCCGGCGACGGTAATGGCACCTATATGCGCATGTTGTTGGCACTTGTTGATGCCGGTTAGTGTACGTAAAAATGTTATAGGCGCAGGTTTTTGAAATTTTTATTAAACTGGTTTAGAATCTTTATTAAAAATGGCCTGGTTTAGAATTAATGTTTCTAACCTGCTTGGGGGTGTTATATACCCACTAAAACGTCTGAAAATTTTAGGTTTTAAAACAAATCCATAATAAAATTATAAAATTTATTTTGGCGATGAATAATTGTGAACGTCAATAAATTGGTAGATATTTACATCAAAGATATTTTACTAATAACTGTGAAATATACTACAAAAAAATAAATAATAAAAAATGCAATTTGCTGCTCATGATTTCTGAAGGATCAAAAATGTCGGGGTTAAAAACTCTCTTCGTATCCTTTTAAAAATATATAGGTTGATTTATAACGAGTGTAACAAACTTTAACAGTTTGTTGGGGAAGTAATTTCTAGTAAAAATTGTCATATAAATATAGGCCCTATTCTGTCTGGTTGCACAACTACAAGAAATTAAAATTTTATTAGTGACATAGTAAATTTACGATTTTAATATAAAATTTCGTTTAATGATAATTTGTTAAATTGCTTTAAATGTCCCCAAAGATAATACCTAATCCAAAGGATTTAAATCTGTGGACCTTGCTGGCAAAAGGACCTCCACGTCAGGATAGTGACATTTTAGCCATGCTTCCATAAGGGGTGGTAAACCATGATGTTGGAACCACATACGTTGCCGAATCTTTTAACTTCTTATTAAGCTTATTATCAAGAGAATGTGCGTATATTTCAGCATTTAAACCATCCATTTAAAACTTCAATATTAAGCCGTTAAAAATGATCCTTTCATGGCCGGGCTCCTGACAAAAGTTTCAGATGTCACCCCCCTTTCGACGGTCCTGTAAGTCTTAATTGCTAAATATAAGTGAAACGATGTTAACTGCAATATTGGCTAGTAGCCTAAAGTTTATTTTGAATTTTGCCTGGTACACAGCGATACAGATAACCCCCGTAAAACACTGTTAGGTTCCTAAAAAATACCGTGTTAAACGAAACTAAGAAATACTAAAAAAAAATGGTTAGTTTTCCAAAATTAACAAAACTGCAATATTTTCAATAAACTTATTACACATTAATGTTAAATGCACGCTAATATTTTTCATCTTCATCAGTGCTGAGTATAGGTACTTACTATTAAAAGGGTTACATGACGAAATTTCACTGGACAAAATTACACGGGACAAAATTACACAGAAGAAATTACACATAGACAGAATTACACAGGGAAGAAATTACACAAGGACGAAATTACACATACGAAAATTACACTAAGACAAAATTACACATTTAATTTACTTTAATTTACACATACGAAAATTTTCTTCTGTGTAATTTTGTCCCGTGTAATTTTGTCCCGTGTAATTTTGTCCAGTGTAATTCTGTCCTGACACCTATTAAAAGAATGCGTTCTTTCTGACATAATAACTTCACCTTCTGCAACATTTTAATTTCTATGTTCTGCTTTTTCCAAAAAATCCGTTATTTCGTTTGTTTGCATTTTCTCGTTCGATTTTATACATTTCCTAGTATACAGCTACGCATTTGTAATTCTTGAATTTTGTTCTTCCTTCGGTGGAAGGATCTGTATTAGAAAATAGAATTTCAGTTATTTGGCCAAGTTTATATCGTCCTGTATGCTATTCAGGGTAAAATTTCGAACTACCTATAGTTTTTATCTGTGCTCGTCCTCTAAATTAATTTCGTTAGTGTTGTAGGAATATCTACGGTGTTATCAGTGCCGGATTAAGGCATGGGTTTTAAGGGCTACAACCCAGGTGCCCCTGTCGAGTAGAGGGCCCCGGGCCACTTCGTATAGATGTAATTAAAAAATTATAATAAAAATGAGATATTTATTGAAAACTAAAATTGATTCTAGTTGATATATTGATAAAAATATAATAAATTAACTTAATAGTTTTTTTCTTTTATTTAATTTTTTTTTCTTTTATTAATAATATTATAAAAAAAAAAACAATATTTAACTTATTTTTATTACTATTTTTGCGTAGTCTGTTTTGATTCCACGCGAGTATCAAGAAAATCAAGTTTAACGAAAATTTATTTTCTTATTACTCTCCAAATATTAATTTTCAAAGCTTAACATTTTAGAGAAAATATACATTATGTGAAATAAAAGAACAATAAAGCATTGTTTTTTATTTTTTAAAATGAAAATGCTAATGTCAATGCCACAATCATTGACTATAAGTAATCGCCAATATCAAAGGTTCTACGTCATCAAAAAAAAAAAAAAAAACTAATGCAATGACGTCATTTTTTACTACGTTTACAAGCGAAAATTTAGTTTTTTGTAAATACAGCACACTGATATAATACAAAATAAAACATTGTTTTAGTCAGTCATACAAGCAATACAATACAAAATACAAATACATGTTATATGGAGCAAAATAATAGGCAGCAATCATTATTAGGGTACAGCTCAGTCGCTGAAACAGCGCAGTTCGTCATTTTGCGTCATAACTTCAATGACAAACTTAGTGGCGAAAAAATAACTAAATCGATTTTTTTTGCATGTGAATTATACACTAATATTGCTCTTTACTCTTTTATTTTAATAAAACATACCTTTTGAAGTCACATTTGGTTTGTGTTCGATAGTCATTTTGAAGATTTGCAAATTTTAAAAGTGTTTGTTTAATATAGGGACATTTGTATTGGTATCCCTGAATAAAACGATGTTTACATTTGTCATTTAATAATACGTATGTTGTGGTTTGATACTGACTTGTGTTCAAATATCTAACTTATAGTAATATCTAAAAACCTTTTTTATTTAGTTGTTTATTTAGCAGTTTTGTGTTTAGTTATATATTTTCTTATAGATTTTCTTATTTGATTTTGTGTGTACTGCATAGTTTTTAGGTTATATTCAATTTATTTTTATTTTCTTTTCTTTGATCATATTTTTGGATCACATCAGTCCTTTGTAGGACTATTTTGCCTATTAGAATAGTTTATTTGTTTCTATTATGTTCTTATTCTTATATTTTCATTTCATTTCGATACAAGTGACAGCGTACAAATATTACATTCGCTAAATAGATGAATGTAGGTAGGAATGTAGGTGTAAGATAAATAATGAAAATAGGTTAAACACAATAGATCATAACAATTTTACCCTAAAATTTTGAAGAAAAATATGGTCACAGGCATGCGTTTAATGATATGATAAATATGGTCACAGGCGTACGTTTAATAAAATGATAAATAGTAATATAGAAATACACAAAACCAATTTAAACGTGTTTAAAATGTGCACGCCACTGGTAACTGCCTGACAAAAAGATTTATTACTATCGCTCTTGCTGAGATAGACTATAGCTGAAGCAGAATGTCCCCAAGCTAGAAGAGCATAAGAAATATGTGACTGAAATAGGGCATAATATAGGGTGACCATTCGTCCCGCATTTTAACATTTTGTCCCGCATTGTCCCGCATTTGGACTTGGGAGGTGAGGACCTTTTATTTTGCTCTTCACTTGGATTTGGGAGGTGAAGACCTTTTTTTTTGCTCCGTCCCGCATTGCCATCTTAAGAAAATGGTCACCCTAGCATAATATGATATTAACATTATTTCTTTTGAGACAGTATTGACCAGATTGTATTGACCAGAAAAAGAAATAAAGTTTTGCAGATGTTTTTTGGCAAGAATCAAAGTTGCAACCCCCATATTACTATACCACGAGCCACCTCTGCAATTTGATTAAGCTCTTTGCTATAAATAAAATATTAGTTTATTGTATTAATTTTATTGTGAATTTAATAGAAATCTGGTTCCACAAAAGTGTATTTTATGCTCAATAAATTTTTTACAAAATAATAATTTTAATAGTAATTTATTTCAATAAGTTGCCTATATATTATTGTATAATAATGTAGTTCATGCGAACATTTTACGGGTATATTTCAAGCAAGATTAATGTAAAAACCAATAAAATGAATAATAAACTTCAATATAATGTATTGCAGTTAATTTGTTTGATACTTTAAAAACTACAAATGTATATAACTATTGTGCTTGATATAAAAATTTGGAAAAATCATTGTTTCAACCATTTTTTTTCGAAAAAAATTGTGATTTAATATTACTATTGATTTATTTATATTCTCGTCATTATACATTACTGAAATTTTATCAGATTCGTATATCAACCCTTCAGTAAAAATCGTTTTTTTTTTGTTAAATTAAATTCGGTCTCGATTTACGTCACAAAATATCCCATATATTGCTCTGCACACCAACTTAAAAGAAAAATAATAATAAAATTTAAAATATAATAGACCATACTAGTGACTACGTCACAAAATAGGATTCAGTGCTGCCTCCTCGCGGTTGGATTCCTTTTATTTGAATGTAGCATGTTGTTTTTTTGTTAAATTGTATTTTGGAAATATAAATTAAGTTTTCAAAGTAAGAGAATGTTTCACATCAAAACTACAAGTCCAATATTTATTTATTTAAATTCTTATTTTATACATTATAATTTAATATATCATTATTTTTGCAGAACAATATTATTTTGCAGGTTAATTTTGAAAATTTTACGTTAATAATCGTTATTATGGCAAGTAACATAGCAATAAGTGTGTATATCTAAATGGTTTGAAGGAACAATATGTTGTTTTTATTTTATCCATTATTGTTTTTCATTTTAATCTGTTAAAAAACGAAAAAAATTGCAGTTAAGAATTTATCTGTAATGGTTATAATTTGGAGCAAAACAATACACTATTATCAGGACCGGATTTACACAGCGAGGCCCTAGGCTACTCAAATTTTTAGGCCCCTTCAATATACCACCTCCTTTTTTTAATATTTCTGAGTTTATCACTTTCAATGCTCAAAATGCTCAGAGCAGATAACATGTCTTAAGACATTGTGCTCCTTAATTAATTTTTGATTCTTTTAAGTTTTAAAAAAGACCTCTATCAAAGCAGTCAGCGACCATTAAAGTAGTCGTAGGACTGCTTCTATGTTAGGTAAAGCCATCTGTATTACGTTCTGGACATGATTGCGTTAAGCGAAATTTCGCAATCAACGAGGGATTTTTGAAAAGAACATTGTAAACCTCGAAAAACACTTTATTTATTAAATAAACATTAAGAATAATAAAAAGGCATAGATTAAATAATTAATAATTTATTTATTTTGTTCCAAGTTGCAAAAAGGAATCTAGATTCCCTTGTTTGGCCTCTCTACGTTTAGTGCGCAAAATTTGCCGATAACTGTCAAGTAATGCATTACAACCATGTTTAACAGCACTCACCCGCTCGTAATCTTCGTCGTTCTCTTCTAACAACTCCATGCATTGATAGTGAAGAGAAAGGGCCTTTTCGATGGGTTTAACAGTTAAATTTCGCACGGGAACAGGTTCGTCATTTTCTTGGGACGTATGGCAGTCCATTTCCTGCAGCTCTTCATTAGTCAAAGGTTCACCGTGTGATTTTAACAAAGTCTGAATAGCATCTTCATCAAAACCTTTGATGCCTTCGGAAATGGCTATATGACTAATATCTTTGATGATATTTTCAACATAATTTTCATGATTGCAACTTCAGCAATTTCACTGAACAATTTTTTCCAAACACCCTTCATACACGACTGGGTGACTTCATTCCACGCTTTGTCGATGTGTCTGATAGCTTAAAAATCTTAAATTGTCGGTCGCATTATAACGAATCCGCACTAGCCGGGGTTGCAATGAATCCCCCATTACCTGTATAAATATTGTGTAATAAATTAATATTGTAATTATAGAATTTAGAAATATATATAGAGTGTACCAACTCAAATAACCCTAGACATTGATGTAAATTAAATAACATAAAAATAGTCAAAAATTAATTATTTGATAAAGTACCACACAAGTTATAATACCACAAAAGGTTATAGCAATCGTAACATATGCTTTAAAAAATATAAAATAAGTTAATCCGTAAAATATTTAAATTCTTTCCTTTTAATCATAATATGAAGAATAATATATAATTATGAGCAATAAAATAACAGACCTGGTATGTATATAAGGTATTAGAGAAAGGTTTTCCTGCTTCTTATTATACTTATGTCACGGCATATCCATACGAATAATTCTAAATATGTCAATTGTTCGCCTCTTATTGTATACTATACTATAAAATACAGAAATGTTTCGATAACAGTTTTCTTCAAACTCTATCAACCGTATAATCTAATTGCGTTGATAAAGAGAACATAATTACGGTTTAATTGTTATTATTAATTTAAAACGATACTTAATATTTGTTAAAATAATGACATTTAAACAAACATTTATGATGAGTCTATGACAGGGGTCGGCAACCTTTCAGTGACAAAGAACCAAATCTATATTGAAAACAAAAACCATAACATGGAAGAGCCGCTAAAAAATATATGCTATATTTAAGAAAAAAACGTAAAAATTGTTATTAATATATAGAATCTTAAAATCCCCTATCACTGGCCAGGTATACTCATCATACTTTAAACTCTCAAGCACCATTTTCACACTTTCGTAATTTTCTTTGAGCATTACGTAATGAGCCAAAGGAAGAGATAGAAATTTATTTCCATTGTGAAGAAGGACAGCTTTTAAACTTTTTGTAGAACTGTCTATGAAAAGACGCCAGTCAAAAGGAATGCATGAGATTCCGACCGCCTTGCATAGGCGGTTATACTAAATATCATTGCTACCTTTATTTTTGTCGGACCACAAATAAAGAAAATAATGGCCAGTGACGAATTTTCACAGATACTCAATACTCATGAAAGGAAAGCCTGAAAACAGTGGTTCATGTTTTCTCGGAAACAACAGAGCAGACAATTACATAGAGGTTATTGCAACTATGCTTTATAACTTTAAACTCATGGTTTGCAGAATGTTCCTTAAAATGCATATGTTACATGCGTACTTGGATCAATTTAAAGATATCATGGGAGCCTATTCGGAAGAACAAGGTGAACGTTTTCATCAAGACGTGATGGACTTTGAACGTCGTTATCAGAGGCAATACAATGAGAGTATGATGGGGGACTATATTTGGGGGCTAATACGAGAATGTCCATACTATCACAGAAGAAATACGAAAAATAATCATTTCTAAACTTTTTTATATATTCTGTTACAGTAGTTGTTTGTTTCGAATGGTTTTCTTGTAAATAAAACTGATTCAAATTCATAACAAAAGTTTGTATTATTTTTACATACAATAAAGGTCTGAAAAAAGGGAAATTTTCTTAAAATCCGTAATTTCATTCTGATAGCTATAAAAGCAAAATTTTTCGGGTAAAACTATTTTTTCTTTAATTAATAATGTGGAAGAAATAAAAATCAGATATGCAGAACCCAGACTCAAAATTCCTGTTGACCGGTGTAATGTATAAATAAATTAATATTTACTTATACATTTAGTTTGTACAATTTTAACAATTCTAATAATTTACTTCGACAGTTTTTGCTCAATAAATATTTTTCGTCAGTATTATTATTCTATATAACTCCAAAGAGATTTTTTTATTACAGATCTGTAAATTGTTACGTTGATCTTTTATTGTGGGTCATAATTTTGCAAATTATGTTACTATTTCATATCTGCCCGTTTATGTCTGCTCCATAAAATTTTACAATGTAATTTTATGGTTCTTTATATATAAAGTTTAAATGTTATATTTATGTATTTTCATAATAGCTTCCCTTAGTTCTGAAGTAGTTTACCATTAGTAACTACTCACTTAGGTATATAAAATAGTAAAATCAATAAAATTAAAGTTTTTAATCAAATTGCAAAGTCATTTTAGTTATTACTGCGATTAACTAATAAAATAACTAATCTACTAATAACTAATAACAATAGTGAACTAGTGAACGACCACAGTTTATATTTTTAATAAATGTATTATAAACATGAATATCAAGCGGTCAATATATTTTAATGTGTTTAATTATAAATTAATTGTATTTTACTTTCTTAAAATTATGATGCATATTGTGGTGTAATTGTCCAAAGAAATACGATGTTTGCACTATATGTATTTACAAATCCTAGTCGAATGCTCCACTAACCGAGTGGACTTACGTAAAGAGTATGGACTTACCGTAGTATGTAGTGTGGTGTGTTTGGTTATTTTATTATACTATTTATACGCTGTGATTGAAGCTATTTTTTAAATTAATTTAGATTTTTGTTTTTAAGGTATCAAAGACTGACCATTCGTCCCGCATTTTAACATTTTGTCCCGCAAAAGTCCCGCATTTTAACATTTTGTCCCGCATTTTAGATTTGGGGGTGTGGACTTTTTTTTGCTCTTCCTTTGGATTTGGGAGGTGAAGACCTTTTTTTTTTGCTCTTCACTTGGAGTTTGGGAGATGAGGACCTTTTTTTTGCTCTTCACTTGGATTTTGGGAGGTGAAGACCTTTTTTTTGCTCTTCACTTGAATTTGGGAGGTGAAGACCTTTTTTTTTTGCTCTTCACTTGGATTTTGGGAGATGAGGACTTTTTTTTTGCTCTTCACTTGGATTTTCGGATGTGAGGACCTTTTTTTGCTCTTCACTTGGATTTGGAAGATGAGGACCTTTTTTTTGCTACGTCCCGCATTGCCTTCTTAAGAAAATGGTCACCCTAATCAAAGAGGAATAACTCATTTATAATAATGAAATACTTATAAACCAAATAATACATTGTTACTAGTGAGAAATTCATTTCTGAAATTGAAAAAAAATGAAGCTATTTTACAATATATTTCTTAATCTAATGAAGACTTGAATACGAAGCAAATGCAGAAAAAACGCTGGGAATTTTGACAAATTATTTTAATTTTGTTTAAACTCTTAGTACTCAAATAACGAAAAAAAGTGATTATTAAAAAACTGTTGATTTTGATGTGACTATAAAACAAATTTTCCTAGACATCCAGTATTATGTTGGTTTCTTACACTTATTAAATACCTACAAAGTCCTGAAATGTGTGAAAATTCACACTTCACATACATTTTTTACCGACCGCCAACATATATAAGGGAGGTATTGTGATCATACCGATTTTGACATTTCGAGATTTCGATGGATCTCCACGAATTGAGGTCCCTACATAACGTTTTAACTATTTTTAGCATTATGTCTGTCCGTCGTCTGTCTGTCCGTCCGTCCGTCTGTTTGTCTGTGTTCACGTGGAGAGCAAATTAGGCTAAAAGGATTTTTATGAAACTACATATTTAAGCTTTTGACATCAATGGCACGAGTTGATCAACTTTTGGTAAAAATCGGTTGACTTGAAATGGGAGTTTACTTGTGTCGATTTTAAGATTTTTGCGAATATTTAGCAACAGAAAAATATTTCGAAAAAATTTATGATGAGCAAAAAAAAAAGGTCTTCGCTTCCCAAAATCCAAGTGATGAGCAAAAAAAAAGGTTCTCACCTCCCAGAATCCAAATGATGAGCAAAAAAAAAAGTCCTCACCTTCGCAATGTGGCGCCCCTTAGTCAAGCTCGTCAGCGCCCTTTTCCTTAGTACGCTAGGGGCCGTACCCCCCCCCCCCCTTATTGCGGCTCTGAGTATTATAATGACAGTAAATTTCAATGTCGAGATTTGAAGATTAATAAACGCTTTAAAATTTGTTTTTTGTTGATATATGTATTATTTTATAGATCATTTATTTTTCATGTTCTTTAGATTAGATTCAGACGTTAAAGTGTTCTATCATGAAATATTGTTCAGCAGATTGTTGCCAACATTATTCAATTACACAATACAAATTGTTTAATAGTGTTTTATTTTTCAACAATGATTAAAAACATCTATTAAGAATATTTGACTATTTTACTAATTGGACATTCATGAAAAAACTGGCACAGTAAAACTGTCATCTCCTCCATCATATCAAATGTAGCATATCTGCTATTCTTAGTAAGTATTGTGGTGTGCGAGCTCGTTAAAAATCTACTGTTCCTCTCTCTAGCTCTAATTAATTAATAAAAGAGTACCGGCCGCTCTTATTACAGGTAATTAGTTCTAAATTAAATGTTATGAACTTATTTAATTGTTGTTGTAATTGCTTTACAATATTATGTGAAAACGAACATGTGAATGAATATAACATTATATAATATGTTTATTACACGCATATTAAATTCATAAGGAAATTTATGTAAAATGAGTAAAAATTATAATAACATTATTACGAAAATTAAATAATTGTTTCTTACACCACTTCGGAAATTTCATCTTCTGATAATATGAAGTTAGCTAGGGGTTGACTAATTAAACAACCCAACAGACATTTTGGTGTCGATTTTTTAACTGTTTCTGTAATTTTTTGGTGCAGAATCTAAAATAACCCTCAGATTTGGTCTATCAGATGTAGTTTTTGAAATACGCTATATTGGCCTCTTTTAGAGTAAAATCATCTTATTTTTACTTGCCCGACCTTAATATATAAGGGGCAAGTATTGTAATCGCGAAAATTTTCGATGTCAAGATTTTGACTGATGACCACGTTTCATGGTCCAGGGAATCCAAAAAACCTATTTTCGAAGTGCCGTCCGTATGTGTGTGTGTGTGTGTGTCCGTGTGTATACACGATAACTCAAGAACGGTTCAACTTAGAGAATTCGTTCTGGTACTAAAAAATTCTCCTATTAAATGGGAAGAACCCTATTGTTTTTATGAAAATCGGTTGACTAGAAATGGGAGTTTACTCGTGTCGATTTTAAGATTTTTGCGAATATTTAGCAACAGAAAAATATTTCGGAAAAATTTATTGAACAAAAGTTACTATAAATGCAATAACTAATAACTTTTATTTGAGACTTTTTTTGATAAAACGAAAAATTTCGAATTTTTTTTGTAAAATTGTTTAAAATTTTTCCAAGTCTCAATTTTTTCATACTTATATGTAACGTTTCCATGGTCATGATAATTAATTCGTAACTAGTAAACCAAGCCTTGGACAAAAATTTGTATAGAACATAATTTTATGTATTTTTGAAGATTTATCTAAATATTTAAATAAAAATTTTTATTAAAAAACAAATATTTCAGTTTTTCCGTGCTTATCCCAGGAAATTTACGTGTCAAGTAGCCAAAACAAAGTCCATCTCGATTTAAAACCTTCACAAATTGCTTCACAAGCCCCAACTTGATATGCAAGGGTGGAAATATGATTTTCTCTCTCGCAACCAAAGGTTCCATCTATAAAAACACACGTTTATCTAAATATATTTAAATATAATAAACAAAGATAAAAATTACGGACGTATGTTGTGTATAATAAGCTCAAATACGTCACTGAATTTTACAGAGAACTGTAAAATATATACAGTTGTGGCGAACTAATTAAGAACGGCAGGTGAAATTACAATGTTCTCTAGTTTTAACTATAGTCAATAAATCGCCAAATATGTACTAATTTTTATATGCCTTATACTAAACCCCAAAGTAAATATTGCATCATCCAAAAATCTTAAAATGTGTTTAGTTCAGTTCAAGCGTACATGTGCATTTTTCAATTGGCGATATAATTAGGAACGACATTGCAAAACATTATTTTATGAAGTCTGAGCTGTGTCAACAAATAAAACACTGGTAAGAATTATTAATACAAGGGTTATAGTGGTAAAATCAATTTCGTTTTTTGTGTTGCAGGTTAAGTTTTTTTTTTATTATGGGTAGAAAAAAAAGTTGAGCACCAGGCATGAGGGATGCCATAGTAAAACTGCATTTAAATGAAAATATGTCTTATGGAGTAATTGCAAATAAATTAAAATGTTCTAAAACTATGGTTTATAACGCGGTGCAATATTTTAATAAACATCACACCACAGAAAATGTAGCTAGACGTCGACGACCTCGAAAAACTTTGCGGTGAATCGACGAATAGTTCGATTAGCAAAAACTAATCCCTTTCTTAGCTCCAAAGAAATCCAAAAGGAGATATTTGCTGAAGAACCTAATGCACTATCAGCTCGTTCTATCAGAGAAAGATTGAATGAGAACCAACTATTTGGAAGAGCTGTAAGAAAAAACCACTACTTTCATCAAAAAACAGGAAGGACAGGCTAGCTTTTGCCAAGGAACATAAAGATTGGACTATTTCCCAATGGAAGCATATCCTTTGGAGCGATGAAACGAAGGTTAATCGATTGGAGTCAGATGGAAAAAAATATGTACGGTGCCCTTTTAACCAATCAAAATATATGAATACATGCATATCACAAGATCGTTCTTAATTAGTTCGCCACAACTGTATATATTTATTGGTTCTCTGTCGATCAATCGAAATGTAAAGTCTTGTGAACTATATTTTTAATTCTAGTCATGAGTTTAGTTGTAATATTTATTGTTTCTTTCCTAGTGTAATCATGAAGAGTTCCACAAAATTGACGTACACATGTCAATATTAATTTAGTGATATATATATATATATATACAAAATTTTGACCATTAATGACGCTTTTGACAATGACAAATGTGCAATAGATACCAGTCATACCACCTAAATACTAGAACCAGTTTGTGAAATTTTAGAATAGCATACGGATGGCAATACTTGAAGTTCAATAGAGGTATTTTAAAGGATATCTTTAAAATTGCTCTATTAAAATGTATCTAGTAACAATTTTCCTAATAGTGGCAAAAAGTGAACAACAACACGCATCATTTATGTTATAAATTGCCGTTCCAGGAGCTCCCAGAACAAAATCATTGGATCGAAGTACACAATAACTTGATATTTAGTAAGAAAACTGTAATTTTAGCAAGGTTGAACAGGTTTACATTATTGCTTTTACATCTTAATCTGGTCTGAAGCAGGTTGAGTAGCAGATCGACCAGCAGGCCAGTTGCGGCAACTGCTACCTTTTATAAAAACAAACCGCTCATGGATACACGTATAAACTGATGTTAAATGGACTAACTTCACACTGTTAACTTGAGATTTTATGCTGATCCTTTGTCTATTTTATGTTTTTAAATCTTTTAAGAAATTTACAAAAAATAGTGAGGTGAATGCAAAAATTACATACACTATGTGTTCAGAAAGGAACTAGTTCTTCAATCCCTGTACAATGTGCACTCATTTACAATAGCTAAAGTATAGTTTAATAGCATTCACGTGCAGAAATTGCATGGCACCAGACGCATTTAAAAAATATTGTTGTTACGTGCTAGTTATCACTGGTACTTCTAAAACAATATTTACAAGAATGAGCTTCTTCTTCTTAAAGTACCATCTCCGTTTCGCAGGTTGGCCACTAACATAGGGCTGCCATAATTGTCGGACTACCGACCGGGACCCCCCCCCAAAACTTTAAAAAAACTTTTATCGACAATAATACCTTTATTATAAAAAATTGCATAATATTTTAAAAAAATAAAAAAATTTAAAGACAAAAAAAATAATTAAAATAGAGATCAATGGTGAATCATTTTGGAACACTCAGTTCGACTGGAAAAATTTGATGTTTTTTTTTGTGGATGCGTCTTTATCAAATCTAAAATAATATAATATAAATTAATGGGCGATTCAATTTATTAAAACCAAATAGAACCTTGCATTCCATTCTTCTCTTGCCTTTACTCTCTCCCTTCCCCGACTTCGGTAGCTTCTTTATCATCGCTCTTCTTTGCCCAATCATACTTCTCCGATGTTTTCGTTTTTTGGAGCAGTTCTTTTTCCCCTTTTATATAATTATAGAATTCAATGCATGACATTTTATAATTTAAAACACATTGAATTATGCTTTTCACGGTGTCAATAGAAAGCGAATTGCGCTCATCTGTCAGTACCAGTCAGCTAGTGACTAGCTGACTGGTACTCGGCATTACTCCGGAACATTTCGGACCTCGAATCTGTTATATAATTTATATATAGTATGTATATATGTATATGTACAATATTATCTAAAATAATTTTTTAATATGCATAAATTTTAAATCGACCGGGACAAATGACTCTTGGACTGGGACACTGGGACACAAACCTCAAAACCGGGACATGTCCCGGTGTACCGGGACGTATGGCAGCCCTACACTAACATAGCAATCTTAACCTTGGATTAGGGTTGTACATCGAAGGCAAAACATCGATGTTTTATTAATATTAAAAAAAAAAGCTATTAATTTATATTATATAGGTTTTATTTAACAATGTAAAGATAAAATACGAAAAAAGGTAACATATAATACACATAAAGCATTTATTAGATTTTTAAATAGAAATATTCTTTTTTAATAGTAATTAATTTACATTAACATTACCCAATATAATAATCCTAATTTGTTCCTACTATTCTTACATTTATAAAATGAAATATTGCATTTTATTATAATACTAATATAGTAATCTTAATTTTAATTTTATATTATTTAACATAATAAGATACTGTCATACACATTTTTTTTACTTTTTAAAGTTAAAATAAATATTACATTTTTTTAACACTAACATAGCAATCCTAATATTAATTTTACACTAACATTACAATATAATAATCCTAACAGTTTTATTAATAAATAAATTATAATTATATTTCCCAATACGGTAATTCCAGGGATTCGAAGAATAACAACTGGGAAAGTGTCAACAAGACTCAAAAAAATAAGTTTGTTGGCGTCGTTGGTCGTTGGCATTGTTTGCAAAAATTAGAAGTTTCTTAGTTTTTTCTTATTCTGCTAATAGATAAGAAGAATAAGAACTAACACTATTAGTATTGTTATATCACAATAGATAGCGCTTATATTTTATGTACTAATATTAATTAAAATTAAAATTTTAAGATTCCAGCGCTCTAGCAGTAGTTTCTGAATTTCAAAGTTTAAACATCGACATCAGTAGTAGACATCGATGTTTTATCGATACTATCACCATCTGACCATCGATGGTAAAATCATCGATGTTTTCGATACATCGATATTTTTTCCCATCCCTACTTTGGATGCTACTGTCCTGAAAAGATTCCGAATTAATCTCTCAAGTTCCGCAACCAGGATATTCATCACCTTCTTGCTGATCTATTGCCATTTATTTTTCCTTCCATTATTAATTGTAATAAATGGTATTTATTATTACGCATTACATGGACCAGATATTCAAACTTCCTCTTTTTAATTTGGAACATTAGTTGTAGTTTTGTTCCCATCTACTCGAAAGATTTCAATAGCCGAAAATTTAATTCGATTGGTAAGTCATGAGATGTTCAATCAGGTGATTGCAAAAATTCGTGCCCGATTTGAAATAAAATTAAATAAAACAAATTTACGTGGAAAAACATTTTTATTAATCAATAATGTACTCCCCATCATTTTCTATAACTGTCTCCCAACGTTTTACAAGTTTTTGAATTCCTTCTTTGTAGAAACTGAGTGGTTTATCTTCAAAGAAAGTAGTAAGGTAGTTTTTGACTTATTCCACAGAAACAATTTTTTTGCCATTCAAATTATTTTGAAGAGAACGAAACAGATGAAAACTGAAGGGGCAAGGTCAGGGGAATACGACGGGTGCTGGATGATTTCCCATTTTAACTCCCTAAGTTTGTGCAGTGTCTGTTGAGCGACATGTGGTCTAGCGTTGTCGTGATGAAAGATGATGCCTTTTCGATTAACCAAACTTGGACGTTTTGCTTGGATTTCCACATTGAGTTGGGTGAGTTGCTCACAGTACTTCTCCGCAGTTATTGTTTTGCCACGTGGAAGAAGCTCGAAATAAAGTATTCCTCTGCAATCCCACCAACACTTTCATTGGATGCAATTCAGCTTTTGCCAAAGATTTTGTTCGTTCACTCCCATGCTTCCAGCTTCTTTTTCTTTTTATGTTGTGATACATAATCCATTTTTCATCTCCAGTTATTACTCGATCCAAGAAAGGTTCATTTTGTTGACGGGCAAGGAGAGAAACGGCAGTGGAAACACGTTTCAGTTTGTTCCGTTCTGTCAAAATGTGCGGAACCCATATATCGAGTTTCGAAGTATCGCCAAGTTTTTTTAAATGGCGAAATGCTGTCGATTTGTCAACGTTGAACTTCTCAGCAATCTCTTCAGTCGAAATCCGTAGATTATTGTTCACCAAATCACGGATACGGTCATTATTAAACGGGCACGAACTTTTGCAATCACCTGATATTTAAAAATATAAAATACACTGTCTTTTCCCTTTCCTGTTTATAAAAAAATTCGAGGATCCCGTCGGGATATTCGAATTTTTTTTTGATAAATACGTATTTGTTTATATTCTTCGCAGGATGTATTTTTGAAATCTCAGTATTTCTCGTATACGTGTCCAATTCTCTAAATCCAGCCGCTTGGCCGTAATTTCTATCGAATGGACAGACTCATGTGACGGAAAATGGAATTCTTGATTATACCTACGAAGCCTTGTGTATAAAACTAAATAAATTAAAATATAAAAATCTAAGTAATTCCTAAAAAAAGAGTGTATAAAATAACAAAATGTTTCGTGGAATTTATTTTGCTAATAAATCATTATTCCGTTCAAAACTGTAAAATAATTTTTGCCGTCGGATCTTTTCAATTTAAAATTAACAAGCAAAACATTTAATTTTTTCTAAACAGTTAATGTTTTTATAATATTACTAATAATTACCAAAATATGTAATAATAACATATAATACTATTATCCTACAAATACTAAAAAAATTAATATAAAATTATCTCAAAAAACTGTATTTCCATTAAAATTTCATTTTAATTTTCTTTAAAAAAGACATTTCCGCTGTCCTTAAAAAGTAAACAAACAAAAAAACAAAAGATCTATTTTAATGGACCCATAAAAAATAATGAGTAAAACAAACATACTTTTAACACCAGAATAATAATTTCTATTCAAACTCACCTGTCTGAAATATTGTTTGAAGTAGCTACTGTATTAAACCGTCAGTTTTCCCACAAATAAGGGACTTTACGAGTTTGACGGTTACTGAAGCGTCACTTGCCGACATTTTTCATTTTACCGGAAAAAAAAATTAATTAAGAGGATTGTTTATTTTAAAACCACATCAAAATAATCTTGATTTAAAATGGATGCAATGCAGAATCCAATGCATATGATGAAGTTCGTACGTACTGACGAAATTCTAGGTGCTACTGACTCAGGACTATTAACGGTATTAATCCTGCTTGACTTTTCCAAAGCCTTTGATAGTATTAATCAAGATATCCTCTTGTCAATTTTAAATTTCATTAGCCTTGGTAAGGATGTGATAATTTTTTTTCCAGTTACCTGTCGAACAGAAGTGAAGTTAACAATGTAAGCTCTAAGAAACTATTCCTTCACCTAGGCGTACCTCAAGGTAGTATATTGGGACCCTTCCTTTACATAATTTATACAATTACATCTCTTTTAAAAAGCATACAAAGAAGCTCATCTGTGGTAAAAGTTTATAAAAATGTATATAAGTTTATAAAAGTTTTTAAAAAAGTCTTAACTTCTATAGGTTCATCTTGCCCTTTTAATTTCATGTTCTTTTCAATGTTCTTTTCAGACTTAATTCTGCCCAAGTTAGGAAACGTTGTGCATACCTACATGCTTCAATGTTGGTTATAACAATAGGGGGGATACGCATAAAATTTATATTTCCTTAAAACTACATTTTTTTGATATGTTAATGTTATGTCACTTAACAAAACAAAAATCACATTTTAATTAATATTACAGCCAATTTTTTTAATTAAAATATTGTAAATTTGAAATAAGCCAACCACTACAACATAATCTTTACGTGTGTCTATTGTATTGTTCGAGAGTTTTGTATTTGTTATTAAACAATTTTTCATGCATTTATTATTAAAATGGCAGATAAAGATTTTGTTAGGGCTCAGAGTGATAATTTACCCAACATTGATGCTTTTATGCTCATGGAATATATGAAAAATAATGAATGACAGTTCTACAGTGCTGAAGAAATACGTGGTGTCAAAACAGACTTGTAATAACCATTTATGTATTCTATAACTTTATGTAAACAATAAACAACTCTGTAAAATGTAAATATTTATGTAATTTAGATGTCAGAATTTTACTACATTGTTTACATGAAGTTACAAAACGTTAGAGGCATAATTGAAATACTGCAATATTGGTTATATATTTTAATATAAAATTTAATTCGGTAAACATGTAAAAATTGTTTTTATAGAATTAAACTTTATTTTAATTAAAATCACTCTAACTTTACACAATCTATAAAAGTTATACAAGCAAATAAGTTCATGACAGACTGTGTAGGATGTACGCTGTAGACTGGGTAGGCTGTACGCAGTAACTACACTTATGTAGGGTATGGCGACACACATGGTTTTCGCGCGCTACATATATTTATGATTTTATTAAGCCTTAAAATAAAAAAAAAATAAATAAATAAATGCAAAACTGTTTTTTATGTTTATATTAGGGTGACCTCCCGCATATTGATTTGGTGTCCCCAGGGCCGAATTTTGCTCTGTACTTATATTTGGGAGGTGAGGACCTTTTTTTTGTTTGCTCTTCACTTATATTTCGGAAGTGACGACCTTTTTTTTGCTCCGTCCCGTATTGCCTTCTCCAAGAAAATGGTCACCCTAGTTTATATGCAACAAAAGGAATATAATAAAAACATTTAAAAAATCATGCCTTTCCCATATTGTGAATTCATAACCGTTTCGTTTTGCCCATCTTATCTATTAGTCCTAGGGCCCATAAAAATTTAATCCGGCACTGTATGGTCACTACAAAACAGATTTGTACTCAAGTTCTAATTGGGTTCTAATAAGGATCTGGTACTCAATATTTCTACACATAATTTTTTATCAAAATTAAATTTGGATAATTTGAATGATTACAGTTACCACATGTTCTTAATAAAGCCATAACAGATAAAAATCTAAAAAAGCAAAAAAAATCTTCAATAGAAGCTACAATGAAAGATTAAAATTTGAAAATTTCCAATGTGTGAGGTCCAAAATACTTAACCATACTTCATAGCACAGTCGAATCAAAGCGGGATCTATATTAATGTGTTTTTAATACACCGTGATCATGTTTGCCGCTCGATAGGTATCTGTGGGTTAAATGTACCATCTATCAAAAGATATTATTACGTTATGGGCGGCTTGTACCACGATTATTCGTCCAGGATGGTTAAAGCATCTTAGTTCTTAGGTGTTCTGTCTTACCTACTGTAGCGGCGAAGGCGACTTTGAAAAAAAATTTGTAATTTTTTTTTGTTTACTAATTAATTGATTTTAAAATAGGTTTTATTTAAAGGTATAATACTGATATTTGGCAGTTTTTTTCCTGTTGTGAAATTTTTGATTGCAATTTAATAAAATAATTATTGTTATTTCGTACTTACTATAAAAAATTAATTGTTTTTAATTATATTATTGCATTAGATGCAGTTTTTTCTGTTAACGGGAAAGTTTACTTACTCCACTATAATAGCGCACACAGGGGGGGGGGGGCGGACATAAAGTACATAAAAAAGTATCCGGAGAAACATATCCTAAACCAGTGCTGGAAAGAACTGGAAAGGAAAGGGGAAGAATGCAGTACTCTCTCGGGATAGGAAGAGAAAATAAAAAGCAGGGGCATATTGCGACCTTTCGCTAAAGAAAGTAGGATGGAAGAGAGCTAGACAATAAAGCGTCATTGACTAAGTAGCACGGAGAATGAAAAATATACAACGCCAAGAAAGTCAGGGAAGAATTAAAGAATCCAGTTACAATAACATAGCCCAACAAATATTTTGGTGCCTGCAAGTTTTTAACTGTTTCTATGTAATTTTTGGGTACAGAATTCAAAATAGCCTTCAAATTTGGTCTATCAGATTAGCCTCTTTTAGAATAAAATATCTTGTTTCTTAACTTATGTATATTTCACGTTATTACTATTACTATTTGCTCCAACTGCTAGTTAAAAAAAAAAAGATAAAGTAAGGTGTTTATTTCACAAAGTAGATAAATATGCATTCATCACTTATCACTTAAAAATGTTCTTTTATACGACTTTCTAGCATGGAGTTTACCAGAACAGTCTTTCTGAAGACTCCAACAGTAGTAGGCCATCATGTGGCTATCTCATCTTCTTTGATATCGAACTTCCATAGTTTTATGTCCTGATGGAATCTTTTCCCCTGTTCGTCACTAAAATCACCTACGTTTTCTGGTAAGTGGTTGTGGAGGTAGTGAACTCTTATGCTCATAATACAACCAAGAATATTAAAGTTGGAAAGCATATTTTTCACTAACTACCTGCATTGTGATTTCCAAGAAAATGTTGTACTACTTGAACAAACGAACACCAAGCATTAGATTCAATCTCATTCATTGATGCGGTTGGATTGGATTGTGGATCTTCAATAAGTTGCCTTATTATTTAAAATATTCCGGCTTTCAGTTTTTTCGAACTAATCCCAGGAAATTTACGTGTCAAGTAGTCAACACAATGTCCATCTCGATTTAAAGTTTTCACAAATTGCTACATAAGCCCAAACTTGATATGCAAGGGTGAAAATATAATTTTCTCGCTCTCAACCAAAGGTTCGTTAACTACGTTTTGTTTTCCTTGAATCATGACATTTCTTAAAGGCCAATGTCTGTTAACCCAGTGCTGATCCTTAGCCCTGCAGTCCCAAAGGCATAAAAAACCAGGATATTTTGTATATACACTTTGCTGTCCAAGGAGGAAGTTTACCGTTTTTAGATAAAAAACTAAAATCAATTAGTCTGTATCTCAAAAACTAGAGCTGGTACGAAAAAGAGGGTATTTTTGGAATCACCACATCAAAAATATCCAAAATTTGTTCTTACTTTTCCGGCACCAAGATAAAAATTTCAATTTGTTGGGCTGTGTAATATGTAAGCCAAAATTTGGACAACGCAAATACCGAAGTACCTAATGGAAAAAGAAAATAGAGATAAGAAACGGACGGTAGCAAGATGTGGAAACGAGGAGAGAGACATCCAATTCTGGAGAAAAGATGAAAAAAGAGTATGCAGAATGTGTTGGAGAGAAAGGGAAACCATAGAGCACCTACTTCACAATAGTGACAAAGTCCCAGAGGAAGAACATGAGAAGAAGTTTTAAAAGACACAGGATCAGGATGGACATGGATGAATAAAATTTCACAGAGAATAACATTCATTCAACAAAGACACAGCGGCGGAAAAAAGTAGACAGAAATTAAATGAAAATACAGCAAAATATAGTGGAATGTACTAAAAAATGTAGAATTCAAGCCAAAAGGCAGAATTTAATTAATTTATTATTATTATTATGGGGTTTGCCAGGTCTTGACAAGCGTCCACTAATCTCAAACTTCAGCAACCTTTTGAGCCGCGTCATACTAGAGACTAGTGGAGCTAAATACACACGACTGCATCCTAAACCCTGGCGATATGCAGCCGCGGAAATTACGCTAGATCCAGTGCCCGTACAATGCGGAGTGACCCGAGCAGCACTGCTTTCTGCATCCTGCATATCAAAGAGTTGGCAGAAGATCTGCAGACGGGAATGGACTCTCCCTTCGATAGGAGGCTTTCATACCACCCAAAACACCAACTATCAGGACTACAAGCTTAACTTTATACCCGGGATACAGCTTTATAAGCTCGGACAAGAAGTCCATATACTTGGACCTCTTT